>CM036544.1:15583103-16234103 GCA_020745685.1 Tautogolabrus adspersus
CTCATACATAGGTTTTGAGACTGTAGGAGCCATAATGTGTATTTTTAGCTCGGTTGATTGTTTGTTTTAGCTCCTTATATGGGTTTTATATTATTTCCGGTTATTTGCAGTGGGCGTGGTTTACCATAGTTTTACCTGTGCATTGGAGTGGCAGGAGGCTAGACAAAGAGGGTGAGTGGGTTTGAAATATTTTCTGTTGACAGTCATCGTTATCTTGATCATCATCACCGTAATCAGACCTTTTGTTCAGAATTAGTTTTTCACTATTTTGTTTAATAAATCTAAAAACATATCTGGACTTTGATTTTTTGATTCGAACTAGTCACAGGTACAGGCCCACTTAGTCTCTGTGCTGCATTTCCGATCTAAGCCGCCATAGTACAGACCACTGACTCCACTTTTACATTGACTAATGCTTAAGGGTAAATGGACTTGGACTGGTACAGTGCTATTCAAGTCTTCTAGACTACTTGAAGCTGCTTTTACACTACAGGTGAAATTGAGCAATTAACACCACATTCACACACAGATTTGCAAAGTGTCCATCTGTGTTATCTCGTCCTATTTGTTCACAGTCGAGACCAATGCATGTCATGTCAGTTTTTCCATCACTGTTACAAAAAAAATCCAAAGATGAAGGAAAATATTGGTTGATGCAAACACTGCTAGGTAGTTAACCATGTTAAAAAAGGGCAGCCCTAAACAACTACCCGCTTTAAAAATCTGTTAATCTAACAAGTGGAAACAGGGAAGTCTTAAAAAACAAGACCTATTTGAAAAGCAGCACAAGTCTTAAATGAGCTCTACAATCCAAAAGGTCTTGAACCAGAAGCAAACTCAAAAATACTCCCACTTAGAAAATGATGCCCTGAGAAAAGGCTGATGTTGAAGACTGCTAAGTGCCATTCACCGTTATCTTTTATTTTCTACTTCACAGGGCCAAGAACTGCAACCAGAAGAGTATTTTAAGTCCTTATAGTCATACAAATGGAGCACCAAATCATCTGGGAACCTTCCAATACCCCCCCCCCCCCACCCACCCATTTTATTCACGCCAACTTAACCCCCATTGAGCTATGGGTATTAGGAACAAGATTAAGACCTTAAAAAATGGCCCGAATGGGAAGAGTGCTAGCAGAGACCGATATTAAGGACTGAGAGACGACAGTTCTCAGAAAGATGGGAGAGTATAATGTTTGGTTGGAGGGGAGGTGGGGGGTGGGTAAGGTCTGCTGCCAAAATATAGTTACATCATCGCAGGTCAGCGAGGTAAAGTGTAATCATGATAGAGATGAGATGATCAGGGGATAAGGGAGGGAGGAGGAAAAAACAGGGAGGAGAGGACGGGCAGACCAGATGTCAGCTCCTGAAGATGAAAATGAGTAAGGCAGGCAGGAAATGCCACATACATTAGGAAAAAAAAGGGAAGGGGGGGTCATTTAAAAACGTATCAAACTAAAATAAGTGAACACACCATATGTACAAACTTGGACAGAGAATCAAGCAAAAAAAATGAAGATCCCGACTGTGTCTTGTCAAGCATGAATTGCTCAGACAGACGAAAACATCAGCTTCTTAGTAGAGCAGCAGGGTCTCTTCCTCCGCTCCTCCATCCCCTCTTCATTTCTTTCACCATCCCTCCCTACACCTCTCTCTAATGTATGTTACATAACCAGAGCTACAGACTCCAGGGGAGAGGAGGTTGCCAGGGATAAAGAGCAAAGAAGACCATGTGTCAGAGGTAAAGACAGCAAGACAGATACATTTAAAGAAGCATAGGAACAGAGAATGCTTAGGAGGAGGTAAGAGACTAAGAATGTGAGGCATGAGGGCAATTGCAGTGAGTCGTGATGAGCCTCTTAAAAGAAAACAAAGGATGCTGCAGGAGAAAATAAAAAGGAGAAAGAGAAGGAGTCAAGGGAAAGAAAATGTAAAAAAGAGGAATGGGAGGAAGCAGATATTATGTCAATACCTCCAAGAAAAAAAGAGAGAAATGAAAAGCAAACTAATACAGACAAGAAGACGAGAAAAAAAGATAACAGGGAAAAGGATTAAAGAGTATAAAAAGGGGGGAGGACATCACTTTGTGAATGTTTCAGTGTTTTAAATGCAGTGTACACGCTAGAGAGACACTCTGACTCTGCTGTCATTAAACACTCATGGACCCAACACTCAGAAGCAATCACACAGCTTCATAGTGGGCTTACTGTGACAGGAAATGCATTCAATATACCAGAATAATGCACAGCACCGCAGACACAGTGGGTTTAGGCTCCTTAAACTATGTGACGTTACAGGGAATAAACATCCTCATCAACCGGGACAACAGTATGGTTCCAAAGCCGAACGAAAGTGAGCATGACAGCAAACATTGTAACATACAGCACTCTCAGCATGGTTTGGGTTTCTGTGTAATGGGTGACATAGTTTGAATATGTGCACTCTGTGTGTGTGTGTGTGTGTGTGTGTGACAGTGAGCTTGTGTCGGATTTAATCTGCCTGGGAACATGAGGTCTGGAAAGAGTCCCAACAGTGGGATTTATGAAAATCTGCAGCTCAACTCTCTTTTCCACCCAATCTTTCTAACATCCAAACTGTCTCTTTACTCTTCTTTATACAATAACAGATACATTGACTATTCCCTATACCCCCCCAAGCCTGCAACTATCCAATCAAAGCTTAGCAATTATGACTAGACAGTTAAGGGCTGTTAGGCTTTGGATATGTGGATCTTCTTTGAAATGACTGAAAACATTGAAATTTACATGAAAAAGCTAGCTATAGCTAGAGTAGTTATTTCAGTTAAGAGGCAAGGCCTGTTAAGAGGCAAAGTTGCAGCTCACCTATGTGCGTCATTCTCAACAACTTGCAGGGATATTTGTCCTGAAAGGGAAAACGTATCTATCTATCTAACTTATCAAGGTTAACTGTAGGGCTTGCTTCCAGACACCACTTTGTGTAGCCCTGAAAAGTCTTACTGATTTATTGTTTTAACTCAAGCCGTGATGTTCTCCTTGTAGCGTAACTGAGGGCCAGCAATTGTTAAGTTTATCAAAATTCCATTCCACTGCTCCTTCTGACAATCTCCAAACCCTCTTCCATGTGTCGGTCCTTTTTTCCCCCCTCATACTCACACACAGGTGCCAGAAATCATCCCACTGTCCTCTGCTGGGCCACACCCAACGTCCTCACAGAAGCTCTGCTGTGCAGCAGGATGCAGTCTGCATCCTGTCTGCTACATCCTAAAGCTCAAGAAGTATTGTTGGTGCTAAAACAGACTGCAACTGTTTCACTATGTTAACCATGTACTCAGTAAAAGTTACAGGCACCAAATGAACTGAGGTAGGTTATTTTTGTGTGTGGCCGAAAGTCAAGTCCAGAAGTCAGTCAGGCTCTACTAAGACAGATGGTGCTCAGTGAACTGTAAATTAAAAGCCCACACTTTATAAAGTCCCCTATCTCCCTTTATTATCAAACAATGCTCATGCAGCATCCAGAATATATAACAAAGCTGTGTACCATGCTGCTTCTCCCACTCATTAAGCTCCCATACATAAACAACACCACCTTCTCATTACAACCCAACAGTCAACTAAATGCATAACAATGTGTTTTTAAATAAATATTGTCTTAGGTTGGAGGTAGCTATGGAAACAGCCAGAGGAACATATTCGGCAATAATGGTTTGGTTTGTGTCTGGCTTCTCTTACAGTCCAACATGTTTTAATACAGCAGGGATGGGAGGGATTGTGTTAGGAGTCAAGCATTGAACAGAACACTGGTCCAAAACCTCTCAAGGTTTTATTTTTGCTCTCCATCTCAGTTGAGGGACCGAAACTGTCTTCCCTCGTTAACTCCTTTCATGCTTACTTTCATTTTGGTGTCTGTGTGTGTGTGTGTTCTTTATAGGGGTGGTAGAGGAATTGCAAGGCCCTTGTCTCAGGTTAAATAAATAGAGCATTGCAAACCATCTGCTTCATTATTCCCTGTATACACATATAGGCCATGCAGACACATCGTCATCTGTAATGCTCTAATGGCGCTAGTTAAATCTAGCACCACCGGACGACATAATCCTCCATCCAAACGTGATACTTTTCCTCAAAATACCTTTTCACTCATCACTGCACCGCTTTCCTATAGCACCCTCTTATTTAAAAAAAAAAAAATCCATTGTAAACCAAGTGACTGAAAAAAAAGATCAACAGAGCACAGCAGCCAAGCAGTAATGATGTTCTGAAATTCTTCTTGCTTGTATTTGCAGTAAATAGTCTGGCATGGCGGCTGAAATGCAGCAGGAACACACAGTAAAAGGCACATAAAAGAGAGCATTCAATGTGACTTGATCATGACAAGCAGAGGAGCCAGTGGGCATCGTTCGCTGACCTCTTCGATTATTATGTTCCACTCTAACAGGGAAAAGTCAATACTTTTAGCTCCTGTTTACTTTTGTTTATGCGCTGACATAACTAACTAGACAGTGGATCATAAAAAAAACCCTGTATGTTATGTTTATGCGATTTTATATATCGATGGAGGGATTTATGTTGGCATTGCAGACCTGTGATGTCCATCAGCAGAAAAAAAAAAGGATTGACCTTGTGAAGGATAAACAAAGAGCGTTTCCCAGAACTAGCTCCTCTTGCCCAATTGTACCTCGAACATTTATGTCTTCTACAGATATACAATTCTGCAATTCACTTAGCAGACGCTTTTATCCAAAGCGACGTACATCGGAGTAAGTACAACACAAGCAAGGATCTAGAAAAGAGGAAACAATGTCAGTAGGTGCAAACGAACAGCTTTAAGTCCGATCGGGCACACAGGTGCTGACAGGCAATGCACAGAGGCAAAGCACAACATTGACGGCTGTTCTTGAGAGCTCTAATCAGTATAGAAACCATCTTAAAACCGTCGTTATCAAACAAAACCATCCTCATTACCATCATCATCATCATCAATAATATCCAAACCATCGTCATCATCATCATTAAGGTCGTAGGTATTCATGAAAGAGCTGGGTCTTTAGCTTTTTCTTAAAGGTGCATAAGGACTCTGCAGATCGAATGGATGTTGGAAGTTCGTTCCATCACTGGGGGGCGACAGAGGACAAGAGTCTAGTAAGCGTCTTAGGACCCTGTTGTGAAGGTTGGATCAGACGCCTTTCATTGGCAGAGCGTAGTGGGCGGGAGGGAGTGTAGACCTGGATTACAGAGTTTAGGTAAGGAGGAGACGTTTTTGTCGCTGTTTTGTAAGCCAGCAGCAGTGTTTTAAATTTGATACGAGCAGTCACTGGGAGCCAGTGTAAGGATATGAACAGCAGAGTGACATGTGCTCTTTTGGGTAGGTTGAAGACCAGTCGTGCTGCTGCATTTTGTATCATCTGCAGGGGTTTGATTGTGCATGTAGGAAGACCTGCCAGTAGGGAGTTGCAATAGTACCAGGAGCTGTGTAGCATGTTCTGACAGGTAAGGTTATGATCTTCATGATCTTGTACAGGGCAAATCGACATGACAAGGCAATTGAGGCCACTTGAACCTTAAATGTTAGCTGGTCATCATTCATGACGACCCAGGTTCCAGGCAGACTTTGTTGGCATGAGTTTGGTTGTACCAAGCAGGATATTGATCACCCTCTTGCATAGAGGGACTGGCTGGGAGCTAGGTCTTTGAAAGGTTGAGTTGAAGGTGGCGTTCATTTGTCAATTTAGAGATATCAGCAAGGCATGACAAGATACTTGCTGAGACTGTAACATCGTCTGGCAGGAATGACAGGAAGAGCTGGGTATTGTCAGCATAGCAGTGGTATGAGAAACCATGAGAGTGGATTATTGAACCAAGTGAGCATGTGTATATGGAGAAAAGAAGGGGACCATGCACTGACCCTTGGGGCACCCCTGTGGATAAACTGTTCGCTTTGGACACTTCTCCCTTCCAAGAGACTTTAAACGATCGCCCGGAGAGGTAGGGAAAGAACCAGCAGAGGGCAGATCCTGAGATGCCAAGTTCACATAACGTGGATAGGAGGATTTGATGGTTAACTCAAAGGCAGCAGACAGAAGGGGCAGATGTGAAACCGGTCTTTAGTTTTCAACCTGGGCTGGGTTGAGTGCAGGTGTTTTTGAGCAGAGGGGTGACCCGAGCTTGCATGAATGCAGTGGGGAACACACCCTTCGACAGAGAGGAGTTGATGATATGCATAAGTGCAGCATTAAGTGGAGAGGCAGGGTCTGCAGGAGGCTTGATGTATTGGGTAGAGGACAGGTGGTGGGCCGAGAGTCTAGCATAAGTTTAGAGACTTCGTCCTCTGTCAGAGGGGAGAATGAGTCGAGTGAGGCACATTTTAAAAGGAGCAGTAACCATGATTGTTTGATATTCGAATGAAAAGTTGTTGCTCAATGGGAAGAGCTTATTGAATTTACAGGTATTAGAAATGAGGATACCTGTTTCACCTCCACGTCCAACAGAGCGGGGTGTGTGAGAGAACACTGTTTCAACTGAAAGAGCAGCTGGTGTGACTGTGTTTTCTGGCCGGATCCAAGTTTCAGTAAGGGCAAGTGCCTGGATGTCTGACAGTTTTGCAAGTGCTTGGATGAATTCAGTTTTATTCACAGCAGATTGACAGTTCCAGAGGCCCCAAATAAATAAAGGGTGGGGAGAAGAGGCTTTCTTAAGCAGAGACAAGTCGTGGATGTCCTGGCTCAGTGGCCTTGCTCGGTGGACTCGTACAGGTAGGCTCACTAGTTTACCCAATTCGGTCTTAACAAAATGAGGTCTGACACTCACAGGATGACGCTTCAGCGCACCTTTTGTGCTTTAATACCTGAGAGAACCACAGCCGAACTGCGTTTGTTTAATTTCCCATGGCTGAACCCACCCCTGCTTCATTTTCAGCCTGCAATCAACAGAGGATGTGACATGCATCAAACTAACCTCTCCTGTTGATGCTCAGAGAATGAAACTTAAGTGCTCAGCCCAAACAAAGCCCGACAACGACCCACTATCAATCTCTACTCAAAGCAAGTTTTGCTTCACCCACCTAAGCTGACTAGACCTTCCTAGTTTTCAGATCAGAGCTTGTCCTGTCTTGAATCTGTGCTATATATATATGTATTTGAGCACTCTCTCTCTCTGTCTCTCTTTCACACCCGGGGGTTGGGGGAGCGCAGAACATTAAAATATTAATTAATTAATATTCCTGTAATGTTCTTTGGTTACAGTGGGACACTTAAATGGTAAAACCTCAGTATGTGAGCTCGTGATTAAAAAGTCTGACCTGCCGTGAGACGTATCACTTTACAGGATATATTATAGATTTATGTATATTGATAATAAACGGATATAATAAAGAAAGAGTAAAACACCTCGGTCACCAAGGCAGTGAGAAAGAGAGAGGCAGACAGGGAATAGACTAAAAACAAAAGCTTAATGAAATAGTCAGCACTATAATTCATAACTCCTTCAGGAGTCGGGGAGAATGCAAGTTAAGACAATGAAGCAGGTTTTACTTTGAGGATGAGAGATACTAGTCATGTAACCTGCTACAGTTTTGAAGATTTTTTTTTTTTCCAATAAACAGTAAGCCTAAGTGATGATCGGCTTTTTATTATGAACATAAAATTTAAGTCCCATCAACAATGTTGTTGTTTTTTCTGTAAATTAAAGTTCTTTAAATCTTTAAATCAGTCAAAATTAAAATCAGCAGATCAGACCTCGTCCAGAGAAATTGCAATCTGTGCAGCTCTGCAGTTGTTTTTGCAAGAGAACCTTGAGACAATGTCTTATGGCAACTCATGTCATATTCCTTTCTTTTCTTTACTGTCTGCACTCCGGTGCCCTCAGTTTTTGGAGTTACTTTACAATGCTTAGTACTAGGCCTCTGACAGTAATATTCCCTGCTGATGAAAAAAATACACAAAGCGTATCTTTCACCAATAACCTTGAGGGTAGCTGATTACTAGCTTTAGCATCATCCGACTTCATGAAAATAGAGTAAAAGCAATGGCCATTATATCCAGGGCTTCATCCAACAGGTTCAATTCAAGCATGCTGGGTTAGAAAGAATAATTTTTTTGTTTTCATTTCATATATTGCAAATGCTCATTGTAACAAATGAATTGCAATTTATTGTGCAATAGTTCATATCGCTATTTTGTAAATTTATTGTAAAAATATATTGATCACGTTGTTATGCATGAAACCCAATCAATGGGAAATAGCTCTTGTTGAGATTGCAACAATTAAATAGTGTGATAATATAAAACAAATACTTATACGACGTAAAAAGAACGTTATATATTTTGGGGTAAGGCGATGGTGCATTGCAGGCTGAGCAGCACAGAGAGGAGAGGAGGTTCACTGATGTGCAGTGATGGAGCTGAGGGGACAGGTGTCTTTCAGCAAGCCACAGTCCGTACTGAGTGCTTTCCACTATTAATCAATTCAATCTCTCTCACACATAAATTCATATCGCTCTCCCTGTACACTTTAATTTGTCTCACTGAATGCTCTCATTTGCTGTATGGTCAGTTCATCCAAGCACCAATTCCCACAGAAAGATATACAGACAATGAAGAGGCACAGGGAGAAATTGTCCTTGAGAAAAGCATCAGAGGGATCTATCTATGATTGATGGTTTAAATGTTATTTATCTCTCTAATATGGTTTCAATGTGACCAAAATGTAACAATCTAAATAATAACTCTTTTCAGTTTCTATGTGCACAGTGGATGTCCTGTGCACAGCACTGTCAGTCCTTATATCTTGGTGCAGGTGAATGAGGAGTTTCACCGCACACATGACGTTTCACCTGCATGGCTTCATCAGGTGTGGCAGGGGTTGGTATTAATAACAGGTATGATAGAAGGATTAATGCGTAAAAAAAAAAAAACGTGCTCACTGTGGTACCTCACTTTGTGCAATCTCATCCTGCAGTATATCGAAACGCACGGAGACATTTTCCAAGATAATTGAACATCCCTAATTTCTATTGAAAACTGACAATACTGCATATTATCGTGGGATGTACTGTGCACAAAGAAGTGGCAGATAAACAAAGTGCATTAACGAGATACAGAAAAGTAACAAAGCGCAAAAAGAAGTTTCAGAGAAGTCATAAAACCTGACATTCAAATGGAGTCTTAATCATTAACCTCCACTAATGAGAAATCATTGCAACACTGCACAGCAACATCACCATCATATCCACAAACAGAAAAGACGAGGAAAATTCAACAGTGCATCACAATACACAGCACGCACTCAAAGACACCGAGATTACAGGAGCAGTGAGTTTATTAAATTGTGATATCCCCAAAAATTGTGTTGTCAATTCTAAATGGATAAAACTGTGATTGTCTTGATATCCAGACTCAGACATCCCTTGTGTGTGTGTGTGTGTGTGTGTGTGTGTGTGTGTGTGTGTGTGTGTGTGTGTGTGTCTTTCCAACAAGGGAGAGTGCAAAGGCAAATGGAGAGTTATGTAAGAATATCACGACCAGCCGAACTAACTCTGTTATGCATGCTATATCAGAAGTGAGAGATGGAGAGAGAAGACGTACAGACAGCCAAAGAGCAAAGCGAACATTGAGGAGTTGCATCCACAAACAGAGTTAAGAGAGACACTCAGAGAATTAACAAGAAGAGACACGCAGAGACTCAGGGAGTATATCTGTCAGTTAAGATGGCACAAGGACAGACAGAAAAAAATGTTGTTAGGTACGTGATGAGATATTTAAACCCATAACACAGACAATAGCAGAGCAACAAAAGCAGAGCAACAGACAGACAGACAGACAGACAGACAGACAGACAGACAGACAGACAGACAGACAGACAGACAGACAGACAGACAGACAGACAGACAGACAGACAGACTGGGAAAGAGACAGACATGCAGGTTGACTTGATGATGCAGAGGTGGAGGTCTGATAGTCTGTGCCTGCAGCATTACAAGCAGTATTATGTAAGAGTGGTGAGGACCGTCTCAGTCAGCATTGCCTAGAAATCCTATTGGACAAACCAACAAGCATAAAAGAGAACAACCAATGTATTAGTTGCAGTGGGGGTCTTACAGCAGAGGATGACAAGGGCATTTTGTGACACATTTGGTTGATACAACGTTCAGTGGAAAGATAAAGTTGGAGGTTGGAGAAGTAAAAGGAGTGATGCAGGGACCTTAATGTAGTCAGTTAGAGGACAGGAATGTCTTTGTGGGCTTTCCAGGAGGGAAACAAAAAGATTGATGTACTGTACTCTAAAATGTTGGTATGATCAATTTTTGATGATTTCTGGGTGTATTCTGTATGGGCACCGTTCAGCAGCAACAGGTCAGAGCCAGAATAACAGATGTATCAATTTGACTAATATGTCTGTAAATGGTGTCAGTGAGTGAGTACACACATTAACAACAAGGCATCTGAACTACTTTTAAACCAAATGATTTTAAATGCCTATAAAAATACCCAAGAGTTGTCTCTTGTTAAAAAGTTTATTGGGACGATAAACACGATTTGAGAATTGATTCTTCAAGAGTGTCAATGAGTGAATGTGGCCAACTGGGCTTTAGGACGTTTTCACATTAGGCACGATTGTTTCGTACCGTGCCCGAGCACAATTGCTCCCCCTCCCCTCTCCCCCGCTGGTCTGCGTTCACATTAGTAACATCGTTCTGTACCCGAGTACACCTGTGTATGTACACAATCCAATACAGCAGGTGGCGGTATGCACATGGTTGGTTTGCAAATCCGCCAAAAAGCAGAAAAAATATCCAGTGCGGGGTGGCAGTGGCAGCAGGCTAAGAAAGTTGCCCCAGCTGTCCCTCGCCCCAGCAATGTTTTATAGCTTTTCTGGGGGGATTCTGAGGCGTGTCCAGACCAGAAGGGATATATAATCCATTGAGCAAACTCTGGGTCTCCCCCAGGGTCTCCTCCCAGTTGGACATGCCTGCAAGACCTCCAAAGGCAGGCGGCCAGGAGGCATCAGAATTAGATCCCAGAACCACGTGAACTGACTCCTTTCTAAGCGGAGCTCCCTCCCGATGTCCAAGCTCCTCCCCCTATCTCAAGGGCTGACCTCAGCCACCCTTTGGAGGCAACTAATTTCAGCCACTTGTAGCTCATGACCGTATGTGAAGGTTGGAACGTACATTGACTGATAAATCAAAAGCTTTGCCTTTTGGATCAGCTCCCTCTTCACCTAGAAAGTCTGGCACAATGCTCGTTCTACTGCTGACGCTGCACTAATCTGTCTGTCCAACTCGCGCACCATTTTACCCTCACTCGTAAACAGGACCCCGAGATACTCCCTCATTTGAGGCAGGGACTCACACTACTTACTACCTCACCAACCTCTGCCACTTTTTGACTACTTCGGCAACCTCTGCAAAGGACATAGGTGAGGCAGGTTCTTAGGTTGCGGCCACAACAGTCACCGGCGGTCAACTGGCCGCAACTACAAGAAGTCCCTGTCGCAATTGAGCCTTGAACATGGACCACTCAGACTCCATGTTTCCCACATACCCCCGGGTCCACGAGAATTCTTGGAGATGAAGACCTCACAGACAGGAGCCTCTGCCAGACGTTCCCCTTTCAACCTCACTAACAGTTTAGGTTTACCAGGTTTGTCCAGCAGCCTCTACCACCATCTGAACAAACTCACCACCAGGTGGTGATCAGTTCTGCTCTGTTCCTCTCTTCAGCCAAGTGTCCAAGACATACGGCTGCAGATCTGATGGCACGAATACATAGTCGATCATCCATTTTCTTGTAGTTTTACTTTCAATACTTCAATTAATATCTGAAAACACTTTTGATACGTACAAAAAATAGATACTTTAAGACTGTTACTTAAGTATTATTAGAAATGTTAGAAAATATTACTTTCACTTCTATTCGAGTCATTTTCTTGTGTGGTATCTGTATTTTTACTCAAGTGTGGCTCTCAGGGACTTCATCCACCACTGGGCATCCTGTGTGCAACAATTTGAAGATTTTAATATGGGAAATTCCTGATGTCTCTCAACGTATCTTTTCGATTCAGGGTGACTTCTGTGTGTGTGTTCAGGCACAGGGCCCAGCAGTCTCATGAGTCATGCCATGTATGAGCACAAAAGGGGCGCTTCATATTCTATTTGGGAAAAACATGCTAAGAGGACTAGGGCTTTATAAACATCGCACAAAAAGTAAGGAAATTTGTGTTTGGTAGATTATTTCTTTGTTGTAACAATGCTTCTTGGCAATAAATCTTATACCGTTGGAAAGCCTGTTTATTTCCCTTTTAAATGGTGCCACATTTGTAAGAAACATGCATTTGTGGGATGAGCAGCAGAGCTGAGTATGTGGGTTTCAATTCAATTCAATTCAATACCTTTATTTTAACTCGAAAGACACTGAGGTTTCCCTCATTTACAGTGACGTCAAGTTAACAGCATAGAAGAGGAGATACAGCTAAAAAACGAAAGGAGAACTGAGAGGCGTGTCCCATGGCACTCACACAATCATCATCAACAGGAAGGCATCCAGTGTATTGCCTATCGAACAAGTGCCCAGCATCTATGAAGTGCTTATTGAAAGCAAGGCGAATTTCATTCTGATCTGAGATCACACAGTCATCAACTTTATTTAATATGTGTAGGTAGTAAATTAGAGGTTTTGTTTTTGGTTGAATTTACTGCATTCCAAAACTTAGCTGGGTTTGAGTAGGAGTCAATGATTAGATCTAAGTAAAAATCTGATTTAGCTTCTCTCACAGCTGTAGTACATTTATTTCGAAGTTGTCTAAAGCGAAGCCAATTTTGAGGATCTCCTGAGTGCCTAACACGTGACCAGGCACTATTTCTCTCTTTGAACAAAGATGAGAGTTCATTTGAGAACCAAGGTGCTACTCTGTCTTTAATTCTCAGCTTCTTCAAAGGCGCATGTTTATCAATTAACAAAATAAATGTATCTGTAAAAAAAGGCCAGGGCCATCTCAACATCAGAGATCTCGGTTGTGTAGTGGATATTGCTATGCATATCCACTACACAACGCCCATGAGAAACTTGCCAAATCTTCTCTGCCAATGCCAAACAGCTTATTCTGCTGTTGACTCTTGTTTTGAGCTTCTGATACCCCAGTTGCAATCAGGTGCCTGATTGGCAACTGTAGGCAGTCTTCTACAGATTTGCAGTCAAGGTTTGCAGGACGATATGGCAAACAGCCCTCACCCAGACATTCCGGAACAGACTGGACGCAGCCAATCTCTGGTCTTATAGGGCCGCCAGGAGGCCTGTCATGATTACCCTTCACCGTCAGGCCGTTTGCGCTGGTGTCTGCAACACCACGTGCACTGGAACATGAACATGTAGAGGAACGTAATGTTCAGCGATGAGTCCAGATTCTGCCTACGGCAGTTGGATCATAGGGTAAAAGTGTGGAGAAGACGCGGAGAACGTTATGTTGATTGCTGCACTGAAAGGGTAACAGTTTGTCATCATTGGAGGCAATCTCAATGCAGACAGATATCGAAATGAAATTCTGCAAACAGTGGAAAATCCAATATCTCCACAGTCTGGGACCGAACTCTTTCCTCCAAGATGACAACGCTCGCCCCAACAGAGCGAGGTTTATCAGAGACTACCTCCAGAATTTGGGAGTGGAGAGGATGGAATGGCCTGCCTGGAGTGCTGACCTCAACCTCATTGAACACTTGTGGGATCAGCTAGGGCGTGCTGTTCATGCCAGAGTGACCAACACAACCACATTGGCTGGCTTGCGACAAACGCTGGTTGAAGAATGGGATGCCATCCCACAGCAGTGTGTGACCAGGCTGGTGACCAGCATGAGGAGGAGGTACCAGGCTGTTATGGCTGTGTATGGTTCTTCCACACGCTACTGAGGCTCTCGTTTGTTAAATGAATAAATTGTTAAATTACCAATATGTCTTGTTTCTTCAGACTTCAATCATCCAAACCACTAAACAACACCAAACAAGAGTCAACAGCAGAATAAGCTGTTTGGCATTGGCAGAGAAGATTTGGCAAGTTTTTCATGGGCGCATCCCACATACACAGCTCTGCTGCTCATCCAACAAATGCATGTTCCTTACAAATGTGGCACCATTTAAAAGGGAAACAAACAGGCTTGCCAACAGTATACGATTTATTGCCAAGAAGCATTGTTACAACAAGGAAATAATCTACCAAACACAAATGTCCTTACTTTTTGTGCGATGTTTATAATATATGCTAAAATTTAGTACGGTTTATTCTATAAAATAACTAAAGGCAATTTTACTAATTACTACGGCAAACCTTGCGCCCATACTGCATGTCATTTTCTTTATCATGAAGCTTTGGCACAGAATAATGTTCACTTTGATGTATGCAATCCCCATAGTAATTTAAATATGGCCCAAACAGAGCGACTGACCCGAAGTGGCTCGCCGTTTTTACCCCGATGCTGCTCCTCAATACAAAGCACCACAAAAAGCACTAGATACTGTTTGCCAGGGGAAACTGAAATTAACAGAGCAAAGAATTAAATATTTAACGGATGCACTGTGTACAGCCAGCTTGCGCGACGCGACACGACTAGAGTGCTCGCGGGCTGTTGTTAGAGGGGTAGTGGCCTAATTCAAGATAGGGCATTTTTGTTTTTAATAAAATACACCTGGGCTGACTACTTTTGTAAAATTGTTTAAGGAACATTAACATCCTCACGTGAATTGATTCACTTGTTATCCAAACCATTGCAACCAACTATTTATTTATAACAACATTTCTTGATTGAATGGCAATTAAGCATTCGAATATTGTTATCATTTGTATTATTCAAATTATATTCGATTTAAGAACTTTGTTCCTGCAGCCCTGAAGAGGGCATGGTGTTTATCAATTCAAGAACACAGGTGCAAACAGTTCCCCCATTTATAAACGAGTCTTGGGATCCGAAATAGGTTTCTCTTAGGAACTTTAAGAAGAAATGTAAGAATAATTATTTTATCGGTGAATAAGGTCCAATGCTATTAGCTTTTCAAATTTACAACATAATTGTCATCCTTATGTGACTTTGGTGAGTTATTTACTACAGTATAATCTTAAGAAACAGTATCAGATTTTTACCAACTACAAAAATATATTAGCTTGTAGTACATGCAGCTGAAGTGCTGTAAAGTACATCTGTGAATGGAATGAAGACTAAAAAAAGGAAGACAGTTACAAGTGTTGGTTGTTTAGTACGTCCTTCACATAGAGCCGCAGAGTACATTATGAGCATAAACAAGTCCTTACATTTCCTATTTCTCTGCTGGTGAAAATAAAAGCATTATCTCCTACGATACAACCTGAAATAGATTCAGCTCAGTGAACTGCCTGTTAATTCAGTGACCCATTACGAAGCCTGCGCCTTTATAGCTTCACTCTGTTGCAGATTTACACACAGACCTTAAATATGCCCAGCAGCACTTCTATTCTCATGTGATTGAAGAGTATAACTCACCATTACCACAGCAGGCACGCTGCAACAGTGCGTCACTGCAGAGAGCAGAATGCATTGGGACATCGATGACGCATTCTCAGAGCCTTTACCTCACTGACAGGGCTTTCCCTGCTCAGAGCTATGTGATGGTGGGTTGATGACGCCATTGAGACTCTGTACACAGTGCCTAGCTCTTTCTCTTACAAGCAGCTCTATCAAATCTCTTGAAGTTGTTTTCCTTCACAAACCTAAGCATTATAGTCCAATATGTTACAACATTAAACTGAGCAAAGTTTAAAATTAAATGCATGTGTGTTAGCATGTTTGTGGGTATACAATATAAATACATTTTTAGGCTTAAGATGAATGGTTGAATGGTTAAGCTCGCAGCAACATACCTAATGATGCAGACACTACAGAAGCTGTTCGGTATAAACACTTCAAACCCTGAGGATTTATACCTGTTTAATACTCAAGCAACCAAGGATTTGAGGAGATCATTTTGATTGGTCAAACATAACAGGACTCTTATAAGGCTACGTCATGCTCAATAAAAGGGCCATATCTGTTTCATTTTCTCTACGTCATGCACATCTTTATTGTTCAATTGTCATTCTGTTAAGCCCTCTAATCCGGTCATTTTCACAAAGCGTCAACTGCCCTATCACAGAGTCTTGTTTTAATGTCTTATGTTGATTTTTAAGGACAGAGCCTGTCCCTGGAATCACAGATTTATATATACAAGGTCAAAGAGAAGTGACTTTTTGGTGCAGAGACATACAGCCACTGTCACAGCGAGGGAAGCTTGTCTCTTGGCATTCATTACAGAAAAGCACTGCGTCTCTGAATCCACTCAGATGACCCCCCTTTGAAGTTGACATAATGTCTTTGTGGGAAATGCACAGCGAGGTCCAGGATGACACTTCAGCTCTTGAGAGGCGACTTTGGCTGCAGATGCACCTATCAGCAGCTACTCTAACTACCTCCTCCTCTCAGCCGGGGGAAGGAGAGAGCAGAGGGGAGAAGAGGGAAAATGGAAGGGAAGAGGTGATAGAAGGAGGAGGGGGGAGTAAGGGTAATGTGATGCAGAAGTGTGTGTAGTACAGACAGAGGAGGATGTGTGAATGCCAATCGCTGTTAAATTCCAGAGCCTGAACAAGCAGACACACAGGCTTGTTAGAGCATCGTGCTTGTCATATAAAATCAATACATTTCCAAGAGACAGTTTCAAAAGCCTAAATGAAGATAATTGATCACAAGTACTTTAGAGATATCATTTAATGTGGATTCAATGTTCACTTTTTACAAGTATCTGCTTGCTAACATGAAAATGTGGCCTTCTACACACAATTACAAATAACAGGTTTTCTTCCTTAGCCGTGGCCATGCCGGCCCCGACAAAAAAGTAAGTAAACCCTGTTTGTAACGTGTAGTTTGAAATGACATTTTTAACACTCTAAGGGGCAAACTATTTTCCATTATTAGTACTTCCATTGCACTCTTTTATCCACGGACCTTGCAGTTGACAGTTTTCCTTAGAAAAACTTTCCCCAGTCTAAATAGTTTCCAAGAAAACTGCTGTCGCAAAATTGGATAGATTAGCCAGCATATTGGGGACATAGTTTTACTGAAAAAGTGACATTGTGGGTCAAATCTGAAATGATGCTCTAATGCTGCAAACACCACAAACACAATTACACAACAAGGTATAACATATGTTTTTTTATAAATTAAATGAAATTGATCCAATCCTGACACTATTTGGTACATGTTATCTCTAATCATTCTCTTTTTGAGATTTACCTTTTTTTAAGCTTTTGTGCCGACATACAAAAAACTGCTCTTGCCAGATTTAGGTTTCATTAGTTCATAATTAAACTTATAGAGGAAGCCTTAATCTAATTTACGTGGGCTTGGTATGCCTTTTTTTGTGAGGCATCTTCTCTTATTTCACCATTTTCTCTAATGTGACACCAAAGCTTTAAATCAAAGCACAGATTCCTCTTTAGAGAATGTTTCTTTCCTCTCCTCAAACATCTCCTCCCTCGTTCAAACAATTTGATGTTTCTTAACATGCCAGCTGACCCTCACAACAGCAACACTTTGTAAAAATCGACTTATAATGCAGCACATATTTAATCAAATCAAGTGGCCAGTCATTGGCTAGGTGTATAATTTGCTCTCTGTGTGGTGGTGAGTAACAGCCTCTACCCTTCCAATGGCTGTATTATTATTACCTGAAGTGAATGAGTCAGGAGTGTGTGTGGTCACCCCCACAGACCGCCTGCACTAACCCTCTCACCAAGGGCGTTTCATTGTCACTGAGAACAGACTCATTCACTGAAAAAGAACCTTTGCATCCACACAAACAGCAAACACGCACCTACAAACACACACACGTACACAATGAGTGGAGGAGATCTGACAATAAAATATCTTCTAATTGTCTCAGAATAAAGAAGCTGCGACATGAGAAACCCTGTGACACACACCCACAAACTCAAGCGCACTCCCTCAGTGCTCTGTTTATCAGGGCCAGGCCCATCGATCATCCTAGACCGGTTGCCCGGGTAACCCCGTTATTATTCAAAGCACGGAGCACCAGATAGCACAGAAAGCTGGGCGTATGTGTGTCTGTTAGGTATTGGTGATTCCCGTTGGCTCAATGCATCCACCAGTACAGATATCCTCCACACCAGCATCCTGTTCATATTCATATATGAGGGTGGACATTAAAATACACTCACCCACAACATAAGATGAAAGCGCTAAAGGGAAACAGCAATCAGCGTGCAGTTTCTCTGACAAAATTTCAGTTTCATCATTTCTAACACCAACCACACCACAACCCTGCTCTCATCCTACGCTCCATCCCACCCTGTGATTTCCATTCAGCATCCATCCTCCATTTCCTCATCACAGTTTTCTTTGTTGTTGCTGCATTTCATTCAGCCTGCCCTGCACCCATATCTGATTGCTCCCTCTCTTTATTTTTCATTCACATTCTGCGGCTCTGTAGCTCATTCATAAACAGCACCATTCCTTACAGCGGCAAAAAAAGTAGGGGGGAGGAAAAGGGGAGAGGAGGGGAAGGGAGGGTTGCCCCTACTGACTTACTGACTGCTGCATGGTGAGGGCTCCCAGAAAAAAAAATAACAAGCAGCCAATCCGGAGGCAAGGAAAAGGGGAGGGAAAGGAGGAGAGAGAAGGGGGAGAGGATGAGGGGTACGAATCCATCCGCTTTAAACTACACCCTCCTCCACCTCCTCTTTCATTCATTCATCCCTGCAGCCATTCATTCATTCATTCATTCATTCAACCCACCCTCCATTCACACAACACACCTCATCTGCTGCAGGTGGGTGTCACATCCAGGTAAAGGCAGACATTTTGTGAGCATGGACAGAATATCTATGTGTGTGTGCTTGTGTGTGTTTTCTGTGCTTGAAGCAAGACGACGCTAAAGAAAAAAAAAACCTCTTTGTTTGAGCAGCAGCTTAATTCATCTCTGCATAACATTGTTCCCGACAAAAAACAATACAATACAATCTCAATACTACATTTCTGCTCATTATTAAATAACAAGACATTCAAATCCAACAATAAAAAGCTGGACAAACAAGTGCAGTGACAGGGGAGGACAGAGCTGATACAAGCCTATCTCGGACTGCAACTCCAACCTCCACAGAAAGAGAGGCCTGCTGATCGCAGGCCTTTCTTTAAGAAGAGGGAAAATATGAAATGGCTAAGGCCTTGCCTCTTCGTTTTATCATCCTTCCAAAGCTGCCACTTCCTCATTGTTGTTATTCCAAGTGTCGGAAGAAGGCATGTGTGCATGCATGTCTGTGTGCTATGGTGACAGACATGAGAGATGGGAGATACAGAAGGTAAAAAAAAAAGAGAAACAGAGGAGGATGAGTGAAAAAGAATGAATGGATTCAGGGCACAGTGTGAGAGTCCATCATCTCTCACCCTGAAGGTCCAGGGTTTGATCACCAGCTCCTGCACATGTTGAAGTGTCCTTGGGCAAGTCACTGAACTCAAAATTGCTCCTGCTACATAACCAGCGGTGTGTGACTGGGTGTGAATGTAATAGTACTGCTGGTCAGTTGGACACAAGCCTCTGCCATCAGTGTGAGTATGTGGTGTGTCTGGATAAAACTGACATGTAGTGTTAAGGCTCTTCAATAGTCAGAAGAATAGCAAAGCGCTATACAAGTCCAAGTCCATTGCCATATTCCAGGGTATTAGGGGGGAAAGGGAAATGGAAAGAAAGAGCAGCAGAGGTTCTACTAAACAAAGAGAATAGGGGGTGAAAGGTTAAAGGTTATATGTAGAAAGTCAAGTTAAGAAAGAGGGTTGAACTTCCCTGGTGTCAGTATATCTGATATCAGCTGGATCTTCTGACACCTGCTAAGGCATAACTTCAAATCTCTCTCACTCTACCCCCACGCTCTCAGTGATGCCAGTGACTTTTCCGTCCCATCAGCATTTCATGTTAGTGTGCGTATGTATTTGTAACACTGCAGTAAAAAAGGGATGTGAGAGGACTGTCACCTCAGATCTCCTGGTTAACACTGAAATAGAATTCTCCTCCTAAGCCTTCAGTATGCATATGTATCAACAAGGACTGCGTAGGTTTTTACAAACAAACAGTACACGATTAATCACGTGTGGTAGCTTATTTCCAATGCATAAAGTGATAAAGACGCACAAGCAGAGACATATTCCAACCTGCAGAATCTTCCAGCTTGAGGTAGGAGGAATTCACTCAGCAGCAAAGCTGTCCTAATCTTCAGTAATAATTACGTGTATTACATATCTTATCACAAACTGAATGCTGGAATAAATGAGTGCATACTATTAAAACTAACAAACACCAGCAGCTGCAGTGGAAATGTGTACATCTCTAGTGGCATGCCAATATCTGAATGAGCCATAGCTCAACATAATAGCCAGCCAACAGTTGGTTGGCCTCTCCAGAGGAAAGTGCAGCTCCCAGAGCTCTGTACACAGTTGTAAACACCTTTGCTCTGTCTATATATAGCAGGACCGGCTCCAGGCACACAGGTGGACGTCTTTGATATCAAATACTGACAAGTAGGCAAAGGGGAGGGCAAGGGAGGTATAAGTGAGGCAATGGTCGCATAGGAAAAAGTGAGGCGAGGAAGCAAATAGGAAAGTGTGGAAGAGAGGGAGTGTGAGGAGGTGATAGGAGGATGCGAGGGAGGCAGAGAGAAGGCGACAGGTGTGTGGAATGGATGAACAAGAAGGGGCATGCATGAGGCTAACAGAGTGGCGGAGGGATGGCTTTACATTGTTGCTGGCATGTTGTAATGTTATTTATTAGAAGTATACTGTCATTGTAGTCAAGGCAGTGGGCCATACATAGTTACACAACAGCTGACTGAACAGTCACACTCTTGGTCTGTCACAATTCCTTTGCCAATAAACGCCGCTTACATCAGCCACAAGAACCCACAAAGAGACATGACAATGATGTCAGTGGGTGAGCTAAAGAGGGAATAATGTAGGACATTGAGGGAGGGTTAAACATGCCCTAAAGGTTTGTAACGTGAACAGCAAATGACCATGACAAATCGCACAATATGGTGTTCTCAAATCGCTTGTTTTGTCAAGAGTTTACTAGCAATGAATACGCTTTTTGGACTGCATCGCAAAGTCTCAAACAACATCTAATGAAGAGGACTTTGAAGCCTGGAAAAAATATAGTGAGTAGGCATTGTAGAATCAGAACTATAGAATGATGACAAACTTTTCAAGGTTCTCCATCTCAAATGACAAGGGAAACCAGCATGCACATATTTCTGGTACCACCAGATATTCATCACTTTTTTGTCATTTGACTAATGGATAAATCAAATAACTGTTTCAACTTCAAGTGCAGTAGGACTGCACAATCTGGGTAAAAACTGCAGTGTGCAATATGATTGTTAAGTAATGCCCAATGTCCTTTTGAGATAAGATGAACAAACAAGCATTGGATGTTAATATTAGGTGAAGCTTAAGGTTTATCAAGGTCAAGGTCAAGGTTTCTTTATTAGTACCTAGAGGTAAATTTGTTGTGCAGACAGGATTTCAGCGTTCCAGAGATAGATACAACATTATATAAAAGCAATTCAAAGGAAACAGCATACATTAAAACAAACATCGATTACATCTGGTCATGGAAAAGTCCTCAAACAGACACCCGTAGGTTTATGTCTTTCTAATGTTGGGCACATGTCAACTACCGGTACTAGGACTGGGAAGCTTTGGGTGTTTCACGATTCGATTCGATTCGATTCTTGGGGTCACGATTCGATTCAGAATCTATTTTCGATTCAAAACGATTCTGGATTAACGATTCAAAGTCTATTTTTGAATTAGTTCATACTTCAGGATCTACTCCAGTCATCTGTGAGACTGGCTGAATTTCTTGCTGCTCCATTTGGCATTCTATTGAGTAAAAGAGCTAGCATTAGCACTTAGCAGGGAGTGACTAATTAGCCCAAAAAATAAAAAATAGATTTTTGGAAGTTATGAATCTCTTTAAAATCTCAGAAGATAAGAATCTTGATTTATTTACATAAATCGATTTTTTTTCCCCCACCTCTAACCAGTTTACAACAAACACACAAACTCAACTCCACAAACAGAAGTGCTGTTACTAGAAGGTCTCCATCAACCACACTTTCTCTCCATCACTAGGTCCGGTCGCCAGATACATCCGTAACACTTCTCGATAATGCAAGGCTGGTATCGATTATACTTCATGTTTATGCTGTTTACCTGTGCTTGTGCTCGTGCATGATCAACTGTACTGTGCCGAAGCACACCTTTTCCAACCGTGCAAGGGCCAAGGAAGTGTGCCGTGCTTGAACACTGAACACTGAAGCACTGAGTGCTCCACTCACACTAGTCAAACAAACTGCGACTTCCAAGGGTCAAACGTGCTTGGGCACGGTACGGATTGCCGAGTGTGAGTGCGCACTCAGTCACCATGCTAGCTTACATGGCAGTCACAACCAAACTTGAAACCAATATAACTGCCAACAGGTGCCAGCTTGCTGGGGCTTTATCTTTTTGGCCGAGTGTGAAAGCATGGCTCTTTTATTCATATCGCTCAGTGATTGTATACTGAAAATGAATGCATAGTGTTCCCTGATATTGTTTTCTTCTGCATCTTGTCTCAGGCAGAAATAAAAATCAAATGTATCTATCAGCACTACTGTGCAGCACTTTCTATAAACACATATAGAAGGACTTTCTCACACACACAAAAAGGCTTCGAAGGCAACACAACAAAACCGGCTGCCAGCTTTCACAGCCAACAGTCTTAGTCTATCCTTTGTGGCAAAACCCCCACAAACCTAAGGGGAACATTTTTTAAATGTATGAATATTAGATTTGACTTGTGTCTGCATGTGTCTTGTTTCTTAGAAAGCTAGATTATTCTAGATATTTCTAGGTAAAAATTGTGCGTCACTAAGTACTAAAAATAACGATTTACAGTGCTCACTTGTCATTACAATAAAGCACACCTGTACACATCTCCTCGCCGACATGTGTGGTCTTTGAAAAATGTGTGTTCAATGGTCTGATTGTGGAGATGTTGTGTCATGCTCTCTATACAAGGGTCACAGGGGAACTGTCAACATGAAGAGAACATGGTTCAAACATAGAAACACATCTCAGCCCCACTTACTGTTGGAGAGCAGAGCCATTACATCATCACCCTTAGCCTTTAGGGGAACAAGGCATGAGCGCTGACCACTGGGAAGACGTGGGGTCATTACATTACTGGCAGCCGCCTAGAGCTGTAGAAGAAGGAGCTGTAACTGTTTTGCAGGCGGGAACTGGACCCAGCTGATCATTGCTAATACTCAGTGATGTTGCTAACACACATACAGGTCAGCAGGAGGGGTCAGGGACTGCTCGATGTTATGCTCATGACACACACTACCACAGGCCTCCAGCCTACCATGCAGCCAGTAATGAGCAGAGTTATGGCACATTACAAAGCTGTATAAGATATACATTAATATCCACTTTTATCAAGACTGAAATGTATGCAGCACTAATAAACAGGACATTGCCAGCGGTATTTTTGCTTCACAAAGTCCTGTTTCAGAAGGCTAACTCATAAGCAGTATGAGCTTCTAAACAGGATATGCTCTTATGACCGATGTTACCACATTGTTCATCTCAAGGGACTGGAGGATCGCTTTTATGCTCTTCTGTATAAAAGCGTTTACGTTAGATTTTTATGTTGACAAGAATACTTTTTAAAGTGATCCTGTTTTCTCAAATAATCCAAACAAAGACTCAAATGTGTATCTCAGCAGTTTGTGATTCTCCTAACCTGCTGTCTAGTTAGCTGCAGCAGAATAATATTTGTACAGCTGGGAATTTTTTAGCATAACAGCAGTATAGTTTATTTATGGGGACTATTGTCCTTGTAGCTTTGATGCCCTGGTGACTATTTACAGCAGCAGGATGGTGAATGGGCAGCTGGCTAAAAATATTTAACAAAGCCCGAGTTTATCATGAAGAGGACACTTTGAACAAACGTGTGGCTCATTTGTTTGTTTTCATTTCATTTTCAACAAAGGAGGTCTGAAGCTGGCAGAATAAGCTGTATCAGGCTATGAATGAACACAATACTTTACTGTTGGTTTCAGATTGATTTCTTAAAGTAGAACTGTTAGGGCCAAATGTTTTTGGTGACACTGTTCTTGAAACTTTAATGTCAATAAAGTAGGAGTCGATCGATTATCTGGGGCCGATATTTGGCTTTCGGCTGATTATCTGTATCTGCATTTTATTTTAGTATCGCCAATGAAAGTAATTAGTCAAAAAGTGTGCTACTCTGGCTCCACTGCAGGTGTGTCTTTCCCTCTAGGTCTGTTTTCACTCACCACTCACCTACTGTCCCACCCAAAACACTATCTGATTGGCTAGATGTTACACGAATAATGTGCTGAGTTTTAAGCATGTTTGGTGTAGCTGCAGTTTCTCTCTCCTGCTCCTCTGCTGTCTTTATGTCGCAGCGTCACAGGAGTGTGCTGACACACAGCAACATACATTGATGCGCAATAGCGCGCACAAATACACACACACATGCCACCACGGGCACCTGTTTACTTATAGTGCAACGCAATGCAGTCAACTTTGTCAAAACTAAATCAGGAAAGAAAACTTGTTAGATTAAAGCAAAGAATTCACAAATGGATTTTTGTTTAAAGTAATGTTGTAATGACGGCTGGTTCAAGAGGGTAGCAGGGTCGGCCGGGACATTACTACCTTTTTTTAAATAAAGGCAAGCAAATATATCTTCTATCATTTCTCAATTTCCCAATCGGATAAAATGATCTGTGACTTAAATCCGTGATCTGATCCAAGGGAACATAATTATTAACTCAACTAAAAACACATAAACACAATTTATTATTCTAGCCAGTAAAAAAATATGCTTGTCCGCCGCCTTGGCCGCCCGGTGAGTCAAAAAGTTCATTTCAGACCCTGTTTCCAAATGTGGGTTGCTGGTCATACGAACAAATCTGTATCCAGTATCGGCCCTGAAAAACCAATATACCCCTCTACAATGAAGGCCATGGAACTGAAATGAACTGCATATTAGGATCTAGGGCTGGGAATCTTTGGGTGTCTCACGATTCGATTCGATTTCGATTCTTGGGGTAACGATTCGATTCAGAATCGATTTTCGATTCAAAACGATTCTGGATTAATTGATCCATGGATTCAAAGTCTATTTATGAATCAGTGCATACTTCAGGATCTACTCCAGTCATCTGTGAGACTGGCTGCATTTCTTGTTGCTCTAGTTGGCATTCTACTGATTTAAAGAGCAGGGAGTGACTGATTAGACCCCCCCTAAAAAAAAAAAAAAAAATTGAAAAAAAAATTGAAAAATAAAATCGATTTTTGGAAATTATGAATCGATTTTGAATCTTAGTAGAGAAGAATCGCGATTTTTACATGAATCGATTTTTTGTCCCACCTCTATTAGGATCCTACTGCAACTTCAGCTGCGTCACCCATCTCTTCTGATCAAATCCCCAAAACAGAAAAGATTACACTAATGTTTGAAATTGTATTCTTACATTATCTAGTATCATTTCAGATTATCTGTAAATCTGTTGACACACAGAGTCAGGACTTTGTGTGGTTTTAGTTTACGTCATGATAATACTGCTGACGAGGAGTTAGCTGCAAAGACAAAATCGTACAGAAGTGGGTTATTGAAAAGGTGGGGAGCAAAAACGATGTGGTGAAGACGAAATCGTTCCAGATTTTTAGAAAAGCAGGCCGATAGAAGTGGGGTGGGGAGAGGACAGGTTGACAGAGAATAGGTCGGCAAAATGTTGATATGAAACATCACAGATTGACTGAGGCCAGACTAAAAGACAGTAAGAATATCCACAACTGAAGGAGGAAGATTAAAAAGTGCCGTCAGCATGCAGCAGAGTGTTCTTGTTCTCCTTATCTATGCATCCCTCCCTCCCTTGAATCTCTCTCTCTCTGTGCTGTACAGATTATCTTAATGGAAATGACCTCCATCTGAGACAGTGGAGCGGCCCAAACCTGATTAGTTATTTACTTTCTCTCCATCTATCCTTCATCCACTTATCACACACACACATACACGTATATAGAACTGTGGCGCCTCGAGTCTTTCTTCACGTCGTTCCTCCTCTCTGCCTGTTTACCCTATAGTGACGGGGATTTATTTTGTCATTTCATACGAGCTGATAGTCTCTCGGTTTACAGACTTGACAAGCGAGTGTAACGGAGAATTGTTTTCCACTGTGGCAGGCAATTGTCCAGTTGTGGTGTTATTTAAGTGCTTTTAAGAGCTCTTCGTGTTTTTACAACACGTGAGAGGTGCACACATCTTCAGGCTTCTCTATATAGTCCTTATCTGTGCATGTGTTGTTGAAAAAGATGTGAACACGTGCTGGTGACAGAAACGTGCGATTCCACGATCTGGCAAGGGGAGAGAAAGTGAGAGTGAGAGAGTGAGAGAGATGCCCTCTGAGGTGAGTGCTCTCAAGCGATATAATGGCTCTCCTTTGGGTTTAAATCAGTGTGCGGAAAGTGGTCTGCCCTGGTGTTGCCTGCTGCAGTGTAGCGCAGGAGAGAGGCAAGAGAAGATATATACATCAGACTCCAAAGCCCACTCACGCCTCTGCTGTAGGTGTGCCTATGACGCACACTGAAAAAGTGAGGCTGCACACTATCTCTCCATCTGTCTGTCTAACCTCTCACTTAAAATGCCTTTCAAAACACAGTCTACTCAAAAAGCAGGGCTAGTCGGGGAAATAAAAGATATCCAGGTATAATAAACTCGTCTGAATATGAGCACTGCAGTAAGACAACAGCAAAACAAGCAGAGGCATTTGTCGAAAAAGAATACCCAACTTCCAAATCCTTGTCTGTCCCCCTCCCCTTTATCCACATACACACAAAGCAGCAGTCCCTGTCGCTCCCTGACACATATTTAACAAACCCCCCTAACACACAGACACACACCACGCAAACTCAACCAACACACACAGACACACACCACGCAAACTCAACTGAGCATGCATCGCACTAGGAAAAACACAGACCACCATAGCCCTCTATGCTTCTGCGAAGGTATAACAGTCTTGACAACAGAAGATTTTCAAGCTCATGTTTAACTCGTCCTAATATAAAACAAAAAAGCTAACAATTAAAAGAACTTCTTTCAGACATTTTGTCTGACATCTGACTGTCAATTTTTTTTTCCAATGAATCCTATCAGGAGTAACTCCGTCGTTTTGACATCTCCACAATAAACCATCCCGAGCTTCACACTCTCTATAAACATGGGAAGGTGTTGGCAATTAAATACGCATATGATGAACTGATACATTTCCACTCCAGTTCAGAATAAATACAAAAACAAGACAGAACAACTTGAGAACTTTTGCTTATGCCTTAACAAGCAATTGGCTGGAATTCCAGTTGCTTCATATGTTATGCAGCTCCACTGAAAACAAACATGCCTTTTGCTGTGTGAAGAAGCCAAACACATCACAGTGATGCTTCACATGTTTTTGCAGCATTTTTAACAGGGCTGCAGTGCCATTTAAAAACAGGTACTGCAGGTAGTGATGACACTTCTTGTATTTATAAGATCACAGTGACACCTTGTGGAGAGTTGTGGAAAAAAAGAGAGGCAAAGCATTTCAGTTTTCTTGAGAAATTAAGTTCTCCTTCTATCAAAAGAATGAGGCTAAACTCAACTCTTCTTTGTCAGAAAGAAAGAGAGAATGCAGTATTTTTTGTAAGACAATGTACCAAAAAAAAAAAGCTCAACATGAAACTGAGAATATTTTTCTTTGAGGCATTTTTAATACAGTAAGCAGATTGAACCCAGTTTAAATGCCTCAATGTGCTTGCACAGGAATTAAACATTGTGAACATGAATATGTTTAAAGTTTGGTACCCTCTGTAGATCCAATGTGCTCCATCACTTCCAACACTAACCAAAGGGACCGGACACTGTACAAATGGTTGCTTGAGAGGATTTAAGGGCAGTGTAAGACATGCTAGTGACAGCATTGACAACCATGATGATTGCATCTGACACTCACAATGACAAATAATGACAGGCATGTTTTGCCTTTGACACTTTAATGTAGGGCAATGCAAGTCACCAGACAATAGAGAGAAGGACTGACTTGCCAATACTCAGGGACCTGATGCTTTTGCAGCATTGATAGAAGAAACATAAAAGAGAGGATGGACACAGAAAAACAAAATTACTTACCAAGTATTAGAATCGAGTCCTCTTTCTTGATTTGTTTCTCCAGGAGGTGCTGGAATTTGGAGAAGCCACCCAACCAGTCATAACACTGCTCCGTCTTGTATCTTTCATCCCAGTAGTCAACGTCTTTGTACCTGGAGTTGTCGTCAGGCAGGTAGTCCATAATCTCTGCGACATGCACATGTGATGACAGAAAACATTACAATGTTATTCCTTTCAGAATCAGACCATTTTAACTGCTTTCACTGCAACTACAATTATATAAACTCATATTATAAGCTTCATATTATGGTCTAGTTCTGCTACCAAATGAAATGCATTTCAGACATTTGGAGGTCATTACATTTGTGAACAGAAATATTAGAACCTCATCAAAGAGAAGTAAACTTACAGTTTAGTTTTTCCCCCTGCTTTTTAAAGCTAGCTGTTCGAGCAACTGTGGGACACTTATCTTCGGATGCTACCCGAATGTGAGACTTCCTTTGTCAGTAAAGATGTTAAAAGAAAACTGAGTCCCCATATTCTGAAAACAGTTTGTAATACATCCTACATTCATTCATGGAAGCTTTTCTAAGCTTTTCTATTTTTAAGTCATATAGTTTCAGGGGATACAAAATACCCGACTCCCTGCACAACTGCGAAATCTAGTTAATCACTCAATCTACGTAGGTGATTTATTTTCCAGAGTAACAAAATCTCCATAGTCATAATTTGATACACCGGTAAATATGTGTGGATTTTTCTCTGTAGTTTCTTTGCTTATTGACTGTACAGCGTACACTGCTGCCTCTACCGGTCAGGAGGGCCTACTGCATCATACAGCTGCAATGGTTAGCTAGCTATAGTTCCAACAACTGACTCCATAAAGTAATAATAATAAAACAAACATATAGTATAACTGATAAACAGCCACCTGACATCGCTTATCACACTGTGTATTACTAGGAAGTCGTCTTTCTCCTCGGCGTTTCGTGATATCTCCCTTTATTTGCCGTTAATGAACTGGTAACTGGTTAGCCGCTGACGTAGCTACAAACCAGTCTGTGATATGATTCATAATGAACAAAGCAGCTAACAGCAACCTAATTGTAGTGGTATCGATACCAGACGCGGGAGTTGGGTCTTTAACAGTTTGAGACACAAGGTTAACAAAATAAAGTACTTTTGGGGTTCCGTTGTGTTCTTGAACCTCCCTTAGCTTAAACATCCGTGATGAGGGCACGGCGCATGCGGGGAGGAGTGTGCTGCACAGCCACTTTCCCTCCTAGCTAGTGGAGTGCAATTCAGCTTATTAAAACTCGATTTTGACAATAACACTCACTAAAATAGAAAAATAACATACTGGTCTTATTGGTACTTACGAATTCCTTGCTAACGCCAGTCCCTCTGTAATCGGTGAAAACGGTGGTTGGTGATGACTGACACATCCACGTGTTGAAGTGCTGCTTTAAAGCTATGGAGTCAAACAGGTCCCCGTTTCGACCGGAGGAACTATAACACTTCCATGCTCTGTATGTTTAGATCATAGACTGTAAAAAGAAGATAGATAGGCTAATGTTCATTGAACACTTAGTATTAAAAGGAGGAGTAGGCCTAAATGTGCTTTATACATGATATTTAAATTTGGATGCAATTTGGCAGGACATTTGAAATGAAGAAACTGTATCTTTCTAATGCAGCACCTTTTCGGTTTCTAGCTGTTTGAATTTGATGATTATATTTTTTTTAATGCAAATTACTTGCATGCAGTGGTATTGTGACTCTTCTACAGGGAGTTTACAGTGTCTCTTGTTAAATTAAGTTAGGTTATTGCTTGCACATCATTGTAAAACAGACCTAAGTCGCTAAAACTCTCAGGAATGCTTCTTGTAATCAAAAAATATAGGCTATAGAAAGATATTTTAACTAGACCTATAAGAATCCTCCTTTTTAAAGCTAATTAAAACAAAACAATAACTCAAAACACACAGATTTAATAATTTTTCACCCAGATTTCGAATCTGAAACAAATACACGATATAATAGGCAGTTGGATCACACAATACATTACAAGTAGGCTACTGCTTAGTATGATGTTTCACAAACTGAAACATGAAACCTTGTGAAACAGCATCATTTTGAGACCCCATAGCATTTCATTTGAGCAGTTTGTTAGCATTAATCTGGTAAAAGTCATGTTGAATCTGAACCTGAGTTATCGTGTCCTGAGGAGGCCAAATACACGTCATTGACCTGGAACTCTCTGCAAGCTTTGAGGGTATGCTTAAACATACAGGGGATTAGTTATCTATCATGTGCACAAGTATGTTACTGGAGGAACTAAAAGGAAAAGTGAATCAATTATTTAAGAATATTTACGTTAAGAACACATCTTTTTTTATATGGCCTGGATTTCCACTCTAACAATTTCCCAATCATTCACAGTTTATCTGACAGATGTTGGAATGGATTGGCTGTTTCAATAATATTGTCATTCAGTCCCTAAGTGTGCCTCTAGATGGCGTACAAGACTAGATACTGGGGCCAGCAAAGGCCAGCAAATTTGTGTTGATTAAAATTGAGTTAGGTTTTTGATGTAGTTCATAATTTGTCTGTAAGTGACACCCTCATTGATATAGTTTTAAACAGTGAAATTCCTTTTAATAACCTTTTAAATATCCGTGTACTTTCAAGGAGGGATAGCGAACCTCTGCAGCCCATCTCCAATTACATTAACATAAAAAGAGAAAATGTGGACTAAAGAGTGACATTTACTATAAGCCCAGCCACAATCCTGTAGCAAATCAAAATGACTCAAAGTTACATGGCAGTGTCAGTAGTTCGTCTGGCCTCACACAATGCTGAAAATGCAGAAAATATCAGGGACAGTCCAACAGGAAAGCAGATGGAGCTGTATCCCACCAAGATACACATGGTCTCAATCCTTAGTTTGCATGTTTCTTGTATCTACTGATACAAATCATTGTTAGAGACTATTTTTGGTGTGGCTTGTGACCATGATAGAAAATTCAGCAATTTTCTTTAGCATTTATTTGTATAAAAAAATAACGTTTTAGTCATAGGGTCAATTTACTGCATAAGTACTTGTACTATTTAAACATAGAGTTGCATACTTCTTTATCAGCAGAGTAGGACTTTTACTTCAAATGGAGTAGAGTTAGTATTTCAAATATGCATGTGTTAAAGTAGAAAGATCTGAGCAAAAATTCTGTATCTGTCTTTTTGTATCACAATGTACAAAAAAAATTTAATCACAGTTTTTTAACATTAAGAATACAAATTCATTGTGCAGTGAAGTAATGTCACTTTATCTCCTGCAGATGGTAGCATCACACTGCTATTTTAAGAGGATTTAATACCTGGACAATGTTGATAAGCAGCTATCCAAATGTGTCTTTACAAAGTCATCTCTTGCTTAAAGTGGTAATGAGAATACAAAACTTATGTCCATGCTCTATCATCAAGAGCAAAGTGTTGTGAACAAGAGCAGAGAGATCCTGTACTGCTAGAAGTTCGTGTTCAACTTTCGTATTCTTTACTTTACTGTTATACAGTACTGCTTTTCTAAAGAGGCTAATCTCGCCTGTTTCTCAGCTCACAGAAGGAGGTTTCTTGTGCCTTCTGTGAATAAAGTGTCATTCTGTCAACTTAATGCATATCCCTCCCTTTCACACTCACTGAACTGTAGTTCTCTTCATAAACTTGGCAAGTAAGAGTTTTAATGTATGCAGTCTTTCCCAGCCAATCCACCATTAAGGAAAAATAATCAGTTATCTCCGAAGAACCAGAGCGCTTCAGAGTCTCTTCATCCATTTCTAATGCCACTAGAAAGGCACGTCACGTTGGCTCGATCCAGTGGCTCAGTGAGGGAAGACACGATTTGCTCGTAGTGTCAAGCTTTGAATATTTATATATTTTTTCATTTTCTTTTACTTTTACTGCCTGTTGGATGTTGATAAATCCTGAAAAGAGCAGAAAAATAGTTCAGAGAGAGCAGCTCAGGAAACTGGGATATCAACATAGAGTTTCATGGAGTCATAAGGGAAAACATTCCATGTGAGAGAAGATGACCTGTGAGCCCTATATGGTTAATTTTCTCAGGTTTTACTCTCTGGTGTCAAAATCTTTTTTCTTGTGTATACAACAGATTTACACAGAATAATGTAGTCTAATATGTTTTAACAATTCACTACATTCACGCAGTGTCCGAAGCTAAAATGATGTTCAGTAGAATAATACACATGTGTCATAATCTGTAGCCTGCGGTAATTAATTGTTACCTGGACCCCCGCAGTATCATGTTTAAAACATCTTTTGAACTTCCCACATTGACCTTGAAGTCAGACAGAAATGGCTGCCACATGAATATGTTGAATAAAACCTTTTATTTTATAATATGGGGTCCACTGTGTAGGCCTATGGCCTGGCCTTAGGTGAGCCCCACAAACATGTTGAGATCCAAAAGATGATGAATGCACAAATGAGAGGGGAAAATCATCATGGACCCAAATCTTTTCAATTCAAGTAGGCATATATTTAAGTCAACATGTAGGCTACAATATGTGGACCCTCAAACATGATCAGGTAAATGGAATATAGCCAATATTGATTTTATGATTAACACCTATTGGATTTGAAGTCTCAATGTTTGCTGTAGTTCAATATTTTTACTCAGTCTATAGATATGCTGATAATTCTTATATTTAGATACATAATAGGCCTAAGTAATAAGATGTAAAAATGTCTTTACTCATTGATTCGCTTCATGAAGAAAGGGGCCTAAAGCAAACAATTAGACTTCTATCAATTTCAGTGAAAATAGCTTTAGGCTACTTCATAATGAACCCCATGACCTTATGGTTGCAATACATGAAACAGAGTAGGCTAACCACAGAAGACATTGAGATCTATTAAAAATGTATTCAACACACAATCTTCAACCTGGTTAGCTGATGCCTCAACTCAGTCCACAAACCTACACTGTACATCATATACTGTACTTTTGACGCTGCATCATAATTATGTAACCCTCAGCAGAGCCGGCAACAGTTAAGGACCAGTAACATCTGAGCATTCAACTGGAGAAGCCATAAAACCTCTACAAGTCAAGCGTTTTATTCACGAGGGGCTAGTTTAGGGGAGAGTAGCCTATTACCCAACAAGGTTTGATTTTGAATCGGATGACGCGGACACTCGGCTGGAGATGCGGAAAATAATTTGCCACAGATTCCTCTGCATAGTGGAAGCACTATCAGAGACCACGTGAGAGGAATATTCAATGACGGTCCCCGACAGACCCAGTTCATCTCCACTGGCACTCCTCCGCTGACATGGACTCCTCCTGGACTCTCTGTTTTCTCCCACTCACGGACGATACTCTGTCTGAATGTAACCTTTGATCTTATACCGTCACTTCTTCTTTTCTGTTCTTTTTGTTTTATTTTTCTTCTTCTCTCCTCCACTAATCAATCAGTTAGTGGGGGTATGGCTTGGCCGTGCATCAGCAGAGTGTGCTGCCTGGCTCGCTTCTGGAACCAGTTCGACAAATCGGACTTGTCCGTCCCGCTCACCATCCAGAACTACTCGGACATCGCCGAACAGGAGGTGCGGTCCGTCACCAAACAGGTCTCCGCCTCAGAGCGCGCGCCTGGGAATAACTACTCAACCCCGGACCCGCGTGTCGCCACTGGCTCCCCTCACGCGCCCGCGGATGGAACTGGGACCAGGGGATCTTTCAGGGCACGGAAGGAGACCAGTTACAAGCCCCGGGAGGACTACCACCCACCCGGAGTGCCTTTCACCAGTGTCACCCAGTACAAGCAGGATTTCAAACCATGGCCAATTCCTCGGAAAGAGAACTTCCCGTGGATTAGTAATGGGGGCAGCAGGGCGGACAGTGTTTCGGACAGCTTTGAGAACAGTTACCAACCTGGAGAGAGAGAGGAGAGGGGCAGGGGGCAGAGGTTGGGGGAGCAGCAGGGGACGGAGGAGAGAAAAACCAGCTCCTACAGGTAGGACATGTTACTCTTGACCTGCTTCAGTCAGGAGACCCCAGGCCTGTTTGGAAACTGAAGCCCACTTTAACGCCCTATAAGCTGCATTTTATTAATAGTTAATCGACTTTTAAGGGTAACACAGAACGCCTTCTTATAGATAGGGTCATCAATAATTCTCTCACATTTCATGTTCATGGGATGAAGTGTGAATATTTTATTTTGTTTTGAAGTCTTTTAGCAGGAAAAGTGTTTCTCAAGCTTGTTGGCTTGCGACCCATTAAAAAGATATCATTTTGACTTAAAATCCTCTGTCATAAAGGTCCCAATGAAAAACAATTCAATCAACTAAAGAGTGATGCTCCTTTCTCAAATCTGTTGATTTGGATAGTTTTCAGGGGCCAGAAGAAGAAACTGTCCAGGTGCTTCAGTAAAAATACAAAACAGAAAAAAATGACAATCTTGCATTATTTTTGACCCCCTTGCAAAGTGCCCCTTTAAGCAACTATTGATGATATATAAAAAATATGGATTTAACAACGCTAAACATCAGTATTCAACACAAGCCCTATACTGTAGGTCAAGAGACTCATTCAAGGCATTGGTTCAAAAACATGCCTAATGCATCCATTTAGCCTGCACTGAATAGTCCATATGGCGCCTGTCAGCCCATTGATGCATCTCTTTTCCCTTAGGCAAGAGTACAGGCCATGGACAGGTGTGAAACCAGCCAAAAGTGCTAGGAAAAACCCTCCAGCTCAATACTCCAGCCCTGGCACAGAGGCCACCGAGGTCCCACGTGAGACCAGCTACCAGGCTGCCTACAGCGGGGAGGTGCACAGCAGGAACACAGGGCTGCATCAGGGGGAGCACATCATCCCGTCTGCTAGCACAAATATACAACCTGTTGCTGTCCCCCCGCCCATTCCTGCTGCCCTGCCGGCTGGCAGTTCACAGACCCCCTCCAACCTCCAGCAGAAAGTCCTGCCTGAGAGGACTGAGCTCGGCATGATGACCAAAGGAGAGGTGAGCACAGGCAGAAGCATTGTTTTCCCCAGAGGAGCCATGTTTTGCACATTACCATCATAGCTGTGGGTTCAGTGAGTTCCCTGTAAGAGCTACAGGTTTAAACTGCAGCTCGCTCCTTGTTAAACTCATTTTCACTCGTCTCCCTGAGGGCCTGTTGCTGTTGAGGCGTCTCAGAGAGGGGATACAGCATTGTGTCCCTAAGCAGCTCAAAGTGACCCAGCTGTTTAAAACAGGCCGTGTTCTGTGTTAGATAACACACTGCTGGTGCTACACTCATCACTCTGACCTGAATACAGCAGGCTTGACGAGAACAAAAAAGGAAATGGGTAACTCTTTCAAACATGTTTTGCGGAGAACAGAACAAACTACAAATATATTGATGTCTTTCTTGTTATATTGTGGGTTTTTTGGCTGTGCTGAAATAATTGATGACTTTATCATCATTTCCAGTTCATCTTCATTCATTCAGAGGAGGAGATTATGTCGAATATACAACAAAAACACACTTTTAGTGTCCTAAAATCTTTCACACAGATATCTCCATGTACACTTAAAACTCCAAATACTCCTGAATACTTTACTTCATTTGACTTTGAGCATAGCATTAACAAACAAAGGATTTTCTATAATACATTTCTATTAAAAGCAGCTTGATTTGACCCTTTTTTGTGTTGTCACAGTAAAAAACAGTCATGTGCTCCACCGTCACAGAAACATCTCGGTTAAAAAAGAGCTAACATACTATTAAAAAAAGCTTTCTGAAATCGTATTGAAACAGTTTTTAAAAGACAAGAAAGAGTGTGCAGAACATTGAAAAGAACATTTCAATAAACTAGATCTTAATTTGTAATTTGTATCCCAGGTCTAGATGTTAGGGCTAAAAGTGTAAACTCCCTTATGGTTAAATGTATAACCTATTATATCAAAGAAATGTGACTGGTCTAATCATTTATTTTAATGCTAAGTATATAAAACAAAAGTTCCCTTATTAAGCTTTAGGGGCAAACTGACAACAGATGAAGAATCACCTAATTCTCCAAAGCTCTATATTCTGTCCCAGATTTATAACGAGACACGAAGACGTACACTCAAAGAGCCAGCAGCACAGTGTGATTGAAACTGTGCTGGTTGCAACAAGGTGACAGGATTTACTCAGGAAGCTGAGAACTTGTCGATTTCGGTCAGGTTGTTCCAGATTAATGTGGGATGAAGTCTGGGTGAGGGGACAACCCCTCTCCTCTGTCTCGTCCCTGGTCTCTGATGCTCAGGTCAGACTGTGCACGACAGAAAGTGAGGCTGTTTTTCGGGAATCTCCGGAGGTTAAGTGCCATCCCTCGTCCCCGCCCACACCCCTCTGTGCCATCTGCCAGTGGAGAGCTGGGCTGAGCCGAAGCTGGGCCAGGTCAGACTCGTTTTGCACACTGCGTAGCAACAGCTGCCCTGGTAAATCTCCGTCTGAAAGGTAACCGGGAAGGTTAGAGAATGTGTTTTTGTGTTCGTGTGAAAAGCTACATTAGCAGGGTTGTAGCTGTCATCGAGGACACTGAGATCCTGTGTATTTCAGCGTTAGGGAATTTGGGGAAAGTTCCAGCATTAGTCAGACTCAAAATATTCCAATTTAACTACTTTTGACTAATGAATAACAACATCTCTCCAAATGATGTGTTCAGGTTTGTTCTGAGCAAATTGTTCACCTTCTAAGGCTAAATAATAGAACAATCGAGGACTTGGGCTTTCATTCTGGGGAATAACATTTAACATTGCTATAAATGGAATAACAATATCTATTCAATTTCAATTTCAATTTAAAGGGCAAGTGGACCTTGACTTATAACATTTTACATATCTTATGTCATTATATTTTGCCTTCAGTCCTGCAACTTTAGAGGTTTTGGAAAAAGTGCATGAGAAAAATCACCTTTTGGTTATATGCATAATGATCTGCTCCATCAGGCCATTGTGTTTCCTGTGTGACTGTGATGGAAGTCAAAGTGGGAGATGTCAGTGGCGGGACACCGAGTCTATTAATACCTCTGGCCCAGTTGGAGTGACAGTTCATGGCACATTAAGAAGGGGTTGCTCTGTCGGCAGTATGCGGAGGGACTGAACACTGCCGTCCATATTACACAGTTTTTCTTTTAGCTGTACTGCAATCTGCCAGTGCGACACACACCAACCTGGCAGCAAATCAAGTCAATCTTAGATAATCCACCTCGGTCACTCTCCTCCCACTCACTGCCAACTCACTACTGACTCACCAGCCCCCCTGCAGAGGTGTCTGACCGAGTATTACACATCCCACTCCTGCATGCCTTGTACTTGGAGGGTCATGGCACTATCCTGGTATTTGTCTTTGAGGGCATTCTCAGTTTGTGCTGTGAAGCACCAAAAACTGTGTAGACAATGTTGCATCCTCATTTGGTGCAGAGCGTCTGTATCTATTCATTAAAAGATTTAACGCTTAAGTCCCAAATAAGCTGCTGAAATCAAAATCTGCTGTTGATGATAAAGGAGTCTAGCCGGCATGAAATTCTCATTATTACTCAAATCAATCTGCCAAATGGTGTGCCCCCTCCCCCCATCACCACCACCACCTCTGAGAGATAAAAATCTATCTCAGCAGATAAGAGATGTCTCTAATTTTATGACACGCAGCAGACAATTGAGCGATTAGAACATGCTGAGAGAACACGTTGTGTGTTCTTGAACTCGTTCAACTTTGCAAACCTAATTCAAAAACATTCTGGTGAGAGATTATTTCAAAAGCTGTCAGGTGAGAGAATGAACGTCTGTTAAACCTGAAGCCCAGGGCGAGGCAAAAAGATTTGTGAGGAGTGTGTGTCAGGGATGAGGGGGACAAAAACTGCTGAATGGGGAACACATTCAACATGCAGAGAAGGAACCTTAGTAGGAAACTCTTGTTATGGCAAATTCTTGGTTGTTTTTATAGTCGGCTTAGAGGCAGCAGCCCTCCTGAGATATGAGATTGTGCTGTCGAAGCTCATGGGTAGGCCTGCTTAACTGCTGAACACAATGTATAGCTGTGCGTGCCTTTATAGGAGTTACACGGATGCACAGTAGAGGGATGTAGTAGATTTAAACTGCATTGGATAGAAAGCCTGCAGGGACAGTGCAGCTTAAAATTGACTTTTCTTTCTTTCTCCATCATCCCTCTTCTCTCTGTTTACCCAGGGGCAGAAGCCAGTTGCCACCTGAAGCCAGGAAAGACAAACATAGAGAGACAAATTACAACAAGAAGAAAAAACAACAACAACAACTTTAAAGCAACAAACTAAAAAGAGATTCAAAAAGACCACAAAGAGACGCAAATTAATTAAAAAGATGCCAAAGGACTATAAAGGGACTTTTAATGGCTATGAAGAGACGCTAAATGATTAAATGAAGATGCAGACAAATCAATGAAGATACGCAGAATGGCTCTACAGACACTAAAGGATGCACAAAACAACCACAGAACAAAAGTTTCAAAATAAAGGGAAAAAAAAGGATCTTTCATTCAGCCGCGGGGACTTCTTTTGAAACATGTCCGAGGGGTTTAGAGCGTCTTGTTTGTCTGTGTCCAGGGCGCCACTGTCTCATAAAGTACACTCAAGGCCACACGAGTAATAGCTATTATTAATGATTTAACACATTAAACTCATTTAACAAATGTGGCCACTTCTTTAAAACCATCCCCTCTCAAAAGTTTCTCTACTGACCCTGTCGTTTCCCTCTTATTCAAATCATCCTTTTGTTTTTCTCTGTATCCCCATTTCTCTCTTTTTCTACATTGCCCAAACCAGGCTTTCTACCAGTTTTTCTCCCCCCTTTTTCTTTCACTTGGACCTCTTCCCATTTCCCACGCTGCCCGTCACTACAGAAAGAAAGAAACCTGTGCCAAGTTGGCAGGACTCAGGCAGAGGAGAGGATTGTATTCAGAGCAAAGAAGACCAGATACAGTTGAGGGAAAGGAGACAAAGAGAGGGTACAAAGATGAAGAGAGTGGAATGAAATACACTGTGTGATAGAGAATCAGAGTGAGGTGGGGGAGGGTTTGATGGATTATCTGTTAAAGTGTGATGTGATGTTGCACCGGGTTGCAGTCTTCTTTGGCACAAATCTAATTTAGGAAAGAGGCAGACCTGGCTGCTACACAGAGCACAAAAGCCTGAAAGTGTGTGTGTGTGTGTGGGGGGGGGGGGGGGGGGGGGGCTGGGGGTGAATATACTCACACCAATCTGACTTGCTGAACAACATGTTCTGCCTTCCCTGCCACCCACAGGTGCTGAACAGTCACATCTAAAGTGCTGCTAGGACAGCTCAGCGTCTATCTCTGTGCAGACTTTTTGCTCTGATTATCTAATGAAAGCTTCCAAACTTCGTATTTGTGCAAGAGCGCTGAAATAGCCTTGAATGAGGGTAGGTTTACTCGCATCATAAAGCCGTTGGCATGGCAATTAAATAATAGCATTAACAAAAAAAAAGAGATACCAGTACATTTAATCCATACCACTTAATATATATCACAACATTTCCATCACAACAACAAAACGTCTTCATAACGTGAATATTTTGGAAAATAGGAACCACACACACATATACACAGTAAGTTATGCTCACCTGACAGGCTGACAGGTTGATGACAGGTGTGGTTAGAAAAACAAATCCAGACAGAAATACTTTGTTGTCTACTTTTTGTGTGCAAATATATGCTATTTAAAAAGACACAAATATGCCATTTCAACAATAAAACACAGGAATAGATAGAAGGAAACTATATTTTCATTGAATGATAAACAGTATGACACTAAATGGAGGGACAGTGTTCTGATTATCAGCACTGCTGCTAATGGGTCAGAGGAACGAGGCTGCTGCCTTGTTAATGGTAACTACAATGTGCTGATATGAAACAACATCAGTACCTTGAGTTTGATGGTGCTTTTATAAACTTTTCTTTAAGGAAATATATTAGGAATAGAGCAATAAGAAACAACAGGTGATCACCTTTTAGTTTATTGAATCAATCATTTGACTCAACCAACAGAAACAGTTCTGGGAGTCGATTGGATCTGGACTGTTGCCTGCTCTTGCTACCCATTGGCTACTTTAAATGTGTGATATATATCTGCATGTTACGAGTCTGTTGATGACTGCTTTGGTAGCCTGTGTTCTGAGGTACCAGCTTGTTCAATCAACACACAAGACCAGCTGTAATGTTAATAAACAGAATCAAGAAAACACGGTGGAGGCAAAGAGATGCATAAAGTGACAAGTCTTAGTGATGTTGTAATCTATATTAGCACTGATGGAAGGCCCCTTATCCAATCAGATTGTCTGGCTGGATCTAACTGTTGAATGTATGAATAGAAATCCACACTAATCCACATATTCTCTTTGTAGGATACAGTTAAAGTGAGATCGTATCTACAAATCATTCCATGAAAAGTTTTAAATGGATATAAACCTTGAAGGGAAATTGTTTTTTTGATTTTTTTAAAAATAGCTTTGTTCTCCCGATTTGTGTCCAGGTTATTTTAGAGAAGGGGTTTGATTTCATAATCTTGATTTGGATCTTTATGTAATGATAAAAATAGCCTTTGCGTTGTTCTCTGACTGAGTCAAAGCTGATGGACAGAGTAGTGTATGAATGGCTTCTCATTGTTACGGGCCTTTTATTTATTGGCTAAAAGCTCTGATAGATTCTGGCCAGGCTTTGAGAAGATCTGTCGTCAGCAGAGCAACACTATGCAGGAAATAGCACCAGAGTCCTGCCTGCTGGCACTCAGAGGGCAGCCCTGATTCTTCCTGACGGCACAGCCCGAACAGTCTCCTCTGATTTCATGGCTCTAGTGTGAGCACACACACAGCTGCTGCTCTAGCAGATTTCATCTCTGGGATCTATCAAATAGCTGCCGTTATACCTGACTCTCTCTCTCTCTCTGTCTGTCTGTCTCAGGAACATCTGGTAAGGACCAAGCTCACTCCAAACCCCTCTGCCATATTTCAAGGTGGATCCAGGGTCTTCAACATCTGACATGTTCCCAACCCTTCTACTTTCATTCATTTTTTTTCCAGTTTTAAACCGAATCAACGGGAATGATTTGAGTCCATTCCAACACAAGAATCTATGCAAGAGAAAGTAACGTTGTGAAGCCTGCAGAGCTGCAGCTTGCAGACAGACAACCCCTCCTTTACCTTCCTGTCCCTGTTGCTTTTGAAATGAACATGCATGTAACAAAAAAAGTTTTTTCTGCAGCTACGAATGCACAAAAAACTGGCTGCTCTGTGTGTTTGTATGTGAGAGTTTGTGTGTGCACCTGCTGATTTGTCCTTTTGTTGTACAGTCTGCTTTGTTCATGAATGATACGGATGGTCATCAAATGCTCCCATGTAGACCCTTGGTGTTGCTAGAAAATCTGCTTGAAAATATGTTATTTATTTTATTGGTATCTATTAGTTAGCTATTTTTGAGAAAGTGTCGTTCAGTTTATCATTTTGTAAATCTATTGTTAAAGAGGAACAGCAAGTAAACAAACTGTACGTGAAAAAAACAATAAAAGAATGTAAAGGTCACTTTCTATCAGATGTCACTGGGCTCCTTTTTCCTTTGGTCACACTTGGGTCACTGTTTGAGGTCAATCAGATGATTGTGGTATAGCTATGAACCAGTATTTTACAGATAACGCAACGATAGATTTTTTTAAAGGGCAACAAACAAAAAAGATTTGAATAAACAAATGTATTTCGTTGCTTACATTTAGTTGTATTGGCTGCCAGCTGTGCTGCATTTTGTTATTGATGGCTTATAAATGTAACAGCCCTTTTACTCTTCAGGTCACATATTATCCTCCTCCCCAAAACATGTCCGTGAAGTTTCTTGCTAAAATCCATTCTGATCCTGTGTTTAAGCATGCCTTTAAACCCCTCTATTTTAAATGCAAATGAGCTCAGTCTGGCCATGCCCCCCTCCCTGTAAGGGGGTGTGGCTCAGGCTTTCTTGCACCATGCTCTTGTGTTTACAGTGAGAATGCAGACTCTGAGGGCAGAACAAACACCTAGCTGTGGGAGTGTCACCCACCTGGGGGAGGGGTTACTGCCCTTTGTGATGTCATGAAGGGAAAATCTCCTAACGGCCTTTTTGAGAAGGGTAAAAGACGGAGAGGATGGACTTTTCTTATAGTTGGGGGGTTTGTAGAAGACCAGGGACACATTAGTGTTAGGAAACATGGTCAAGTGTGTTTTGCATTATATGTCACCTTTAAGACAAACTTCCATGTTATTGTTTCCAAGTTTTGCACAAATAACACCTACAAGAAACAAGTCAACTGCTTTTTTTGGGGTTTATTACAAAAATATTGATTGTATTTTTGGTTTGCACAGAAACATGAAAATACAACGTTTGAGTTTCTCCTACACTCCTTTGTTTGAACAGGCGTCACAACCACTCAGAACAATCACTTCCATTCAATCAATCATCCATGTATTAACATTATGCAAAGCTCCACATAGCCAACACTACATCAGCAGACAAAACACACACATGCACACACACGCACACACACACACACACACACACACACACACTCTCTCAGCATCATCAGTTCATTATCTTCTGTTCTGACTACATCCACGAGTATGCCACACATATTCATACACATACTCTGTTGTTAGAGCATTAATGTTCTTATTTATACAAGATTTAAAAAAAAAAAACAGGATTTGATAACACCATCCATTTCATGTTGGTCATATGTTTCATGATTGATCCGTTATGGCTGTTTAACAGAACACTTAAAGTACTTTCAACTGGACGTCAAACCCGGTTCATGATGGAGAGACGATAAATATTGAGAGTCATTTCTTGAACTTGTGACAGAATGATTCATTTCACTGACTTAAACAGACGTGACTTTTCCAAACACACTTGATGAAGATCTCGGTGACATAATCTGTCTCCCACTTAGAAATTGCAAAACATGAGTCAGTTACTTTCTTCCCAAGGGCCTCAGACAGCAGCACCATGAGCCGTAATTACCTCTTGCCAGGTAACTGAGACTTAAAAGAACGTCTGTTTCTGCACAGCTTCTAACACTCAGATGTTCATCAGGGTGTCCTATTTGCTGCATTTCAGCTCTTTTTCTACCTCCTCTGGTAAACTTGCTCCCAGTTCAGGGAGACATGACAGCTGTCTGATGTTATTATTCAGCCCTGTGAGTTAAAACTTTTCATAATTAAGATAACTTGTTTTGAGGTGAGAGCACCACAGCCTCTCATAATCAGATAACATGGATCCCACGATGCTTTTTCACACGATACATTAGGAGCTAAATGTTCAAATATACCTCAGGTATAAGAAACATTTGTTATTCTGCTGCTGTGTGGAGCAGAGCCCGGCTGTGATCAGGTTACTGGAAGCAAAACATGAGTTATTACTGCACAACCTAAGACCACATCCAGGTGTGAATCTTCTTGTAATGGATTCTCTGTAAGAAGCAGCTCTTTAGAAAGTCTCCATTCTGCCTCAGTTGTCTTTAGACATGTAACCCATGTGTGTGTTGGTGAGGAAGTCACAGGTGGGGATGCTACTGACCGCCTGGTGGATGTTCATGGCTGAGATCTCTCTTGGAGCCCTGCAAATACCAAATGTTTTAAAGTTAGGATCCTCAGCATTACATCTATGCAGAATAATATGTGTTTCATTCTGTCTGAGACATCACGGGTTAGAGTCTGAATATTCATAACTGTTTGTTATTAACTTCTTCGTTACGGAAAATTCTTCTCTGAATCAATCCATCAGTTCAATGCTGTGCTCAATCCACTTAATGCAATCACACAACTGATGTTCGCAAAATACAAAACAACTTAAATGAACCGTACTTTAGATTTATAGGTAAGCCCAATACACACTCAGCTGTGTTTGAAAAATGCTTGTTAATGTATTGGTCTTTGAGCAGTCCTTCATTTTAATACAGCCAATCATTATAGTCAAAACCAAATATTTCTCTATACGTTTAGACTTTCCTACTTTGTCTTACTCCCTGAGTCCATTTGTTCCTACTTAACCCATTTAGACCTAAGGACGCCTAAAAAAAACGCCCTCTAAAACCTAAGTAACGTTTGAAATCAACCTCCCAGAACCTGAGCGTTTTCAGAAAAACTGCACAGAATTTCAAAGTTTACTAAAATCTTTGTCTCTGTATCGGATAGAGACCTTAAAAATAAAACATCTGAAAGCTTAAACCTATTGGCTTTAAATGTAAATTAAAATTTCCTTTGCACTCATGTTCATGGCCTTATGCAACGTAGACGTCTCATCAGGTCCTAAAGGTAGAAGCATGTCTGCGTCTCATCAGGTCTAAATGGGTTAAGGCCCTGTGTCCACCTAGCGTTTTTTTCTGAGTGCCGGCGCCTTTTTTCAATGGGTAGAGAGCGTTCGCAGCAGAAAGTGGCCGCCTAGAGAAAAAGAGCAACGCCCAGGGTCTTTTCTTTTCTTGTCTTCTTTTTGTCAGCAGACTGTTGTCATAGAGACAGGACGGACATGCAGCGATTTTCTTCTCATCGCACAAACGCTTCACGCAAACACTCCCGAGCGCTTTTCTGCCCGGAAAAAACGCTAGGTGGACACGGGGCCTTGGACATAAATCTTAAGAAAATAACTCACAAATACAAAATGATTTAAAAAAAAGAAAGGCTAAAAACATCTTTAAACTTGCACAGGAGTATAAAAAAAGCTTTTGTTTGGTTGATACTGTAACTGCACATTAGGCCCTCCAATGAGTTTTTACAGCAGCAGAATTGTGTATGTGGGACTGACTCAAACTGGAGGGGCCATGTTTTCACCAAAATAATGATGTCATCCAGTGTGATTGTTTGAAAGATCTGTATATAAATATTACAATCTTATAAATTCAGTATTTTGACTCTGTATATCTGGAGTATCTATTTGTTCAATATTACTGTTGGTGTGTTGTGAAAAAGCTTAAAAAATAACCGGAGGAACAATCTGCTGGCTTGGAAAAGCTCCAGATATGCTGAATGTGATAGAAATTTAAAAATGGAGCACTAAGCAGGTTGCATGTTAGAGAGGGTAGGGGAAAAAAAAGAGGCTGACCTGTTCTGAGGGGATTTGGCGTAGGCCCCAGCCAGAGCTTCTCTCAGGACGTCACTGGCAAACTGTTCAGTAGCCTGCAGTTCACGCACACGCACACGCACACGCACACACACACACACACACACACACACACACACCATTAGTCACAAAGAAAACCCACTCTCTAAACAGTGCAAGGTGAAACACGCAATATTGTGCAGGTGTACTTCTCATACACACACTATCATCGTAGTCAAGGGTATGCTGAGGTAATGATGAGCTACTGTGAAAGGACAATTTTTTTTCTCCATTCTGGCCTTTTTAGTGACCGACCTTCAGAATCATGGCTTCTATAACAGGAGCAAACACGTTCTTCTCCACCTCAACCGGCTGGAAGGTTACGCCAATCTGAGGGAGACAGACAAGGCATCAGATAAAAACAGAGATTGGGTTAATTATAATTCTTTTTCATCAAAAAAAACCCCATCTTAAAGCTACAAAACAACAAGAACTTGGAGGTAAACTAGCAAAACACTGCCAAAATGTTCACTTCCAGAAACTCCAGTGAGGCTTCTGACCTGCTGAGCTGTTTCACTGACAAACTGGGATGACATGCAGGGGCCCAGGAAGAACTTTGGCTCCACGTCAGCCTCCTGCTCCTCCTCTTTAACCTTCAGTTTCTGGCAGGGAGGAGTTACGGTGACTATGTCCACTATCTCGTCGTCCGCCTCCTCGGGTTCCGTCTTCAGCAGAGCTTGCATCTGCTCCAGCCGCAGCACCAGTTCCTCGCAGCTGCTCAGGGTTGTTGGGCACTCTGTGAAACGGAGTCAAATGCGCATTAAACGCACCATTTCACAAAGCAGAAAACAGCCCCTACATCAGTGTTTCACTTAGCGGCTTCATGTGTGGCTGTGAATAAATCAAGATATTTGTGCAAGAAGGAGGGATGAGGGGAACACAAACACAGATAATCATTTTGTCTGGCTCAGGCAGTGTGTGACTCACTGAGATAAGCAGCCCCGTCTCTCACCCTTTACAGACAAAAGATGGAATTAATGAGGAGTCCCTGTGTGTAAACAACACACTGCTGTAACACAAACACTGAGGCTGCACACTTGCCTCCCCTAAACACTACTGGACTACAAAAACCACGACTGGACACACTGGTAGCTGAAGAGGCAGTTCACCCACTCGTGCAACAATGAAAGGATCAAATATTGATCCAAAACTGAAATGAGCAGAATGTCAAAGTGCGAAAACATGAAATAAATCCTTGAAGAAGCCATGCAGCAAAAACGCTCGCACACTCACCAGGCTCGTTGTCGATCTGTGTTAGGATGTCCTCGATGGACTCGTCATCGGTCCTGCGTTGAGGCTCAAGGTCAGGCGGCGTGTAGCCCCTTTGCCGACACCACTGCACCACCTCTCTGGTCTTTGGGGGAGTGAGGGCTTGCAGCCGGGGGGGAGCGGTCCAATACATCCTGGACAACACGCTTCACAGCCACAGCTCGCTGAAGCTAAACATGAAAATATTAATAATATGAAACTGTCAGCTGTGGATGGTTTAATAATGCACAGTGATGAACATTTTAAAGCTGCAAAGCCTTTAAAGTGCACAAACATGGGCACACAGAGTCACTGGAGTCCAGGCTATCCTCGTACTGTTGTGTGATTTTCTTTGAGTCATCTGTCCCTTTAGTAAATTAGTGGCAAGTAGATATAAATATCTGTCTGGTCTCAGCTAAGAGCCTTTTATAGCAGTGGAAAAAAGAGAACAGGCAGCTAAGACATGGGCCGGTCTATATCAGCTATTGATGAACCCATTAAGAAGAGATGAGAGGAGGTAACCAGGCATAGATACACATCTGACCGGATAGATGGGAAGACATGATGCAAGCAGAAAGCTCGCTGAGTCAGGCGTCCAGCACCGAGCACCAAGACAGATTACACGGACAGCAAAACTGCAAACAATGCAAATTATCACTGGCACTGAAGATGCTCTGAAACATGGAGGGTAGATGCTGCGGCTGCTGTCGCTCAGAGACATGAACATATGAAATGAAACCTTTACTGAATGTGATTTCTCTGCATGCAAAGAACGGAAATCTGTTTCTGATTCTAAATCCAGAGACTATCAATTTTTCAAATAAAAACTCTTTACTTTTCTGTTGAATTAATATTGCAGTTCTATTTTGAAGCAATTAATAAAATAAACATACCTGGGCTGTGTGGACAGGTGTAGTTTATTAGTGGGCAACACTGTCATGTATTAGTAAAGTCTCCTGGGTCAACATTTTAAGTCCGAAAATCTAGAAGAATCAGATCCCTGGTCTCGGGTTTTTCGTTGAAAATCTGTCTTCACAGCTGATTTATAAGCAGTTTAACTCCACTGAGGCTTTGTAATCACTCAAAGGTTTGAATAACTTACAGCATTCAGAATGTGCGCACACACACACACACACACACACATGCATATATGCAGAGAAAACACCAAAAAGTCACCTCTGACGCTCTGCGCTTGCCAATATTCCAGGAATAATACTGCTCTGTTGAAGCGGCACAGAATGGATGGGAGTCCTCAGCTGAACAAGCAAAGAAAGAAAGAATTAGAAGGCTTTCATAACACACTGGATTAGTATTCATCTATAGTGTTTGTGTTGCAGGCGAGCTTACTTACTCTTTTCAGGCACAATCAGGGGGAACTTCTTCAGCACATGTGTCAAAAGCTGCATCATGGTCTCTATGTGCTCAGTGCTGAAGAGGAAAACACAAGAGTCCAGTGAACTAGCAAAATATTTAAAGACATGGCTGCTAGGAAGGTTAAGAGTTCTTAGGCCAGAGATAAACCGGCACTTTCTTTCTACGCGTACACTCATCCATGACGGCTCCCTCACGTCCCCTGTATGTGTTAATAAGTACATCGGCTATGCACGCCCTCAAAAGTTAATGTGATGCAGTAAGGACATGAAAGGCAGGGAAAGTCTAGAGGCAAAGGGGATGTTACAGATCAACACAACAGCAGGGACAAACATGGCTGAACGTATTGGAGATAAGCTGATATACAAAGTCCACAATCAACATCTGTACGATGCATCATTGCCACTGCAAAGCTACAAAACATGTCTGTCAAACTAGCTAGAGACCGCGAAGTTCTGTTTCGGAGGCGAGGTGGAAAACAGCAAAACTAAATGGAATCAAGTCTGGTGTTTCGGTTCAATGAGTGACCCTGTAAACTGGAGACTACCAGCCAAATGTGCGGTGGCTTCAATAGTGTTTATTTAGTTTTTAATTAAATACATATCTGATGAGTACATTTTGACATTATTTTTAAAAAATAAACAGAGACATTCGCACGGACTCTTTCCGTTTTCAACAGCTACTGTAACTGTGACTTACGGAGGAATTCCACTGAAAGTCACCATTGAGCAGGGTAACTTGTTAAACCGAAACACCGGTTCTGTTGCATCTGTGTACAGAATAAAATGTTGGAGAAACTGAGTGGGGACGTTGCTGTCTGTGTTTTATGTCCACTGGTCATCAGCCGTCTGAGCTGATGTGATCTTATTATTGATTACTGATGTTAGTAATATGTTATATTAACCTCCACGAGTGTCGCCATGTCTTTTCTGTTTACATCCGGGTAGTTGTATACCACCTGAGCTCTCTGGTGTGCCCTTATAGAGGTCCTGTGGGAATCAGTTGAAGTGACATGCTGATGATTTGTATCATGCTTACTTGATCAGGTCGTGTGCAGCGTTATCTGCTCCTTGCTCTTGCTTGACTGTGGTAGCTGCAGAGGCAACATGGACAGGAGCGGTCACTGGGGGCGACGGACCAGCTGTGACAGCTGTGCCAGCACCTGGCTCTGTTTTTACTGAGACAGCAGAGAGAGAGAGAGAGAGAGAGAGAGAGAGAGAGAGAGAGAGAGAGAGAGAGATTAATTCCAACAAATCCACACTACGGGGCTTGAGGCTGAAGAGTAAATATTTCATTACTAAACTATATTTTATGTTGGAGGGTTACATGTTTCTTCTATTTAAATTCAACTTTTCTTAGAAAAAGACTACTTTTTTTATTTATAAGACTATTTGGACTGAGTGGGACAAATAGGGATTGGGAATAAATGATAGAAAAAGTGAGGAGAGAGGAGAGTGGGTAGAGTGGGAGTGGACCCCTCTCACCTTGTGCCAGAGGCAGGGCAAGGGAGGGGGACGCGTGGCTGACAGGACTTGGGGAGGCTCCAGCCGCTCCAGGGACAGTGGAGGATGAGGGAGAAGCAGTACTGGAGACTGGGCCTTTAGACACCACTATACACAGAAGAAATCACACACACACACACACCCACACACATACACAAATACACAGGATGGATCAATGGCCCATTAGGTAAATGGTTTTAACAGTAAGATGAAAAATGGTAGAGAAGGGAGAGGCATGTTTGAGCATCATACTGAGATAAAGCAATCAAAACAAACTCAGTTCAGAGAATAAAACTGATATACAGTGCACTACTATAGTATTACACTCTTAAAATCTTTGAGAAACATCACACTATTTTTCAGCATTAGTTGTCCAGAGCCTTGGTGTAAAAGATGTTGATCGCTTTGTTGCTGTGCTACGTCAATGCTGCTTCATCTTTTATTCAAATCATCTTTCTACTGCCTTTTATCCAAGGAGTGATTTAGATTCGAGTTTTTCTTGGGATGCAAACATTTTTTTTTAGGTCAGAACAGACACATCAGATGAACTAAATGATGAGGCAGATTGTGCAAACAAATGCTTTCTCAGTAATAGTCACCTTTCCCAACTGGCATTAGTATGGTCTGCAGCCCTCCAGAGCCCGTACCGACTGCCAGCTGCTTGAGCTGGTTGGCAGGGATGGTTAGGACTGTCTGCTGGGAGCTGGATCCTCCAGAGTGGATCTTCAGCATACCTGAACACAACACAATACACAAGAAAATGAAAGGAAATATGAGGCTGAACCAAAGCGCTTCTTGAAAAAGTGTAAAACATTTTTCTGCATACCAGAAAGAGTTGCACCTGTCTTTCCTCCTCCTGCCGCCATTCCGCCGACTAATGAAGCTCCAGTGACCAAAGGCGTGCCGCCACTTTTAGGTACACCCACCACAGTCCCCACCCCTGCACCTTTGGACATGCTGATGACTGGCATGTTGGTAATGCCCTTGGAAACTGTAACCACAGCTCCAGTGGAACTCGCGGCACCCTTTGTCATTGTGGCAGAGTTGCCAACACCCTTCACCAAGTTAGCCACCGCTGCCTTGGACAGGCTGCCTCCGGCGGCTGCACTAGCACTCTTAGCTGCACTGATTACTGCTGCCTGGTTTGCTGCCACGAGGAGAGAGTGGTGCTGAGAGGCAGACTTTCCAGCATCTGCAGCCTGCACACAACACACAAAGAAACATACACATCTGTCAAGCAGAAAATTAACAGAAACACTTTTGACTCACCCAAAAGTGCAGAAAAGACAAAAGAGTACAGACAGGGCTCTATATTATTGACGTTGATCTATAGTGTGTATTACATGTTTTTCCTTGTAACATCACAGGCAAATAATGTTTTATTTAACAAAAATAAATAACATATGAGGACATGAAGCTCAATTCAGAATACATGTTGTAGTTTACTGTCCACTCTGCTTTGGTCCAGTGTGTTTTTCAGTGCCATGCCACTCTCACAGTTAGATGTGCCAATCAGGTCACTGACTGCATGGAATGCTCAAAGACAAAAGAGTAACTACCCCTCATTAAAATCCCTAAAAATATGATTAACAATCCTGAAAGGGAAGCTTGTTTTTACAGCAACATCCACAGAGCAGTGAAGTGTTTTTTTTTTTACTGTTACATACTGTAAACACATTTGTTTTTATGCGTTGTAGCCTTCAGGAAGTCTTTTTTTCGTGCATTTCTGTTTCTCAAGTTAATGAGGCCTGGCCAATGACTTTGAAGCAGTAATCCCCCAAAACACAGACCACTGTGGTTACTGCTAAGAGCTCCTCTCACATACTCAACATTCAAACTCTTTGCTCTCTAAGACAAATACAACACTCAGTAGGTTTATATGCACAATTAAGTTGTAGCTTGATTAGGCCATTTAATTAGACTACTGTTCTTTTCCCAGTAAACAAGCACACAGGGAGAGTTGATTTATTGACAGAAGCATGTCCAACGCCGATACGGTGGGTGGCGATCTGCCCCCTTTCAGCTAGTTACGTATGGAGCTTCTTCTGGTTGACAGATTACATCAAATACCAAACCACAAACAAGTTAGCAAGTGGCAAACAGTTCTCCTTCCAACCTTCTACATCACTGTTTTTAACTTCTTCTGATGACACAACATAAACTGTGACTCCTTGTCTGTCCAAAAATGTGCGGTTCTCGCTCAAAGTTTGCCAAACAAATTATCGTTAAATAAACTGTCAAACTAGTTATTTTCACTATTTTCAAGAAAAAGCAGCTGTAAGGAGGAACGAAACTATAAAGGCTGATAAACCCGCCTGTTGTTGGCCTGCTGCAGCTGCTGCAGCGCTCACAGAGCTGGGGGTGGAGCTAGCAGCAGTGATGACTCCGCCTGTCATCCTCAATGTGGTCGTCCCCGGCTTGGATAAGTGACCTGCTGCCGCCGCTGTGACCGTCTTCACCGAGCCGTCAGACAACTTCACCTGTGTACCCTGGGAGCCGCCCACCACCTGTCAATCACATAAAGGCGCATTAACGGATTACACATAACACATTTTAACCCAACGACAAGCAAGTGAATATCGGGCAGCCCTTGACGCTCTTCACCGTATCGAAACTGGGCTTTAAGTGTAAACAGTAAAGGGACAGTTAGGAGTGATAAAGATAGTTGTCATTATTATAATTAAGGACAGAGTAAAGTTATGACCTCAGCCTTGTTACTCATACTGACCTGAGCCAGGATGGCCGCCTTCTGACCAGCTGTCACCCGAATGGCCTGCTGGGTAACACTCGCTGGAGATGATGCTGCGTGACCCGCTGAACTGGAGGCTCCCTGCTTCCCTGAACCCGCTGCTGGCTGTCCCACCAGAAATGTTCCCTGTTTAACATGGACAGTATGAGGCTCAGGGTCGTACTCTAACATGCTCTTAAGAGAGCAAGGTAAACTACACAAAATGAACAATAAGTATGCTGTAGAGTACGTCTGTGTGGCTGTGTCTTCATGTGTGTATGCACAGGGGAATATACTTTTAGCTGCTGCAGGATATTAATGACATTTATTTAATAACAATCGTTTAAAACATTGGGATATTTAGAATGATTAGGATAAATAGTGTGTACTGATACTTTGATGTAAGTGGAAAAACTCTGCAGACGACTGCATTATGTGCTGTGAGCTAAATGCACAGACAGCACTGTTCTAAAGCCTAGTGCAGGATCAATGCAGCTCTAATGAATGTGTCTTACTAAAAACACACCAGGCTCATCCTCTCTCTGCTACAATACAAAACACTGAGAGTCACCAGGGAGACAAAACACATTTGCATATTGTGTGCACAAGTTTTGTCATGTTCTACTGTAAAAAGAAATGTAAAATATACATTTTTTTTGGCAAACAAAAGAAAATGTGAAAGTTTTCAAAAGGCTTTGATCAAGCACATGATGCAATGCTTAAATTATGCAGCAGATATTCACATCAAACAAAAACCAGAACATGAAAGAGAAAATACCTATAGCAGAATGTGATTGTAATGTTTGTACTATACCGTAAATGCATTTTCTACCCACCTGTGGGGTCTGTTTGAGGATGTAGGATGTGTAGGAGAGGTTTGATGGCAGACTGCTTGAAGCGGAAGAGGAGGAGGAAGTCTGAGAGCCCCCAGCGCCTGCTGACGAGCTGCTCTGGGACTGCTGACCTAAATTACAGACAACCACATTCACATCAGCCTCAAATCTGAAAAACAATCCTGTTATTCTCTATACCTGAAATCACAGCTCATCTATTCACTGTAGTCATTTATACGGACATTTCTAAAGCAGGGATGCAATAAGGATAGTAATGTTGATTGATGTAAATGTGTACTTTAGATAAAGCTGCTGAATCTCTTTAATCTCATCTCAATAATAAAAAAGAAGTGTGTTGCATGAGGCATTCTAGCTCTAATGTGCACATTAAAGAAACTGCTGGAAGAAACAGATGACTAGCAGTGACTCACTATCCAGAAGGTAGAGTTGTAGACATTATCTGTAAGTCACTTCAGCAGTGGCTCTCTTTCTGTCCCCAAAATTTTATGAGCCAGAAGCAATAACATGTTTTAATACAGCTGTCTTCAGCTTCAGGAAGATGAAAAAGGAAAGGAAAATGTCAGGGCAAAAGTAATCCAGCTTGGGCACCGACCCCAGATACTGAATCACCTGCACACTCATGTATCAGTGTCAGTCGGTCTAAAACCATTCTCCAAAGCTGCTCATGTTAAACTTCAATGTCAGAGACAAACAAGTTAACAAATCATCTGTCTTAACAGCCATAGCTCATAACGAAGTCAGCTTGTCAACTCAGTTACAAACTGTGAGCTACTTTCAATGGTGCAGGAAATAGAGGGTCACCTCAGGTTCATCAGGAACACATTTATACAGTATGTACGACACAAGCCTTCAATTTGACTCAAATTAGAACTAAAAACAAACATTTTTATCAGCTTGTGTCACCTGTTCTGTTCCACAAGAACTGGAAATAAATCTTTAGCAAGTATATCCCAATCATCCTTATTCATATTGCAAGACTCTGATAATGATGCCCTGCTCCAATAAACTTGAATATCTGGCATTACACCACTAACTGTGTTGCTTTGGTGAAACAAGCAGGTCTCAGAACTTCACAGAGCACTTTGGAAGAGGTGGCCAGTTTCAAACTGGTTTGAACCATTGGTCTTCAACATGTCTGCTGAGTAACAAAGAAACTAAAGTGTGATGGATGGTGGCGAGCATCAACCAACACAGAGATGTTTTCCCGATGTCTGCATTTAAAAAGACAAATAAAAGGATGCAGGGCGTCTCACCTGCACTGGAGGCACGGAGGATGGCTCCCTGAGGGATGAGAAGCAGCTTCCCCTTCCCCGAGGGGTTTTTACTGTTGGTGGTCAGGTAGAGCTTTGTTCCTGGAGGCAAGTTAGCTAGGTTGGCCAGGTTGTTGGCTGGCAGCTGAAGAGTGGCCATCACTGAGGATATACACAGACAGAAAAACATACTTAGGCACACAACCCTGAATTGTAATGGAAATGTTCAAATAGAAATAGTTCTTATTATGAACAATTAATACATTTATCTTGTCTAAACCTCTCAATAGATTTGAATGACGTGTTAGCTTATGTACCCTACAGAGTCTGTGTATTTTAATCAGAAAAAGTGTATATGTGTACAGAAAACCCATTCATGTATTATGTTATTAATACAAAAACTGAAGACTGGCGCTTCCTCAACTTTTGCATGATGTGACCATGTACGAGTGTGAACTCTGACCTCCGCTCTTGCCACTTGAACCACCAGCTGCCTTTGCAGCAGCCTGCTGACCAGAGATGCTTCCTGCTCCACTGACGATGGCTTTAGCGACCCCTTGAGCCAAAACCTGTTTCCCACTCATCACCTTGGAGACAGAGGGGTTACCCTTGGCAACCAGAATCTGTCCGCTGCTGATGGCCACCTGTTTGACCGCCGACTGGAGTGTGGAGCTAACAGGGATGCCTAACATCTAGAAAGGAGTCAAAGTTTACAATGCACTTTTTGAGTAGCTGTTACTTTGGACATCATATAGTAAATATATCAATATGTTAACATGGAATAGTTCATGTGTATATCTGGGGGAGGATGCAAGTCAGACCTTGCCAGTTGTGGCTCCCGTGGGCCCTCCTGCCTGTTTCTGAGCCGACATGGAGATCATGTGACCTCCCTTCACTGCGACAAACTGGTGAGCTGCTGTAGTAGCAGGTTGCTGCTGGCTGGTTACTGTGGAAACCATCTGCTGCTGCTGCTGTGTGGAAACTTCCCCAGGCTCCTGCTTAATAATAACCTGCACAGGGAGACAAGAATTGTTACAGAAAAGGACACACTGCCTTGAAACCACAACAAGTTGAAGATACTGCAGCTGCTTTATTGGTCTACATTTGCTCTCTTATTAAAAAATAATAGTTTAATGAGATAGATTCTTGAATTATAACCAAGTTCCCCTCATGTCTTCAAAGAGACTTTAGGCATCAGAGCTGTGAGAAGACATTCGTTTCTCAAAACATTTTTTTTAAAATTGGCATCATTTATTCATCAAGGAGATGTTTTTTATGCTTTCCATATGTGCGTATCTGTGCTAGCATTTACCGCTATAGCTGATGCCCCTTACAGAGAACACGCTGTGATGAAACAAACGTATCAAGTGAAATCGTATTTCAATCTTTGTGGATGGTGAGGGGACGATGAGCATGAGAGTGGGAGGATTTTACACCGCAGTATTGACATTGTGTGAAATGGAACCATGAAATTCTCTCTGCACCCCCTCCTATCATCAGAGTGATGTCCCATTTAAATAGCCTGCCAAGGCACTCACAACTGCTGAAGATAGCACCCCTGACTTCTATTAATACCTCTCTGCTTTGTTAAAGACACAGACACTACAGAAAGAGACCATCTTCATAGCAGTGGGAACAGATCAATAAGAAGAGATGCTTTAAGCCATCTGCTTTCAAGTTAAGGGATGACACTGTTTAAAATGCTGCCAACTCACCTTCATCCCTGAGGAGAGGAAGGTGCCGGTGTGAACTTTTGGGGCAGGAGAGCGAGAGCCATGCGCGGCAGACTGTTTGGCTGAGGGGCTTCCTGTGGAGTAAATTTGCACAAAAAGACACACACACTAAGACATGAAGGAGATGTCTGTACTCCTCATGGGTCACTGCAGCTTCTGCCATCCTTTCCACAGATATTAAGGCCACTGTGGTGCAAGGTGACTGTTACCTGCCAGGGTCACTTAGTTTGGGTGTTAAAGTCAGAGCTTTGGCTGCAGCTGTATTTTTGCTGTTGAAGTTTCATTCTTTACCTACTGCTGTAAAATCTGTTTTATCCCAGGGTTGGTGAATCAGCCACAGCACCCACATCAACCTCATCCAGCTTGATAAAACATCACTTAATAGCACTCCTGCCCTGCTGGCAGATCTGGTAAAGCTGTGCATTAGTGCAGGAAGTGTGGGAGGGGCTAAGAGAGAGTGAGAACTATAGAGGAAAGAGCACCTTAGTGTTATAAGACCTGGCACTGCTGATGTGAGACAACAGCTACATCCAGTTCTACAGATTATTGCACACTGCGATTACAGCGAACACACACATATAAACACAAACAAAACTTGATGGGAGTGTGGGGTCTATAACTCCTAATCAGGCCATGAAACAGAGCCGCTCAGTCACCATGGAAACCTCTCATCCAGCATCTATCCTGCTAGCTCACCACACGTCATAATTCATGAGCACAAAACATGTACAAAAAAGAGACGCATGGACGAAGAGACAGAGAAAATAAACAGATGGTATGGAGTACAATGAGCGGGATAAAAAGGGGATACAAGAAGATGAAAAGGAGAAAAAGTACCAAAAATAGGGATAGAAAAACAGAGACGCTTAGGGGGTATTGTTCATAATCTTCTCTGCTACAGAGTGCATTTCTAACAGCCATTTTTACATTTGTATGTGGGCGGCTCTGATACTGCTTCTGGATTTTTTTTGCAGGTCCACATCCGATTTCAAACGGCACTTTGACACTGAGTGGGAGTGGGAGTACCTGCGGAGGTGGCGGATGAGGAAGTCATGCCGATCACCTGGCCTGGCTTGTCGACAATGATGTAAGGGTTGTTGAGCACTGTCGAAGAGCTCTGCTTGCTGTGGACCGGGGTAGAGGTGGTGGGGGTGCGAGGCAGAGGGGAGTGGCTTGGGGTGGAGATAGGAGACCCTATGAGGAAGAAATAGAAATGACTATTACCGGTAGATGAAAATAGATTTTTAATACAGAAGTAGGCTATTTTTCAAAATGATGAGAAGTTTGTAGAGCCACTTGAAATTCTGACATTTGAGTGATATAACTCAACATCACAAAGTGTCTTATTTAAAGATGGGGGTTTAAAAAAAACGATTTTAGGATCACTGTAACACTGTCACCAGAGGGAAACATTTACCTGAAACTATTTTACAGCTCATGGTGATAGGTTGAAACGATTTCCCAGGAGACTCGGTGGGGCTTGGCGGCTGTCCTTGAGGGACAATCTTACAGCTTGCTGTGATGGGCTGGAAGGCCGAATTGCCAGGAGAACCCAGAGTGATCCTGTCACTGACTTTGGGTCGGGTTGGGGTACGTTCACCGGCGGCGAGGAGGGAGCTAAGGCCGCCTGCAGACCTTCCTGTCTCTGCCTTGATGAAAGCTGGAAGAAAAATGAGAGATCAAATGAATTTTACACTCCAGATGCAGAAAAACAATCAATTATGATCAGCTTAAATGTTACATTATACATGTTTCTGCGAGTACCTTTGTCTGCGCTGGGATCGTGTGATATGGGAGAACTGGGGCGGCCATAACTTTGGGGCATTGAGGTGGCCAATGTGGGGCTGGCTGCTCTGCGAGTCACCTTGGAAGAAGAGGGCTGAGGGATGTAGTCGTCCCCAAGAGAGTTCCTATGGAGCTCCACATCAACCACCTGGAACAGATATAGCACATTTCCAGAGTACAGCTCGGAGAATAAAGAAACAGTCACTGCAGGAAACAGAGCGAGGAATTATAACTTACAGTTTCTGCCCCAAGTGTCTGCAGCCCTGTGTATGTCCTGTCCAGCTGAAGGTGAAGAAAAAAAAAAAGGACAAATAAGACTTTAAACTTTAGAAGTCTTGAATCTGACAACCTAGAGAGTTTAGGTTGTAAGAAAAAGTTGTGAACTAGACAACTGAGTACGTAACTATAATCAGAAGAATAAGTAAACACTGCGAGTAATAGAAGTCTGTTTAAGGATTAAGAGGAAAACAAACAGCGCGATGATGTGGTCTGAAATCTGGTCTGACCTTTAGCTGGTGGATGATGTCAATACGTTTGTTGCGAGGGTCTTTGAAGTGGATCTGGATCCTCACAGGAAACTCACCCCAACCTCGCCGTGTTAAATGAAAGGGCGGCTCACTGTGAACAGACGCATTCAGACATCCTTAAACAACTTCATCCAACTGCACATCTGGAGGGGAAAAAAGTCTATAAAGGATGCATCACAATGATTTCAACAAAGAAAAAAAAACTAAGCTCCCATCTTGGTTTCAGACTCAGACTTAGTTACTAATCTTCTATAATCAATAACTAGAAGGGCTCTCATCTTCCTTCTCTTTGAAGCTCGAGGTTTGCAGGCTCACAGAACAGAAACTGATCCGACTGCCTGCAACTTACAAGGCCATGTTTATGTGCATGCAAATGATGTTTCTGTTCATATAAACCCAATGATTTATGCCGTTTTTTTGTTCCTTCTTCCTTTCATTCACCCCTTCATCTACATTCAGGAAGTGTGTCGAATCAGCAGAGAGCATTGGGCCTGTGTGGGGTTCACTGGGAATGAAGACTCCAGTCAGTCAGAGGGAGCTTACGAGCTGCTGCCACAGCAACGTGAGCGTCTTGTCAGCTGAAACAGCCAGGAGGCTACAGCGCGGGATAAGGATTGCTGACTGAAGAAAGAGATCATTTATTCAAAAGCCACGGGCAAATTTAAATCCTTCGCAACTTTTGGAGGATAAGAACTCAAATGAGACATTTTAATCGCTGAACTTGAGGCTGTGTGACAACTCTCTACACACTTCTGTGCTTTGGGCTGAGGCAAACACTTCACACGAATGTTTTTCCAAGTTTCAGCACCCTGTGTATGATTTAGGTGTGCCCCCTATTAGTCATACTGTTGTTGACTTGAAGTGTGACTCACCTTACTTCACCTTACGTCATAGGCCTTTTAATGTGCGTGTTTACAATCTGGATAATGATCATTATTCATTTGCATCAATTATAACCTCCAGCAAGACGGAGGTAAGAGTCACTCAATGTAAAATATGACTTTCTACTTTCAGGCATGATTAGATATCCACAAGGGGGCACTGCTTATAAAAGGATTTTCCTAATGGTCTGTTTACTGCTGAGTGTGTGTGACACAATGTGGTTATCAGCAGAGTGTTTTTGCACTTGGAGGCAGATCTGAACTGTGTCCTAAATTAAACATCAGCTGATGATGTAAAAAGTCTCTTACGCATCCAGGTGTTCCTATCCAAAATAGTTTCCTGACTTTTTTTATTTTTTATCTGTATGCGGTGAATAGAAGGTAAAAACTAATGACAACAATAATAAAACAAGACAGGACATAAACATTGTGTCTATGGGCAACACATAACTGGAACATGTTCATCCCTGTTTCTAAGACTTCTTATTTTGCCTGAGGGAAACATATAAAACAACACCAAGGTGTTAATAACAAGGGGGAAGCATTGCTTTTATCAGAAACTGTGTGTATAGCCGAGTAGTACTTCCAACACAATGTCTGTCTGAAAAACTTTGAAAAACAGACTGTAACAAACCTGACTTCCACCAGGTCGTTGGGTTTGTAGCTTGGATGTAAGAAGAACCAGACTTTCTTCACAAAGTGATCAATGCTGGGTTCCCTCCTGGAGCCCCGAACATACACCATCCACTTATGGGTAGACTGGTCGTTTTCTTCTCGCTTATCTGGGGGAATGTACCTGAGAACGAGGGACAGAGTTGGGAATCAGCCTCAGAAAATGGAGAATTGGGAATGAATTAGAAAAGGTATGGGGATTGGGTGGGACAAGAAAGACTTTAAGGATATACAAGAGTTTAAATAAGGACATGTATAATTTGCTGGAGGGTAGGTTGGACTGTGAAGGAGCTAGCGCTCTTTCTTGGTATTTCACTAACAGTGATGGGAATAACGGCGTTATAAATAACGGCGTTACTAACGGCGTTAGTTTTTTCAGTAACGAGTAATCTAATTGATTACTCTTCCCATCATTATAACGCCGTTACCGTTACTGCCAAAAAATGCAGCGCGTTACTTTGACAGACCAACTGGATCTCTAAACCGAGTGGCAGAGATATGCCTTACTGTTCTTCCTCTTTGGTGAGTGCGGACACGAGACAATCGCATAAATGATGACGATTGGCTGAGGTAGGGAATCATTTCATGGTGAGCCAATCAGAGGTAGAGTTGGGCGGGTGTTGTTTACACAAATTCGAAAGCATGCATAGTCGGACACAGAACGACACAAGTGAGTCAATGAGAAACAGGGATGGCGAGCAGTGTTGCCAAGTCCGCTTGTTATAAGGGACTTTGGGCTTGCTTTTCTGTAAAGTCGCGGGTTGCTGGTTTTTGGGCTTGTTTTCTAAAGTGTAGTTGCTGATTTGGGATTGCTTTGCTCCCTGTATGAACTCCTACTGATTCTCTCCCAGTTCTCCACAATAAAGCGAAACATGAACACGGTAGTTATGTTTGTCCTTTTCCAGGATCTGTCTACAACCCCGTTTCCTTGGTTACCACGCGCGCCCGATCCGGCACCCCCCCACACACACGAACAACTACACCTGACAGAGTGACGATGTCCAGGAATAAGTGGGGAAAAGAATATGATAAAGAGTGGGAGAAAGAGACTAGATTGGCTCAGTTTTGAACCAGAAAGCTAACGTTTGCTACCAAGGTTTAAAGTCAATAACTTTGTGTACTGTTAATAAACAGTAATATAATTTGTTAGTGTGTTTAATAACAACAATTTTTACGGATCCACTATATAAACATAGTTATTATAATATAATACATGACATTTGATTGGAGGCTAGTCTCACTTTGTCCCACAGCAACATTAAAATAGTTTAGATTTGTGTACACTGTTTCTGTTCATTATTGATAAGTGTCCATTTCATTATAATATTCAGATTTATTATAAATAATTGAACATGTATTTTAAGTTCTGTTAAAGAGGGGTGGAGGTGGGGTCCAAATTATTTAACACATTTGAGCATTTAAAAATTTACTTGAAAGTAACGCAATAGTTACTTTCCAAAGTAACTAGTTACTTTTATAATTTGTTACTCAGTAACTACTTAAGTTACTTTTTGGGAGAAGTAACTAGTAACTGTAACTAATTACTTTTTTAAAGTAACTTGCCCAACACTGTTCACTAATACCCACTTGAAAGGAAAGAAGGTAGAAATAGAGGATTAAGGTTCACAGGAAAAGAGTTCCATTTTAAAACAGATTAGTAAAAAGAAGCCTTGTATGAACATTTAATGCACATCAACACAGATGTACAAAGAATCTAAACATACGTTTCCTTTAATGACCTGATCATAGCTCTTGTGTCAGATTTAGGCCGTCAGGTTATCTACAACTATGCACTGAAGTACATTTGAAATGATCTCAGTTAGCCCTCTGAGACATGTAGTGTGCATGAGATACATTGGCCCTGTCAGTCAGTCTTCCTAGAATTGACATTGGCTTCATATTACACTGAACCCAGGGATCTTTAGGAACTGCCGGTTTTTTAGGGTTAACAACATCCATCAAAAACTTGAAAGACGGCACTTTTAAACTGGATCAAGACTGGGCTTGTAGAAAAACGTTATGAATGATGGCTCGGCTCTTCAGTGCACAGTCATGCAAAAACAAGACAAATTTGACTGATAGGCCAGGACATTTTGACACAGAGATATTTTACATTTAACCTTTCACACATATATAAAAACATTTACCTGAGATTTCTTGCAGTATTCATAAATGTCATTAAAGCCATTTGGAGTATAAGTTAGTTACGATGCCACGACTGTACTTTAGAGAATATTTGAAGCTTCACATTTTTTTGTTGAACACACAGGAAATGATAACTACAACAACATTTATGGCTTTTAGCTCTTTCATCATTTTCATGTACATTACAATATTCATGGTTTTCGGAGAATTATAGAGATTTTTATGATTACATGTTTCAGGTTTTTAGTCGTTCTGACCTATGATTCGTTTAAAATGAAGGAATGTCTTTTTGTGATCTGTAACCTTTTCAACTTAAAATTGTAATAATATAAGAACAAATAAGGGAAATGCAATGTCTATTGAAACCTACTCATGACTTTCATTAGGCTCCTAATCTCTCAATTGGAAATACTTGGTCAACCGCTAACAATGTCAAAAACATTACTGAGTATGTCATACTTTGGCTTAGTTTCATTTTTATTTTTACATACTTGGAAACATTTCCGACTACGATTGTCTTCTTTGCATAGAGTCTAGAGGCCTCATTCCCAGTAGTGTGGTAGGTCACCCTCTGCTCCGCGCCAACGGACAATGGCACACCAAATGTGTCCTACAACAAATAACAAAAACATAACACAAGTATTGTAAGACATAAATATGAAAGATTTAAACTGATGCACTTGCTTTGCTTTTATCAAATATTCAAACCATCATCAGCTTTACTCACCTTGCCTGTATTGCGTCCAGGTCTGCGCTCCTGCCTGCTGCCGTCCTCTCTCCATGCGCCCTCTCCTTCTCTCTCAGCACCGTCTCCTTGCTGTGAGAGGGACTCGGACTCTGAGTGGGCCAGAGAAGGAGTCTCAGAGCCCTGGTTGAGAGGGGAAGAAGAACGGGAAGGAGACTCCAGGAACCGGCGGATGGCTGGATGGTTCAGCACGGCAGGGTCACTCTTAGCAGAATGCTAGGATTAAACAGAGAAAACAAATTCAGGTGGTTACTTCTGCTTCACTATGCTATTGCCTGAACAGGTGACAGTTTTTAGCATATGGACATGTTGGGTTTTACCTCTGAAAGCTTTGTAACGCCAGCATTGGCATAGTAATTGGCCACTATGCAAGCCCTCAGCTTGTCCATCATCCTCCTGGCTTCATTGAGTCTCTGAAAAAACAATAGGGAAAAATGAAACAATGCTTTGCTTTATATGTATACAAACAAAAAATCTGAAAGTTTATTTTGGATCAGAACATATAGCCTACCCCCAATACTGATACGAAACAAGAGAAATAAGGTTTAATGAAAAGAAGAAATAACACTTCATGCATATCATAATACATACCAGACTTATGACATCTATCTCATGCTCTTTGTTTTTCATCTCCAAAGAAAACTGCTCCCTTATGATGGTTTCTATCTTCTGTACTGCTGCTTCTCGGGCTGACAAAGCAAGAGGAACATCTATTAAAGCAAAGGAATCACCAGAATACAAACATATGTAAGCTGTCACATCATGTAAAGCAGCTGTACAACTTTCTGTTCTTTCAGAGCACAAACTTACCATTATGTTCAGCCGCTTTGTTTCTTTTACTATTTTGGACCAGCGAAATGTCATCATAGTCGGGGTCATTGCCCTCTATTTTCCTTTTAACTCCCGACATGGTTGTCTGTTAAGAAGAATATACGAACAAAATTGCCTATCAATACAGTTAACAGTGTACAATCCCATGGCCAGTTGTGATTAGCATTGAATTAGCTGGCTAGCAGAGAAGCTGCTAATGCCAATCGTTAAGTTGAGCAAGGGTAGCTAGCTTGCCATGCTAACCTAACACTACTATTTAAACCCGTTTTCCCATTCTTTACCTTCTCAAACACCTTCAATTAAACGTGTTTAAGATATAAGGAAAACATTTACACCACGGACAGTCTCTCACGACCTCCACGTGAAGATGTATCCGTGCTTGTTCAAACTGCCGGGCACTGTAACGTTAGCATCCGCTATCCTTGTTTGCTAACGTTAGCACACTTTAGTACACCGATGAAATCTGTTTAAAATACAAACTTACAGGAGTGACTTGTGCCGCAGAGCAACGTCTCTCTTTGTGGCGTGTTTTAATTCAGTCAGAGCATATCCTTTGCATTTAATATTAAACGCACACACTTGTGTTTAGTAAATTGCTAAATCTCGATGTGGACAACAAAGCTAAAGAGTGGATGGTTTGCCTTGCACATCGGCTGAACAGCCACCAGGCACCACTATTCTACAAACCAGATGATGGTGCTCTTTCAATATGTCACATTATCATCTTTCTGAAGTCTTGTTTTCTACTAAAAGGATGAGTGATTAGATGATCAAAGATAAAATATGTCGTGTTCAGACCTACAGTCTATGGTTCAGACAGAGCTGTTTACACTTAAATAAGAATGGAGGCATGTCACCCTAGATATAAATAATATAACCCCATCACATCTGAATGACAAGTTGATCAAATCAAATTAGTAAAACTGCATGGTCGTATGACAAATGGCACAAGAAAACTAGAGGCATTTAGTGTTTTTCCTGTCAGACTTGATGGAAATGATTCGAGAAATCACATGATTTTGGCAGAATTTGATTTCTCTTAAGACAGCAATGCACTTTTGTTTTAACCAGGATTGTAGCTTTGTCTTTAGGCCTTTAAATATGAATACAAATGATCTTACATCTTAAAGTTTTGCAAGCACTGTCTGGTTATACCGGGTTGAACACGTGACAACATAATGGGGAACAAGTTCCTGATGAGCACATTTTTGATGATCAGGAATGGGATCAGTTCCACATGCCTTATCATCATCATCTACTGTTCATGGGACGTGCGTAATGCCTATCAGTCTATGGTGTGTACGTGCTTCACTCAGTCCCCACTTTCCTTTCATCATTGCCATTTCATCTTTGACAACACTTTTTTTATGCACATGGTTAAACATACAATCTTACCACAAAATTCATTTCAATAACAGGTAAACATCAACCACTTAGATGGTTGATTTTATAGACTATACCTTGCAATGGTCTAGCCGTGAATGAACCAATCAAAAGCACATATTCATCGATTTGTTTTGTTTTGATTGTGCTAAATGTATTTTTAAAGCTCAAGTAAGAGGCCAGCCTACACCTGCATTAACAAGGCCTTCAAAAAGTAAACAAGTACTATTCATTGTAGGTCGGTTTGACCTGTTCAGTGGAATCTATCCTTTTTGTTACATTCTGAGCACTTACTCCCACAGCTGCCTGCACCACTGTGGTCTAAAACGTTCCTGGTTTGTGACATTCACCAGCATGACTGTACATGTAGGGTAACAGTATGCTGCCTGTGCCAAATGTGTCATAAAAAAGATAAATGGATTCTATGGCATGTAATCTGATATACATTGTTTTCATGTCTATGTGTACTTCTTGAACTTTTGCTGAGAGTGAAGCGGTCAATAAGCTCCAGCAACACTTGTAGTATGACAGGATGACCTGTTGAAGGCCACAAGCCAAAACGCGTCCGTCTAAATTGTTAATAAAGTTGATCTTCATACTACAAGTGTTGCTGGAGCTTTTTGACCTCTTCAAGCCTTTCACTCTTCATGCACCTTGCTAGTTGGTGAAGCTGTGCCAGAAAATCCCACTCTGCTTCTTCAGTACATTGCTGAGAGTGAATGCAGAGAAATTGTGCCACAAGAATCTAAGGATTGTTTGTGGTTTTGATCAAACCACACCATAGTATGGAGTGCATAAATCACAGCACAAGACAAAACAAAAAGAGCCTTGTGAGTGGTTGTTGCCGCCTGAGTTGCTTAATCCAATCATAAAATAGTCTGGTTGGTTTATTGAACTGTTTTCTTGTTCAACACAATGGCTCGTTAAAACATCACCAACATGACTGATGAGTCCCTTGATTAAATACAAGAATCAACGGCAGTATGAGACAGAATTAAGAGCTCATAAAGTATATCTTGTTGTTGATTGATACCTCAGAATCAGTGATGTCTTCATTAAAATCTGCTTGGTTGGTTTGTTCCATTATGTCGTATCATATTATCATGTTTCTCTAATACCTTCTTATGGTGTAAAGATTGATGTGCCACTAAAAGTTGGGTGAGCTGTATAATTGAATGCCGCTGCTTTCCATCTCAAACGTCCAATTTCTTTCACATCAAAGCCAAAACTTAATTTAGTTTAAAATGAACACATCATCAGTGCATTATTCTGCGTAGAGTTTAATAATTTATCACACAAAGATGATCTCTATCACCATTTTCACATCTTTAATCTGCATTTCAGAAAAGAACATAGAACCAAAGTGAGATGCATTCAAGTACATCATTTTAAAGGCTTATAGGACTTTAAGGTCTAACCTTTATATCTGTGATCCTTTTGATTAATTTATTCTAAGAGCTTTTTTTACTTATGTACTAATTGGACAAGACACATGTGGTTATACACAAGGAAAACTTTATTGATGTTTCTCTTACTCATTTGAACCATTACATTTCAACATACTGCAGTTTACAAAATCCAAAGCTCTCTTTGCAGTAAGGCAAAGATCATCTGCAGATTAAGTGGTGTTAAAAATCACATCATACACACAATAAGTAAAGATTTTATCAAAATAAAAAGATTCAATTTCCCACTTTTTTTCAGAAGGCACTTGGGCAGCACTCTGCAAAGAACAGGTTTAACACCATATTTTGCACACACACATTTTTTAATCCATTGACATTCCTCAACAAAGTCACCTTTGGACTTCAATCAAATCCACTTTGGCTTTTGTCTGCAGTCCTATCAAAATCCATCAGCTGGGTTTCAACTCTCAACTCTGCAGAGTTTGATTTTAAGGCACGTCATTTGCATTCATGGAGTCAAAATATCCAACAAACAGTCCCAGAACTCACCACAACAAGCAAAGAAATAAAAAACCAATAAACACAATCTTATCCAAGTAAACAATGTATGAACGCCTCTACAAAGATAGTAAAAAAAATCAACATAACAAAACAACGCTTTGTGTAAATACTCAGTGAAATCACAGACGCACACACACTCAAATTCTCTCTCTCTGTTTATCTTACTCCCGCTTTTTTGCAATACATCTTTCTTGCCTGTAAGCCTCCTCCTGTTGGCCTCCTGAGTTACACAGAGTTTGTTAATCTGCAAAGTAGTGTTGGTGGGCCCGAGGTTGTTTTCTTTCAACCCTGAGCTACTAGAAGTCCTGACCCTGTACTCACCCTTCTAAGAAAACGCCTGCAGGATGGTATAAGCTGAACCCCCCCCCCACCTTTTTTCTGTCCTTGTGACTGACAGACGGAGACAAAAACAAACATTCCAACTCACCAACTCTCTGCCTCCTGTCCACTTAAAGGGAAGTCAAAGCTTTTCACTTCCTCTTTACATTGTTTTGTTTTAGCATGTTTGTTGTTGTTGTTTTGGTTGGAATTTCAGAACTAACACAGGTAATGACAAACAGGAGGAACTGACAGGCCCTTTTAGTGTCTCTTCCATACGTCACATGAAAGCAAAGAACATTTACTGATACAGTAAAAAAAAAAAAAACAGGAAGTCATTATCACTTAATTCTACATTTAACAGGATTCTGTCAAAGTGCACAATTGGGGCTCTTAGTTACAGAAAAACACAATATACAATTTAAATACAAGTTAAACCAAGAAACATATTAAAGTTATATTCACAGCAATAGTTCTAGTCTATCAACACCTAATGTAGTAAAAGGTGACTTTTACTGACCATGAGCCACATCATCCTAAATTGTTATCATTCAGAACCTATGCGTAGAATAGCACTGCTACACACGCCCCCTTAGCTGACCAGTAATCACGCATAGACTCAAACACACCTGGAGGTTTCTATGGTTACCCCGAGTGACATGTTTACACGTAGTGCACAGGTGAGAGGTGCCACCACCGGTGGGAAAGGATCTTATGACAGAACTTTGCAGTCTTGCAACGCTTACACTAGAATTATCTGATAAACCCACCTGGCTCCAGCACATCCAGACCATGTCGTAAAAGTCACACATACCAAACATGCACACAACTTATCCAGAGCCGTCTTTGAGTTTGATCTACAAAGGCTTCTGTTGTATGGTCATGTTAATGTGAACGCATTCACCAGATACCTTACAGCCTGCAACCATTGTGTTTAGGCTAGAGTGAGCGAGAGCATTTTTGCCTCTTAATTACAGAAAAACAACAAATGTAGTGAATGGTTCATAGTGAAGGATTATTTTGTGAAGAAGAGTAACAATTTCCTGATGTTTAGACATCTGCTAAACCACCCGCAAGCCAAGTACACTAACAAACTACCATCTATAAAAAAAACAGACACACTTAAGCTAGGTATAGTACAGTAAACATTCAGTTATAAAAATACAAACAAGTATAACTTAAGAAAATAAAAAAATAAAAAGTCACTTATGACTGATAGTAATAATGATTATGGAGTGGAATAAAGCTTAAAAAAGGAGACACATTAATGTAGAAAGGATATGTGAGGGGAACACACATTGGATGTGGGAGCAGGTGATAATTGGATTGACGTGAGCTAAGAGGTAGGAAAAAGGAGAGAGCTAACAGCGGCGACGTTCCAATGTTTTTGAGGACTCCGCCTCTGCTTTTTGTATCAGAAGCTGAGTCGTCAAACCTCTGATTCTGTGGAGGAGCGGCTGTCTGACTGCTCACCACTTTATCAGGTCATTTTTACCATCAATTAAAAGAGTTAAAAAAGGACATCACTGATCAATTCATATTGTTTTTTTCTTCTTCTGGCAGATCATGGTTGGGTGGGCATTTTTCTTTATGTTTGTCTTAATGTATTGTTTTTGTTCATCAGCAATATCTGTGATCATTTCAGCTCATCAGTATCTTAGATCTCAGGGGATAGTTACATTACTCAGGATCAGAATCACAATGTCGGGAGGTTCACTACTGTGATCAGTATGAAATCATGAAAACTCAATTAAATTATCGGGAGTTTCCCCTTTAAAGCACTGTACACTTCCGGTACACTTCCTTGGCACTGATGGAAGAGGTGTGCTTCGGCACGATACAGTTGCTTATGCACGAGCACAATCACGGGCATGCGTCGTGGACATGAAGTATAATCGATCCCTGCCTTCCAATATCGAGAATTCTCGGAGTGTTATGGCTTTATCTGACCGAATGACTCATGATGTGCGGACGCAGACTCGACCGTGCGTCACTTTTTTTGGAGTCCGCCTGTCTTGTAAACTTAGCACGCTTCATGATCATGAAGCCATGCATGTGTTGTATTACCACGTTATGTACAAGAGGTAACCGTGCTCAGAACCGGTTAGTCCTTAAGCAATGTGAGTGCAGGCCAGCGGGGGAACCGGGCCTAGCGTGAGTGCGCCCTTAAAGGGGTGTAATAACATTGAGCTTTTCACTGAGTTTTGATGACCTCCTTTAAAGTATGGAACTTGCTCTGGTTTCCCTTTATGTCTCTTTTTAAAATATGGTTAAACAGTCTGCAAAAAACTGAATAAGAAGACCTTAAGTTTAGAATTTGTTAAGATGGATATATTATCCTACATTTAAGAGTTCATTTCCAAGATCCAATTTAACTTGAATTCTCCTCTAATGTTTACAATGATATATTCATTTTTGGTTTTTCAAAAAGTAATCACAATAATGACCATCATCACTTTCAGTTATCTTTAGTTTTTCCACTTTTGATCTTTAACTTTGCAAGTGTTCTGACTTCCCTTCTGCTATAGTTACCAACAGGTTATTATCAAGTGTTAAACATTTCCACAGAGGGGCTTTAACTATAGTAAAGAAGAGCAAAATATTCAGGGAACCACAATGAGTGTTGCTACATGATGCTGAGAGAAAATAAATTAGCTCACCAGTACTGTTCGAAAGAAGTGTGTTTGTGCTGTACTTAAAGAGCATACAGTTTAGAGAGTTTGAGTTTTTTTTAGTGTGCTCCTATGTCAGAGAGTGTGTGTGTGTGGTCCGTGCGTTGGGTAGTGGTCAGTGCCTGTGGTATTTGTCGTTGTAGCGGTGTATGGTCACGCAGCCATGGTAGGAGATCGGCCGCGGCATGGCTGCCACTCCTGTGATGATGCCTGTTGCCGGGTCGTAACACAGGATGGTGTCTGTTGCTTCGCCGTTTTCTCCTCTCCCCCCGAGGATGAAGATCTTACCGTTGCACACTGACATGCCACAGCTCTCCTGCAGGGTCAAAGGTTTTTATAGCTTTAGAATTATGAAGATTCAGGATTCTTTAAGGGTTCATGTCTTAAAATGTAATCTCTTACCAGTTTGTTAAAGGTGTTAACCACGTGGATCCAGTAGTCTTCTGCAGGGTCGTAGCAGAATATGGACTTTGTGAGACCGCCACACACATAGATCATGTTGTTTAGGGACACTGCTGTGATGCAACGCTTGGCGATGGGGATGTTGGCCCGCAGTAACCAAGTGTCTGTCTCTGGATCATAGCACTGAACCTGTGACATAAAGATACATCTAGTTAGTTGTGTTTACTATGGTATAAGACAGAAGATAGACGTACTCTTCATACTTCAAAAATACATGTAGCCCTTTCTGCGTGTTTTTTTTTTTTTTTTTACTGTGATGTTGGCTAATACAAGCATCTCTCTCTATATGTTTTTTATTCACAATCAAAGCATTCTCTCACTCACTTCTCTGTAAAAACCAGTAATTTCTTTAATCAGTGTTGTGTTTGAATACAACTAACCAGAACAACTATGTCCACTTTCACTCCAACAGGACAATATGTTTTTGGGATCGATGTGCGTGAGAACAAGTTCAAAAGAACTGGTGCCTGCATGAACTCTTTGTCCTTCAGGTCACGCAGACTCACACATAGCGAGTCGGCTAAACAGTTAGAATGAGGCAGATGGTTGTGATGTATCTTATCAGACTGACTCTCTGCCTGTGGATGTGTGTTTTCTAGCCTGCACAGAAATACCAACGAAACCAATCAGCGATCTGATAGAGGGAGAAAAATGCTTCTCCTGAATTTTAGGTTCCTAAGAATAAGAATAAGAAGGTTCCTGTTTACTGCGAGCACCTCTACTGTCAGTCAAAAGAAACGAAACTGAAATGGAAGCATGTCAAATCATGATCTTTAAGGTTATGTAAAAACAGAATTATACATTGGAACTGACAGATGACACATGATCTGATTCCTAAGAATTAAAAACCTAACCATCATTCCACAATCTTTTTCTTGGTATCGATGTCTCGATGTAGTGAAATAAAACCTGAACTTATTGTGACGTTTGAAACAACTGGCACGGGGGCGCTGGTAGCCTAGTGGTTAGTGTGCAAGCCCCATGCACAGAGTGTTAGTCCTGCGAGTGGACGGCCCGGATTCAGATACGACCTCTGGCTCCTTTCCCGTATGTCATTCCCCTCTCTCTCTCTCTCTCTCTCCCTGGTTTCTGACTCTATCTATCCACTGTCCTGTCTCTAGAATAAAAGCATAAACATCCCTTCCCCCCCTACAAAACGAAAGAACTGGCATGGAGCTAATAATCAGTCAGTAAAACTACTAATATGTGAAAACTACCTTAATTCGGACTGACCCTTCAACATAAGAAGAAAAACGACAATGTTTAGGATGTGATGTTTCACATTAATGGCTGTATTTTCTTCCAGCCAGGGTCTTAATGTTAATTAAAAGACATGACGCCTTATTGGGGATTAGCTGGACTTTTTCCCTTTCATGAACAAATTCTTTACATTTCTACCTTAAAGTTTGTTTTAATTACAAACGCAGACATGACACGTTAGCTTGTAATCCAGCGGCACAGTCTCATTTAAAGTCATACCTCTTGTCACATCAGAAAGTTTAACCCACTGAAAGGTGTACTTTGAAAAAAGTCCCCTGAATCTCTAAGGTATCATCACTGAAAACAGGTAATCTGGGACCAAAAAAAAGCCCCTCTGCTGTCATCACTATGTGTTTAAGTGTGGGGTATGGGGAAGCACACATCTGTTTCCCACCTTGTCGGAACAAGTGTCATCGTCGGGGCCTCCTCCTATGACAAAGAGCTTTCCTGCGCAGCTGGCCACTGCCGGAGAGCTGACCGCCTCTTTCATGGGAGCCACCTCTGTCCAGCGATTGGAGAAGGAGTCGTAACACTCCACACTGCTCAGGCGGCTCTGCCCGTCGTAACCACCCACCGTGTAAACCTGAGGGCAGGCAAACAAACACACTTTAACCAAGAACGAGCCATGAGCTTCTAACACATAGCAAGAATCTGAAATTTAAGTGTTAAAGAACATGTTGTGTTTTCATGTGAAATATAATTTCACAATTCTCTATGTAAACGGTCACTTGGAGAGGGATGTTTTATTCTAGCTCACTACTTCCTCAACATAAACAATAGTTTCTGTATCAGCAGTAGGGGAACCAGTTTATCAGGTGTAGCAAAAAGATGACGTGCTGCTTCGGAAGAGCAGTATTATCTTTGTCTGTAAACACATGATGAAGCTAACCTTGAACCTCAGAGGTTTGCTTCACTCACGTCAACCCTCAGTAACAACAAAACAGCACCTTTGAGGCGCAGCAGGCGTTAATGAATCAACATAGTCTGTTCATTTCCAATACCGTTTAATATATCAGTCAGCTGCCACGTGTTTTTTAAAAACATGTTAAAAATTTTGATTTCACAATAGGTGTAACGGTTACCACTGACAATTTGATATTTTTTTGTTACAAACACTTCCCTGCTGGTTTGAAAAAAAGGTTATTAGACGATTCATGTTACATCTTTATTTGCTCATTAATTTTTTCTGGTAGAACATTATGTGTCACCATCACATACTAAGCAGTGCTACTGGTTATTCACTGCCAATCAACAGATCAACCTTATGCAACAGAAAACCTTCAGGCTGTTCCTGGCTCTCCAAAAAACCTGAAGCATAAACACGTACGAAGGAGAGAGAGAGAGGATTAGACGCGTGTGTGTGTGAGTCTGCGTGTGTGTGTATGGGACACCAAAGAATCAAAGAAGGATGGAGAGAAAAAAGGGGAACACAAAAAAAAAAGTGAATTCATTTACTGGTCTGATTGATGGAACTACCGCCTTTTTTAACGGAAAAGGTGATGCTGGGAAAAACAAAACACAACCCCTTAACTTGATCTCAGTTCCTAAAGTATTGTCGTGTCTGTCTACATGTTACAGCACGGCAATAACAAAAAGGATCTCAAAGGAGTACGTAGCATGGAAAGATAAAGTAGAATCTGAGAAAGGCGAACATGTTTAAAGACATTTTAACGAGGAGTCTTCCTTTATAGGCCTTGAAGGATAAGTTCACCCATTAGTTTCCACTCTTATGTTATTTGAAGCAAAGCCGGTTTGATTTGGCAACGTTTAAGGATTTCTTCCATCTCCATTAAACGGAGAGGATCTAGTTTTGTTTTTTTGCTGCTATGTCTTTAACGGAACAAAGTCTAAGACTTCACTTTAAAAAGTTCACCTGAAATACTTTTTGCAATAAAAAATATCCAGAGAAAATATAACAGTGCAGGTTTTGGGTCTCACAGAGTAATGGGGACACTGTGAGGTAGATGTGTAAAATATGTTTGGTGAACTGACCCTTTAATGCTCTATTGAGGATATCCAGACACTAGCTTGTTTGCAGAGGTATGGAGTGGGGGTTGGGGTGGGGGGAATGGTTCTCTTCTTTTCAGCCTGACACTCTGCACTTGCTTGAAAAAACCGCCCACATGGTTTTATATTTCTGTTCTCATGCGTCTTTTGAAATATGTGTCTCTGTTTTAAAGTGTGCCTGATTTCAGGAGAATGACATTACGCTTCCACGGATGCTGAGAGTGCATTATGGAAGTGGCAATAAGTTTTATCTTGAACTAAACACAACATCAAAGTGTGTCTGTATTAATATGGTCACATTTCCCCGCTCTATGATGGCAGCACACAAACACCATGGAGTTGAGGTAGGTCGGTCACAGGAACACTTAGCCAAACGTGATTCACAACCCTCTGAGGATAGATTGCCAAACCCTGAACGAGGACATTCACGGCTTATTTTTATACCCATGTTTTAAACCCTGACGTTGGCTGAGTGATAAGACTGCTTCCTTTTCATGCAGAGAAGTGAGAAGCACAGGAATCACGAGGTACAGATGAGAGATGTCAGAGAGGAAAAGACGTGAGAACACAGAGAAAAGAGAGAGAAGGGGGCAGACTGTCAGGGAGACAAAGAGGAAAAGAGAGAGAGAGAGAGAAAAAAAGTTTTGATAGATGAGAACAGCTGCCACCATAACAGGGAGGGGAAAACAACTGGTGACCTATTTTTTTTGTTGCTTATACTCTATGGAAATTAGACCAGTCCAACAGGACTGCAGGCAGGACAAAGACAAGGGTTTTCACCTTCACAAGTTTAGTCTTAAGTTTTTGCCAAAGAGTAAGTGAATGGAAGTAGTAAACTGACGGTCTGCACAAGCTTTGTGAGACAAATGTAGGCTGGCTTATGTGTGCCAGTGAAGAAACATCTGATTTGGCAACTGAAAATGCAAATTCCATGAATAGTGATTTAGTGGAAGTCAGCGCTGAGGTCTTATGAAAGCCTGAACATGCACGCATGCTCATTATGGAGGCTTGTTTACAGCACTCAGCCTCATTTCCCTGTACTTACAACTGGAGCATCAGTGCTGCAAATCAAAAGGGAGATTACAGACTGAAGAGGAAATGACTGGCTACAAACTCAGGAGGAGGGGAAACTGACACCTGAAGAGAAACTACAGAGAAATACTTGAAACAGACAGATAACTGTAGGACTGATTGGAGGGTAGATACAACTTTATCTCCATAACAACAAAAAGGCGAAACGGAATTATCATTCTTGAGCAATCTACGACATCAGAAAATGAGATACAATACAAATATAACAGACAACAGAGTTCTTATTAAACCAATGATCAAACAAAAACTAACGGAAAAGAGGAGAAAGGAATAGGGAAAACAGCCATTCCACTCTCAATTCTAAAGTGTCTGCAAAAGACGCAGAAAGAAGGGGAGGACAAAAGTGAAGAGAAAAGCACATGTGTGTGTGTGACAGATACAGGAAGTGGTCTCAGACAAGAGTCTCTCCCGGGATTGAAGATCTCTGAGGAATGTGCTTCTCTAGAAAGGTTGATAAAGTGTGTGCTGGTGCCTTTCTACTGCATAACACTATCAAATTGTGTTTATTTGTTGTCTGGCTCGTTAAGTTGCAGGATTTAGTCATTTTAGCATGTGAGTGTGAATTAAGCTGCAGAGAAGTACGTTTTAATTTGGTTTCTTTGAATATTCTGTACTGCTATATTAGCATCAAAACAGTGTCAGCCCATCTTGTTTTCCCAGTACTGTGCCCCTAACAGGAGTGACTGTGGGGTTAATTGATGACTTTTATAGCCAGAGTGTGACCGTGCAGCGGATTACCTCACTGTTGTGAAAGACCAGTGTGTAGTTTACATGCACGCACGTGTGTTTCTGTTTCTGTGGCAAGGAAACAAAGCATGACGTGTTTTGTTTAGAAGAAATACAAAATTCAACGCAGACTTTAAAAAACTTTTAAAAAAAAACCACAATTGTCATACAAAGACAAGAACATTTTGTCTTGCCACTGCTGCCAAAGTAAATAAAGCTCTTTTTTTTTTTTAGCCCAAAGCTTGCCAGGGCTGCTGTTATTTTCTATGTTCTTTAAATCTGTGCACACGTGAGTGTCTTGTTAGCCTGAGTCATCCCTGTTAGACAATCAACGTTGTTCTTCCTTTAGCCACACTAATAACAGATAATGACAGTCCACAAAGCTTTCAGGAGGACAACATGCCACTGTCTTACAAGTGTACAAAATGTTTAGCATTTAGTCTTTAAAACCACAAACTGAAATGCTATGCAATAAATACTTGTCGTTCTAGTAAATGAACATTTCAGAACACTAAATGCTAAAAGTTAAGACCATATTTACTCTAATGACAGACTTTTCTTTCTTGTGAAAGAATGCAGCATGTCGTAGTCACATGAACAGCCCTGTTCTGTATATATTAACAGTGTAAGTGTGAATTACGCCTACGTACACAAACCCAGTGTATGTTTACAAGCTTATAACGGCTTATAGCAGCCATGTATGGCCCCTCCAGGCTGATGCGGTTGCAAAGACACAGATGAAACATGATACATTGGACTAAGCTAGTCCTTAACTTGGAAGTGTGAGTTGCTGGCACCAGTCCATTAAACTGCCACTGACCTCCAACAAGATTGTCCACCTATTCTTGTATTACAGCTCTGAAATAGTAACAGCTCAGACGTAGAAGCAGTCATCGAGGATTCTTGAACAGCTCACGTGTTGGCGTTAACTTTTCTCAAATTTATTAACCAAACTGGTGTCTTTTTCAAATCTGGCTTACAGGGTGGTGTTTGGGTCTCGTGTATCTGACATATGATAGAAACTGTTTAGAAAATGCTGAAAGAGACAAAATAGAGAATGCGATTTGTAGGAAGTTGAATTATTTTGTTGTGGTGCGTGGGTGAATCACTGGCCCAGTGCCTGAAGCACTTGTTTATATGTCTGTTTTAAATAAAGGTAAACTTCCTTCTCTCTGTTGAACCTGCTCCCTGTCAGGATGTGTGGGATGAGCTTGCAACAGTCATTTTCAAACCCTGGGGCAACAAAAGGATGAGTCAGCGGCTACAATAGTGTAGTGTTGCTTCTTGTCAAAGGTTCTCTTTTTTAGACTAATATGGAAGATATGAGAGCCGAAAGCAAGCTTGCGTCAAATGTGACGGTGAGCCCCTAGTGCGGCCTCTTTTTCTGACACTGATGAGTGTGTCATGCCTATAGGATGAGATACGTTATCATCAATTATAACAAAGCATGCAAGGCTTTGAGTGTTTAAAGACAAATTCCTCCATGCCTGCAGGTACGTGAGTATGTGTTGGAGTGGGACGAGGCGTGTCATCGTGACATGGATGAACTGAAGCAGTCAAAAAGCTCCATGGAACACACTGTTACCTTACCAGCAAGTTACAGAAATACTTCACTGTGTAAAGGTTGGACCTGTTTGCACCCTAGGTTGAGTACTACCAGATAAAAAAGGGAAATATTTATGCTTATGTTGGCTTCACTTGCCTCTTAAACATACCTAATTTAAATTTAAAAAATCACACATCATGCTTTCCTGACAATCTAAACTGCTTACATAAATGTGCGTGTGACTCACACTTGTGGGTTCGGGACTATGCGGAAGAAGCCAAGCCCTCAAACTGGACTTTATGTGACTCTTTAAAACTGTAACCATGTGTGGAGTTTACAGAAGATACCAGCTTTAGACAATGTGAATGGTAAAAAGCCTGGTTGGATGGATGTTAATACTTGGTAAAGCATTGTAGAAGTTGCAGAAAGAACACGAAATATCAGGCAAATTGAGGAATGGCTCAACAGTAATCTCTTTTTTCAAGAACAGTGGAAATACTTTGAGATGTATTGAAACAAAAGTTTATACAGAGCTGGGCTAAAAAATAAATAAAAAAAGTAGCATTAATTATTTGGGGGGGTGGGGGGGCTGATTAGAGGCATCTACGGCTGGGTATCCATGCACCTAGTTGCATTTTATTAATCTAGGCTCACCTTGCCCAGAAGGACGCCCATCTTGTGTCTCCAGCGGCCTTTGTTGAGAGAAGCCACCCTGATCCACAGGTTCAGCTGGGAGTTATACATCCACACGTCCCTGCTGTTTATACGCCCACCTGAAAACAACAGAGGACAAACATACCTCACAATGGTTAATATCAACAGAAGTTATCACAATGTTTGGTTCTTTTTCAGCCAAACTTAAGTACTACAGCTCAGGTTGTGATCATTTATTCCAGTTGATCTGACGTAAATGAGAAAGTTCAAACTAATCCCAAAGCTTCTTTAGGTGAACCGTCAGCTTTAGCTTTAGTGTGTTTACGTCAAATTAATAACTTATCTCCTAACTGGGGCAGAGCTGTAAGTGTCTTATCTGAATTTGAGCTGATCTCAAAAGTTAACCCAGCAGAAGAAAGGTTTCCTGACAGACACACACACACACACACACACACACACACACACACACACAGTCAAACATTAAGCAGACTGGCTATTTAAAGACACACGTACGCACACACACACACATAAACGTAGTCTTACGTTCCAGTGTGTATACACACACGTGTCAGATGTAAACATGAGTTCCTTAATTATTTTCAAGGCAAACACACCACAATCAGGATCAGAACTACTACTCCAGATTGTCTCATGTGTTGTCTCTGGGCAAACATGCACTGTTACACAGAGTAACCCAGACACCTATCTAACAAGCCCCGACACATGCCTCGTTTGTCTATTGCAATCACCCCCCCACCAACCCCATTAAACCACACACACACCTGTCTACTCCAAAGACTGACAAAGGTTGGAACCTTTAAAAACAAAACATGGTTAGCACAGCCTCAATTTTTAGCATGGAGGACAGAAAGGTGTTCTAACATATATGTCAACCAATCAAAACTTTAGAGACTAGTGTCAATTTTTAGTAAAGGAGATAAAATGAACGATAACCAAAAAGTCATTCAAAATACTTCATAAATGTTGTGAACACTGCACTGCTATTTGAACCTGTGTCTGTTAGCTGTTGGCGTTTCTCCAACAAGCTCAGAAGAAGTAAATCGTCAAGCATGAGTGGAGAAGGGATGCCAACAAGACTCCACCACATAAACAGAGGAGTGACAATCTGTGTTATTTCACACCAGGACTTAAATTGATCACATTGATCACATTGTCATGATATCAGTTAATAAAACATAGATTGTGGAAATAAAGAACAATCCTGCCATCAAATCACTGCCCTCCATTCAAACTCCCTGCCCCTCAGAGAAGAAGAGACAATCCACTAATTCCCGCGGTTCAGATTCAGGTTACTGATAGGAGAAATTCAAATGTTGAACTCTGTTACACTCAATAGTTTCAAACACACGCACATATATGCTATATTAGTTGGAGTGAAGTCAAAGCGGTGTGACCTCAAAACATTTGAAGTTCCAAGCTTTTTGTAGTTCTTTGCATTGCTCAAGCACAGTTGGTGGTGCTTTGTCACTCTACCAGTCCATCCACTGCATCCTGTGGTCTGTGCTTAACTTTAACAAGCAATCCTCCAGTTCTCCAGCCAAGAACAGAGCTACTGCTGAACAGTAGCAATCTATACATTATGATCTCCTGAAAATAAATAATTCCTTAAGTTAATCACATCCTGTTTCTACTATTACTTTGTGGATGATTTATTAATACAGGCACAGATGTTATATATAGAGAGAAAACCTGCCAGTATAAACAAAGATGTCTAGGCCTCCTCTGTATTCACAAGCGAACAAAGAGAAGTCGTTTCCCCATTGTTAGCTAGCTGACAGACCAGACAGGTGGGTACAGATATCAGACATGTGTTTCGATAAAAAGCGCCTCCTTGGAAGGTCATCTAACAATGTAAGTCATAGGCTGTGCTGTACATGTCTACTTTTTCCTCGTTTCTGTTGGGGGAGTAATATCAGGTAATTAATGTGCAATCATTTTAAATGATACTGCAGAAGTCACACGTGAAGTGACAAGGGAAGGAAGTAAGTGACAGCACGTGTCTGCTTAATCGTCTGCTTGATAGAGACAGAGACAGACAGTCTGCTGCCCTCAAGCCGTCTGTTCTTCAAGATTTGCATGAAGAACTCATGTTGATAGAGAATGCATAATTATAAGACAGCCTTGCATGGCTGGAAAGCCTGTAAAAATGCTACCTACCTGAAAGGTGGTCTTTTCTTAACAAAAATTTCCGTTGGTCAAATCCCACTAGCTCATAAAGGGAGCAAAAATGCTGCTAATTACTGTTCTGTGGGAGTAAACAATGTGATTTGTGTGACAGCTTTCCGAGAGGTACCCATTGCTCACAGTTAAAAATGTGACTATGACTTGCAAGACTTGTGTGACAATGTGTGACGTAAGCACTAGCGTTTTGCTGCACATAATAGCAGATAAGAAAATGAATCAGATCTTTCACCGTGGAGTCAGATAGAAGAGTGACAGTGATTATTGTTGCCACATTAAACTAAACATAATTTATCTTGTAAGGTTAGATCATTATTGAGATCATGCCAACTGTATCTTAAGTTCTCCCTCACTCATAGCCCCTTATGTACATCCAGCCAGCTCACTGTAGTTCTGACAAAGGGATCCCATTGATATGGATGTTAGAAAGTCCGCGTTAGTGGGAGTCCCTGTTGCTGCACGAAACCGAAGAGGTTGTGAATACTCAAATGAGCGTCCTATTTAAGTCCACAGCTAAGTGCAGCTGTGCTGGGGGCTGGAAGCCCTCCAAGGTATTTGCAGCAGTTCCCAGTGTGAGGAGAGGGGCAGACAGATTGAATGGAGGTATGTGTGGGAATGTAATTTGTGCAAGATAAAAATAAAGCTGAGAAAAGGGGATTTAAATGTGCCAGGCAAATGGAGCAACAACATAAGAAAATGCAGCCGTGAAAATCACAGTAACTTATAAAGTAACAGCCTGTTTGTATTGAAAGTGTGTGAGACGGAGAGGTAGGAGGAGGGGGTGTGTTGACTTTTCCAGGCAGAGCTTGAGGGTAGATTGATAGCGAACACATGAGGACTTGGCACAGTGAGAACATAAAAAAGTATAAACACAGCAGCAGACTCCTGCCGAAGGGAAGAAGATCCTTTTTTTCCTCTACATCACCTTTTTCATTTTTTCTCCTCTGCTCTATATACCTTTCAACTGCTGTTTTGTGCAGTACCGTTTTGCTGTTCATAATAGAGCATGTTTGAACATGCGCTGTCATGAGCATGTTTGAACTTCTGTCAGAGTTCATGCAAGAAAACAAGTTCTCAAAGACTCTTAACCCAGATGCCCCAGATCCAAACCCATACAGAACTGTAATATGTTCACAGCATGTCTGTATGGACTTTAACAACTACCGTACCTTCATCCTGACCTCATCCGTCTAAAACGAATGACATAACACTAATGTCTTTTTTAATCTAGATGTGTTTTTTAATCTAGATGTGTTTTTCACAAAAGGAGGGTTACGCCACGTTTGGCACCTTCTCATTCCAAAAATGCAGCAGCCTTGCCAGGAAGCAAAGAGAGCTGTTATAGCTCCGGTTTAAGTTTATTTCAAGGTCAAGTATAAAGTATAAATCCCTATTCTGTTGATGAAGTCGAAAAACAGAATAGGGATGCTTTATTGTTGTGTAATGAATATCCTGGAAAGCTGTTGAATTCATGTAAAGGTGGCAACCTCAATGATTGGCCAGCAGGAAAAAGGAAGGACAACGCTGGCCAATAAAAGCCTCTCTCAGTTTGTAGTGTGATCCAGATGTCGCTCTCATATTTTCCTTCAACTGCAACAGGCTGTAGCTGTAAAAATAACACAGGGCAGACAGCCACCATGGTCTTTTCAGCCACTCCACTTGGGGATTAGAAGGCAAGCAGAGCACAGACTTACAAGGTCCGTTTAGAGTGTCCAAGGGAAATGTTCTTACTCTTATTAAGAAAAACCAAGACCACACTGAATCTTACCACAGAAGACAGTGTAATACTGATAAGTTAGGAATAGATTTAAAGTTGCTCGGCATTCAGCATTTCCTTGAGTCGAAACGTTTTTTTTCTTAAACATAAAGAAAGTTGACTTCATTTATTTCTAAAAATGTAGAATATCAGCATGATCTGGATACTGTGGTTTAAACTAACTCTAGAAGTATCTATATTTGAAATGTGATATATACTTTGGCTGCTTTTAAAGCCTTGATAACACCATGCTGTATAATCATTTGTAAAATAATGTGTCTGATATTACCTGACACCAGAATGTCATTGCGGAGGGCGCAGACAGCATACTCGGACTTGGTGAACTCAGGTAGTTTGGCCAGTGATTTCCACTCTCCTGTGACTGGATCGTAGCACTCAGTGTAGGGCAGGTTGAAGCCCCCCACTCTCTCACAACCCCCCACCACAACAATCAACTCAGAGAAGCCAGTCGACCTGCAGACAGAAGGGAGCGGGGAAGAGGTGGCAGATGGAAAGACGTGGACAATTTAAGTGATGCGGGAGAATAACAACATGTTTTTTTAGCAATAATAAAAGCATTAACACAAGATCATGTTCTAAACGGCTTTTAACAGGATCGAGATACTACAGGCATCGTAAGTAAATACTATAGTGTATACATTTATACCGAAACAAAGGGTATGAAGATGTACATGTCAACACTTGAAAGGTTTTTTAATTACAGAAGGTAGAAAATGGAACCAGAGCAGGAAACAGAGTGGTGGTTTCCACAGGGATAACTGCACTTATCTTCAAGACAAAGTTCACTTAACAAAGCAGGTATCAATCATAGGTGCAAGAAAAACATTCACTCAAGCCTGATATCCATGTTCACAAAGCTTTCCTATTTGGCAGTTCAATGCATGCCCTGGAAATGAAAACATTTCCTAAAGGAGTGCTACTTAACATTAGTTTATTTTGATTATTATATCATTTTAAAAAAGAGGTCAGATAAAGTATTAGGCTCAACTTTTGTGGCATGTGTGAGAACTCAGGAAATATAACCATTCAAAGGTGCTCAGAAGCCTTTTCTAAAAAAAAAAAACTTAATTTGAGGTTATTTTACTTTATCAAACATTGTCAACCAGTTCTAGTGGGAGTCATGTGTGCTCAGCAATGATGTTCTGCAACATAGCGTGCTGACAGTGCAGAGAGTATACTACACTATCGAGTCAAAGAAAGCACCGTTTATAAATCATCGCACACCTTGTTTTCTGCATCATTAGCACTGGAAAGATAGTTTTTTATGTGGGTGCATATCAGAAAATATTGATATGCTCCATACCCATACATCTGTGATCGGCACATGTCGTGTGATCGTGTCTTTCAACTTAAATTGTCAAACAGACTCTGATAAGGACTTAAAATGGTCTATCTGTATACATTATAATTTATACTAAACACCACTGTTTCTACAATTGTGGCAAAAACATATATTATGAACTCTCCCCCATATGTCTGTCTTTTTACTCTGTGTGTGATATATAGAGTGTAGATCAGATGCAGGTAGGTGATTGGGGCGGTTTTACAGGCTTGTATACATTTAAGAGACAGTATCGCTTAGGGTGGTTCAGCTATGTGATTACCTATATGTAGGAGTGTAGTTTGTATATGTGTCTATGTGATTAAATAGATACTAGAGGCTTCCAAATAGAAAAAAAGGCCTGGTGTGTAGACACAGGAAGGGAAGAACCAGGCATCTGTTTTGAACAGGAGCATATTTTTGCCCTGAGGGCAAACGAAGCAGACAGTGTGGGGACTAACCTCCTGATTGGCCTGCTGATCGGAGCAGATCTGCCTAGATACTGACACAATACACCTGAACTACAAATCACACAGTCTTAATAGCAGACAACTGTTTACCAGCACTGTTAACCCTTACAGCAGGTCTAAGACACAGAGACAGTTGTGCTGTTGTTTTTTTTGTACAGCAGGCTGCCACCATCACCAACCTTTGTCTTTTACAAAACAATACATCGAACTGGACACTGAACAACACACACAAACACAACAACCGGAAATAAAAGTGTGTTTGTTAAATAGGTGAGCAGGGACACTTTCATCCCTAACACATCAGCAAGGTTAGTTACACTGTTGGTATGAAAACAAGAGCCAACATTTCATGCTTGCTGTTTCTTGCATCACATAATTTTTTCCAGCCAACCAGTCTGTGTATGAACATGCCCTGCCTCCTCATTAACATTTCCATTAAAAAAACATAGCCTCAGTCAAAGACATACTTGTCTATTCAGCACAATAACACTATCTGTCTATCTCTCTTTCCCTCTCTCTCTCTCACACACACACACACACACAGACATGAAACAACAACAACGCTGCTAAGGGCATCAGGTTCATATGCAAGTCATAACCTCAAGCTATACACTGTGGGATTAAAGATCCACTTCTGCTAAAAATGAATTCTTACAATGAACTCTGTCTTTGTGGTGTAATAGGTGTCTTAACCCAACAAGACGAACAGACTGTGGGAAAAGTAGAAAGGATCAAACTAAATCTGTGTCCTCTGACGATAGAAAAGAACTGGCGCACAATCAAACAAGCCATTAGTCATGTGATGCACCACAACGTTACACTGTGAGGATTTAATCAGACTAGCAAATCATACTATCTCTGCAAGTAAAAAAAAAAAGGTTGTGAAAGGACAAAGCTCATAGATGACACTATTTTTTTTTGCTGATAACATCTAGGTTAGATTATCTGTCGCCATCCTCAAAACTAGTCGTCTTCCTCAACATTGAAGTTACCTGCGTGGACGAGTTCTGGGTGACATCATTTCGTTTCCAAGCACGTGGTAGCGTCTGGCCTCGTGGAGAAGCTGGTAGCACTCAGGAGCATTCTGGATGAGCTGATCCCCCTCCACAGTCTGGACAAAGTAGTTAGGGTGCAGAAGGGGCAGGCGCACATGGTGCAGCAGAGCCTTCAACATGGGCTTTCTGTGCTCCACATTGTGATAAACCCATCGCATCACCGCCTCAAACACCACCTCCTCCTTACCAATATACAGTTCATCACTGGCAGTGTACTCCTCCAGCTCTTCCTTTCGCAAGTCAAGGAACTCTTCATGCTGAGCCACCTCTGAGAAATTGGCTATGGCATAGCTGCGGCAGCGGCTAGCTAGCTGCTTCAGGGCATGGGCGTCTGCAAAGCGCTGGATGCCTAGACAGTTGCATGGGTCAAGTTGGTCCTCCAGGAACTTGGCACAGGCATCTCGTAGTGTGTAGATCTGGAAGAGGCTGGAGGTCTCAAAGAGGAACTGGACATTTTCTGTGGTGATCTTTGCACGCCCGGTGTAGACGTAGGTGAGGAAGGAGTCCATTGCCTCAGCAAGGATGCCGTTGATCTCGACCAGCATCTCACGGCTCTCACGGTGATCATTACAGAACATGGCTCTGAAGTAGGAAGAGCAGGCAGAGAGAACAGCACGGTGGCAAGGGAACTCTCTGCCCTGCACGCTGATCACAACATCTGTAAAGAGACGGCAGTCACGAAACTCGTTGAATACCTGCAGGATGCCCTCAGAGTGGGATGCGCCAGAGCAGAAGTCCAAGACATCCTGGACGGCTATAGTTTTGGAGTCAACCTCAAATACCTTAGGATACAACAACATGCAAAAACATTTTTAATATGTGTGACTTTTATAAGTTGCCGCAAAAGCTACAAGACAGAAATCACAGAAAAGTAATAAGGTTTTGTTTTTGTGTCAGCACCTTGCGTTTGACAGCTGGTGAGTCTCTGATCCCAGAGTCCTCCCTGTTCATCCGTCTGCCAAGAATCAACACCATGGCTGCCACCTTCAATGTAGACCTTATCTTAACTCTAGGATGACCTGAGGAGGAGAGCAAGCAGCTCAGTACCTCTACAAAAACATATTTCCATGAAATACAGCATAATACTTCTATCTTGGCATCTAATAAGAGGGGAAAGGAACCTAATTGGATCACTGTAGTACGAATTGAAAACATTCCCCATAGACAAACAAAGCACAAATAAAGGCTAAAAGCATTTGTAGAGAAGTAGGAGAAAACATGAGAGACCCACAAACGTTTTTTTCAAGCCCGTGGGGTAGCGCTTAAATGTCTTGCATCACACTTAAAGAAAAGTGGTTTCCAGCAGTGAAATTTGCATGGCAGCTCTTGCAGCTCATCACTACTTAAAAACAGTTGTGCCCTACAGCACAATGAACTGCGTGAGACGGAAGATGATTCAGGCGGGAGGGAAGTTGAGCAACGGTTGAAAGGCCAACCTACATGTCAGTCAGGTTCGTTTGTTTTGAAAGAGAGTGGGGGCAGGGATGCTATCAGGAACTACATAATCCTTGTTTGATCAACAGGTGCAAACACATTACAACCACTGATTACCTTGAGTCTTATTAGATATAAGCCAGATTTCAAATAAAACAACCAAGGTACACCATGATGATTTGTTCAGATCCATATTATTAATCACATTTTTAAACAGTCCATGATAGTCTTAAACTTTTACCATCTATACATTTGACTCTTATGGCCGTGTTGCCTCTGGTAATGTTGGCAGAAAGTCTACCCTTCGCTCTTATGAGGTCATCTATCTCGGGTTATTTTTAACCTTGTGGTTCAGCCTCAGGAGGCTCAACCTTTTCATGTGTGTCATTTGCCAGCAGCAGCAGCACCTCCTGAAGTCATGTTAAGACTAAAGGACAGGTTTAGCCAGAGGTGTCTGACGAATGAAAGGATGATTTATTCTGACTAATACCCCATGAGGTGAAATTAAATCAGGAGACATAAATAAGAAAGCTTCATATATTCTGTACCACTGTTATTAAGGTGAAATAATGCTAATTTAAAAAAAAAGAAGAAAAAAAAAGACAGGCTTATGACAGAAACCCACTCACATTTCGTTCACTTCTGTCCATGTTAACATTTTAAAGTATTTCAATGAGGCATTGCATGCAACTATTAAAGTATAAGCTGTGAACAAACATGTAAAGTGTATTATGGATATGGTCAGGTAGCTTGGTGCTTCCGTTTATTAGACAAAGGAAATTGCCTCGCGCCGACCGTTAGCCTTGAAAACGTACTTCTAAAAAAAGTGGTCGACCAGCTGTTATACTCTGTTTATTATGATATTCACACCGAAATCAAGACACAAATCTAAATAGCACTCACAGCGTTAAAGAGACGTTTTGTAATCAGTAAAGTAGTTACCTTATCCAGAAGTTTCCAGATGAAGCTTCCTCTTCAGTTACAAGTGAGGGAGAAAAGTGTGGATAAAAATAACTCTGCCTCCTGAAAATGTTTGTCAGTACATTTAACAATGTTTTCTTTAAAGGAGTTATGGCAAACAAAGCAGGCTGCTGTACAGCCGGGACATTTTGAACTTCAGGTGATGACAAAAACAAAGAGCTCTAACTAGCTAACAGTAAACACAGAACCCATATATACTTGTCAAGGGAAAAAAAAATCCAGCCCACTGCGCCCCCTCCGAGGCGTGCTGCATTGTGGGTAAGTGAGTTCAATTCAACGTGTTGCGTCTTCTTTTTTTGCTCAACGCGACTACATTTCCCGATGCCATGTAGTTCTCCACGTGGCTCCCCTTTGTTTGCAAACAAACTGAACTTTCCTCAGAGAAGAAGTACTGCATAACAAGAAGTGACAGCCTTTCAATAATGGAGTCAAAACAATGAGCGTGTTATCGCGTGACTTGAATGAACGTATAGAGGATAGTTGAGGAGACAACACTAACCGAAACATCCAAGTACTAACATTATAAAATACATTTTATGAGCTATACCTATAGCTAAAATAAAAGCCGTAAGAATGTGTAATAACCATAGACCGTAAATATTAATAACAACATAGGCTACGTATTATAAAAGTACAAATATGATCAAACAACAGCATGTTCGCAAAAAGAAAAAAAATGCTGTAATGTGATCCTATGGTCACGTGAAAACAGGACAAAACCCAGCAGGCTATGTTTTTCTCTCCAGGTGAGTAGGAAGGAGGCGTTTCGACGGCACAAAGGATGTCACAACTGCCTTAAAACTGTTGCAAAACATTTCTGAGAGCTGCCAACTCAGTTCTCTGAAAGGGTCCATGATGTGATCAATGAACCAGTTTTGTTTTGGTTCACGTGTTTCGTACTATCTGTACACATTCTTTTTTTTTTAAACGTGTTAACATAGGAATAGCCTAGATGCAGAGCAGCAGGATCAGTAATCGGTGCAGTGGAGGGTTTTTCCTCAACATTAGTAACACCTGTATTATCCATATCCAAGTTAATACACTTGGAGGGACATGTCAGTGATGACAACATTTTTTATTTTTTTACCGAGGGTCAAGTAAGATTATTGCACAAGAAGGGTTTATGTTTGCCCTCAAGCACGCTGAATTCACAAGAATAAATCAGTTCAAAAGAGTAAAAAAAAAAAGAGCAGGAAATCCATGAAAAGAAGACAATCAGTCAACACAGAAATGATTTTGACATGCTGCATTAACACTGTGCTATCCCAGTGTCTTGGACATTACTAGGGAAACTGAAGAAAATAAGGAAAGGGATTTTCTTGTTATCTGTTTTCAGAAATAGAAAGGCTGCCACCAGGTGTAGGCTAATTGTGTAAGGAAAGCTGTGGCTTAATACCAGGTAAAGATTCACCTGCATTTGCAGGAGGGAGGTGATGTGATACAGCCCAGCAGATAGACGAATGGGTCCCTCTGGCGAAGGGTTGTTGTACCGGTTACAGATGTCTCACAACAGAGACATAAATAAGTCCCCTACAGCCAGGATGTCAGACTCATCACCATCCACCACACCTTTATAGCCCCTTTCTCTCCCAAATGCATTCAGCTGCTGGTTAATGATCTTCTTGGAACTCCAGTTTTAGACAAACACTGCTTTGAGGGCAAATAGAGCTAAGTGCTTCATGGCCATAAAACTGAGTGTCAGGTTCTGCGTGGCTTTTACATAACACTATGAAGATAAAATACATGTTTGGGTTGTTCAATGTTTTAAGGAAACATTTTCTAAATTTGCCTCAACATAGAGACATAAAAAAATAGTAAAAGAGCCCAAAATGTTCTCATTTGGATTGACCCATAAAAACATCATACACAAATCTATTAAGTCATGCTCAGCACCAACTACGATAATGGAGTGCTTTTGTAAACACACAAAACTCACAAGAGCACACACTCCAGTTGCCAATTGTGTTTAATCAAAAATGTACTTTTCACTGTAGACATGATACACATTATTTCAAACAAGAATGAAAAAGTAGCAGAGGCTTTGATGAAGCAAACATCATATGGCGATGCTAATGGTGAGGAGACAGAGGTTTGTACTCTGGGGATTTAAGGGGGTTAGTGAGCTGATGAGAAACGTATGTTCTATGATTCCACATTTCACAGATAAAAGAAAATTATTTTAGTGTTTCACTACCTGAATTGCAATCTCGCCTTGTGCAGACCAGACATTTTTGGTATGCAGCTCATTGCTCTTGTTAAAAGGCCATATCAGACTTTTTAGCAAACCTCAATATAGACAAAATGTTTAATTTAATATCATACTTAAAAAAACAACCTTATTTCTCTTCCAGTATTAAAAGTGTGCAACCTTAAACATATTTAAATTCTAAACTTTACAGGGCTGACATTGGAAAAGTAACAAAATAATCAGTATCAGCCTACTGTTGTGTTCTGAAACATGATCTTTTGGGCCATCTCCCATTGGAGAAATTAAATAAATAGGGATAATGGAGAGTTCACTAGTGCCTTTATGAAACCTGGCTGGGTTTCCTGTGCTGCTGCAGCAGCTGCATCAGAGTGTCAGAGATCTCCCTGTACCTCAGCCCGTACAGGTACGGAGCAAACGCTCTGGGCAGCAGTATGAAAACACACATATTGACAGTGCTGACCCACACAAGAACATCTTGACTTATGTATTTTCTGTGGGAGAGGAAGAGCTCCATGGTGAAAACAAAGCCAGGGGCAAAGTACAGCAGGAGAAGAAGTCCATGAGCAAGGAGCGTGACCCGGGCCCTGGAGAATCGACTATGCCAGATTCCCTGAGTCCTTGTGACCATGTAGAGTCGGATGTAGCAGTACAAAATGAGTAAGGTGCAGATAAGAGCAGCTACAAAGAAGTAGATGTGCATCCCCACTCTGTCATTGACATGAATGAGGCCAAGGGAGATGATGGCCAGACACACAGACACATTGCCATGTGGACTTCCTATTAAATCCTCCATCATAATCACCAGGGTGAAAGGAAAAATGGCAGCTACCACCCACAACCCCACCAGTATGCGGAGGGTGCGTCTACGCGGGAGAATGTCATGGTAACGGAGAGGCCAGCGAACCGCAGCATAGGTGTCGACCACCATGAACGTGACAGTAAGGATGGCGCAGCAGGAGGCGGTGACAGAGAATGCTGTGATGACCTCACAGAGCAGCCATGGAATCTGGGCCCTCACAGCGTTACAGATCACTATGGAAAGGTTAAGCACCAGAAAGAGCATGTCGGCTGTCAGAGTGTTGGCCACCAGCAGGTAACGTGTCTCCTGACGCAGGGCACGGGACAGAAAGATGCACGCCAGGAGAACAGGGTTGGCCAGCAAGGTGGCCAGAGTGATGACTGTTGTTGGGATGAAAAAGAACTCAAGATGCCACTTGCGCAGACTCTCCACCCACTCCTGTGTGAGATTTGAGATGAGGACTGATGGCGTCATTTTGCCTTTCAAGCTTTGAGAGGGATGCTTAGATTGAGGTGTGCGGACTACGTCCTTTAGCAGCTTCCTGTGGGTGAAAACAACGTAAATTTACATCAACAAAAAGGGTGGACCCCAGTCAAAATGCAAGCACAATAATTCACATATAGACTATTTACATAATTGCTGAAACACAGTAATTTAATAACACAGGCAAACACAAGTCTTTTCATTTAAAGTAAGACAGCAGTGACTAAATTATAACTTTCTGTTTACGATGACATTATAAACTCCTCTGAAGTTATTGAATTACTTTAAAAAAAGTGCAGTCTGTTTGTATTCAAACATGCACAGTATACAGTGATGTACTCTGTCCCTTGAAGTTTTATTATGCAAATAAATACAAAATGCAAATGGATACGTTATGTTGTCAATAGTGAACTCAATGTGAGAAACATATCAAATATAACCTCACACACAGTACAACTGACCTTCGCTGCAGGTTGAATGTTTATTTAATTTTTACAATCTATAAATTTGCCAACACATATTTAGTGGAACATTTTGTGAGGGAAATTAAACATAACTATGCAACCATAGCTTAGCATTAGTTAAACACTTGTGTTATGCTTCTGTCAGTGCTAACACTCTTATTGACTATTTATTGATTGATTAAAGGTTAGTTTTCTTACCTGGTGTCCAGAACAAAGTAAGCTCTCTGTGTTTCACATCCATTAGGCTTTACGCTTTTATAAATCAATGGCTGTTTTGTACATCTCGTCAATGTGCCGGCCTTATCTGATGCCTTCTCTGTTGACTCGTTCAGATAAAATAGGGATGGAGAGAGCTGTAGCCACTTGACAGTCACATAGTAACGGGGTGGAGCTTTTATCCTACTAGCGTCACGCACACTATTTCACTTTCAATGATTTCCACCCAGGATGTCTTGAATAAGGATTGGTTGAAGGATTAGTAGAGCTCCTTTCAAAACCATGTAGATACATTTCATTACTTTGACTATCAATCCTAAATTCACTTAAAGTCACTTAATAGAAGTCCAAAAACTATTTTGCTGTGACGAAAAAATGTGTACGAGAACACAAAGTTAAGACTTAAAGCAATGTTTCCGTGTGTTGTTTGTAAAAACTTCTTAAGCAACAAATTACAAATGCAAGGTCAACAAGCTGTTAAATGGAAATATTTTATTCATTAATTTGTTACACTCTATTTAATGTTCTTATTAAGTATCTTAGGTTCCCTCTGTCCCTCCACCAACTGTCATTTTTTTCTTCTGTTCCTGTACGCACTTTTTCCCTCAACCTCCTCATCTTCATCGTCCTCCTCCTCTTCGTCATCATCACTTTCAGCATCAATGCTGCCCATCTGCTGCTCCTCTTCAAGACATTCTCTCGCCATCAGTCTCTTAAATACCTCATACTCTTCCGTTGACGCCATCGCAACGTCAGAGAGGAAGGTGTCTTCGTCAACGTTAAGGATGCTTTCCAGTTTTGGGTTGATGATCAATGTCTGTCCTTTTTTGTCTGGGGTCTCGTACAGGCCCCTGCGCTCCAGAAAACAGTGTCGACAGCGCACTTCATCCAGAGAGAACCGGAACAACTTGGACTTTACCATCTCTGCCTGTTTGACGCCCATTCGAAAGTAGACGTACTGAGGAGAGACGAATGGAAATATGCGGTTACAAAACCACGAAAATCATCGTTTGAAATGTGACAAAAGATTTACTCAACAAACGACTTTAAACTCTACCTGTTATAGAAATACTATAAACTATCTCTAAAGAGAGAGAGAGTCACAGGCAACTTAGGAGAGGTTTTAATTACATATTATATTGACATCAAAATGACCAGTCTCCAGGCTAAAGCAGGAAAAAGCCTGAAATGTAGCATGCATAGTTCTATCACAGCCACCAGAGGGAGTACTTGAGCAATGTTTCTATCACATGCTTCTAAAGTGGTTCAGAGTATTTTCACGAAGGAAAAAAACATTCTTCTGAAAAGAGACAAACAAATTGATTTGAGTGTGCTGTTGATGAAAGCCACTGTCCTGCGATGTAAGAAAAGGGATCAACTGCTTAAAGATGGTAAAAAAAAATTCTTGTGATGGTTGTAAAACTGCTACAGAAAAAAAGCTAACTTTTTCGTGAAAACCATTAATAAGTAACTGCCAGAGCAAGTTTTTAACTATTTGAAAAACATTATCCTTCTTACAAAAACGTTTAATATTGTATGCTTTAAGAGTCTGGCTTGAGTTACAAAAAGATGCTTATGTGAATAATAGCATCCTGAATGGGTGTGGTCTTACAATTATTAAGTCTTGGATATAATGTTTGATCAAGTTATGAGGAAGTCAATAAATCTGCAGTAATTAGATCAGATAAGATCTTTACTGTGGGAACTGTCGCCAGACTGTAAACTTTTATTTAAAGGGTGATCATTAATTATTGATCAATAGTGAGTAAGTCATTATTTTTTTGTATGTCTCATTGGTGAGTCTGAAAATACTTTTCATTCTTTAGTTCACATACTGACCTGAAACTTGTACTCCAGTTGACGCCTGTTTTCCAGAACTACCGCCGGACTTTCTCTGAGGATGTCAGTGAACTGCTGGACGGTAAACAGGCACTTCTCTCTGAGGAACACAACTGCATGTTTTATCGTCTTCACCGGCACAGTGAGGATCTGGGGGTAATAAGCCACCACTCTCTGAAGACTACCTAAAGGGGGGTATAAGGAAGTAACAGTTTGAAACCAGTCAATCCCATTGTTATTTGGACTCTGAGCATGAAGTACTTCTCACCTTCAACTAAACCTAGTTTGCGCAGGTTGCCTATGCGCTGCTGAAGCACGGACTCCTTCACAGTGTAGAGGTCAGGACATTTTTCCAGCAGTTTAAGCACACTGGAAGGATTGAGGCCCAAAACAAACAGAGCTGTGAGAGTTGACAGAGCATGTTTGGCAGCACTTACTCCTCTGAGTTTGGACACAGAATCACTGATCTGCTCTGCCTGAAGGTCTGTGAAACCCATATCAAGCAAAGACTGAAGGGACAGCTCTGAGACTGGCTTCCTGGATAAAGGTGTTAGTTCACTGCGGTTGTTTTGTGTTGACTGGAGAGTACTCTGACTGCTGCTGGAGGAACAAAACAGTCTGCAGCGGATGCACAGAGGCTGGAGATAGCATGATCCAAACTGAGGAGGACTGAATACAGATGAGGGGGCGCGTCTCAGACACCGCAACAACACCTGCGGATAGAAACCATGGTTATAAGACAGAAACAGAAGTTTGGTCTCTGTGTAGTTCTTGTTGTCATATAGAAGGCCCAACGAGAGAGGGAAGGATACAAATGATATGCTTATAAAGCAGCTGTCATTAGCTGAAAACAAACATGAAGGTTATATTGAGAATGTGTGGGCTGTTAGTCCTGACACAATTATTTTAAAATAAGTGCCTCGTTGGATTAAACGTTTTAAATGTAACTAACTATATCAAGAAGAAGACATCGATTTCGTCACTTTTTCTACATTTCTGATTTACCTGACATGCAGCTACTCGGGTACCCATGCTTGTCCGGCGTACAAATGTTTCCGTCTCTGAACGTAAACACAGAGAGAAGAAGACAAAGGTTCCGCTTGCATGTAGAAGGCACAAAGGGAAGTTTGCAAACAAGACATTTGAAGGATTTCTCTTCAGATGGATACTTATAGTTAGTGATGTTTTTTTTAAATTAAAGATAACAAAAAAAGTAAACATTAAGCCCCTAAACACGTGATTACTTGAGATAAAAATGTTTTTACTTATTTCTATGTAATGATAAAAACAACTGTGATCTAATGTCAACCTTTTATTTTATTATCAAAATGTCATATTCCAAAGGCCAACGTTTTTAGCTCAACTCCCTCTTTTTCTAATTGATTAAGAATGCTATTTGTTTGCATTAGTTACCAACAAATATTTATTTACTATCAATTTATTCAGAACGTCTTTCTAAATAAGTCTGTCAATGGAATGTATTATATATACTGTATATACACTTGGTTCCTTTTGTAAACGGGCATGTCTGACTGTACAGTTTCTTCAATCAATAAAGTACTTTAAGATACAAAAAAAGGTCCCAAAATAAGTATGCTTGCTCTATAAAAGCTGAACAATGGGTTGATCTGTGGGCTTTTTTTTTGTGATTAGCCAAAACCAACAGTTTCTGATAGCAGTGAGTTGTAAATGTAGACAAATTCACATTTTAAATCGATATATAAACTAAAAAGACAATGCATATTCTACACCCATAGATCAGCCCCCTCTTTAATGACTTCTTACCACCAATTAATTTTGTAAAAGTATTCATTGGTAAGTTTTATAATTCAAGTTTACTCAACAGTACTTGCAATCACCCATTTTTTTAAGATTAATGACAGAAGATATACATTTTAGAGTTGCTTATTAAAAATACATCTGTATTTACAATCAGTTGGTGACTTAAATATTTGAAACATTAATAATCAATGTAATAAAGGAAAAAGAAACAAACTGCAGTCTAATTGAAAGATTTTCTGTTTACTGAGTGTAAGCATCAAGTAACCTTACAACATTAACATGACAGTTTGAAAAATAAAAACTTCATATATTTCTATTACACAGAATATTTCTCGCTATTACTCCTTAAAGACTATAAAAAGACACTGACATAAAATATTTATTAACGTATAAAAATAGATAAAATATTGTAAATGTACTTACAATTTAAATAAAAAACATGAAAGGTTAAAAAATATTTCACATGAAACACATTTACTAAACAAAAGTTGGATCAGTAAAACAAATCCCCGTAACTTCATTCAAGCTGATTTCTCCGTGTTGTTCCATTGAGGGGAGAAACCTTAGGTTGTGGTCAATTGTAGGTTTTTATTGGCAAAGCTGGTTACAGATAAACAATTACTGTTTTTTTAAAACCTCAACTGTTCCCTTAATCCAAAGAATAAATTAAATAAACGTGAAATAAAAGGAATTACTGCTGCTCATGATGATTCTGTTGCTTTTCTATGTAGCAATCCTACATATCAACAAGCTAATTTTGACCAGCAGCTGTCACCTACTAACAAACTGTTAAGTCTTCATAAAGGTAAATGTCTATTTGTCTCTCGAAGAGTTTGGCTTACGAGGAGTAGGAATAAATTCAGGCCTTTTTAAGACAAGCTTCTCTTTGCACTTCATATCCTGTCGCACTCCCCCAAGGCTACATTTTGGACGGACGTTGGGCTCCACTTCATTTGAATTAAGCCTTTAGTCCTCACAGAGGTACTTCTGAAGCTCTGTTTCCAGGGCCAACATTGCCATGTCATCTTCATCTTCCTCCTCTTCATCATCATCATCAGGAAGAGTGTCATCATGTCGATCAGGGAACAAGTTTTGAGTGACATACATTTGGGGTTTTGACTCCTGTTGCTGTGGTGAGCCTGTCAGAAGAAGAGGATCTTGTTTGGATTTTACTTAATATGCAGAGTTAACAGTAGAGATGAAAATGATTTGCTAAAGGATATAAACAAAGAAAAGGGCAGGTTCATTAAACATCCACTAATTAGTAGATGTGTATGAAATCTCTTAAAGAAAACAATTCAGGCTACACTCTTTCTTCATCAAAGGAATTATTCAAGGAAATGTACATAGAAAATTGTATTTACCTCAAGTGAAACCTCATCATATCTGAAGTTAAAGACAAGGCTCGACAGTTTATGTCTAACAATATTGTCTAAAAGTACTTACAGTAGCTCTGAGTTGAAGGGACCACCTCTGTCCAGCTGTATTCTGCCAAGGAAATGGGCTGGCTGATCCAGGTCTGCAGCAGCAGCTGGTCCAGAGTCATTCTCTGAGCAGCATCAGGGTGCAGCAGCCCACATAACACACCGTGCAGGTCTGTGATATATAAAAGATTTTTTTCAGCTCTGAGTTGTAAACTTGTTTCTGGAGAGGTAGATTTTTTTTGTGTGACAATTATTGAAAACTGCAGCAGCATACCTGAAGAGAGGGGGAATGGGGGCTTTAGTTTGGCTTCCAGGATCTCCTCCACACCACAGAAAGGGTTCTCACTGAACAGCAGAGTGTAGAGAAGAACACCAAGAGACCACATCTCCAGCTCTGGACCCTCATACCTACAGAAAAAAAAACAAATCAAGAAAAAAATGCAATTGTTATCATTATAACAATACAGTATTCTATTCATTCAGTTAATTAAGTTAGTTAAATGGATTAACAATGATCAAACCATTTAAAGACATACATTGTTTAACTGTACATCAACTTAAACCATCCGTAAAAAGGATATCATAAGATGTCTTGTTGCTTGACGAAAAGGAATGAATGCATCTTTTTTTATTTTGAGGTGTTATGTACATACGGATTTCCCTGAAGCACCTCTGGGGAACAGTACTCCAGTGTGCCACAGAAATTGTAAAAGAGCTTCCCGGGAACCAACATGGCAGCAGAGCCAAAGTCTATTAGGCGGATGTGGAAACACTTGTCGATGATGATGTTCTCATCTTTGATGTCCCTGTGGAGGATGTTCTTATTCCTCAGGTAGAAGACAGCAGCCACCAGCTGAGAAGAGGCAAAAGTTGGGATTTAGCAAAGAACAAACAAACCATTACTGTCCTATTGTTTCCTTTGCAAAGCTCATACCTGTCTGAAGATGTAGCTGGCCAGAGGCTCATCCAGCCTCGGCTGCAAGTCGATGAATTCGAACAGGTCCAAACCTTCTCCATGTTTCTCCATCACCATCTGGAAGTAACTCCCGTTCTCAAACACCTCCAGCACCTAGTCGCATGCACACAAACAATAAAAGGATTCAGCATAATGAATCAAGATTTGTGTGCCCTTAAAGGTTCTGATGTCTTGCAGATACCTTGACTATGTTGTGGTGCTGTACTCGTGTCAGTAAGGCAATCTCCTGGCTGACTCGTCCCAGCATGGGGTCATCCACCCAGCAGTCGCTCACTATCCTGGCCTTGCTGATGAACTTCACCACCACCTGCAAATTCACAAAAATCCCCAAAATCGAATATTAACTTTTTTTTGTATTCAATAAACTGATTTAAATTGTTTCTACTTAGAAATTGCTGCATATTAGATACAAGTGCATGAAACTTTTTTCTGTACTAAATTTGTTTTCTTACTTCTTGTCCATCACAGCGTCTTAAAGCCTTCCAGACAAAACCAAAGGCCCCTTTTCCCACAGCTTTAAGAGGCTGGTACTCTTCTTCAAACTGCCCGTCACAGGCTCGGGACTGCTCCAGGTCCAGGGTGGAGCGCAGGGCATCCCCATAACTGGCATCTTCAATCCTCTTAAAAGAACAAGAAAATCAAATAGGAACATGATTATATTCATACTGTTTTCCGGTATCACCAAAGACCTTTTCTAACACTGACCTCTCCAAGACTTGCTTCTAGTAGGTTGTGTGTTGAATTCTTTGATTGGGACAGTGCCCCCTGCTGTCCATGCCTGCTCATCCACACACAGAACATCGAGCTCCCATCACGGAGGTCAGTCCTGCACACATCACACTGCACATCTGGAGAGACAAAAGGGAGCACTTGGTAAATTCTTTTTACTTAACATGACAAAATCTATACATTTTTTGTAGGAAAAAGTTATACTAACCTATTCTTGTGCCATCTCTGTGGTATGCGCTTCCTTGGTATATCCCCTCCAGTATCTCAGTACCCTCTGAGGTCCGGTTTTGTCCATTCTGCTTCTGTTTTTTAGGAGTAGACGTGGCAGGAATGTCTGTCATGGACTGATTTCCATCGTTCATCTGCATGTTGAACCCTTGACTCTTGTCTTTATGAATTGTAGAGAGAGCAGACCACTGATCCTGTTCACCCTGTCCTTTTTCTTCTGGCTCTTCACTTGAGCCGTTTGTGGCCTCGACACCAGCGTTCCCATTCTCAACAGGTTCTGCTTCCTGGTCAGATCCTATCAAACATGGGGAGGGAGTACGCAGGAGCTCAGCTGTATCGCAGGATGTCATTGAGTGTTGGTTTTCATCATTGTATCCTCTGCCACCGGGAAGCTCTATATTTCCGCTCAGGTCGAGGTCAGCCATAGCCCGGGTCACCAGATCACCATCGCTGTTAAGGTCCAAGAAACAGCTGGCTGAGTCCACTATGTGTGCTGAGGGAGAGTCCTCCATCTGGCCTGGAACAAAACCACCATGGCCGGCAAAGTTTTCACAGAAACCAGAGGAAGACCTGGGAAATTGAGGTGGAACAAATTGATGACAAAGAAAAACTGATGGTACCAGATTGGAAAATCTTTTCAGAACAAACACATTCAGATGGTAGAATTTTATTGAAATCAGGTAGGAAAATGTAAACATTTCTGAAGTTGTTTCACATCTAAGCCTGGCATATATGAAGGGCTGAGTCACATCAACAAAGCTTAAAGTCCTTCCAATCACAGTGGTTATTTGCCTGTAAAAAATCTTCTAGAAAGAGTTATTTAATAAGTTTAAAATAACATTTCACTGCACAATTAATTGCCAATAGCATAAACAATTTGAGGGGATAAATAGATGTTACTCCTTTAGTTACAGTAGGTAGAGCACTGCTCGTGCAGTAAATGGCATTAGATCTACTTGATAATATTCTTTAAAACAAGGATTGCAACTTCTATCCTAACCTGCTCTCCAGTGAGATGACCTCATAGCTGGAGTCTTGGAGGAAAGACGCACATGAGTGTTGTTCTTTGCCCACATCAGGCGATAGGCCACACCCCCTGCCGACAGCCAGTCCATTCTGACAGGGAGTGCCTAAAGAGGAGAACATTTTAAAACACAGAGAACCACCGAGTTGTTTCACAAAGCTCATGCATAATGTGGTCATTGTCAATCTGTAATAGCTACAACCAGTGTTGCATTCAAAAATCTATTGCAGTTCTACAGTTCCTTAGTTGCAGGACAGAACTACAAATAAATTATTATGAACGCTACTTCAGTTAAGCTGCATCATTCCTGGGATAATCTGACTGGCAGGCTGATTATTTTGATGAACTTTACCCCTGAGTTTCTGTTCTTGGTTATGGAGTGGTAGTTTGCTGGAAAGCAGACAGAAGGTGTTGTCTTCTGGAGGATCCACCCAGGTGAATGTCTTTAGGAGAGCCTGAGTGGTATCTGCATCGTCCGGCTGGTTGCTGCAGGGAGCCACCTGTGCAGCCTGCTCCAGCAGCTCTGCAGTGTCATCGGCCCTGAGGAAAGAATATCTGGATTTTAATCTAACAAGTGTAAAACCACGACGCTAATCAGGATTAAAGAATTTCATGAACATATTGATTTATACTATACTGAAATTATGAAAAGGTAAATGTATTTGCTTCCCAGTTTATAAGCAAGATGGTGTGGGTTGGAGATATTCTTATGCACAGTAGAGCTCACAGAGTTTAAGCACTGATGTCATTGGTTGTTTTTTCAAGGCTGCCATCTCCAAATATTAATAAATAAAGGGTCAGGATATCAAAACCCCTCACAAAAAACATTGGCAATTAGAAGTATGTAATACAGAATTGACTACAGACTGACTAATGTTTCTGTGATCAGAGTGTGTGTACACACAGAATGAATGTTCCAAGCTTCAGCACTTGTTTTATTGGAGATCATCAGAGCACACTTATTCCTGACTCTCAGAAAAGCCCTTTTTGTTCTCTGACCTGAGATACAGCGTAGGTTGATTATGTGAATTAGTCTCCTAAGGTTGCTTTTTCCTTCCAGATAAGTGAGGATACATTCACAAGCAAATCAATACTACTGTGAATGTCCTACCTAATGACCATTTTTTATGCACAACGAATAAGAAATCATTACATATACCACTTAAGCGAGCATCACTGTGAACAAGCCCTAATGAAGATGTAGGAGTTGTTTTTAAAAATGGATTGTCTCCCCCCCCCCCACCCCGGGCACTTAGGGTGATGAATGTTCTCCATGAAGAAGCTGTACATCTTCCGTGTTTAGCTGCTTTACAAGCCGACGGCTATTACAACTCCTCGTTTAGTCAGAACAGTCACACTGGAGTACACATTTCTTTTGATAAAAAAATAGAAGATGTATAACACTGCAGTAACATGTAAACTCATGTTTCTCAGATGGGAGCTCAAACACAAACCCACTCTCTCTCTTTTTTAGGCTTTTTGTGCCTCAGATTTAACTCCCTCACCAACACACAAAATGCTTTAAGTCACAAGATACTGTAAATCAAAGTATCTTTGTTGACCAAACATGCCATGATGTGATGTGTCCAACAGATGGCACAAGAGAGGAGCGTTTATATTCTTTAAATCCCAAATATAAATTCTTCTTCTTCTTCCGGTATAACAGTTTGGATCACTTAATCTACTAAAGTTATGGAAAAATAAACTCAAACCTTTTAAATCATATGAACCCAGAACAAACAACTCTGATCCAGATTCAAAGTTTTACAAACCCGGCACACAGAAAAAGTGTCTGCTGAGTAGGTAAATACGCAGAGAGAATATTAGGCTTGACCACAGAGGAGCTGTGTTTAACATTTACCGCCAGGCATATTAAATATTCATGAAGCTGCTTTTAGGTGCCTGCATGTTGCTATAACAGCATTTTTTCCTATCCACTATTTTTTTTTAGAACACAAAGCACATATTCTGGTCTACTATAAGCATCTTGCTGGCAGAGCATTTTCTGTGCAGTTTTAACACGGTCATGTTCAGGACATTTATTGTTTGACGGTATGAAAACACCAAGTACAAATATTCGGGTGGCTTAAGACCATGATAAAAAGAAAAGGTAACTCTACATACATTACCACACGTGTGGAGGTGACAGTGGGAGGAGAGAGGGTAGACAAAGCATCCTGTTTGTCCAGTCTGGTGCTGGTTCCAGTGAAGATCTTTCCTCTCCCTGTGGGGGTTCTTCCCTGTGTGGCGTGATTCACCATGGCCATATCACCTGCCACCAGTGAGGAAGGGTCTAAGATTGTGAGAAAGAAAGAAACCATTGTATCAAACGCATAGTGAATGAAAAGTAAACGAAAACAAATAAGAGTAACAGTCAAAATAGCAGCAGGTAGGATATAAGTTATTTTTTGGGGGCCTTTTCCCTTTACTGGATAGGATAGCTGAAGAGAGACACATTCGGAGGAGAGAGTGGGGGATGACATGCAGCAAAGGGCTGAGGTCGGATCCCAACCCCACAGCCGCTGTGGTGAGGCCCACAGCCTCTGTACATGAGGCACGCAACATAACTGCTAGGCTATCAGCACTCCTTATACAATCCTTTTTAAACTCCACATAAACCTGTGTGTGTGTTTTTTGCACCACAACTAACAAAAAGAGAATGCAACAGGTTTTCAAAGCACGATTTGAGGATAATTTTACATATTTTATCATCCCTGGTATTCTTGTATTGCTTTTATTTTGGGGGATAATCATGCACACATTAGGGGAATATATACTCATACCATATTTTAGGCACTGAAAAAGGGATGCATTATGTTGCTATGGAGGCGCCAATGACATTGCTTCTAGCATTGCTCAATCTTTTACCGTGTACTTTTTTAATTTTGGTAAATTGGAAATAACATTGAAAGCAGCCAGAAAGTAATATGTGCAGTTACTGTTTGAAATGTATTAATGGTGGTATTTAGAGTTCTGCTCTCATATGAAGCTCATTCTTCTGTGATTTTTAAGCATGTTTTGATTAGAGATAGGGAGCAGCAATAATGATATCCTTGACAAGTGAAAGGCAGATTAAATATAAAAATATGTCGCATTCAAAAACTTCCTGTTGCTTTAAGAGCATAGGTATGGCCCTGTGTCTTTTACCTCACTTCACGCCATATCTTCGCTTCGCTCAACAATTCCTCTTTGACCAGTTTGAACCAGTTTTGGACAAATCCCAGCAAGTGGGTTTTGCAAAAGCAGCCATTTTCTAAAAATCACAGAATTACTTCAAATTCTCACCAGATTTCCCTGATACTTTAGATGAGGCCGCCTCTTTACAAGCCTCTGCTTGAGAATCAGAAAAGGAGATGCCCTTTTTGTTGGAGTGTGACATCCATCTGTAGAAACCAGGCATCAGAAAAGCGACGCTCTGTTGATGACAAACAGCATTGGCACAAGTGAGAGTCGGCCCTGGTGGTCAGTCCAGAGACAGTCTTGTATAGTCAAGTCATGACTGGCTAACCTTTCTCAGCAGCTCATCCTTGCTGTAGCCGAACAGACTGAGAGCCAGGTGGTCGTGGATGCTGCAGATCGAACCATCAGGGTGGAGCAGGAGGAGGCCGCTCAGAGGAGCAAACCCCCACATTGTTCCAGAGTACTCCAGAGCACGACTGGGAGAGAGTACAAGGCTGTGCACTTTGACTTCTATAAGAGTGGAGGTAAAGATGCACAGTAAGTTACAAATCTACTAGCTTACAGTATAACATGAATACAGCTGTTTTATTGCTATCATCATATGATCAATAAATGTGATATTAGTTTTTAGGCTGTAAGTATTTCAATATGCTTAACTCCTCTGTGGCTAGCCTGTAATAATCATGTATCCCTAAAGTGTAAACATTTAATAAATCGTCAAAAATAATGTGTTAAGCTTTTTGGCAACGCAGTATAAAGTCAATGTATCCTATTAAAATAGATTTAAATCATTTAGGAACACAACATTTACTGGTGTATTAAAAAAGAACCACATTTTGGGGTTTTCAAAGGACAGCGACAATGCTCTCTTTTATTTTTTCCCTTTATCTTTATCTTGACTCCCTGCTCCTTTTTATCAGTGTTACTTTCCTTTTCCATCAGAGGTGTACATTATCATGCCCAGCTCCTGTATATGTTTTTATTACGAAGGCTGAAGAGTTTACACTTCAGTATTTTTTGGAGGTACTTGGTGCAGAATAATAAACATAGTGGATTATGCAGCAGTTTCTCCAGAAATAATCCCTCTCTGACCTAGCATTAAGGCCCCATACTAACAAAAAAAACATCCTTACCAGCAGATGGCTCTTTTTCATGAGCTTTCTCACAATGTTCAGGGTTTAAGCCCTCTGACTGGCACACAGTGGAGGTGAGGGGTGAGCACTTCTTTTCTTCCACACTTGATCTTTCAGGACTCTCTGTTGGACAGGTGCAACCAGTCCCATTATTTAGGTGTCGGGGTTTCCTACATACCACAACCCCCTGAAGTTTGACGCAAAGCGGGACAGATGCACCCCCTCTGCTTTTACCAAACACTCTCTGAACTCTCAGCATCTGAAACAAGGAAGTACAAGCAAAGTCAAAGCTGACAGATTTACAGAAAACATCTGAGCTTATACATTGTAGGATGTATTTTATTTATGTGTTCCTGAACTGCCAAAGACACACACTGGTAAACAGACACTTGAAAGCAATGCTTATGAAAGGCATTCTTTTCATTGCTGAGTGGGGTAGTTTCAGGTATAAAGCGTGCCTACCTTGGGAAATGCGTTACTGTGGAGGGGGATTTGCAAAAAAGGGATTAGCTCCTTAACAAACATCCCTTTTAACTTGTCGGGATGCTGATATCCATGGAGTTGTGCAAATGCCAAGTCACAGGTAAGGATGCTGCCCTAGAAATGACGTTAAAAGTGTTAAATAAGATAATTTGATGGGTTAGAAAATATGACAAATGTGCCCCTAAGCATTAATAAAAAAGAAGGGGTAAGAATCACAATATGTTTGAGAAAACAAAAAAAAAAACTGTTAAAAACAAAATAAGAGAAAGAAAAAATACTTATCAATACTTAGAGAAAGAAAAGAATACTTGGCTTGGAACTAAAAGCTGTGTACTAACTTCTTGTGAAAATGACAGGAATGCTGAGATTCTTTCCACAATTTCCATCATGACCAACCATTGCTCTTCATTTTGTGACTGTCTGAGAGTACAAAGTGACACTGGCACCTCTCCAGATGACATCACAGCATCCACCTACAGGAAAAGCAGCAGATTAAACAAACAAAACTCACTATTAAACACAGACAGACACATTTTTTAAATAAATTGGAGATGTCTGACTGAATGGTGGTTTGATACATATCTGTTGAGGAAAAGTTTGGAGTTCAATGCTTAGTTTTCATGTCAGCAAATATCATACCACTTTTCCGGACACAGCCACGACAGTTCCATCCACTAGCAGAAAATCTTCTTCTAATGCATCTTCCAGGACCTGATTGGTTTTCTTCAAGAAACAGGCCAGCCTTTTTCCAATGAGGTCATTGGTAGTGCACTCAAACAGTTTGCAGGCCTGTTCATTTGCTGACAAAATCTGAAAAATGGCAAAATAACAACACATGTTCAGGGCATACTTTCATCACAGTACTGTTGGCAAAATTCTGCTCAGCTGCCGCAGCACACAGTGCATACACAGTACCTGTGTTGTCTTATGGTCAACAGTGAGAATGGCTTTGTTTGGGTTGAGGGCAGATGGGGACCCCGACAGGTTAAACCCTCCAGAGATTAATTGACTGATTAAGCTTTCCTCTTTCTCTGACAAAGTGGACGGATGTGGCAGGGGGGCAGCACAAACCCGGGAGCAAGGATCTAAGCTCAAGAGTTGGTGGTTTCTCTCTGCCACAGATGCGCAAACATCCACACATTCACCTGAAAGCAAAAAAAAACTATTAGTCATGTCTATAAAAAATCACTTTCTTTCACTCTCACTCTCATCCTTATAATTATGGATTTTTTTTATTAGTCCAAGGTGATATTTAAAAAGTACCCTTTTTGAACCAAGAAATCAGTCCTGGCGCAAATGGAAATTGTGGTTATTTATGCTTGACACAACGCCTAAGGACGATCATGAATTATTAAACTCTTGTGGATTTATGTGTGTCATCATTCCAGCTCTTTGCAGAATTACAACCCTAAATACTCACCTCTCAATAAACCTGGATGACAGCGATGTTTCAACGCAAGAAGGCTCTTCTTGTTAAACGGTCTCTGAGTACATGGGTAGGACTTGTTCAGGTCAAAGTTATCTTCCAAGAGATCAGAGCAGAGGTCGGGCACCACACAAATAGTGTCCCCTTTTCCTCTGTTGCTTTGTCTCGCCCTAAAGTTGGCCTCAGTCGACAGCGACATTGCTGTGTGTTGACAGACAAAGGATTGCAGCATTATAACAATTGTGTACGCCAACAGGTTAGCTCATTATAGCAGTTGAGCTAACAGAAGATGTCTAAATAATGTAATCTGACGTGTTGAAGATTGAAGCGTCTGATTTCAAAGGTAAGGCAAACAGACACTCACCTCAGGTCGTAGAAAGGATTTCTATGGATTGTTTTTCTTAGCTGTGAATGGGCACAGCAGTTTCAGTTGACTATAGTTGGCAAGGTAACGTTACCTCCCCTTCGCTATGTGGCTAACTAGCCATCTGCTAACGTTACTGCTGCTACAAACAAACGCTGCGCTGCCCTATTTGGATCTAAAATAGCAGGGTAGCCGCTAAAATTTAGCACGGCTTCATTTCACTTTTACGTTACCGCAGTGTAAGCACAGCGTTGACACGATTCCACCTGTTTAGTTGAGGGGAAATATAATTTTATGGCTACTACTTCACTTTCAACAGCCTCAGTTTTTGTATACGGCGGGTTTCGAGCGCCAGCCAAACCGAGTAGTTTCGAGGAAGCCTCCTGTAGCCAATCAACTACCACGTCTTCAAACACGAACAGTTCATTGGATAGTTCACCGGAAACGTTTCTTTTGTTTCCATGGAAACCAGGCTACAAACCTAAAGTCTATGCTACAAACGCTGCTAGATTTAAAATATGCTAAAAAAAAATATTTAAAAGAGGAAACTGTCTCAAGTGCTGTTACTATTTCCAAACAAAAATGATATCAATAATGTGTCCATTGTTTTATTATAAAAACGCAAGCCACAGATAAACCAAACAGCAAACCAGCAGAGGGTTTTCTGTTTTGACTGCAGTTTAATATGGAAATCATGCTGCCAATAACTCATCTCTATTTTTTTTATTCATTTTGTAAGGGGCAAAACAATTACAATATAGGCCTAATGTTGATGGAAAAAAACATGGATCTTTAAAGCATATCACATGAGAATCATAAGCTCTTTATTTGCATGTACAAATCTAAGGAACAACACTAAAATACATTTTTAACAGACAGAACTCAAGAAAGACAATCTCATGATGCAAAACTGTAATCTAGGACAAATTGGGTTAGAACTAACTGAGTTCCAGGTGCAATGACTGCAGGGGTCCATATGGAGTGATTTTTCTCATACTGAGTCTCAGTCTTTATTAGCTACATGGCTTCATTTTTAAATCCACAAGCTCCCCCTTAGAAGGATAATCTCCACAACTTTAACTAGACAACTCTTTTAGCCACAACACAGACCAAAATGAAATAAATCAGACATTATTGAAACTGACAGACAGGCTGGCTAGTCTAAATAAAAAAGGGTTAAAGGCTTATAGGCTAATTGGGAAGTACACTGTGCTGTACTTTTGCATAAGTGAAAAAGAAAAAAAATACAAGAGGAGGAGAAAATAAGCTCATTTTAACATAGCTGCGTATTAAGGAAAATATGTAACAGTCAGTACAGACTTTTTGAAACATAATTCTAGTTTAACTTAGCTCTCTTGGTATAGCAACAGCATTGTGAACAGAATTTCAGTTCATCCAACACTGAAACGATTCATCACATTGACAGCTCAGCTCCAGCTGCAATGGGAAATGTTAGCAAATCATCCAATCTGCCAAGGCCGAGTCCAATTGCACATGTCAGTTTTTTCCCTACACCACAAACAACTAATAAGATTGATTCCTGGGACATTGGGTATATTTTGATACATCACATTTTTTTCTGTGTATTTACTGCTTTGAGCCTATGTGACACCTTGACATAAGTGCCTCTTATGTTCTATTTTTTTAATACAAGGACACCCTTATCAAAGAGAACATGATCTTCTTGCTCATGCAGGTTTCAACCAGTTTGAGCTTACAGTAAACTTTTCCCCTTACTCTATCCTTTTGGTTCTTTTTATTTGTCAGAGCAGAAGAGATTTCACTCCATAAAAATCATCTTGATGGATCTTTTAACTGTCGTTCAGTCCAGTGGCCGGATGCTATAGCTGTAGCATGCATGTTTTGTCAAGTAGCTCATTCTACAATAATGAGTACTGGTTGATCTTCATACAGACGAGGAGCCAAGCGGAGCACTTTACACAGTCACACATACAGTCATACGCGCACACAAGCAGAGTTGGGCACGCACTTATGGTGCCATGGCTGTGAGGAGTGAGCTTTGAGAAGCTGTTTGAGCATAGTTCACTAAAACATCAGTCCATTTTAATGATGATAGTCCTTTTTACTGTGGGGACGATTTCCTAGTATATGATCAACTTCAGAGGCGATGCCAGCTGTCATCTTTGGAATTACCTGCACAAAACAAAGAATGATAACACAATTATGATGTTTGATTAGACCAAATACTGATATATATATTATTCATTATAGTGGGCTCTTGTTCTACCTGAATGGCTCCCAGGTTCTCTGTTAGCTGTGTTGGATTGGAGGATCCCAGCAGCACTGAGCTCACTCCCTCATTTCTCAGGCACCAGGCTGAAAATTGGTGAAAGGAGGACATTTTACAGTTTTTTATGTGACATCTTGGTCTCTGACAATGTTTAAAGGAAGTATAGAATTTGCAATGTTGTTTTGCATTGAGAGGAAAGGAAAGTTGCGACTCTGCATGTTGTCACTTATACCTATGGCTAGTTGCGGTAAAGTACATCCAAGCTTCTCTGCGATGTGAGCCAGTTCCTTTAGCTTGGCTTGTTGTTTTCTCCCATCTTCACTCATTATTTTCTCTCTCAACCATTGGTATGGCTAGAAGAATAAGAAAAAATGATGAGCATAGGAATAATTCATCTAAACAGGCAGAAAAAATATGAGCCACCTTATGCTTTATTGTTTAGCATTTACTCTCTTAAAGGTTTTAATCTGTACCTTCATTGAGGCTCTGGAGGAGTCTGGGACACCATTTTCATACTTTCCAGTGATAATTCCACACGCCAAGGGGGACCAAGAGACCACACCCACACCTGAGAATCAACATTGACTACTTAGCAAATGTATACAAATCTATCACAACCCTAAATCTATAAGTTCACCATAAACTTACCTATCTTATGATAGAGCTCTGGCAGCTGGGTTTCTACTTTGTCCCTCTGGAAGAAGTGATACTCTGCCTGCTCACACACTGGTGGGATTAGATTAAACTGTCTGGCTACAGAGTATGCTTCCTAAATAAATACGAAGAAGGAAGACAACAGGGGACACATTTCATGACATTAGGAAACTTTGTCAAACACTAACCTTTACATTTGAAGACTATTTGAACTTTTCTGACTGTGACAAAGCAAGTTTCAACATATTGGCTTATTTCATTGTATGCCCCCTTTACCAAATGAATTAAGGATACATGTTTTTTACAGCTCTGAGAGCTTTGCTAAGGAGGGCACATGTAGATAATTAGATGACCCCCCACTGTTATCAGTATAATAACATAACATCTGTCAAACTAACTGGAACTTTTAACCTGATTCTTTCTCATTTTCTAAAATCATTTCTGAAGATATGACTGCTTTTACTCCGCAGTTGTAATGAAGACATAATGTTTTGTTTTCTACGTGTTTAAAAAAAAAATTATTATTACAAAAACTCAGATGGACAAAAAGTCAAAATATCAATAATTCACCCAGCACTTTTGTAGGTTAAGTATATATTTTTTTAAATCTCATGTTTCAAGTTACACAAAGACTTTCTTTTAAATCACTCACCATTATCTCCATGGCGGACCATCGAGATGTCCCCCAGTACATGGACATACCCTGGTTAATGACATGTGTCATTGCTCTTACTATCTCTGTAAAACAAAATTGTAGAGAGTAGATAAGTACATTATTAAACAGCTGATGGCGCCACAATTACATCTTTTATATAACAAGCAGGAAAAAAACACTTTAAAAACTTTGCCTTTATTTAGGCAGATATGCAACATTTTAACTTGTTCATTATGTTCATTATATACACAAACAATACTCTTAAAAGAATAAGGATCAGTTTTTTAAATTAAAAAATACCATTTTTATTATGGACTATAACATAATTGAGTAATACCACATTACATTAGAAAGACCTTTTTTTAAAACTGCCCCAAAGATGGTGCTTTAAATAGATGCAGCCTGTGTATGTTTTAAAAAAATAAATAAAGGCTTGTGTCTTTTAAACTCTTGTGTAAGCAGATTTTCTTTGCTCGGATCAGACGACTTTATGCAGCCAAACGCTTCAGGGGTTAAATGAAAAGACTCAGTCAACCTTAGCAGAGTGTTGCTTGCTTGAGCAGCAGAACAAATCATAGCAAGTTATAACTGTGGGGGTAGAAGTCAGCCAGCACAGTGGCCTTTAGTGGTTTGTGTATTTGTACCTATGGATGCAGCAAGGAAGAATCAGTAAGTGGAACAGTACATAAGTAAATGTAATTTATTTTATTTATGTTAGTTCATTAAAAAAAACAGTGATGCACTTTTTCAAAGGACATTTTAGAATGGCAAAGGTGGAGGTAATACAGCTATTACTTTGAATGGGTTTCTGTTGTATGCAGTGCACAAACTCTCTAACTACTGCGGAAAACAACAACATGATAAAGTGTTTCATGCGATCTATCAGTTTGTAATTGCACTTAAAATGCATTAATGAAACAGCTGCTATGTTGCAAAGACACCAATTCTTCAGGCAAAATATGTAGCGGATAAGGGGGCAGAGACGAGAGCACAGCAGATTGTGATTAAAAAAGAACAACTCTTTCTTCATCGGGTTTTCTCTGTGGACCAAATTGTAGCTCAGTGAGAGACAGAGAGCAAGTGTGCGTGTGGGTGAGGCAGGTGCGAGGGTAGAGGAATAACAGTACATCTGCTCCAAAAGGGAAAGAGGGAGGCAGGGAGAGAAGGATTTGGACAGAAGGAAAAACTGTGAACCAAGCAGGATCCTCTGAGGCACACACAGTTCAAATTAGTTTGTGAATATATGAATAATCCAAATGAATGCCAGGAGGGGACTATGACACCTTGATTCATAGCAACATCCGGGCTCACCTACAGGCAAGTCTTAACATAAAGTTTCTCTCCATGAGTCCATGGTGAGTCATCAATGCACACAACACAACAGACGGAGCCACACTGGTTGGGTGCTGGGGTGAGATATGGAGCACACACCAACAACACCCTACTCACAAAAACCCACAGCAGCTTTTCAAGGAGGAGGATGTGGGTGTAGTTGTGGGCACATGCACACGGTGATGTGTGCATGTAGGGCAAACATTTACCGTTTTTTTGTGCCGACCAACATATGAGACTGGTGGACAATGAAGATGTGAAAATATTCAACCACTCTCATCAATGTACAGTGAGCATGTAAGGCTAACACCTAGTTAGTTGAGGCTTTGCACAAAAGCTAGGAAAAACAGGGAAATTGGCCCTGAGACTGTATCCAAGAAGTGAACATAGCCAATTGTGTATTGAAGTCCAGAAGTGCATAAAACCTATAATAGGGCGCCACAGGAATGAGTCCTAAAACCCAGAAGTAAGTTAGCATTTGAGCGCCATGGGTTCTATCCTCTAAAAGTCAATGGGGATTTTGAATGGGTTTGTGATTACACGCCTGAAATAAGGTCTGTGGTTAACTGAAGCTTACGAGATGTTCGCGTTTTGTTAGACGACATAATCTACTCTAGGTTATACCCCCACTTGAAGTTTTTAGGCGTCCTTAAAAAGGCGGTTGCTAACAAGTGGCTAAATGAGACTACAGTGGTTGTCAGGGACATTAAACGTTATCACGCCGGGAACTCTCTCACTAGTCCGCCTTACAGCCTTTTGTCGTGTTTTTCAGTGCTCTTGCAAATATTAGGTTAATAAACAATTTATTAAGCTACGGTTACGCTAGATTGTCAAAACTGCTGATTAGATCGATGAAGCATAACGGTAGTGACGTACTAATCATCCGACCGTGGTGTAGTTCGCTATAGCATAATGTTAGCTTTTTACTTCTGTCGGCTGCATTAACGCTTCAAACTTCATAAAAATTGTGTTCATTTGTGAAGATTATCCTGCTGAACAAAACGCCTACGCATCAGAAACGTGTGTTTGCCACAGAGCTTATTTTTTGCAATGATCCAAAATCCAATCCCATAGGCAAATTCTCAATAGACCCCATGGTGATGCTACTTCCGGGTTAGCCTACAAAAATGCGCCATTTGGTTTGTTCTCTATGGCTATCAGGGGTGACTTTAATGGTTGCAAAAAAAGAGTTGGCAAAATGACCCTACTTCTCCGTTGTCCTTTTTCTTACCTGATGTAATTTTCTAACTAATAGTCATTTAGAGCAAAATTGAGGATAAACCAGCGTTTGCTTCAGGGTGTACCTACCTGTGATTTATAAGCCGACAGGTAAGAAGACTTAACATTGAGTATCCAGCCTGTATTCCTAATGTGGTCACTTCTGGCTCTATCTAACATCAGCAAAATCTGCTTACTGGCATCTCTAAATCACACAAATAACTTTTCATAGTAATTGGCACAGTCGCCTTATTTCCAATGAAGCTCGTTGGATAGAATGATAATCAGTCCAAAAATGTAAAATGCAAGTCTTCTCACTTTCTTGTCAGACTCAGAGACGTTACTGAACCTAAAACATCAGAATGTCCCTTTAAAACTTGAATGTGTATGCAGATTAAATAAACAAGGAATAATATATTCAATAGAAAGTATCAGATTAGATAGACGATGGATTCATGAAATGTGCGCTAGACCTTGTTCATGTTATTTGCATAAGCTGACTGCTGTAAACTTACAGACTGCTGGCTTACCAATATCAGCCTGTCCTTGAAGCCTCTCAAAGCAGCAACAACATGAACACTGAATCAGGATTGGACCAGTAGGTATCCCAGTCTCAACACTTCATTATATTAGGTGTCTTTGTGAGAGTTAATCTACAGGAAGGCACTCATGTTTATCTTTCTTATGCATTTGGACAGTGTGGTGATCAATAAGTCACACAGGTTTTCATTTTTGGATGAAGCCTTTTCTGTGATTTTGGGAATGAAGGTTTTGAATATGAAGCAAAAAGGAAGATAAGTATTGAGGCACTGAGTGGTTGAGATTATCCTGCATGCTGCTCTTTATTGCTGAGGAGAGAGGTGATATCCTGCCACTTGAAGGAATGTCCTGACTGCGTGGCTCTGGTTTTGTGTTCACTATGATATGGCATTACAATTTCCTTTGCTCTCCGGTGAAAATCTCTTGACCGGAGGGATTATCATAGAGTCTATTTATTGTTCTCATATCGGCTCTTTCCCTCAGCATGTGTGTTCTATATTTATTCACTCTGTCCTGGGGGTTTTTATATTTTGTGATTGAATGGATTCAATTTGCTGCATATTGCTCTTTCAAAAAAAAAAAAAATGAAGCTGAGAGAGTGGATGGCAACATTGTGCTAAGACGTAAACCATTGACTCTGCAGGCCATGGTATGCCTATTAAAACAATGAGTTGACAACAGCCCAAGAGCCTTAGGCACCTTCTCATCGTATTTCCGACAATTTAAACACTTACACAAACTGAACGAGCATACACTGGCAACATGTGAGATGGAATTCTGGCTAGAGTTATTCCCCCTTAAAGAAAACAAAATCCAGTCTGATTACTGTAAGTGACATCTCTATCAGTAAAAAACTGTAGAAAAGCGTCAAAAGGGAGTAAAAAACCAAACAAGAAAGAAACCATGAAGTTTGATATTTGTAAAGTATGTTGGCACTATTCCTGCTGGATACCACTGGGTATAAGCCAAAAGACAAAGCAAGTCAAGACTATGTTGTCGGGGGAGAAAAAGAGAAACACAAGAGAAGAATAACTGGATGGAAAAAGAATGTTGTGATGGTAACAAAGGGAGACTCTGCATCCATGACATCACTGTTTTCTGTCCCCAAGGGGACACGTTGTCTTTAAGAAAGTCGGATGGAATTAAAGTCACAAGGACAAACAGAAACCACACACAAAAGGAAACACAGTAGAATTGGTATTCGCACACACATAAACACACATACACCTGTTAGCTAGCTTAACATTCCTTTTCTTTAATGGAAAATGTATGGAGATATTGGTGTAAAACTGTTTGTAAATGTGTGATAGATCGACAAATGCACACACAGATCTGTACACAGATCTGCCAATGAATAAAAAGATTTGCAAACGTGTACACGTTATGTAAAATAACTCATAAATACGTACATAGTTATTGATAAATGTCTAAGTGTTTTTCCTCCAAGAACTGAAAATACACTCAAGTCATCATAAGGAAAATGTGGATGTGTGAATCAATATCTAAGACCTGTACACACAAGTCCCATGAACTGTAAAGGCCAACAGAGGTGTGGAAATCTCACAAATTATAGCTTTTCACTGTGACTCCAACCTCTAGAGAAGCAATTTAGAAATTCTTAGTGCTAATGCATGAGGATGCACTGCTTCCTGTGAGTCTGAACCTGCACCCCCTTCCTCTCCCTGGTTGTTTTAAGTCATTGACCCTCTACTCAGTGATTTATGACCGTGGCCTTGCTTAACTGTAATGAAGGATGAAGGAGATGTGAACAATGTTTTTTGCTCATAAGCCACTGAAAACAAAACACACTCCGCCTATCTGTCTTTGTTTTTGTCTGGTCTGTTTTTGTATCTGGCATCTTCCTTTGTTATTTTTATCATCATGTCAGTCCCTGAATCAATCAGTCTCTCAGGCTGATGAGGCTTCTTCTTAACACCAGTTGTCAATTGGGAAGTGACTTTATCTGCAGAGACAACTAACAATAACAAACTAAACAATTTGTTGGAGCAGGCTGTCGGGCCTGCCAGTCACCAGTACTACCACTGAAAGTAATGTTATAGGAATGATAAGTATGACAGACTGGCGTTCCACAGTCTGCTGGCTTACAGAAGAGGAAGTATCGGGGACAAAGAGGAACGACTGGAACATATTTTAGTCAGCCCAGAGAGACTAATTCCTCTAAGCCAAACACTACCTGTGGATGATGGTTGGTAGGATAGATGATGATATTTGTTAGGACAACATCACAAGAAAAAAGTTATTGAGGACAAAACTAGAGGTATTTATAGGAAATGAATGGTGACATAAGGTGAATGAGTGGGAATGGCAGCACTTCTGTGTAGAAGGAATAGAGTGCACAGTACGCCTTGTATCTAGTGAGACCAGCCCAAAAATACACCAGCTTCCCCCGGGGGGGCCAGATAATCCTGCTTCTGAAGAACATGGAGGGCTGGGAGCGGGTGCAGCTCAGAGACCCTCTGGAAACACAATGATCCCAAAGAGACGAAGAGAAAAACAGAGGGAGAGTTGGAGACCAAAATAGAGGAAAAGAGATGAGGCAAGATTGTCAGACAACTTGAAATGTGTGTGTCTGTGTGTGTCAGAGGGAGACAATCCCCATAAGTCAAAGGCAAAGGTCGCCAGTCCGGTGTGGGCAGCAGTCTTGTAAGTATTTCTCACCTTCTCATATTACAGAACAACATGCATTGTCCCTGCCCCGACCCTCCACCAGTTTCCCCAGGGGTATGGCTGGCCAATCACTCACCTTCCATGGGGGTGTTGGTGTCTGGCCGGTTTGCAAAAACCACATCCACATACTCAAGTTGCATCCTCTGGAGGGAGCCCTTTAAACCTGAAGTGAAAGGAGAAAAATACAGCTACAGTAAGTTGATAGGTATCAAGAGCCCTGTTGTCTGTTGGAATATTTGTAAATGATTTGTCAATCACCCCACCAAAAAAAAACCCCATCATGACTCCAAAAATGTAGTGAATCCAATAGGATGTTTTGATACACTAGAAAAGGGTCTCTAGAACTCATAGGCCCCTACTCATATAGTGGACCAATTTGAGTAATTGACATATATTTCTCATATGCTCCCCAGTTGAACATCTTTTCCCTTGAGAACTTTAGACATAGACACATTGGCCTGAATCTGCAGAGAAAGATCTATAAGTGTAACTTTCTTCTTTCTCCTGTATCACATACAAAAGCTACACTTAAGTTGGACTGCTTGCAGCATGTCTAAACCAGCATTCCCCTTTTTTTGTAAGACCTCTATATATAGCAAAACATTGAAGATTTTAAGTTTATTTATAAAGGAGACCTACTATTTGAGAGCTAGGTTTCTGCTAATTGGGTGAGTGTGAGGCCAATGTAAACAATCTTTTAAGCTACATTTTGGTCACAAACAACTCCCAAGCAAATTATAATATATCTGTCTCTAATGGTGCGCTCCATTTACCTTGGAACTCCAATCTTGGAGCTGGGAATGACGTCACACCTGAGTTTCAGTTGCTAGTTGACAACAAGTCAAACAAGCAACATGGACATCTCAAGTAGTACCTTTGTTTTGTTAGATACTACCAGGCGATAACAACACACAACGTGATAGTTTGTGCATGAAAATAACATGACAACTTGTCCAGGGATAGGACTTGCATGATGTGTGATTGATTTAATTACAAAAAAAAGAGGTATAAGTTGCTAATAAACACTTTAGTTACAGCTTAAAAGCTACTGTTGATGCAAGTAGCAGCCATGTTGGATTTTGACTCAGGCTACTGAAGGTTCTTCAAGTTTCCTAGTTGGAATTTTGACTTCATGGGGGCATTCCTGAAGACGTGTCAGACCTGCAACTCAGAATTTCTGGCTTCCAAGATCATATGGAACGCACCCTATAGCTTCTAATGGCTCCAGTGAACAAGCTAGTTGCTGTGTTTGTCCGTCTTCTGTGTAATGGTTCAATACTTTAGCGTGTACTTTTTCTTTCTACATCTCGTACATTTCCCTCTATCAAACTTTCTAGACCTATTTGTGACAGATGGCTCTCTACCAATGAGTCTGGTTCTTCTTGAGGTATCTCTCTGTTAACAGGAAGTTTCTCCTTGCCCCTTTTGCCTAAAAAGTGCTTGCTTGGTGGAGCAATGTTAGTTATTTTTTAATAACATAACAAAGATACAGTCTAGACTTGCTCTTTTTGTAAAGTGTCCAGGGATAATGTTTGTTATGATTTGGCACTATATGGATGAAAACTAACTGAATGATTGATCAGTGTTTTCGCTTAAGAAAAAGGCTCCTTTGTTGGGCTTTTAGCGTGCGATTAGAGCAAATAAACAACTGTTCTCTGGTTATGTTGATAGGTCATAGTGGTGTCACCGGTCTAGTTCACAAAAGTTAAACTCAATGTGAAGCAAATATTCAAATTTCCTTTAAATGTGATTCAAATTGTCTATACAACTGTTTTCTCTATAGAATAAAATTGAACAGGAGGTGAATATAAACCCATATTATTTTTGGGCATGCTTGACACTGTCCTGATTCTTAAAATTATGTGGGATGGATTTTTTGCTTGTATAAAAAAAAGACATTTTCAAGAACACCATTTTTCTAATTCTTTTTTTCTTAAACGTGGTAAAATGAAAACTAGGGTGAAATGGATCTTTGGGGATTTAAAGTCAACATGTTTGTTATTATGGCAAAGTGACAGCTGAACAAATGTGACTCAACGCCTGCCAGCTGCAGCGTTCCTGCCACATCTTTTCATCCAGCAAACACGTGATGCTGTGTTGTCATATTCTATCTGGCTTACCCAGCAGGGGTCACGGTTATAGGACCAACAATTATGCATTGTTTGCAGAGGATATGCTCTTGGACAATTTTGTGTAATAAGAGATGATTGAAAAAGTACTTTTTTTTATGAAGAAGGAGGCTGTAGTCCTCCAAGTGGGCGGCTAAGGTTCAAATACAAACTGGGGCTCCTTTCCCACGTGTCATTCCTCACCCTTTCTCTTCCAGAGATTAATACAACTGCTTTGATTCATAGTTTTTAAACATAGCCAGTGTTGAAAATATATAGTTGTCTCTTCCAGACAGCTATGCCACATTTTGTAGTGTAGAAATAGCTTATTTTTCTTTATTTACAATGAGAAGTGGAATGAAGGATTTATTGGGACCAGTTTAAAGGTTATTCTGTGTCAAGCTTACTACAGACTTCAACAATCTCTTTGTGGAAAACACTGCACATTTTCACACTTTTATCCTTGTTACATAAATGAATGCTTTTTTTTGACACACCTCAAAGCGGAGAGGCATTTATGAAAAATGAGGGATCAGGTGAAAAAAAAGGTTGCGCCCATCTCCATCTCTCTTGCTTGGCTTTAAGTATTTTTTGGTCTGAAAAAAAAGAAAACTAAACAGAGAAGAGAAAACAAAAAACCATTGTGTGCAGATCAGTCCTCATTCACGCGAGGAGACCAGATGAAAGAAGATAGGTGAACACAGGAGACTGCCACAGAGGAGGACAGCAGAGTAAAGAAGACAAGGCAAAAGACACTCTTGTGCTCTCGAGTATGTGAGTGTGCATGGCAGATTAGTGCCAGTGGCTTCAACGCCGCCCACTAATCCCAGCTGAGAGTTTTGCTCTCCTCACCACCATCCCAACCACTTATTCCTCCCTCTGTCATCTGAGCTCCCACGATCCCAGAAACACCCATTACATGGATCCCAATCGAAGCCTGCACCGTCATCTCGAGCGGTTTCCGCAGTCCTGTGGATTAGCTGGAGTTTTCTGACTGTGAAGGGAATCTATTTTTGGAACTGCAAAAAGATGTTGAACAACAGAAGCTATTCTAATGGGAAATAATTCATTCTGTGGTGAATAATGCATTTAATTATGTGTTCTTCGAAATCCTCTTTGAAATGATGACATTGTCAATGAACTCTTTGTCCTGTGAGGAAAGTAGTTAAAGTGCTTCCAGGATGCTCTACAGATTTTGACATTTTCTTGCATGTTACCCTAAAGTTAATCAGGGCTAACTCCTGCTAGCGAAGTTTGGACTCCTCATCACATTCACCTGACTAATCAAATGATTCACTAAATGGCCAGTGGTTGGCTTTACACTCAGTTCAGTCGGCTGCTGTTCCAATCAGTTATTCCATTAGCTGTTAGAGTGAGTCACTGTATCTTTCTCACATGAGCGCTATCAACTGGACATGCAAATTAGCTTTAGCTATTTAGCAGTGCCCCCTTTCATTCCCCTGCCCGTCTGCCCTTCTCCTCTGGCCCTTTCCAACTGTATTTCTCCTCACTTGTTCGGGGGAGAAAGTGGCAGAGGCTGCTGTGAATGTTAATAATGTGGGAGAGAGCTGAGTCACTGCAGGAGGTGCATTGCGCTGTGGACTGGATGGAGCGTTGTTTTGGAAGTGTGTGTGTGTGTGTGTGTGTGTGTGTGTGTGTTTGTGTGTGTGTGTGTGTGTGTGTGTGTGTGGCGGGGCAGGGGGGTAAAGCTTCTAGGAGCCACTTGTAGAAGGAGGAAGGGTGTTTAAGGTTGTTGTTTATGTGCGTACTGTACTATGATGTCATAGTCTCTTGGAAGAGCACCCCTTAAGGTAAGACAACTGAAAACACAAAACATCTGTTGCGGTTCAATGTAGCATTTGCAAATACAACTTCCAAATTCCGCTGGGTGTGAATACTGAGAAATATCAAAGAGGAGAGAGAATGCACATTCGGGGGAGGAGACAAGATAAAAGAGGGAGATTAGAAGAGTGCAGCGGCGCTCTGAGTGATGGGGTGATGTGAAGGACAAAGCAGAGGAGAGGGAAATCGACTTGTTACCTTCGATGATGTGTTTTCTGTTGAGGCCTCTCTCTGTCTCTGCTCTGCAACAGGAGGGAAAAAGAGTCAGTTGTCTGAACACACATGAACAAAGATGCAAACCCACACTCACATAATAACATACAAGAGCCTGTATAACAAACTACCCACAAAACCACTGACAAGCAACACACCAGCTCCATGCTCTGCAGTATGCCCGCAGCTATAGACCAAACTGTGCACTGTGTCTTAGAGATGGGCAAACACTCTTGGGCTTGCTCTCACTGTCTGTCCTGATGACAAGTGATGTGCATGTAAATAAATATCTTCGACACGCATGTATTATGATCTATGCGGCCTGAATTTAGCACAGTAAATTGACTTGTTTATGAATGAGTATTGGGCTTAACTTGAATTCGACACCAGTCCACACGACAAACCATTCACAAGATTAAAAAAGGATCTTCTTGGTGAATGTATCAATAGTTCTTCTTACATTGCCAGTTCACAGCAGGACTGTGATGCCTCTGTTACACCCCACACACAGAGGGGTAACCATAGGGAGAAGCAATTCGAGCCTTGTTTGAAGGCAGTAACAGAGGTGTTGTGTGCATCATTCAGAAATCAAAATCTTTTACCTGTCAGCTAGATCTTGTACCTGCTCCCCTGGTAAAAGCATGAGTACCCTCCCTGTCCTCTCTAATAACTGACTTCTCTCACTGCTGGTCATCATCTTCCAAAAACGGCTGCAATTGTTCCTATACTCAAGAAACCTGCCACAGAGCCCTACATTGTGGCGAACTTCTGACCAATTTCTTTTAAAAATACCCGAAAGAATAGCTCAGGTCCACACTCAACTTTCTGACAATTATCTGTTTCAAAAACTCCAGCCTGGTTTCCACCCCCTTCACAATACCAGACAGCCCTGATTAAAATCCAAAATGATGTGTTGATGGCATTGGACTCTGAAGAAAACAATACTCTTCCTGCTTGACGTAAGCATAGCTGGGTTTATTTTTTTTATTTTTTTGCTTTTTATGCGTTTAGTTAGAGATAGGACAGTTAGATAGATAGATTAACTGTTTTGCTAAAACAGATTATGATAAATAAATGGACATTTAAATGACTCTCATAAAAGTGATAAAAGTCATCCAAAAGAGTCCAGTTTTGGGCTCTAAATGAAAAAAGCAATACTCTGCAGAACTGTGCTTACAATGCTTCAGTGATCTACAAGAAGGCTCACCTGTGTTCACTCAGTCAATTTCAGATTTTCCTCATGCCTGCATTTTCTTTTTATGGCCTATTTTTCCTCCCGTTCTTTTCTGCTTGTTCTGCTTTTGTCTAGCTTCCTGCTATCGGTCTTGTTTTTTGCTTCATTTCACACTTTCTCTTCTGCCTCCCTCCTTACTCTGGTCCCAGCCTGCTTATGGGTTATAATAACACACAAACACATGCTGTCCCTCCTTCATATTGTGGTGCCCTCTTACCTTTCACTAAAATTTCTTATAAAGAGATAACTGTACAACAATATATTAATGTCAGGATGATAAGATGCTTACGGATCAGTCATAGCTTAGTCAGAGAGGGGTCAAAAAGTTGATCTCTGAATCCCTCCACTATGGAAACAACTGATATGGTACCTTGGTGATACGCTTAGAGGATGAGCTTAACTTACCCGCGGTGTACTGTACTGATCAAAATCAGGTACTCAAAGAAAACCAGAAGAAGAAGGTAAATGCACTTGGGGATTTTCTACTTCCTTAGTTAAGAGCCTTAAAACTTTCAGAAACAGGGCAATCGTGAATCATGCATTATCTCGTCTGGATGGTAAAACTTGTCTCAACTTTTGGAACCATTCTCTTTTGGATTTCCAAAGCAGAAGATGTGAATAGTATTTGGTACTTTTAGTAGTTTCGCTTTGACGTAGGTTTCAAGTGAGCTGAGCTAAAACCGAAAAACCTGTTTGACCGTTCTTTGACAGCGACCCTCCTAAAAGTGAAAGAAATGCACATTCATAGCATTCACATTTAAACATGTAACTAAATGTACATAGCTTAAGTTCACTCAATATGATAATTTATGTAAAGGTCTGACACATGTCTTAACTATTCTCAGCAACAACAAAAAAACATCCTAGTGAGCAGATACTTGGTATTTTTATTTAAAAACCAAGTAGAGAAAGTAGTAACACCAATACCAAGTAAGAAGAGTTAAGGAGAGCAAAACATGTTCTGTGTGTAAAAGCAACTTAATGCAAATTGAGAGCAGAGCACTTCAGCATGACAGCAGAAGAAGATATGTCTCTTGGCAGTTTGGCAAGAAGTCTTGGGAAGGTTTAAAAGGAAGCATGATGGGTTGATAACACGGCAATGTTGTCATTTTTGAGTGTGTCCTCCGTGTCTGTGAGCCTTGGGGTTTTTCATAATGTTTGATCCCATGTCATGCTCTGACGCTGGAGGCAAACGTTTCAAAGTGTAGCCTGCCATTGGTGAGATAGCCTGAACTTCTGAGGAAAGCACACATGCTGGACACAAATACACACATGCAGAAAAAACCCACATGCATGAATACACACTTACTTTCCACCCCAGTACAGTTTTGTGGTGATCACCAGGCTGGATCTCCTGGGGGATGACAGACAGACACATCAAAAGGCCATAAAAAGGACAAAACATTTTTTAAAGGAAGTGTGTGTGTGAGTTGGTCCATGCCTACGTGCAAGCATGATTGCTTGTGAATGTTTGTATTTTCATTTGTGCAGGGAGCAGAATTGATCATATTTCCTTTTGTTTATAATGATAAGTATCCTCCAGGGACCTACTATCCTGCAATACAAAGTGGCAGATTTGCTACACTTCTTTCTCAAACGTATCTTCTATGAGCAATCACAGAGGGGAACTCTTTTCTCTGAACTCTAACAAGAACCCTCACTCTAAATCCCCCCTGCTTGGATGGTCAATAATTCTAAACAGTAGAGGTGAAGGCAGACAAAGAGCTGGCTTGAGTTGTCGAGAAGGTTGAAACACTAAACTGAGTCTTGTTATCACTGCCGTGTGGCATTCATGCTGTAATTAGAAAACAGATTTTTTGTTTTGCAGAGCAGAGAAAGCTCACACTAACCAGCACCTGTGTGCTATTTCAGCTGAGAGTTGCATATATTATGTTTTTACTGAGCAACAGTTCTAGAAATAAATGTAATTTTCTGTGGGCAGCTTTTAGTGAATCAGCGACGAACAAATACTTGGTATATGAACAACTACCTGTAGAATTACTAACAATCAATGCCAATAGGATGGTAAGCATGATACACATTTTGCATGTGAAACATCAACAAGTTCTTATTGTCACTGAGTATGCTAACATGCTAGTATATAGCACACTATAATCAAGATGAGGTGTTTTTATCCTTTTCCATACATATCAGCATCATTTTTTTAAATGCTTTTCACTCAGCACACAGGAATGTGACAGAAATGTACAACAATATAAATATATTTCATGACCTCATTTTCAACACTTACCAAATACGGCTGTAGACTTTCTCCTTTTGTGACTTTTATCAATATTTGAGTTTTCTTCTTATGAAATGCTGTATTCTTTTACCTCTTTAAAATGCAACAGAACGTAAAATGTTAACAACTGCAATGATACGCGTTTCACACGTTTACCTATGCTAGATTGTATTGTGGTTAAGGCTTTTTCTGTTTAAACCAGATAGTGAGATCCATAAAGAAATTATTTCCATGATCGAAAGAGCCTGAAACAGATCTAATGCCTTTGGAGTGAATTTGAACTCTAAGTGGGAGTCAGTCTTCATTCCATGTGAGAGCCTGACTTCACAAACACTTTTGTTGGTAAATAGGTGTAAACCCTGCAGGCTCCACCAACGAAAAGAGGAATTGTTGTAACGTGATGCTTGCATGTACATTACATTTGGGTATATTAGTCATTTGCCTGTACACATTTAGTAGTTGTGTAAACCTACATCTCAAAGTTGAAAGCATTCAAATCTTAGGAGACTGTACTTTACCTCCAGCACTTCTTCTTGATGATGTTTCCCAGGATTATCTCTGCTCTACAAAGATAAGAATACACTAGATGATGAGATTATCCATCAAGTTGCCTTTTGTCTAAGAACATGTATGAGTGGCTATTATCTGCCACACATCTACAGCATGAATACATAATTAAAAATCAGAACTAGCCCAAGATAAAGGATGAATGCCTCGTACTGTACGCCTGAATTTCACCAGAAACCCTGAAATTAATATTCATCCCCATACAGCTGCAGTGTGTCCCACATTATTCACCAAGACAACGTGTAGGCCTATAAGGTTAGATTAAATTGCTAACATAAAAGGGAGTCCCCAGTGAGGCAAAAAGATTGTTGAATAATCCCTGGTCTGGGAGTAAGCGTATCAACATTTCTCATCCTACTATTAAAGAGCTGACAAGACCATAAAAAGTGCTCTTTAGAAATGAGACAGATAACAGATCGTAAACATCACTTACTTCCCCCCAGAGTAGACCTCTGCTGTGTCAAACAGGTTGACCCCACTCTCGTAGGCGATGGTCATCAGCTGCTCTGCCACCTGAACACAGACAAGAAAAGTTACTTTAGCCTTCAGCATGATATGAGGCATGATTATAAATATTCCTCAAATTACACTTCAAAAAGGACGGGTAAAGTAATTCCCAGAAGAAACTCTGGGGTTGTAAATCTGTTTGCTGCTGAGCTACAAATCACCAGGAAAATTGTAGAGGCTGCTCGCCGATTTAAGTTGTTTACTGCTCAATATATTTCCCAGACTTTTTTGACCTAGTTCTTCTGCCTGCAGTTTATTCAGAGTACATGGGAAGGCCAATTTTGTCAGGATGTTGTTCACTTACTATCTTCAGTACCTGCTTTTTTTGTGAGTCTATTTGTGTCTCTGTATATGTCAGATAGTCCCAGTCGCTGCATGAGGTCTTCCACTTAATAACTTGTGACACAGAGTAATAGGACCTGACTGTTTGACCTTGTTAGAGCCAACAGGGAGTTCACAACCTGCTGTGATTTGGGCAAAATTGACACTGAACCTAAATGACTACTGCAATAATGACACCATTTTAAATCCAGTTACACAAAATTTCTCCCATGAAGACAACAAATTCTCCCCTAGAAGTATTTGCGAGGTCTTGAATAATGACACATAACATCGCCTCACCAGCTGTGACAGGTAAATGATAGATTTGACAAAGCATCTTACCTCATCAGAGATCTGACCTCCAAACGTTACCCATGTGCCTGTTGAAGAAAACATCAACATTTTGTAAAAAACAAAACAAAAACCTACTAGACAGTTTGCATATAAACCACTCATCCAAAACATTTTAGTTTTGCATGAATTATGACTTTGACATTTTGGCGTGGACACAGGACAACATCCCCCCTGTCCCAAAGTCATCACAGCCAAATGTCAAGATTGAGTGTTGAAAGAGAAAAGGGTCACTGCCATATGAGTTTCTTCTGCTTAAAAACATCTCTTTGTAAAACTTTTATTACCTCTAAATCATTTTTTATTTCACTTAAGGGTAGAACAAATAAAATGCAATAAAGTTCTGAAGTGATTTGCACAACCTACTGTATGTATTCTTTGCCACTACACAGCTGTTCTTTCTTTAAGTGCACTCGGACAAAATGTACTACTTGCAGGTGCACTCTGTTTATAAATCATGATGCACTGCTCTGCCCTACATAGGGTACATAAGCTGCTTTCAAAAAGTGTCTTATCAGTATAAATGTACGCAACTCTGTCCCTGTACTATTTGGTATTGGATTTAAACACATTTACAAATCGCTCAACCAAATCAAACTGGAGAGATTATTATTTTGTCCGTCCAAATTTAAAATCAATTTATATGCAGACGATGATGTAATCTATGAGAATGTTACACAGAAAAGCAATTTTTTCATAACTTAACAAAAAAGTGAAAGTTAATCTTTTTTGAAAAACATTTGTCTTGTTTTAAAGGTTTTGGCTTTCTTACATTTGCTTGTTAGTCTAACTCTGGTTTCTTTTCCAGAATAAATTAAGACTATGATATAAATTTGCAGTGACAGAACAGATGTACAGAATTCTTGTATATGCATTTATTAATGCTTGTTAGCTTTTGCTAGAATTATCATCTCCTCCCAATGATGTTGACCTTGTCCTGCCTCAAGCTGCATGTTGTCATCCCATACTCATATAAAATAATGACAAAGCTGTTTAATCTGTAGCCAACAGCACCCAAAGTGTGGCAGCAAACCAGCCTGGGCTCACCCTCATATGTATACGCCGGCAATGGTCAAGTAAAAATCTCATTGTTATTTTTTGGCCAATTTTTTAAATTTCACTATACCTTTTGACACTGTCACTTGGGGCAGTAGCACACAGAAACCCACAAGGACACAAATGCTGCACTGACCGCTTGTAAATGAAATTATCATTTTTCATGTCACAGAGGGTGGATGCTGGAAGAAATCACCGTATTACAAGAGTGAGTAGATAAGAGAGTGTTTTAATGCAGATACTGAGGTTATTGTTTTGATTTTTATTCTTCAATTCCTGCTTTTTATCTTTGAATTTCTACAGTTCTGTTAAGGATGTACCCCCAAGGAGCATGGCGTTTTCTTCTTTCTAACCTTTCTTCTCCTCGTTCTTTCAAGCCTCAAACGGGCTGGATCAGTTGACAGACAGCACCTGTCATCTGTCAAAAGCTAAAAGAGACTTGATAAGTAATAGCCGTATTGGCACTATCACTTAACACCTCTATAACAGGAGTGAGAATTAGTCTCAGGTTATGTGAGGTCCTCTCAGATTCACTGCACATGAGCACTGTGCATACACACACACGCACACGCACGCACACACACACGCACACACACACACATGCACGCACATGCACGCACGCACGCACGCACGCACGCACGCACGCACGCACACACACACATGCACACACACATGTCATGATTTGGTCTTGCTTTAGTTTTGTATTTCAGAGTTTTGATTTCTTATCTTGTTTCAGTTCTAACTTTCCCCTAGTGTTGCTTGTTTCCCTTGTTTAGTCTTAAGTGTTTCCTGTTTTATTTTGTAATTTCTTCTTTTTGTGTCTCTCTGTGTTTTGTTACATTCTTGACTTCTGTGTGTCTTGTTACGTTCTGTGTGCCTTCAGTGTTCTATGATTCACTTTGTAGTTGTCCTCAGTGTTGTCTTAATTCCTGTCTCTGTGTTTCCCCTGTTCTGATTGCCCTGATTGTCCTCACCTGTGTTTTGTTAGTTTCACCTGTCTAACTAGTCTCACCTGTGTTGATTACCCCTGTGTCTATTTAGTCTCTGTGTTTCTTCCCCTCTGTGTCAGTTCATTGTTGTTTGTCAGATGTTGGTGTCGTATGTTTCCTGTGCTTCTTGTGATTCCCGGTGTTTCACCCTTTTGGATTTTTTAGTTGGACTTTGTTTTTGAGTAAGTTTTAGTTTTTGCCTTTTTGTTTAAATAAATATTTTTTCGTCAACCTGCAATTGGGTCCAGTTCCCTGATTCTCCAAACCGTGACAACACAGACAGACTGCTATGATTTATATATATCGTTATTCTTTATATAGAAAGAAGCAGTTGCAACCGCGGTTTTTTTCAAAATACGTTTTTTTAAAACGTATTTTCTTCTAAATTATATTAATTATTATTTGATATACAATTTCAAAAGAAAATATTTAAGAATTTAGGTTATTTACATTCTTGCTGAGTGATGTCTTCAATGCTGATAAGCTTGGATCAGAATGAAGGCTGGAAATGGGGGGGAAACAGCTGTTTCTGTCTGCAGGTATCAGTATCTTTAAATACACGCTATGTTGCATTTGTATCGCTGGTACAAACACATCTGTTATTTTTCCCGGGCAAGGTTGCAGGTTACTTCACTCAACAACAAAAATAGCATGTTCGCCCCCTAGAAAGGGCTAGCTGCCCCCCCTACCCCTGTTTCCAGCCTGTTTGCCAGTCAAGCTAACAGAGTGCTAGCTTTTTTTTAAAACATTTTTTAAAAAGCTAACAGAGTGTTGGCTTAGCACACAGATTTAATATTGGTATCAATCTTCTGGGTTTAAGTCTAAAAAAGGGACACACGCATATTTCCAGAAATGATAAACCTTTCCCTGAATATTTCATTATGACATGTAGACACTGAAATACAGAAATCTACATAAGTCGTTTACAGATGTGCACACACACAGCACTGATCCGCCCTGCTTCTCCGATATTACACATTGCCACCATCTTTCCCCCATTATGGCTCCGTTACAACCTTTGATGGAGGCTCAGGGGTGAAACAACTTGCCCAACCGTTGTCCCTCCATGCAGGATATTTACCTGTTACACTTGAATGCGAGGCGTAACAGGTAAGTATCCTGCCTTCGAATGGCAGTGTGTGACAGCCAATAGATACAAATGCTTGTCTTTTAACATCGCTGCAGTGAAAACTATTCTTCTCTTGTTTACTGAAAGAAGCAACAAGTAGAAATCATTGTTTCTGTAAAGGGCACTAATGCTGGAATGAGACTTGCCAATAATGAGGTTTGAAGCCAATTATTTTAAGTTGAATGATGGTTTACAATCCATTATTCCTCCCTGCTGCTCAATCCAATGTGGTTAATTTAAAAAAAAAAATCACTAAACAGATAATTAGCTAAGTCATTTACAGATTTTCTGTCATTAGCTTTGCCTGAGTATTTTCTAGGCAGCAGAGTACTGTGCCTTCAGAGACACATCACGTCCAACAAACACATGCTGCAATACTTCACACACACACACACACACACACACACACACACACACACACACACACACACACACACACACACACACACACACACACACACACACACACACACACACACGCATGCTCATAGAAAGATAAAGCCAACACACATCCACAGGCACCAGAGATTTACCAAATGTATCAGTCCTATCAAGATGAATGAGTCATTACCCTCATGATTTGCTTTGGATATGTGAGATAATTGAACAACTTGTTTGCTGAAACCAGTGCTATTGATTAAATATTAACAGGGAAAATATTAACACTCTGCAAACCCCTTTGTCTCTTCTGTCATGACTCCCCATGCGTATGAAACATGCATGAGAATGGGTTGAAATGATACAACGAATAGCCCCTTCTGCTTGTCACTACATTCTCACATCTCAACACACGCACGCACGCACGCACGCACACACACACACACACACACACACACACACACACACACACACACACAACGTTAAGTTTGCACTTTTATGCTTTTTGAAAATCAGTAGGCATTTGCTTCTGATAATAATTAAATGTACTCACCGAGCCCCAAACAGGAGACACGCAACCCAGATTTTCCCAGGTTCCTATGAGAAAACAATAAAGTCTGATTAGCAAAAGCAATGTTTTTAAGGTTCAAGATGTCATCGGTCAAATATGACTGCAATCACTATGCTCATGTATTTTTCATTGGGCGCACAAAGATTTTTCGGCTCACCAAGCTTAAATCTTTGTTGTTCTACGTCATAAGTCAGTAGACTGAAATGAAACAGTATACAGCAATTCTGATATTGCAGAGCTTACAAAATTGTCAAAGCAAAGAATCAATTTTGATTTCATTAGCAGGGTTTATAAAGATAGCTTCTCAGGGATAACAAGAGGAGAATCAGTGAATCTGAAGGTCCTTTATCACATCTTCAATCTTGACTCAAAATTGAGGGTTTAAAGGAAAATGGACAGTTTATGAATTCCAAGAAAAAGGATCATAGCTCCTCTTGAAGGATAGGAAAACCCTGAAATATTTGATTTTCAAAAAAAATCAATAAAAGTACTGTTTATACTGAAGCAACATGAAGGTTTGTACAATGTTTTGAACATATTGATTGATTAATTTAGAAGGTAAGCAAATGCACCCAATTCACACAACAATGCTCGCTCTAACTACGAGGTGTTGTCACATCAGCATCTTTTATGATAGCTCTTCACACTCTTTCTTTCTCTCCTCACTTCTTAATGCATCCCTGTTCGCTGTTCCTATATTAAAAGAGCAACAGTGCACCTTCGTTCTTCTCCATAGCAGTTAATTTACATCCAGCTGATCTGCCGCATTTTAATACAGCTCTTTCTACTCTCATTACCACCATGGGGGATAAACTCAGACATCAAAGTTCTTACCACCCTTAACTCTCAGCCCTCTTCTTAACATTTTACAATCTGTGTGGCATCAAGTCAAACTGAGAGGGGAAGTCATGGTGCAGAGCGTTTAATGACTTAACAATGGCAAGAACACCATGAGCAGATTGTTCTCCCTTTCACTGTGGGTGAAAGACAACTCAAAGGGATCCACAGGACTGCAAAGACAGCTGCCGTCATCCAATAGAGAAAAAAAATACTATGAGCAAACTGTGTGAAATTGAGACACATTCCTCTGACAGAATCAACAAGGCCACATGCATTCACAAGGCCACAAGCACAAGCAAAAACACTTGATGTTGAGAGGAGAATATGTCCAAACACTAAATTCTTGACACAGAGACAACCCTCAGTAATCCTTCTGGGGGATTGTGCCTTCTGCTTGGTTTTGCCGGCGTTCACTCATTACAACAAATGAGGCTGTAAAAAGTGCCATCAGTCAGTTTCTCGTGCCCGACGACTAATGGCCTGTGCCCGTCAAGATGAATGCAGAGTAATCCGAGCCTGTGCTATCTAACTGTGCCTTCAGCCAATTCAATTAGGTGTTTGACATAAGGAAGCATCAGTCACAGAGTCAGTTGCCGCCATGATAACGGAGGGAAACATACAGAAGAGTTAGCATATTAACACTCTGGGTGACTTGACAAATTTAAGGATCCTGTGATGTATTGCGTAATTAAGGCACTGATAATACAATGACAGGGGAAAATGAGGAGACACATGTCTCTGCTGTCACATATCGTGGGATGCCTTCTTGTCTCTGATATGGTGGAGGAGTTAGGATATTGTATCCTCCATCTCTCTGATGTATTATAGAGTGGGAGCTCTGATCCAAGTGTGTGGGGGAAGGGCTGTACGGTAGGTTAGAAGTGTGATACCAACTGAATCTGTGTGTTTAGTTAGGGGGCTACTGAGGACAAACCATGTCTATGATTGGGAATGTTCACGGCTGAATTAAGTGCACGGCACTCTGGGTAAATCAGCTGCTTTATGCCTGGAACAGATCAGAATTGTATGTAAATCTCCCTTAGGTCGCCATTGACACCGTTTTCATGTGTTACAGTGGCTCATTCATGCACGATATCTCAACAAAAAACAAGCTCGCAGGCACGTTCCATTTCTAAATAAAGCTGGCTTTCCTTTAAAAAAAAAAGCTAGCTTTGTGCTTTGAAGATCTTCTATGAGCGAACTTTGCAGGTTGTTGCTTTAAATGAATACATGCTGTCTCAATGATGTGAGAAAAACACTTTTCTCGAATTACTCTCATCCTCAGTGATTACTGGGGAGTCAGGAAGCAGCAGCAGCCATACCTGATTATTAACAACTCTTCCCAATGTAAAGCCTTAATAGATGTGTCCAGGTCTGGGGAGTATAGGTGCCAGCAGAGGCACATATAGTCTAAGAAACTAGTAATTCAGGAAATTACTGCTTGTCGTTTGCAACAAAGGAAAGAAAATGAAAAACTCCTTATTAAAGAAGAAATTGGTCCTACAGGGAGAACGTAAGAGAAAATGGTGCTGCTGGGATGCAGGGTTTCTTTTTTGTATTTTATTGTAATGGTAAGATGAACACTATAGGAAAAGACAACATGTCCATACAAAATCAAACATTGTCAACTTTGCAAGCCAGTCAGTGTTTCTCGGCCCCTCATGCTTGCATGATGCCCAAACGAAGCCTCGAAGTAAAATGACAAATGAGTCATTTGAAGACGCCCCCTCACACAAACCTGTCACCACTTATGAACATCCTGCGAGCTGCTACTTCATGTAGCTGCTGCTATTCTTAGTGGATCCCCAGCTGAAACAAAATGAACATCTGGTGGATTTATTGTGCTGAAATCTTAGCAGGAATGACCTCTTATCGTAAGAGGATGTTGTTGTTTTTTTCCTGGAAAGCGCTTCTTTGGTGCTCAAGTCACACCAGGGCATTCCTTGTGATTTATTTCCCAATATTGGATTGTTGGAATCAATATTTGTCAGCTAACACTTTCCTCAAGGTTGTGAGTAAACAGATAAAACTCCTCACTCGCTGGGGATTAATGTAGACTGAGCAAACCCACACAAACCAACCTCGATGGGCAGAGGGATTAGACAACACCCACCTCCTGTTTTCCCAGCGCTCTCCTGATGACAACCATGATGTTGTTATCAAAGTAATTCAGTGCAGGGGAGAAAAGGAGGGTCATATTCTGAATAAAGACAGGGCCTGTGTGGGTGGGAAGAAAGAAGGGAAGTTTGAGGGGAAAAAATAAAGACATTTAGTATGAAAGCAAAGCTGCAACAGAGTTTGTGGGGGAGGGGGGGTGTATTACTGTAATTTACTGATGAAGCTTACATCCCTCATGGTTGAACAGGAAGATGGAAGCAGAAGAGTGCTCTAACGACAGAAAGAAACTAGCAGCAGACCGAGGCATGCATAGTTGCAAGCCCAAGCCCCAAGTCTAAGCAGATCAAACACCCTCTACAGATAAAGAATTCTATATGACACAGAATGGGAAATAGGAAATGACAGCTCCCTACAGGGCACTGCACAATGCGCATGTTTGGACAGTCTGAGTGAGTGTGCAAAAACGGTGCCAGAGTCTGGACCTGACTCTCTGTTTTGCTTTTCACCAGGGCCACATTGTTTCAACTTATACTCAGATACAAACAGCCTTTTTTGTGTATATGTTGCACATTGTAATTCCAAAATCTTATGGAGGAAGTGGGTAAAGAATCTCACAAAGAAAATAAATATTTTAGGCAGGGATACATGACTGAAGCTTGTGGCCTGTGGGTTGATCCTGTATTGAAAATCGTGTGGGCTGTTCTGAAGTGGTTGATTCAGAACGATTTCAGAGAGAAGCCTGCATGTGGGGTGAAAATAAATTCATATCATGACAACGGAAAACCTCCATACTGTCCTGATAGAAAGTATGTCAGGGTATTTTCAAAGGTTTACTTTTGTATCAAAATGGAGTAAACTAAAACAAGCATTGTCAAAAGATTTTAAGCGAAATGAACGACGTAAGTTCTATTATATACCAATCCCTGATTTCTGAAGCAAACACATTTTCTGTTGACCTCACTGCATCGCTGTAAGGTCATTTTGTTCTGTTTTTCTGTGACATTAAAAAATCACAAAGATAATGGAGATTTGTGAGAGCTGAGGTAGATTTTATGGATACGGATTATCTGATTTTGCGAAGTTTTGCCTTTCTCAGCTCAGCCAACGATCCAATTTATAGTCTGCTGTACGGAAACAGCAGTGTTTTATTTTGATGTATCACTCCCTTTTATCTTTATGATTACAGTCTGTTTACAGAGGCCCATGAAGAAAAAAAGGACAAAACTGTATTAGCAAGGCAACACTATTATAAAACCATTAGGCGTACAGAAAACTGTTTAAGTTGTGACCTTTAATTAAAACGCAAAGCCCATGCAAACACCCTGGCTGTTAAACTGAGAGATTGGGCTGCTCTGATCCTTTGGGGCTTGTTTGGTCTTTAGGCAGAGTGAAGCTCAATGCTACAGGGCTCCTGTTGTGCAACAACCCAGCTCATATTATTACAGCTACACATCACAGCAGAACAGCAGAGACAGAAGCTGAAGTAAATGGTGTAGGAAATACATTTATGTTAGAATTTTGACGTATAATGAAGATAGGGCATACAATGAAAAAATACGCAGAGAAGGATTCAAACTGCAAAAGTGTATCTCAGAGCAAAAGCATTATGATGGGAATGCAGTGACAAGATGCATGAAGACATGCAAACGCACATATGCACTCACACAAGCACCTGCAAATGCACACACATATATTTAACACAAAACGTAAAAACACACAGAGAACAGCAATGGGCAAAATAATGGTCCAGCCTGACGATCGCAACAGCAGCAAGAAAATTGTGTTCATAAGAGGACAAGCAGACCGACATTGCATTAATCCCCACTGAAGCTGTTCAAAACTCTATCCTGCTGTGTAATCTCCTGACACCTTTTTCAAACCCACTGAACAAGCTTAATTGTGCTGTAAAGAAAAAAATGAAGATTTTTTGCTGACTTTATCCTATATCTGTTAAAAAAAATAAAAATAAAACCTGCAGTGAATTCTAGTGTCCCTGGCCGAGCGAATTAAAATGCCTTACATAACAAAACAAAATATTTTCCAAATCGTACAAATATTTCTGATTTCTCCAGCCATTTTAACAGAGTAGATCAGAGGAGAGGAATTCAGTCCTCTGCTATCAATTATTTGGATGACTCAGGAGAAATGACAGTAATAAAGAAAATCTCACTTTTTTTGCGGCTAGCCTGTTGGTTTGGCTCTAAAGTGAAAACGATTTTTAATTAAATGCTCACACTGGAGGCACATCGGAGTCATCCACCGAAGTATGATTGACATGTGTTCTGAGGCTGCTTCTCACAAACAGGACAAAAAACTTTTACAAAACTTTAATTCGGCTCCTCTATATGAAAGTGTGGAGCACTTTGAAACAGACCACATTTTCTGCAGAATCAATGTTCACAGAAAAATACTTAATGTGGCTGCTTTCTGCATTGCATTGGTCACATTGTTGACACATGAAGTACACACAGCAGAGTGCCTCTCTCTCTGCTGGCCACTGATAAGCCAGCATTCTGAGGAACCAACAGAAGGGATTTCTGCAAACCCATCTGCACTGAAGCGCTGAACCAACCAAGCGCAATCTACCCTGAACCTCCTGTTCTGTCAAAAGGCCTTCTGGTGCCTAATGATCATTCTGAACTTCAAATTGAGGTTCCTACCAGGAACCAGAAATAATCTGTGAAACTAACAGCAGGTTTAGTTAAATCCCATATTTTGGCATTTTTTCATGCTACTTGTGGGTTTGTATTATTACAAGAGTAAGCAAAGGTCAAACATCGTTGGAGGTTTGCAACGAGGGGACACCATAACAAGAGCTACACTATATTTGGATCGCCATGACAACCAAAATGCTGCAGATGATGGTATTATTACTTTACTGTAAGCTCACTTGCTTGCTGTGCACAGCACTCCTCCTGCCTCAACTTGCTACGCCTTCAGATGTTTGCCGTGCAGAGCGTTCACGCCCCACATGCACATACATGCGCTCATGTATGTAATCCAATGTGCAAATGAATACGCCCACAAACACAGGCAAGTAAAAAATAGCTTCCTCTTGTTGTGCAGAAAAAAACACAAGAGTTTGCACAGATTTCTTTTTCTTTACAAACTTGGCTTGAGCTCAAGAGATTCCCTGTCAGCTGAAATTCAGGAATTCTTTAATCAAATACCTTTGAGTCAGAGGTTTTGAAAAATAAATAGAGAGAGATACAGTACTGAAAGAGAGAGGAACAGAAAAGACTAAAGAAACAGGAAGCAGAGAGAGGATATCACAGATGAGGTATTTCATCCAATATTTGCTCATCTGCGGTGAAAAAAAAGGGGGGATTTACTGACAGCTTAGAGGAAGCTTTAGTGCTAATGTCCTCCACCTGTTTTTAAATGCAGTACAAGGATGAGCAAATCTTCATTTCAACACCAAAAAAACAACAACTCACACATTTAAGAAACCATGCAATTTAACCACCAATTTAGGGAAAGTAAGGAAAACATAAGAAACACGGACACAAGAGAATGGATTTGTCTGTAACCTTGAAAAAAAGGGGTGAAATGATCGAGTTGGAAAAAAGGACAATAGCTTGTTCCAAATGAATCATCTCCGTTGATGGAAAAAGTCTTTTTGCAAAAAGCTGAAACATTTTGCACAATAGAGTCACCAGGCTTGTTTGGCGCTGGGGAACAGATTGAGGTTGGCCATTTCAATGTTGTTATGGAAACGAGATGAGATTGTGTGACAAGCAGATACATATCACATTTAGCTGCCTCGCATCCAATCTGCACAGATTCTGCTAATTGCCTCTTTTTTTTCTGTGAACTGACCCATGTGCCCTGATTTTCTCATTCAATCACTAGACTGTCTTTTCTAATTTCTTCATTCTTACTCTATCCTTCCCATCATCCCCTCGTTAACTCTCTGAGCCTCTCTCCATCCTGACGCCATGAGTGATGATGTCACCCTCTTCAGTAAACCAGCAGTGTGAGGTGGAAGCTACTATTTTGCTACTGCGGTCTGGGTTAAGAGCCCACTCACTGACAGAAGAGCGCATTGTTTACTTGGCCCAGCCTGGTTAGGACTCCCACACAGATACACGAAGAGCTGGAGTGCACAGCTCTGCTCATCTTTACTGTCACACTTCACAGAATGTTCTTACAGTTACAGCCAGTTATTGAATAAACTGCATGAAGCTCAGTCAAAGTCTTCAACTGATGCTAGTGGTATTGAACAAGCACATGAGAGATAATTAATAACGGAGTCTAGTTTTCTTTCTTCCATACTTTACTATACAATGGACTGCAAAAATATTGATGCTCCGGCATCTTCCATAAATCCTTTTTGTTTTGTTAGACACATTCAGTCAGTACAAACAGCTGTTATAGATGTTCAGCACCATGTTTTGGGTCAGCTTCATTTTTCAGGACCTCAAGTTGTGATAAGACTGCATCTTAATGTAACACTAAGATTAAGCTTCTTTTGATGAAATTTATATGGCAGCACTTTAAAACAGTTATTCATTATAGTTGTTCATCAAAACCGCTTATTCAGATGAGCGGGATCAGGTGGGTTAGCTGATCCCAACTATCCTTGGGCGAGAGGCGAGGTACCGAAAGGTTGTCGAAACATACAGTACTTTCATACTACCACTATGCATACCAAATATGACGTCACATTGAGTCATGTTTTAAAGTATGATACGGGAGCCATTGTCATACTCAACCGCCCCACAATGCATTGCAGCTCTACGACCATTCAATGGTTGAACTCACCGGTCAGCTAACAAGCAGAGTACAAATAAAAGTGAACGTTCTTTAAACATTTAATATGTATATTCAAATGACTCAATGAGGCAACGCCTGCAAGCTAGTTCAGGCAGTCAACTTGAGATGCACTGATTTCACACTTAACATGCCTCATTCTCAACAATCACATGACACCTCCTTCCAATTAGCTTTTTAAGATGCAAGATTTCCAGTCTCTCCCTCTGCTCTTTCGTTGCCAGCTTTAACCGGCAGAAGAACTGCACTCTGGCTCAGCCCCACCACCACCTCCAGGCTCCGACTGGGGGGGTTTAAGATCATCCCATCACTCCTCAAATTTCTGCATGTAAATTAAAACTGCGAGGAGTGATTAGGTCTGCTGCAATAAATATTTTAAACGATACAAATGTGAGTTGTCTGACCGTAATAGCTGTATACGTAATAAACATGTGCATATTATTGTTAAATAATATGTCCAGGCTGGCGCTTCTGTAAACCGACCCGAAATACATGATTTATGACGTTTTTTGACACAGAGAGGACGTGCATTACTTTGCTGCTAACGGCATACTTATCGTCAGGTTAGTATAAGATATGCAGTATATACTGTTTGAGTATGTAGTAGGCAGTAAGTTAGTATATGGTTTCGGACACAGCCAATAACAGGGCTGATATACTGTATAGAGACAAACAACTACTCACACACACATTCACACATGGCACCAATTGACCTAACGAGCATGTCTTTGGAATGTGGTAGGAGGGATTCAAACCAGGAACCATCTTGCTGTGAGGAAACAGCACTTTGCTGAGGTTAGGTCTAAATGTTGGTTGTGTCTTTGGTCTAATGTGATCTTTGTTTTTATGTGCTGCAGAACAGGAACCTGTTGTAAACCAGTTTTAACTGAGTCAGGCCCATTTAACTGTACCTTTTGTAATGTTACTTTTAAACATTTCAATGAAATGAAATTAGCACTGTACTACATGCAGCCAGCACTGTATGTGGTAAAAAAAAAAAACTTTTTCCAGAGTAAAGTTTCAAATATTTTCTAGGCGTAATATAATATATTTTTTTTTACCATATCAGCCACATTGAAGATGCTGGGGTCAAAACTGAATATCAGTTTAAAACTCATTTGCTCAACAAAATCTTGAAGAATATCTTGTCTAAAATGTCATCCATCATTACAACACCAAAATACCTTATCTTTCAATTCAAGTTAAAGTTCGGTCCATTCATTATCTCGACTGCTTATCCTGTTCAGGGTTGCAGGGGGCTGGAGACAATCCCAGCTGTCATTGGGCGAGAGGCAGGGTACACTCTGGATTGGTCGTCAGCCAATCAAACGGCTGCTTTACAGAGACAAACAATTAGTCACACTCACATTCACACCTACGGACGATTTAGAGTCACCAATTAACCTAAGGAGCATGTCTTTGGATTGTCGGAGGAAAACTGAACCCAGAGTTGCATGGGTAGAACATGCAAACTCCACACAGAAAGGTCCTGACCAGGGATTCAAACAAAGGAACCGTCATGCTGTTAGGTGACCGCCCCAGCAGCAGCCCCTCAAATTTAACTTGCAAGTAAATAAATGAACTCTGATTGTACGTGAAACTCCAGGCAATCCAAGCAACCTTAACAGTCAAAAAGTGTAGTTTTATCAACAGATTGTTAAATGTGGAATTTTACATCGAGCTGCCAATAAATCTGCATCTTGTCTGTATCTTGACACAAACACCCAGACACACTCCACAAACACACACCATCCCACGCATCACCTGTCACTGTTCTTATATCTTCATTGTCTCCATCAGGGCTCTTTCAAATGAGCTCATTCTAGAAATCTTTTTTTCGCCCATATTACACAGTGTTATCAGAGGAGAGAAAACTATGGCCCATCTAAACCGAACACATTTTCTCATCCACCCTCTCCTTTCTCACACAGTCTCTACTCTCTGTTTACATACCGGTACTTCATGCCAGTGAGCTTGGCCGTAGACTCCTTAAGGTTGTGGTGGTAGCGATGGGTGAAGGAGCCCAGGCTGCGAGCGATCAGGGCCACGGTGCGGAAGCGGGCACGGGCCTGGCTGGCTGTGTTTGGACTGGTCGCATTCTGCTTGCTGTGCTCGCCATTACGCGGGGCCTTCAGCCCGTGGTCTGTGCATGCAAAGGACACCTGCATGGCTGTTTGCAAAGGCTACCAGAGCTTCTCTTTGAACTACTTAACAGTCCTTTATTGTTTGTTTATGACTTTCTGTCCTTGTTGCTTTGTAATGTTGAAAGTCAGAGGTCCAGGCCAGATGTGCCTGTTGCTTAATCTCAAGTGGATGTCAAAGGCAGGAATGGTGGTCTCTTTTTGTTGAAGAATCTCAAACTGAAGTTACGTTAAGATCTGATATAGCAGAGTTGCAGTTCTGGTCAGTGTGTGAGGCGTTGAAACGGGGATCCCGTGATTTGACTCCACCTGGAAATATGAGAGGGTGAAGATGGAGGGACAAGGATGAAGGGAAAGAGGCACTGAATGAGTTGCCCAATTGAGAGGAGCACTTGAATGTCCTGCTAAACCAGAAAGATGACTTAAATTTAAAAAAAGAAAAGAAAGTGAAGTCTTTATCTTCTTTCCCTGAGTTTTTATTGCCTTCTCAACACATCTCCAAGCTGCATCAACATGAAGAATGAGAGCAATTCTGCCCTACTTTTTCTAATCCTTCCTTCTCATTTTTCTCTTTGTGTCCTGTTTAATGGTGCCCGACTCATCCTACATAAAGCACTGTGAACTTTTACATTTCCACCTTAAATTTGGTCCTCGTGCTCTTCCTGATTTTTCTATTTCTGTTTTACAAAGTCTCTCTCTAATGCCTCTTTTAATCCGTTCTCTTTCGGATGTATGGGAAGTTTTGTCAGGAAGCAAGGAGATGTCGGCGTCTGGAGAGTCATTCTTACCCCTCTAACCAAGACTAAAACAAACCTTACGTCCTGAGAGAAGAGTAACACTGCACCAACACACACACTGTGCTTTACACACAATCACACACTCTCACTCATGAATTCATGTACACACATTCACACATGCTAAAATATAAGGACTTGCATTCAGGAAATAGCAAATGCTTACATTTAGATAATCAATTCTTGTCTGTTAAACAGCTTAATTTGCCTTCCATTTACAGAAAAAAAACACAACACTAATTCCTTACTGATGTAAATGTTCTTACACACAGTAAGCAGTCAGCGTTCTCTGAGCGGAAAGGATAAGCTTGATTGATGTGTTCCCTCTTGAAACTTTGCAGGGAATCAAGCAGTGTCACACAGCATGTAGAAGTCCCACAAAGATCTGCATCCAGACAGAAGCAGCATCAGCATTTCCAGCAGCTGTCCTCAGACCCGATACACAGCCCTGTCCCGTCTCAAAAAAGTCCTCCACCAAGTCAGACAGCTTTTACGGTCCACGGCTTTGCAACAAGAGCGCTCTGTTGGATAAAGAGACCCTGGAACAGTAGCAGACAAGTGGCAGGGAGAAGGAGGAGGAGGAGGAGAAAGGAGGATGCATGGTACCTCAGATCAGGGAGGAAGAGGACTGATGCAGTGAGGAGGCGAAGATCAGCGTGTATGTGAGTGTAAGGAGAGAGAGAGAGAGAGAGAGAGAGAGAGAGAGAGAGAGAGAGAGAGAGAGAGAGAGAGAGAGAGAGAGAGAGAGAGAGAGAGAGAGAGATAGTAAGTAAGAGAGGCACTGAATCTGGGAGAGAGACAGTGTGTGTATAGGCTACTGGCTCTGACTGACTGGCTAAAGGAACTGCAGTGTCTTTTCACTCTTTTCATGGTGCCACACACTCAGTGAGAGAGAGAGAAATGGAGAGAGAGAGAGAGAGAGAGAGAGAGAGAGAGAGAGAGAGAGAGAGAAAGAGAGAGAAGTGAGAGATGTGATTTTGAATGGAAGTAAAGGGAGTCGGTTTGTGAGTGTTCATTTACTTAAAGAAATTTTCCCCCAGGCAGGATGATAAGATGGCATATGGTGGCTGATAACATTAACCTACATGAGAAAGTAACAGGCACGCTTCACATAACGGGTGATGACTTTTGGAGCATTAGTTATCATCATGTAATAAGCACTAATTTCCAATCTGTTACTCCTTTAGGGACAGCTTGACAACACTGCATGATGTGTGATGTGAGGAATGTCATGCTATAGTTGATTAGAGTCTCAGAGAAGAGCCAGAAAGACATACACTGTCATTAACATCTCAGAGCAGATGTTACTGTTATCACAATGAGATAAGGCATAAGCCAGCATTCAGGCAGTGTAGAGTCTTATTTTCCTCCCCCACTGAGCTGTAATGTGACAATGCAGGATTTCACGGTTCATTGAACAATCATGAACCTCGAGGCAAAAACACAGTTTTATTTATATCCTTCTCGATTGTATTTGATAACAGTAGATGCTGGTGAACATCACTTCGACAGAGCCCTGTATTTTCAATGCGAGGGTCGTCTTCCGAGTCAGTAAGAACAATATCGGTCCGATTTTTAATGTTATAGCAACCATTCAGGGTGTGATAAAATGTCCCTTGATTGGTTGATTTGATGCTTCTTTCCAATATTTTCAAGTGCTTGCAATGGTTAAAGAATGTATCATATTGTATTGCAGCGTAATTAAACAAAAACACAAATAAATCTGACATTTTAATTTCTTAACATTTCTCTATGATTAGAGTCAGATGTTGAAAAATTAAAAACCTTGATTCAGAATTACCACTTGTATCCTTTCTTCAGATTATGATAATGTGAAGATAAATACTCCTTAAAGGGTTTTGTGCAATATAGACTTTAAGCATTGTCTTTAATATTGACAATATAGAAATTTGGAAGACTGGAGCCACATTTAATGAAATAGTTACAAAGCAACTCAGACATTATTCTGATATTCTGACTTCCAGTCCCTGGTATTGTTCAACAGCAGTCATTAAAAGTGGACATAGCCAGTATAACATAGCCCATTGGTTAATTGTCTTCATTAAGTCTTTATTTTGGCTTTTGGTATCTTGTTTTTGTAGCCAGAATTGGAAATATTTGGACCAGCAGAGCAGATATGCATTGCTGCACAAACAAACATATAGTTTGCTGCAGTAGTGACTTATCAATCTCAAGGTAGCCAAGCCCTAAAGCATTCACTGCTTGATTTCCATATTACTGATAATGGGACAATGATTTACACAATGAACAACATGATTTATTAAAGATGACATGAACCTAGAAAACGAGACCGAGAAGTTAGTTCTTTAAAATCTTCCATGTTTTTGTAATAAGATGAGTTGCCCCCGATTGGTCAACTATTTGCTTAAGGCATTACCTTTAGGACCCATCGGCATCCAGCATCCATTACTTTTATTCAGTCAATGGTGAAGATCCAGTATACTGGACAGATTTTTTAGAGCCCATACTGCCCTGAGTAACAAAGCTTTTCAGACTTTTGAAAGCTTGGAAAGCATAAGCTAAATCATACACACATCTGCTTTTACAATCCCCAAAAGCCCCGCCCTCTATGATGAAGCTTATTTTGATGAGTACAATAGGTGTGGATCACCTTTATACAACACTAAGTTGAAGAAAAACATAACAAGCTCTATAATCTTTTCAATTTCTACATCTTGTACAGCCGCTCTGCCTGCAGGCAAACCCTGTTCTGGCTTGATCATTTTGTTCTGCGACACTCTTGAGAGCTAACTGCACAGTTGGACAAAGTTTCAATCATCCTTCTAATGTCACATGTACCTCGAAGCCTATAGCTTCCTCCCTGTTGATCTCATTTAAAAGTGTGTCAGTCAAAAGCGACAACTAGATCTCTCTCTTACATTCTCGGCTGGAATCCCCAACAGGCAATGTGGCTGTTACCTTGAGGCAAACCTCTCTGCTTTAATTGCTCCAGTAAGAACCTTTAATAGACTTTCAAAACTCTGACACTAAAACAAAAACCTCCTCATGGCAAGTATGCACATGTTGAAAGACATCAGCAGTCATGACACAGCACACAGGAGACAGTAGACAGATTAATAGTTCTATCCTGGATTTCCCACAGTGTGCAACATCTGTTGGCATAGCTTGATAGCATTGCCTTTTCCGCTCCAAAATACTGCATCTATTTATAGAGAGAACAAAATTCTTTCTTTAACGACATGAGAGTCCATGTCACGTAATTCCAGCCCTTAAAGCAGCTGTTTTTGTCTTATACATTTTAGTGAAATATTCAAAAGGCTATTTAACGCTGATCATTTTTCTTATCAGCTCTAACCTCATGTTGAGAAAATGAGAGATTTTAGGGGGAAATCTTTCCAAGCTGTCAGTGACGTCACTGCTGCTGCAGTCCCTCTCTCTCTCTCTCTGTGTATTTTCCTCTGCATTCTCCTTTTGGCTCTAATCTTCTGTCCATCATTTATCTCTTTTCTTTTCTCCCCCTCTACCTGTTTTTCTCTAAATCATCTTAAACACGACAGTCTCTCTCTCTCTCTCTCTCTCACTCCATTTCTATAGTCTTTCCCCTATATGCTGCAGATTAGACCCAGCAGCACTAGTCATTGTGATGTACTGCACGTACACAGAGGAGGAATTGGTTGTTTAATCTGTCGTAATAGGGTGATACCGACTCTGTGTAGACAAAACGGTCATGGTTATCAAGCGCCACAAATTTCACTCTGGGGCAGCAAACATGCATGAAATACTGACGAAGAAGCTTGACTCCAAATCTGACAGGAGAAGGATTTATACAAAAATGCAAGATCATCATCATCTCCGAAACCGTCTTTCATCAACAGTGACAAAACCATCAATTTGCATCCAATTATAGTTTCACATCCTCCTCATCACCACACCATACTGTTCACATAATTATCTTCATTTCCACGATTATAACATTATGACCATAGGCATCATTATCGGTCAAGCTTCTGTCACGACCTCATCTCAGTCTGAAATCACTGCATATGTTGACTTTGACGAATGCTGACATCTTTATTGTGACGACCTACAAATGCCTAGTGACCTTATGTGTCTGCCCAGAGGGCTCTTGGCCTTATAGTGGGGATATTGAATGATAGAGGAAGTGGATTCAGAGTTTTTTATTTGGTGAATGGTGAGGCACCCAGTGGTTAATGGTTTTTCTATTGATAAAATGTATGTTTGTATGCTCAATATCGAACTTCAATAAATAGCACGCAGAATGTCCAAGGAGCTACAAAACCATGAAACTGCAGATGGTAGTGTTATAGCCAGTAGACATTGAGTGTTTCTTAAACACTTGTCTTGACCTTGTACAATACTGTTACCTCTTTATGTCTTCACATCAGAATTCATGGAGAAGTGTTTTCTGGTTTTATCGTGGATGTCCTCCAGTTGCTTCTAAAGTAACTGCTAACTTAAGTCTCTGTTAGCCAGTTAGGTCATTTAACTCTGTCAGCCATGCAGCTAGTAGTCCTACCATAAGCCCAGTTTCCACCAAGCGGTCCGGTTCGGTTCGGTACCCATTAATTGACGTTTCCACCGTCAAAAGTTGGGAATGGTACCAAAATAAAGGATCCGTGCCGTCCTACTTTTTTGGTACCCGTCTGTTGGGTTGCCAAGGGTACCGAGCCAACCCTAAAGGGTCCCTTTTATTTACTGTGTCCTGTTCTTCTTCTTCGTTGAACTTAATAAATAGCGGGCTACACTGTCTTGGGCTGCTATGATGTCACACTATTTTGTAGCCGATGTGGCTATCTCCATCTGGCTTACACTCCGCTTACCAAATAAGGGTACGGTTGGCTGTGGAAACGCAAGCAAGATTAGGGTTTACCGTACCTACCGAACTGAACCAAACTGTACTGAACCAAACCGGACCGCTTGGTGGAAACAGGGCTTTACTCTTCCAGTTTGGGAGCTCCAAACACCAGGGAATGTTGTTGTCACACCTTTAGCAAAGGAGCTTTAAGCAGAAGATCAAATGCTGGTTTTGAGTACCCTTACTGGCAACAGAACCAAAGCTACCCAGCAGCCTACCAGTGAACATAGCAATACCATTACCAAACACAGAAGAAGAGAGTGACAGAGACCAGTTTGAAGACAGGGAGTAGGCTACAGAGAAAAAGAGTTGGTTATGTGATATAAAAGCATATCATTGGTTGATGCTTTAATGAGTAATTGGAGTGCATTAAACAGTTGAGGCACGCTAAATTAATTTGAGCACATTTTGCCAGTCTACAGGTGTTCCCAACTTTGACTGAAAATGACTTTTAGCCTGATGCCTTTTTAGCTTTTATGTGTAGGTGGTGTTTCACATTTTTTCTATGTTTAAGCTATGTTCTTACCCAAAAAGGGTTCAATTAAATAATTGGTTGGAAACTAATGAAAAAAAGTATGTATGTGTTATTATGACAAAGAGTTGGATAAAAAGATTGATACAACTTATAAGCGAAGGGTAGCGCTAGCGCTGTCAGAAGGAAATAATACATGTTTTGTTTGATTTACTCAAACAAAAATGTAAAGACAACGATTCACAACCTTTCAAAGAAATAGTAGTCATCATAAAATCTCTGCAAAATGTTCATTGGATAAAATGTAGGGTTGATGGTATCTTTGTTTTACTTGCTTTGGACAGAATTAGGCTAGGCTAGCTGCTTCCAATGTTTATGATAAGTAAGCTAACAATTTTCTTTTCATCGCTTCACATTTACAAAAGACCAGACTGTAATAATATCAATCATCCAGTTCTCGGCAGGAAATCTTTAGGTGTATTTTTTTTAAATCAATATTTAATCAAGGGATCATTATGACCCATAAATGTTGATTGATTTCCAATGAAAGCCACTTATTACCTCCATTTCAGATTATTACTCCAGACAGCTTACTCTTTCTGCTTTGCTATGACTATCACACATTAACATCCTGCTTAATTTCATATTCAAATCTCTTTAGAACTGAAACCAGCCAAAGCCAAAGATGACAGCATTATGTCTAACGGTGGCCTTAAACGTCATGTCTAATTGCTGAGGGGAATCAGTGCCGGGTCTCATTGTGCTGAGAAAGGCTGTTTCTTATCAGTGGTTGATGATAGCATTTAGGTATTAGACAGAACAGGGACCCTGCTGAAGAAAGTTATATTATAATTCTTAGTCCCAGTGGTTTAGAAACTGGAATGAGTTGACATACAGACTGCTGTTTAAACTGATAAGTTCTGACTAAATTCACATTACCCATGAGCAGAAAAAGACATTATGCAGCAGAATCAGTAAGAAACATCTTCTAACAACTTTCATTCTATTCCTCCAGTCTCTCTGTTTGGATTTCTACATGCATTCACCCCATATCAGAACTCAATATCCTACCTGTAGACCATGTTGGCACACGTTTGGGTAGATGCCTTGAAAAAATTGTTGCGTACATAAAGAAGCTCCTCAAAACTCTGCTGCTCCTGAGGTCTGCAGGCTTCGAAGCTTCCTGGAAAGCAGCTGGTGGGGCTTGAAGGTTGCCCCCTGGTTCCTGCCCCCTGCCTCTGCTGGATGGAACTGGGGCAGCGCTCCAGCCTCGGCCCCCCTCTCTGCCTGGGCATGGAGATCTCGCTGCAGGCTGCCTTGAGATACATACTTTAATCAACCTTGTCTCCCACAGGCTGAGAGGACTCTTTATTTTGTTGGCAGATCCTTTTCTATTGATATAAAACAAAGCTCACATGTGCAGAGACAAAGGTAAGACAGCCGCACAAACAGACACACACAAATAAAATTAACAGTTGGGGGGGGATATCTCTGTGGGCCATACCTGTGATGTCGACTTTATTCTTAGATGAGTGACAAATTAAAAGACAAAGGCAGCTTTTGTTTGAGCTCCTGGTGGCTCCACTGAGAAAAGCCTGCTCGTCTGTGATACAAGCCGAACAAAGCCAGAGGGATATTTCTGTCTTCATGTCAGAAAATATCTTCTTGATACATCTGTTGTATGTATGTACAGCCAATTCAAGTTACAGCTGAGAACAAATACGGATCCTCCTCTTCTGCACTGGTTACATGCCCTTACAGCGAATGACTGAATTTTGACAGAAACAGCAATGCAGAGAATGTCATATAAATAGAATTTTTATTCATAGTGAATACACAGATTTAGGATCTTTCATATATGCATGTTTAGGAAACTTTATGTGCACTACAGTAACACTAACAAAAGTCCATTGTTGATAATGTCACAATAAGCCAAATTACCTTTAATAACACTGTTAAAGCTAAACAACAGTTATAAGGGAGTTGCAAACATTAATGTTGTACGCTGTTTAGATGTTAAAGTGAGATTATGTTGCACTAGAAGTAGAAAAGGCACAATCTTATTGTAACCAATAAAACATTGTGTTAAAAAGCAATATAAGGCAGTATTGCTCTGTTTATTGCACTCAAAGGTTTTGCTGCAACAGGCTTACTTTTTCCGGTACACCCAGTAGCTCGTGGATGCTTACGTTAGAAAATGTAAGATAAATATTGCTGTGAAACCCAAAATTCTTATCAGTTTACTATTTTCACTGATATCTTTATTTATGCTTTTGTAACACTATGTTTAAATGTCATAGATTTGCTGTGTCCGTATAAAGTAAAACAATAAATGCAACTACATGAGTGGTTTAAGTGGCTGCTGTGTAGTTACATAGTCTTGCTTTGAATCATATTATTTATTTCTTTTAAGCCTTTTTATGCCTTGATTGGAGAGACAGGACAGTGGACAGCGACGTAAACTGGAGAGAGTGAGAGACAGAGCGGGGAATCACAAGCGGCAAAGGAGCCACAGGTCGGATCTAAACCCAGGCTGGTTCTAAACCCTTCCTCGCTTCGAGGAATACCGACTCTGTACATTGGGCACGCAAACCGACCACTAGTCCACTGGCGGCCCATTTGAATGATATTCTTTGTATACAAAACCATAGTACAACATCAGCAGCCATAAATTGTTGTCACATTTTTAAAAAGTGTTTTTACCATGACCAAATGTCCAGTTTTTTTTAATGTACTTTCTGTTCCTTGAGCTTCATTTACATTTTTTATTAAATTTTTTACGAGAACATATTTTAGATAACTTTGCAAATAGCTTTTTATGCCAGGTTTTTAATAGTTGTATTTTAAACAATAAGAACACACCCTCTGATTTGATGTATTCCAACTTATTTATTGTTGGATTTTCCACATCATTTAAGAGTGGAAGAAGTCATTTTTAGTGGTAAAAATATCAGTTCGTTTTTTTAAAGAATTTGAATATATGTACATGGGTATATATTTGTATCATCATACTGTATCAGTCCCCTCTTTTCTGTTGGTCAGTTGTACATGCCTGCCCTCTTGTGAACAGAGAGGAAACAGCAGCCAGATCCAAAGAAGACTTCAGTTTGATGCTTTCAAACCCAAGCCTCTTTTGTACATTTTGTACTTTCACATTCAAAAAAAGCAAATAGTTGCTAAAACAGACGTGAAGATGGAAGTGGATGAACACACACACACATATACACACATAGTCATTCAAAGCGTATGAGTAGATGGGCTGAAAACGGAGATAAGATGTTGGATGAATGTTGTGGGAAGCTGAGAGCACCTCTGTGTGTCTGCTGTGTCCTCCCACTCAGTGTGCAATGTGAGAGGCAGATGCAGAGCATTTAGTCTATTTCAGTGCATGGATATGTGGTAACCCTTTTCTTCACTGTTCCCTCTAAGACCTGTGATTCACCACACTTGGACACAATCTAGGCAGCATTAGTTAGAACATAGTATCTGACCCTCACAGTGAAAGGCACTCTTGTGGTCTTCATGTGGTATCAATGTCTTGACCTAATCTAAAAAATTGCATTTTTTTTCTGTTGAGTCTTGATTTGAAGGACAAACACCTGTATTTGTGTAGTGTTTTTATTTTTCTTGAACTTTTGCTTATTATTTAGCTTTTGTTATTTTTGATAATTTTTGAGGGGTTTAACCAGCTCAAATTTCCCCAGATCTAAATCTAGAGTCATAGGAAATATTATGGGAATTTCTGAAAACTTTCAGGATTTTGGGGAATTTTCCAAGACTTTTTGGGGAATATTGGACATTTGATCAGGAATTGTGATAGGAAATCAACCTCGGATTTAAGGAAACATTCTTCTCACAATTTCAGAGACAATTTATTTTTGATCATTTTCAAAGGACTTTTCCTGAAATGTTCCTGTATATTTCCATGCTTTTTTTTTTTCACAAAGATTTTTTTAGTAATTCACAGATATTCTTTTAAATCACAACTGTATATTTTCAGAATTTTTCATCCTGAATTTACATCTGCATTTTTTGTAAAAAAAATGTACTCTCTGATGTACGTCGCTTTGGATAAAGCGTCTGCTGCTAAGTGAATAGTAGAATTGGAATGTTCGTTAACCTTAATCTTAAATGTAGGACTTTTTTGTGGAAATTTTCTTCAGAAATTTACTGAAATTATTCTGGCTATTTCGTGATGGTATTCAGAAAACTTTCAAGAATTTTTGTCTATAATTTTTGTCTGAAAATCTTCTGAAATTTTACAGGATTTTTTTGTAAACTTTTGGGAAATATTTGAGAACTTCCATCAGAATGTTTGGAAAATTTGAAGGTTTTTGAACAGAATATTCCTGGAGGTTTTAGTTGTGAATTGTAAGGAGTATTTGAAAAAACCTTCTAGAATTTTGGGGAATTTTCTCTAGGATTCGTAAGGATTTTTTTGTTTGAAATTGTATGAAACTTATGGAACTCACCTTAGAGCTTTCCCAAGAAATGTGTAGGATTTTTAGTTGGAAATCTTCAGAAACGTTCAGTAAATTCTCCCAGAATTAAGGGAACTTTGGTCAGTTATGTACCTGGAAATTTTCCTTAATTTTCATCAGGAATTTGGAATTTTTGGAAATTTTGCCAGATATATATCCTGACATTTTTACAAAAAGTTTTGTGGATTTTTAATCAGGATTTTTTGTCAGAACTTTTCTTCTGATTTTCTGAAACTTTGGGAACTTTTATTGTAAATGTTCAAGGAATTGTCATAGAAACATTATGGAAACGTACCTGTATATTAGGGAATTTTCCAGATTTTTTTAAAGACATTTTGTTGGAAATTTTCCTAAACTTTTTCAAACAAGTTTTGTCTGGAGTTTTTTGTAAATTTTCAGTAATATTCATCCGAATTAAAGATAATATTTACGAAAAGAGTTCATACAAGTATGACCCACAGAAATGGGCAAAATATACACCTGAATGTACACCTAAATATCAGATTCAAACAAATCTAAGACATAAGTGGTGATTAAAGGGCCCTTGCACTTGTGTCGCAGTTGACACACAACTGAATTTTCATGTGTAGTACTGTAAATAATGATTTATTTAAGGAGTCACATGTGACTTCCTGTATCCACTAGTCTGCAGAAACTGACATGCATTGTAAGTTGTACATAAAGTTCAGACCACACTGTGTACATTTAATTTAATTGTGAATGTCTTTGTCTGTAAGCTTACTTGAGAGAGCTGATAAAGGCTCTCACTTGTGGGTGGTGCTATGACGAGAAAGTCAATGAATTTGCATGGTTCTCTACATTTCTGGGTTGTAACCACATGGTAGAAGCACTTGTTGCAAGTTGCCTTGGGTTATTAAAGATAAACCACAATTATATTAATAAATGTAATGTAATGACAAACATTCATAAAAATAAAACACATTTTCTTCGTCTATATTGGCAGTTCTAGGCTCCCATACATTTTGCCACAATAAAAACATGAAGGTTCATACCACTGCACGCAATATGTTGTCTAACTTTAGTTTTTCTGCTCCATCTCTTTTTATAGTTATATTCCAATCCGTTTACATTTTGGCCAATCACACTAAAATTCCTTTGCTTAATTTCAAAGTTACCTGTTACTTCATAATTTGCAGAAAACATGTCCTTGTTTCATGTACTCACTTTTTTTTCCCTCTATCTGAGTGTAGCTGAAGTAGTGCCGGGTCAAGAGGTGAACTGCAAAAAAGATTCCCGACGTCTAGCCAGCTTGCGTCTCTGCTGGTGACCCAAAGGTTAGCCAGGAGAAGTGAACATATTGTCTGAAAACATTGAGAAACAGTTGGAGGATCTGAGAGTGGATGTCCAAGGTATTAGCACATACGTTAACTAGGCGACAGATTTATACATATTATGCCTTTTTAGCAAGTATAGTTTTTATAATTTAGAAAAAAATGTCATGATCGATAATTTGTATGTAAATGAGTGCCAATTGGAGCACCAATGTTGGAGTTATTGGACCTGTTGATGCTGAAGCAGCAGTTAACAATAATTGTGTTTATTTGATTTAATTGAAAAGTCTATCTAGTCTAGTCTGTCTCAGTGAGACTTAATGGTTGAGTGTTAGTGAATAACAACAGTGGCAGATGATTATTTTAGCATGAAGACAGAAAACTCTAAAATAGTCAAAGTATAAGAAGTTGTTACAGTACTTAACTCTTTTTTAAAGATAAATAAGCTATTGAGCTTGAGAAGGACTGGTATGTTGTTGTTTTTTCACCAAGCTTTTTGCCCTGTTAGCATTCTTTCTGCTTATTGAAGCTTACAGGTGAATGGCTACAGTGTTGTGCCTATTCACATGTGCTATCAGTCTCTCTAACTAACGCTTAGTAATATCAAACAAGCGTATTTACCCGAAATGTCAAACTAGTGCTCTAAAGTACAGACAATATAATCTGCCATCTCAAAGAAAGAGCAGAAGAGTTTAGAACTATTTGTTGTTGACAGGGTGTGGGTCCTCATGGTTCACCAAGAAAAGCCCAGCTTTGTCAATGTAAGTAACCTATGAGCACCGATAATGGTTTCATTGTAGAATGAAGAATTTAGCTGCATGCAATCTCTGTGTGGCTTCAGCTCCCCTCCTCAGCTACAGACCTTGTTATTGCAAAACACTGGTCAAGCTTAACACTGAAGAAAGAAGACTTTCTTACTTCCACATTTTCTCACATGATGATCTTATTCTTTTTGTTAAGGTCAGATAGAGTGTGTGGTTGTGTGTGGTTGTGTGTGTGTGTGTGTGTGTGTGTGTGTGTGTGTGTGTGTGTGTGTGTGTGTGTGTGTGTGTGTGTGTGTGTGTGTGTGTGTGTAGGTGTGTGTGTGTGTGTGTGTGTGTGTGTGTGTTTGCTGTCACTTAGTTAGTCCTGCTGGCTTTAGATCAAATCACATGTATAAATTGCACACAATACAGCCACTGTAATGAAATCTATCCATCCTACTCTGTTCTTTTCTCTAGCCTACATTTCCCCTTAAATGCTTCTTAATTTGAATATTCTGTGTGAGCTTTGGCTCAAGATGAACAAAATAAAGGACATAACGTTCTTCTGTTCATCTCCTACAAGTGAAGTACAGGGGCCACGTCCTGTGTCATGGGCACCCAAGGGAGAACAGGCTGTGACAAATCATTTATTTCAAAATAGTAAAGAGGAAGTTTGTGTTAGTTTCAACATCTGAGAAATCTAAGGTGAGGTTACAGCAACACAGGAAATGCCCTCTCATCCACCCTTCCTTTCCTCTATACAATAAAAAAAAACTTGATCAGTGTGTAATAGCACTACATAGCTGATGTAGCGCAGGTTGTACACCTTAAGGCTTACAACTACCCAGGTTATATGTTGCACAGTATGATCTGAATGAAAAATGCTTCAGCTTACATGTAAGGTTCTTGGCCATAGATTGTGAAATTCAGGAGGAACATTAAGAGGAACAGGAACAGAGGAACAGTTGGTGTAATGATGTAGTGGGCATAAAAATGGTGTCACATTTTTAGGCAGACTCAGAGATGTGTAGGCCTACTGGTCATATAACGTAATCTTATATTATTTTGTGTACAAATGGAAGGATATTACTTTGTCGAAAGACTGTAAGGAAAGCAGCACTTTACTACTGCAGAATATGACCGAGACATACTGCATTTATATCCACAGCTGAATGTTTGCCTCTTATGAACTTCACACTCAGTCTAATCCTGATACACCGGGCTGGCTGCTCCTGCTGTCACCAAGAGATACCTCCGATTCCAGTTAAGTACAGTATCTGTAAAACCATCCTGCTGTAGACCAACAGTACCGTAGAGAAATGCTCGAGCTGTAGGCATCATTTAAGAACTGTAAATGTGGCATTTCATGTATTCAAACTCCACTGCGATGATACACCTGATGGATCTTATGACAAAGGTCATGCAGGCCAAGGGAACCAGGAAAATTCACATGTAGACTAAGTCATACCTCTACACACATTCCTCCATCCAGATCTTATTTTGCACACGTCTGTTAAACTCTTGTAAGAAACAGATTTTGGTCTATATGTGAGTTGAATTTTACTTTCTCAGCAGGTTGTCATGACTTAGTCTTGTTTCCTTGTGTATTATCAGAGTTTAGATTTCGAGTTCTTGTTTTAGTATTTCTCATTTTCCCTAGTTTTGCTTGTTTCCCTGTGTGTTTATGTGTCCTTGTTTGGCCCTGTCTTTGTCATTTCTGATCTTGGTGTTTCCATGTTTAGTCTTTAGTGTTTCCAGTTTTATTTTGTCATTTCATGTTCTAGTGTGTCTTGTTACATTCATAAGTTCTGTGTCCTTTGTGTTCTTGATTCTTGTTGTAGTTCTTGTTTCTAGTCTTGTGTCTGTTCCTGCCTCTGTGTTTCCCTCCTGTCTGATTGCCCTGATTGTCTTCACCTGTCTAACTAGTCTCACCTGTGTTGATTACCCCTGTGTCTATTTAGTCTCTGTGTTTCTTCCCCTCTGTGTCGGTTCATTGTTGTTTGGTCTAATGTCGGTTTTGTATGTCGTATTTGTCTCCCTGTGATTCCTCGTGGTTACCTTTTTGGATTTTCTTGTGAAGTAAGTTTTGTTTGGCTCTGCCTTTTTTTTAGTTTAAATAAATCTTTTGTTTGTTCCTGCAATTGGGTCCTCCTTCCTCATTCCAGCCGTGACACAGTTTGTGTCAGGTTTTAAAAAAATGTATAAAAGAAAGTTAAGCAAAGTTAGTTTGCCTAAAAAATAAAAAGATCATCTTTTTATTGTCCAATTTGTTATTAAAAGTAGATTTGATTGTTTAAGTATCTTTACTCTATAAAAAAAGTGGAGTGAAAAGTTTACCTTTGAAATGTAGGGAAGAATATTTTGAAGAAGTATAACATATAAATACTCGAGTAACCGAGTGACCTGATGTTGCTCATTTGAGCCACATACCTGTGACCCGTATACGGTGATCAAACATCAGTAGATCTGGATCACCCTTGAATCTTATAAGTTACAACTTCTTTTTTCTGCTCTTATCCCTTTTTATGAGATCTGCAGAACGTTTTTTCCTCCCCATGAAAGGTAAATGTCTGAGGTTTATTTAAGTTGCTATGAGTTACATGATCCCACCTACAGTCACGATGATCGCATGAATTGTTGAACAGCCACTGTTTACATTCAAAGTGAAAACTAATCGGTAAACGGCATCACTTGTTACTGTAGGTAATGCAGCTTTTAAACGCTGAACAGTTTTCTTGTAGGAGCCACTCAATAACAAAAAGACGTGGAGTTTCACAAAATGAAGCCATGTGGGCGTTCAATACACCAGAATCAAATTTGGAGTAATTGAAGCTATAAGATGATAAAATGCAGTGTTATATTTAAGTGAATTCTTATGAAAGGACTATGACATAAGCTACTGCAAAGCTTGAGCTTTGAACTCCACCCAAAGTTGCAGCTTTAATGAAACAAAGTAGTCATTGTAAAACTTTTTGAAATAATGTTTGTCATAATTAGTGCTGACAAGTCCTTAGATTGAAGTTCGTAATCTGACATTGAATCTCTGCTGTTTCATGGACACTTGAGCTATCAGCTCATTGGCTAATCTTAGGAATGATAAACCAAATACCAGCCGACAGTAAGGAAAAAGCCCTCTCTGTGCTCAAAACATGCAGTGGGGAGAAAGGGAAATAGCCCTCCCCAGCTAAACACTCTCACTGGAAACCCTACCCACTATCCAAACAACTGGACTGAGATGTTATTTATTCACATGTGCAACGATTGCCACGATCAGTTACTAGGTCATTCTAACTCTGTGTTTAAGACTATTCATTCTTATAGAAACAGTAAACATTTAAAAAACCTGTAACCTGTCCAAACTAAAACCCTTGTTGTCTAAGACCATGAAAAGTCATGCGGAACAGAAGTTTCTTTTTCTAATATATAATTTTGATATACGGTCCTGTAGCCTATGTTTTGTGAGGTTTCATGCAGGATGTCTGAAAGAGCAGCACATATCTGACAGGATCGTGTGGTGCAAACTCTCCCAAAACTAAAAATCAATAAAGACTTATTAGGGAAAAAAAGGACAAAAGTCCTTGTTATGGTGAAGATTGTGCGAGAAATGGTTTCCGATTTTTTGTCTTCGTTTAGATATTAACACAAGTGAATATCAACATTTAAAATTGTCTGACTAATCAATTTGTTTCTATAAGGAAAATCAAATGTAAAAGATCCCCTAAATAAAATGCAGACACTCTGACTTAAAATGCTTTTTGTATTACAAGTCATTCAACTGACAGCAGGATGGCAGAAGATTTGTCCAAAGGAAAACTTACAATTACAATAGAAGTCAAAAAATGTCACATTTTTAGAAAAGGAAAACAAAATTCTAGATAATACAGACATGGCTTGCCATTCACTGAACCAAAACCCTGGTAGGTTAAAGATACTCTGTTGATTTTGTTGGGACTAGTACCTGGAGGAATGGCCTGAATCTGACCCTGAATCAGCAGGTCAGACACCAGCGTAGCTTCCTGACTGTACACCAGGAAGAGGCTGTTCTCAATTTGACACCAAATGAAACGAGAAACTGCTAAAAAAGCTCTGATTGCCATCAAGACACACTGCAGAGGAAGAAGGGCTCATCGGTTGGCACAGTCACAAGAGTTTTTCTTAGGAAGGCACTTGACATGGGGTCGTGGTGTTCCCCATGCAGCGACAGCAACGCACTAAGGTCCTCGTTTGTGCACACTGAGGAGGGACACCGTCAGCTAAGTGCAAGATCCATGATAAATCCACTTTCACCACACCAAAGGGGGGGGGGGGGACTCAAAAAAAAGTTGTTCTGAAACACAAATCCACTACAGTCCACAGCTTCAAATACAGTCCCTAAGTGGGTGGGGTCATGACTTTTTGGGGGAATGCATTTTGTTGATCAGATTTAAGTAACCTGTGCAAAGGCTTGAGTGGTGATTGATACGTTTAAGAGCGTAAGATTTTTAAGCACTTTCAAGTTTCCTGCTCTGTAATTTCAGCCAAAGAGATCCCAAAAATGACCAAACCCACAACTATGCCCACCCTAAGACAGATGGACCCGGCCCAGAAGCTGAACAACAAACCCACTAAAATGAACAGAAAATAAAAGCAGATGTCTCTTAGGTTTCACAATAAGACATTCCAATTGAGGCACATTTCCAGAGAAGTGTCATATACAAAGCTATAAAAAAAAATCCCCAAAACATTCAAGTAACTTTGTCATGTAAACACTTTTTCCAGACTATTATACATGATCGATTGTTGTCAACGTCGATTTGTGTTTGTGTGCAACAATAAGACAACAGTGTGAGGAGAGAGAGAAGCCTGCAGGACAAGTTAGAATCACGAATCCAGCCCGGATGTGGTCTCTGTGTTTGTTTTTAGAGCAGGACACATGAGCAGCACTGGTCACCGCCACTGGGAACTGTTGAGTAGTTCATCTGTCTGACTATTTCTGCAAACAGTTCGTCAACTGAGCCTTTATTTTTGGCGGAAGTTTCCATAAACGGGCAGCTCCACTCCTGGGCCAGCGCCTTGCCTTCCCCGGAAGACACCTCTCTCTCCCCCTCCAGGTCCACCTTGTTCCCCACCAGGATCATGGGCACTCTCTCATACCTCTTCACCCGGATGATCTGGTCTCTCATGGGCTTGATGTCCTGGAAGCTCTGCTGGTTGACCAGACTGTAGACCAGAATAAAGCCCTGGCCGTTCTTGATGTACAGGTCTCGCATAGAGGCGAACTGCTCGGTCCCAGCCGTGTCCAGGATTTCCAGCACGGACGGGGACGAGTCCACCTCGATCTCCTTCCGGTAGAAATCCTCTATCGTGGGGTCGTATTTCTCGATGAAGGAGCCAGTCACGAACTGGACCGTCAGCGCGGATTTACCGACTCCTCCTGACCCCAAAACAACCACTTTGTACTCCCTCATGGCCTGGGTGGGTGGTGTAAAGGGGGAGAAAAGAAAAAAAAGGCAGACACCTCCTTTTTTTCCGCGACGAAGTCTTCCTCTCCCTCTCTCTCTCGCTCTCTCTCTCTCTTCCTCCCACCCGCTGACCAGCCCCGATGTTTTCAAAGCGAGCAGGCTGGGAAGGCTGCCCTCGCTCGGCTAGCAGTCAAACCCCACGCCGGCAAATCCTCTGCGACGGCCGAGGAGTCCTGATCCGACCGCTCCTGGACATCAGCGTGGCGGATTAAAGCGCATTTTGATCGCACTGTATTGTGCAAACCCTGCTGTTGGGAAGCGTGATCGTCTCTCTGCGTTGCTCTTGCACAGCGTTTCCTGCCCACCACATCCTCTCAGCGCGTCAAACAGCGACGCTCAGTTCCGCTTTCTTAAAGGAGCCGTCACCAGAAACTCTCAGTCAGATGACCAGACAGGCTGCAGCCGTGTGCATACATGTCTGTGGACCAGTCTGCGTGACCTCTCACCTCATGCACTCATTCACGGTCATTACTCTCAATAAGGGGCTCGTGAGCTGCACTCTATCCCTGTAATTATGATTGTATCCTACACAAGCATGCATGCTAATGAGGTCATTCATTAAAGCACATTTACATATCCCAACAGACTACAATGCATAAGTGGATGAATTCTTAACCTGATTAACTGTAAAATTTCTCAATTACAAGTAAAATTCCCTCAGGAACTAAAGTCAAAGTGCATGAGTAATATCGATATACACTATTTCACAAAAAAAGATTGAAATACAAAGAAATCAACCCCCCTCGTGATAAACTATCATACAACACAAGGAGGAGATGGAGATGACGTAACATTGCATGTTCCTGTGATTCATCAAAAGGAAAGACTTGTGTGATTTGGTTCCAGTTACAAGGGAAAAGAAACACATTCTTCATTTAACGCACTTCCAATTACTGTGATGAATTTCAATGAGTTGCAAATGTAACCTAAATAGTTTCACAGTCAGTCATAAATATTTAAGTTTTTTCCCTCTTGGAAATTCCTCTGCTATTTAGTCAGTCTTTATAAACCCATCATAGCCAATTAAAAACACAATGAACTGCCTGATATCAGTGTTTACATTGATTTTCATTTGAATTAAATTACATGTGTCCAGGACATGCCTGAAGCATTGTGATAGAATAATAAGACCAGGATGATAAAGTGTAAACAGTATTTATTAAATCCTGGCAAATAATTCCTAATAACAGCAGTCAAATAAATATAGAGGAGTAAAAAGAACAATGTTTCTGTCTTAAATGTTTTGGGGTATAATTAGTAATACATGGGATTAGAGGTGGTAAAAAAAATCGATTCATGTAAAAATTGAGATTCTTCTCTTCTAAGATTTTTATTCCCCCCCCCCCCCAAAAAAAAAATTTAAAAAAAATTGGGGGGGCTAATCAGTCACTCCCTGCTCTTTAACTCAGTAAAATGCCAAATAGAGCAACAAGAAATTCAGCCAGTCTCACAGATGACTTGAGTAGATCCTGAAGTATGTACTAATTCAAAAATAGACTTTGAATCCATGGATCTATGAATCCAGAATCGTTTTGAATCGAAAATTGATACTGAATCGAATCGTGAGACACCCAAAGATTCCCAGCCCTACATGGAATATGTATAGTTATAATAATTACAAGAACCTCAAACAGTACAGTTATATTGTTTGTTAGTTTCACCCTTCCATAGACCTGTGCAGTTTATACTTCCTCAATTACAACAGTATTACAATAGTTCAATATCATCTGATATCTTATGGTAATGTCATTGACTTATTGCTTACCTGCTCTCTGCAGCCATGCTGTGTTAGGTATAATGCAGAAGGTGGGGATGGTACCGTCCCTGTTTCTGTAGTAGTGTTACTAATAATAATGGTAATAATTAATAATAAGGTGTTTTTAAGGGGGATGTTATGGTTGTTTTTCTTCTAAGAGACTCATCACAAAATTAGTTAAAAAAATAAAAATAAAATTAATGTTATTTCCAAATAACATTCAATAAAGCCTCACATCTAATCTGATTATTTCTGTTAGGCTGTAACATTTATTGTTCTTGATCTGTCTTGACAGTGTGACTGTGATCAAATCATCTGTTAAATGACAACAAGAACCTGCCAGCATGCACCATGTACATGATAATAACAAGTGCCAATACTATATCAATCAATGGCAAACTTTGAATAATGGATATCCATTAATCTTTATCTATGATTTGATTATCTTATTTCTTTATCTTCTGTATTTGTACTTGTTTTAGGAAACCATTAATCAGTCCATTTATGAGTAAAAGAAGGTTCGTGAAAAGTTCTACCACCTTTTATGATGAGATATAGGAGCAGCCAATAGAGATAATAAAAGCCCTGATGTCATCAAAATGTAAGATGTGGGAGCCATGTGGAGTGCATGTAGCTCTTCATCATTCTTTATTATAATCAGTCCTGACCCAGATATTGCACACAATCTAAAGATAATTGCAATGAGCACAATTAATTTGACCTTGCACCTCTGTCATACACGAGAGTCTCTCTGTGGAGCTGCTCCAGTCTTTCTGACTCTGAACCCTCAAGGTAACAATGTGTGCATAAGGGTGAAGTTCAGAAACATCTAATGCACTGACCTAGACTGTATTGATATGAGTTGGACCAACAGGTAATGTGAATTAAATGCTTGCATGTTGAACTACAAGATATAACAGATAGGAAGATTTGTAAGTGGCATTAAGTTGCATGTATCAAAAATAATTGTGAGTAAATGAACACACACAACGCAGTGACAGCACGGTTGCATGAGCAAATCAAATATTGTTTTATTCAGATTTTTTTTCATCCATACAGCAAGAGTCAATTATGGCAACAATAAAATGTGCATAAACAAATCTGAAGTCAGAATAGTACATTATTGTGTGGCAACTGTTAGCAAATACATAACTGGTGGTTGCACATACAAGTGAAAAGCAGTCAAAGCGTTCGTGTGCCCTCAGCAGGGAAGAGAAACCTCGGTTACAGCCGGCATTGACTGAACATCTGGTTTGGAGAAAAAAATGGTGCTTTGGTTCTGTAGCGACTTAACAGCAGCCTTGAGTCACAAACATGTTGAACGGTGACTGTTACATTCATTTGAAAAGACTTAGTTTGCCAAACAAGCATTTGGTGTGTTGAGCCTTCGCCTGCTGAGAGCACAGATATGATAGCAACAACATATTCCTGTGAGTCAGAGTCGACTGTTATTATCTGTCTATGAGAAAGTATCCGGGTGATGAGTGCTAATATTTGATCTTTGTTTAAATAAAATAATTCCTAGGAAATTATCTTTTCACACAAGAGTAAGATGACTTGTTTCTGAAGTATTATCTCTCCCCACTGTGGATGTTATCTACTGTATGTATACTTGATAAAAAATAAACATAGTACTGTGTATTTTGTATTCTGAGTGTGTTATCTGTCTTTACATATCTATGCAGTATCTTTTGTATACATGTTTGTACTTTTACATGCAGTCAAATCAAACTATAATAGAATATAAACTTTGATAGATGAATGTATCATCTGTACCATGGGAGCAGCAATACTGCATGACCAAGTCCAACAAATGCTAAATGGACTTCACTGGATGTGTGATCCTACAAGAGGGGTGGTGTAAGCATGACACAGGGATATATAATTCCCTGAAACATTCCCTGGCAAAACTAGCCTCTGAAAAAAAAAAAAAAAAAAAAAAAGAGTCAAAAAGCGCATAGCTTTCTCTGAATGCATTGGCCAAGAAACTAGTGCCCTTCTTTGCAAGCATTTTTTTTGTAGCTGGTCTTCTAATTTAAGAATTTTAAATTAATCTAGCAAAATTCCTTATAATTATAGATCTTTTTTTATTCAAAATAATATCTCAATATGATACACATTTTTTTCTCTGTTCATTTGACTATATACAGAAGTGCAAAAAGTCAACCTTCGTCCCTTAGGTTAGAACTCATGTCTGCAGCATTTGGGACTCCTCCTATTCGGAGAAGTCTCTGCTTTCTCGCTCCTAATCTCACATCCAAACACCCGTCAATCTCACTGCTCGTTTTGGCCTGACATTCAGGGCAAACTTAAGAAATATTCAAACAAAAGTACATATCTTCTTGAAATGGATACAGTAGAAAATAATTTTTACTCTAAAACATGGCAATCTATATATCATACAATATATTTTAAAACATGATCTTGACATGTTACAAGGAAACCTTAAGTTGGTTAAAACATTAGTTGTTTTTTTTTTGTCTACTCATAGATGCTGCTGTGGCACCAAATTCACTGCTCTTATTCCTTGTATCAAAAACGAACTCTTCATCAACAAAATGAACTGATAATGTAACATTAACTGAAAAAAGACATCCAGCTATATGAATAAGGTGAATATTTCAAACTGACTCAACACATTATCATTTATATGGTTTGAAAAAGTTATGAATGTCATACTACCTCAAAATCTACAACGGCTATATCATTGTTGTCAAGTAATATATAGTAAGGCAAAAATAAAGAAAAAAAATCTACAACTACATACCTCAAATCGACTCAAATCCTAAGTAGTACATAACACATGAAATTTAAGAGAGTAATTGTTACTTTTACATCGAGAGAAGATCAAAAAAGATCATATGCGGCATGTGAGAGAACTATAAAACATCATTGGTGTTCTTTACCTGCATGGTGATTGAAAGTACATTGATTGGGCTGAGACCCATTAATTGTAATCTAAGGCTTTGTTAGGTATGTTACAATCGGTAAAGACATACTACACACCTTCATGAAAACAGAAACAATAAGTAATCATAAAACGGGCAATTGAATGAAGATGATAAACATGTTTCCTTAAATGTTTCAGCCTTTTGAGAGATGCTGCTGTAATCATTTGTGAACACGACTGGGAGAAAAAGTGTGCTTTGGTTTCTGTCGTCAGATCTACAAGTGAATGAAATACACACAGAGAAAGTGTTGTATCTCCTCAAAAGTAAAAGTTCACTGAGGATGGCTTGTGAAATTCAAACAGGGTGAGCAGACAAACAATCAGTCAAGTGCACACGTGGTTAAAATGACCTAATAGACCTTTGGGTCTGTTGTTTTAAATTCCCATCAACGCAATGCTCAACAGTGCTTCTTGGAGACACAGTTTGAGAGTTCCTCCTCTTTAAAAGAGGGCAAACACGGGAACACACAGTCAATCGAAGCTACACCCTCTACCAGGCTTTAGAGTCAATGGACTTTCTTAATCCCAACAAGCAAGAACAACACTAGTCTCTGAAAAGAGGCATGACAAACTTTAAAAAAAAACTAAATTTTTCTTTTAAAAGGAAAAAAACATAAAAAAAGGCACAAAAAAACCCCACTTCTAAAACTGATTGATTAGAGAAAGAAAGTAAAAGAGTAAAAAAAAAAAACACTCACTATGGAGATTCTGAAACAAAACATTACAAAAAGAGCCATACAAAACTTGAACCTTCGGTAAACAAATAACACTGCTGAGATAACACTCTGGTTTTAGCTGTATGGCCTTGATGGCACATGATAAGGTGAGGGAAAAAAAAGCTAGCCTGGCTGTGCTTTCAAGGTACACAGGTATGTTGGTTTACCCAGAACATTCATATGTCCAAGACCCTCATTTCAACATCTAGTTTAACTAGTAGCCGTAAAAACACAATACTGTACATGCCTAATTCTTTTGGCAAACAAAATTCCTGTTTAAATCATTGTGCCTTTCACTTTTGTATTCAAATTCAAGGTGCATGTTTGCATTTCACATGTAAACTATGAAATATGGCTATCAATTAAAATAATAATAAAGCAGAAGGAATTTTAAAAAAAAAGGAAAGAAAAATCTTGGTCTACTAACGTACCAGCACGGGATGTTGCTTTGTTGCAACCACGCTCTTGACCCTCTGTGCATGCAGTGATGAGAATAATTAGAACTAATTGAGTGCTTTGCTTTAGTCAGACACCGAGGTGTAATGTTTCACACACTGACCGCGGCACCAAGATATCCTCCTCTCTCGGCTGGACGTTAAATTTGACAAAAAAAACGTGTCTCGACTTTTATATGCGGGAAGATGGCACAGATCACGTGCTGCACCCTTGATGTTGACTCGTGTGATGAGACCAGAGATGGCAGACCCTTCTCTTCGTCCTGCTGCTTGACATTCTGAAGGTTATGTACATAAAGGCTGAACTCTTTTGGCTTGGACGGTGCCAGCACACATTCACTTGATCTGAAAGATAAAACCGATTTCACATGAGTGAATAATGCACTAAAGTGTGTAAATGATGCTACAGAGAGAGAGAGAGAGACAGAAATGACTGTTACAAGTTGTGTTTCATGTGCATGATCTTAAACCAGAGCTAAATGGATGCGTATAACTTCAACTTTGTAATGAATAGAGAGAATGTGAATTGAAAAAGGAACTCACTGTTCTTGAGAGGAACTACATTTGAGTCAAGTACTTGTGACTACTCAGATGATCTGCAGATATTATTGGAATCTGTGGGAAATAAAAAACAGACCATGAGATCAAAGAGATAATCCCAAACTGAGAATACTAAAAGTGGAAGTTAGCCGACAGCAAAATCACAATTCAACAACATCTGTTCATATTAAGATGAGTTAATCACTGAAAAAGCAGATGACAAGGTAGAAAAGCATCTTAGCTACAGTTTCATTCCAATGTGAGATGTCAATAAGAATTAACAGACACTCCTGGACAGCAGGGAGGGGGAGAGGGGGATTGATAGGAATGGAGAGATGAGGGGGTCAAAGGGAAACTGTCAGTGAGGTGACTCCCCCATGCACATCTACAGTAAGTCCTCCATGTTGTTGACCTGCACACAACAAACAACTGGCCCTGGATCATGACTGGTAACATGATGCTTCATCCTATCAGATGTTTCTTTACTGGTATTATGACACTATGCAATGTGGCCTACAAATGACCATGAACAGAAATGAAATCAGAATGTAGCACATCTTTCTTTCAATCTGTTTTCAAAACCTTTCCCTGATTTGAATGATGAATGTGTTTCGACTTTTTAACAGCTATGCTTTAGGTGCTGGAAGCAGCAGCGAAAAAAAGAAGAATGTAAATGAAAAGCCAAGCACAAAAGGGCACAGATAGCGACTGTAGCACAAGCTGTGCAAATGGCTCTTTTAAAAATGTAAACAAAAAAAAACTACCTCATACATACCAATTGCATGTATTCGTTGGTAGTCAACTTTGATAAGGAAGAGTCCTCAAAATGGGAAAGGACAAAAATCGAGGTTACAATGAGGACAAACATTTAATGCAATACAGTGTGATAAGATAAACTGGGAGACATGTGAACATTGTTTATAGTTAAAATGGAGGACAATGCCTCAGAACTTTTTATATCATTAATATGTGTACACATGTTGGACTCTTGTGTAGGCCAACAAGAAGGAGTACTGCCTCTAACCCAACCCACCCCTAGCTGTAAGACACAAGCATTCCCAGATCCTCCATGTGCATTTAGAGTGACAGAGAGAGAGAGAGAGAGAGAGAGAGAGAGAGAGAGAGAGAGAGAGAGAGACAGGGTGAGGCGGTAAAGGTGCAAACCTGATTGGCGGAGGCGGTTGCAAAGGGAACGCTTGTGGCAGATGTCGTGGCTGCAGACACAGCGGCTGGATTACCACCGTGCATCATGGGAACTTTTTTTGGAGGGAAAATCATGTAAGCAAAAATTCACAGAGGTGCAGTGTAGCCACATACATACAACAGGCAAATGAGGGAAGGAGGAGGAGAAGAGAGGGAGGAGGAGGAGGAGGAGGAGGAGGAGGAGGAGGAGGAGGGTGAATTCGATTTAACTGGATCCCTTTCTTCTCTCTGCCGTCACAGATAAGAGGTCTTGTGATTTGAGAACCTGGTGCGACACAGTAACACTGTAGCAGCAGTAGAAGCACCGACTCACTGTTATAAGTAGTAAAATATCAACTTAGGGCTCTCTTGGTAAACACCAGATAAGAGCTTCATTTTTTAAAAGGCAGAGAAGACAAGAAAGGAGGTTATAATTGAACTCCCTCTGTGTTTAAAACTGTTTTAGTGGGTGTCAGGTAAGTTCAGCCAAAAGCCAAGTTAAGAACGAGTATGAAAACAAAAGTGATATACAATAGGTATACATAGAGATACAGACATAATCAAGGTCTTTTACAATAATACTATAAAGAATAACAGCTGGCATAGAGGTCATACAGAACTTTTAAATGTCACAAGGTTTTGTTTTTCTGTCTGTTGACTCTTGCCTATGCTCTTACATTTAAGAAACGATATACACACAACATTACCAAACCAAAAATCAAAATCAAAGAGTCTTTTGGGGTACAAGACAGTACATTTCAGAATTGTATTTGGATGGGGTGTGAGTCACAGACATGAGGTAACAGGTAACTGAAGAAGGAAAGCTGGAACCTACCAACGCTGGCTGCAGGTGTCATGCACAATATTGAGCCTGCCCATCATGCAGTGCAACAGGAAGTGGATTGGATAGGGGAGAGAAATCAAAACAGGCCCATCACAAGGTTTTCGTTAGAGTGAGGGGAGAGATAAGGTGGGAAAAAAGGTTAATATCTCTCGGACACAGTCAACAGTGATTGGAATAAAAGGCGAAGTGGTGAACGCATCATAAAGCAATCTGTTCAATCAAATCAGAGTGTGAATCTGAACTTTTGTCTCAAGTGCAATGCTTATACATGTGTACTACAACAAGAGTGTTAGTGCGACTGTGATTGTAACAATTACCATCGTTTATACACACTCTAGACAGAAGTGAGGAGAACAGCAGGTGTAAAGAAGCCAGACTTTGCAGCTTGCTGCCAAACTGAGGCGTACTGTAAGGAACCATAACCACCCGGGCCCCTTCCTCCCAGCCCAAGCCAAAGCCCCAGCAGTGGTAATATGAGTGATCACACCAAGGACACTTTTATTTGACAAACATGTAACTCGTTACAAGTTCGGAGTTCTGTTTTTTTCTTTTCTTACAAACATCCATGACTTCCTCATTCAGCCTGCAGGGCCTAGACCAGTGGTTCTCAAACTGTTTTACCTCCTGTTATATTTTGTTTTCTCACCTTTCTAACCAGAGAATAATATATTTGGTAGAAAATAGGTGTATAAAGAGAGACAACACACCACTAGCCATCAGTACTTTGTTTACTTAACAACTTTTGTTTCAGAACACAAAGCCTGAGGAGGTTTTCCAACCAGCTTTAAAGCTTATTCCACCTCATACTGATGGTATTAAGATGTATTTGGATTTATTTTGGGCTTTTTATCCCTTATTCACATAGGACAGTGGATCATGAAGGAGATTGGGCAATGACATGCGGAAAAAGGAGCAGACTTGAACACAGGTTACCCGCCTTGACTACTAAAGCTTCTGTACAAGGGGTGCGACCTAACCGCTAGGCCATCGGCTCCCTACACTTCTGGTATTTTGTAGGCTGTGATTTTCACTCTGACTTTTCAGATGTTCTGCTGTAACATTCATTCAGCAGGTCAATACTATAAACGCTCAAAAGTAAACAACGTAGCAAACAAGAATACACTTGACATGATTGACAGCTGAAAAGAAATGTCCTGCGTTGAATATACTGTATTAATATTGGATGCAAAATGTGTTTAAACTTACATTTTTTTCTTGTCAAACTACTCATAAATGACTATGTTAGAAATAATGCATTTTCTAAAATGAATGTTTAAGACTCAAGTCCCCATCTGCAGTTCTCTGAAGTACCCTCACTTTGAGAAACACTGTTTTAGATTGAGCAGGTAACTATTTACTGATTGGTTGATTAAGGTTGGATTCCCATTAGTTATTACCGCAGTAATAACTCCTTTTCCCGAGGTCCTTACGAAAGGGGTTATGTACTCATATTAAGGCATATAGTGATAGACAGACAATTGAACCCATCATTTCTCCTAGTGGCCATGCAATGCCATACAAAGCACAATGCGCAAATCTGTTGAAGCATTTTTAGCTTTGATACAGCATACAAATGTTCTACCTCACTGGCTTTAATTGAAATCTTAAGGTTTTATGTGAGACTTCCTAGTAAGTTTCTTCTATAAATAATCCACACCGGAACTGCTCTGTGCTGTTATCTACCACGTTGCTTCACCCAAGCCAAGCAGGAGCCATGTTAAGCTGATCCTTGCCTCCGCCGGGTGTTCAGAGCTCTAGTGATGCTGCCTTTGGGATTCATACCTGATGGGAGGAAAGCAGCCTGCTGCTGAAACTGCATGTTGGCCAGGGCCTGTTGGTACTGGAGCATGCCGGTGTTAAACATGGCAGAGGCCCCGTTGGCCTTCTCCAGGGCTGCCCGCTTTGGCATGGGAGCCATGACACTAGGGGCAATGCCCTGCCCAGCCAGACAGAGGGGGAGGGGGGGGGCAGTGAGAAAGAAAATAAACAGAGATAGAAAAAGAAAGAGAGAGGTGCGTGGAAAGAGAGAGAGGGTGTGTTGGAAAGAGGCAAAAAACGGGAAAGAAAACAAAAGAAGTACATACGTTAGAGCACACAGAAACAGCATCAGAACATCCTTGTGTGTACAACAACAACAACAACAACAACAACAACATCATCATATCATCAGTAGCAAGCAAGCAGCAGTCTGACACAAGTACTACACAAGCAGGAGCATGGTGCTTACTGGAGCGACTGGCTAATAAGCATTCGTATAAACATTATTATAACAAGACGCTGACTTGGATCATTAACTTTGTACTCTTCTGACTAAAGGCAACATATGCAAGCATTAACTATTAAAACAATAATGCTGCTGCTAACAAGAGGTGGAACAGGTAGGAAGCACAGAGAGAGGGAGGCTGCACTGCTAGCTCCATGATAAACTATGTAAGCCATGTTTAAGTGATGGTTCACTCTCAGACAAGAGTCAAAAATGGTCTCACGCCAAGGGACAGTAGGAGGGTCATCTAAAAGTATGTTTTCAGGCATCAATAACTACAACAATAAAATTCTCTGTGAGTTCATTTAGTCCCAGTATGAGGCCATCCTTGAGGTCTGAATATCCGTGACAAGATTTGATGATGGAGTGAACAATCATTTGAACTGTAATCATCTGTTATGGTGGGATCACTCGTGTATGGATTTAAAGACTGTTCCTCTTAGCCCCACCTTTATCCATTATCTGACATGCACTAGTAACAGAGACATGCACACATTTGATTGAGCTGCTCCACAACACTGACCACTGACTTGGACGTAAGACTGAAGCCATGCCACCGTTAAAGAAGCTCTACTTCCCTAGCCCTCGCTGGCTTTTGTTAAATAGGCTATAGGTGATGAACTGATTGTGGCTCCTTGACAAAAAATTCCACATTTGAATTTGTGTTTGAAGTAGGGCTGTCAGCATTAGCTAGTTAATCACAATTAATTGAGGTCTGGAAATGAATGCACTTTTTCTTATCGCAATTAACGGCATGCTGTTTTGTTCCTTTAGGAGCACAGTGGATACGCCTCCGCAGTGTCTCCCTGTAGTCGCAGAGATGGAAAATAACAACTTCTTATTTCACTTTAAAAACTGAGCTGAGTGTGTGTGACTCAGCTGAGTCAGAAGTTATATCGACCTCATGACTTCAAACATTGCACTTTTTAACCGTGCTTCGCTGTTTTCATTTAGTTTTTGATCCGTAACAAGTTCCTCTTCCCGAAGTTAACCTTTAATCTACCAGAAGGTCCTCACTTTATTTCAAAATAAAAGCAGGGTTGAATTCAAACAGCAAGTGAAGTACTCACAGCTTAATACAGTGCAAACGTTCAAAATCAAAGTCTAACAATGTTTGTTTTGAAATGCAAAATAATGTAATTTCAAAGAGGCGGTTCAAAATGTTAGTAATCACGATTAACTATTGAAATTCAGTGATTAATCACAGCCTAGTTTGACAGCCCTAGTTTGAAGTGATGTTTACATGAAGGTAGCTGTTTGGTGTTGGATGAACCTCAATTCAGAAAGCCACAATCATTTTATCACAGGCAGTAATAATGACAGATCAACAGGAGGAAAAGACAGACATTGCACTGAGACAACGACAACAAAAATAGCGAGGTATCTTTGGTTAAACATACTGCTCTACAACAAAGCCACATGCCAAGCTAAAAGGTGAAAGGTCATAGTACCAGGTCAAAGGTTGCGTCGAGGGGTCGCTTCAGTGATTTGACAGCCGACTGAGTCTTAATTAGCAGGCAGCGAGCACATGATGGCAATGGGCCAATGGGGTTCAAGCGCATTAACATAAACCAGCAAGCAGAGGTGCATCATGGGGGCAGCAGTGCAGTTTGGGTATAGGTGAGAAAAAACAAAAACAAATAAAAAAACAAATCATTGGAATGCAATATACAAGGGGAAAACAGGACTAAGGCATGCACAGTGTGGATACTAGCTCTACTGCTGGACAGTTAAACAATCATCAATGATAACTACCATCTACAATTAGTCACCGTCACAAAACCATGGATGAATATAAAGGTGAGATTATTATACGATCATTGCTGTAAAGTGAGTCTCAGTGATCAAATTCAACAGAAAAAATGATCCGAAAGAATAATTTACAGGCTTCTGTTTCACTGTGCACATCATAGTCAGTGTCACATACAACTATTCACTGCCTGGCTTCTTCAATAAGAGCATGTAGGAAACACTGTGTGGCTGAACTATTATTCAAAGGTGCTGTTACTGAGAGACAGGACTGAAAGCACAATGAATCCTTTTTTAATAATGTCAAGAGGAAGGGAAGTAATAGAAAGGAAGCACAGAAACAAAGGTGTGACAAACAAGACCAGGCCATCAGAAAGAGAGAGAGAGAGATAGGGGGGAACTAGCTCTCTGTTTGTTGTCTTTGATTAGATGAACAAGGAACAGACAATCTATAAACTCTGTTAAATTAGGAAGAAAGAAAAAACATAAATGCCAATGATAATGTCCTATTGTCTGATTCCTTTATTTATACCATCTGGCTCTGAGCAGATTGGACCTAAACCAACTAGCAGACCTTTGAGATTTGACCTTGTAAAAGCAGGAATGAAAAGAAAGCTACTAAAAAGATGAGACACTTTCAAACACAAACATTCAATATTTCTTATTGCCTGATTTTAAAAGAAGAGGCGCTTGAATACATTTCAAAACTCTCTCATTTTGTGTCGTTTGGTGTGACTGAGTGTGACCTTGCGTGTACAGACTGCTCACCATGGCCGCGGCGGCTGTGGCCTGGTTCACCTGGTGCTGGGTAGCCTTAATTTTGGCTTGTAGGTGGGCTGGCGGATGGAAGTACTTGCACTTTTCCCGGGAGCAGCGACCCTTGATGTAGTCCATGCACACGGTGACGGTGTTGTCATTGTTGTCGATCATGGTGCTGTCTGATGGGTGGGCAAAGCGGCAGTCGTTCTCCCCCCGAGAGCAGTTGCCCCTCTGATACTCCCGACACACCTGGAAATGAAATGACGAACACATTTATGAGAAGATGTAGTTGCCTACAAACAATTCATGTAGCCAAACAATAGTTCCAAGCAAAGATTTTCTTCTTTGAGTATTTGCGTCCTTATGAAGAACATATCAACCAAGACTCATCGAGCTTTGACTTTCACCTGGCAAAGGGTGTGTAGCTAAAACATCCATTACACTTAAAAATGTACGAGACCTGCAGTTTAATAAATAGATGAAATGCTTTGCTTTCAGGGCTTCCTCTTTTTTAACAGCCTTTCACTCTGAAGATCAGATCTGTAGATATCTACGGCATTCTTCCTGTTAAAACAAAACTGTAACACGTGAATTTCCTAAATAAAATATTACACTAAAACTAACCCAACATGATAAACACAATAAAGAGCTGTGATATGTTGTGAGACACCAGAGGGCAGCACCTTCTTTCAAAAAAAGAGGTACCATGAGCACATGGGTATTCTCAAAGACAATCTAAAGACATTTCTCTTCAGTTTTCTTTTGATAGTAAGGACTTCACCTGGCACATCGACCCCACATGACTCTTTAATAAATGTAAATGAACTGTTCTGTTTACATTGTTATTTTTCACTATTGTGTTGTTGTTCTTACCTTTTTTGTTCTTAAATGTTTTAATGCTGTTTTTTTTAGAACTTCAGCTTCGTTCTAAATGTAAAGTGTTTCATGAATAAAATGTATAATTACTATTTGCTATCTTATCTGCTGTACACTCTTCTGCTCTGAGTAAACGAAGCAGTTCACTTTCCTGATGTGATTTTAAAGAGGAGACAAAATCCCAACATGTTCGCTCTGCTACAAGGCTTTTGGAAACCACTTTTTGATTAACATTTATGGGTTTATTGTGTGGTTATCTTATTCTTCATTTTTGTGTGCTACCCCAAAGAATATTCAGCAAGGAAATTAAGTATTGAGACAAGGTAGGGACACGAGTTGGAAATTAGCAATAGCTATATACTCTTTATGAAGCACATCAGTTGTATGCTCTGTATTGAAACTATGGTAAATTGCATTGTCCCTATTAAATAAATAAATTCAAATTCGAATATTCTAGATATTTCCAGCAGCAAAAACACAGTTTCATATAGTCGGAGATCAGAGTCAGAGAACAAAGGCTTCTTTTCTAAGCTGAACAACACCGGCTACAGTAGAGGAGGAAGATGCAGTCATTTGTCTGCTGACAGTAGCCTTGAACGACCAGAATTCAATGCTGCCGCAGCAAATGTTTTGCTTTGAGCAGTGAGAGTTTTTTTTTTTTTTTTGACTGGAAAGAATACGTTCATTTGCTGCTGCTTTACTATCACTGCTGCTATGGAAATCATTACCGCCCTTCCCACTCAAATAAATATTCAACAAGTTCAGGCTAATCTCTTGTGCTTGATTAATCCCATTTCAGGAAGCGTGCTGCACAAAAGTACTAAGTGTGCTGGAGCTAAACGAGACAGAGTAAGAGCGAGTTGGTATATTAAAAGTAAACATTTCATTACTAACTAACTCTACATCACAACCCCAAAATATATTACAGTTTATATACTTCAGACAGTTTTATTTTGATCTACCTCTTTAAATCAGCTTCCACTTTGCATAGCGTACTTGCTATTAATAATTTAATTAAGTTTCATAAACAGTTTATGTAAGTCAAATAAAGGATTCTATTATTTGTGGCTTGTTAAACCTCTGTTTACAACACTTGTCATGTTTACAGGCACATTTTCATCATGTTTTACTCCACTCCTACTGAGAAAGAAAATCATCATGAGTTTTTAAGAAGTTTCCCTGAATTCTTTGGGAAGAGTAAGATGATTCTATGCAACATAATGCACCAAAAACAGCTTTATTTCTCAGTCTGTAAGTTACCTCGAGTCTGTCTGTTCTCAGCAGTTTCTGGGCTGCAGCAGCGGCAGCGTTGGGGACTTGGCTGATGGTTGGGCTGGAGGCCATGAGGACAGGGGTGCTGGACATGATCTCTTGGGGCATCAGGCCGGGTGACATAGGGCTCAGGTAGGGATTAAAGGCAGCAGCTGCAGCTGCTGCTGCACTGGCGTTTGTAGCCATGCCTGGTGTAACCGAGAACATGGGCTGGACAAGAGCAAAATAAAATTAGATGGATGAAATAACTGTGGATAAAATGTTCACATAAACTATAAAGTAGGAGTTCTTTGAATAACAAAGGAGAGGGACTGACAGAGAGAGAAATCAAAATGATGAAAGTGCTGCACGGACAGTGTCGGAGCTGTATATGCGTGAGCCTTCACATGTATGCCATCTCACCATTAACATCAGCTGTGGTGTGTTCATACGTGTGTGTCCTCTCACCATAGGTGGTAGCTGTGTGCCGGGCATCATAGCGTTGGCGAGCTGCATCTGCTGGGCCAGCATGGCCATGTTCTTCTGCTGGATCAGGTTGTTCCTGCCATTGATCTCAAGCTGGGTCTTTAGGTGGGGAGGAGGGTGCAGGTACTTGCAGTTCTCCCTGGAGCAACGGCCCTGAAGAGAGAACACAGTCAGATTAATGTATGGATTGTATTCCAGGCTAAATCACATAGGAAATGGTATCTGTGCAATTCATGGATATGTAAGAACAACCGGGGTAAAGATCCTTTAGGTATATCCTGGAAACAGAACCTCAAAGGCTCCATCCCTCCTTTCAGTTTCTGCCATCGGGCAGACGCTACAAAGTCCCTCTGGGACAAAACAACTACAAAAAATCGTTATATGACTCCATCAGTCGATGTCATCGCTCGATGCAGTCTAATACAAAAGCATTTTGAGCAGTGAAAATTTCATCAGTACAGATATATATTTTTTTGTGAAACATTATATTATCAAAAATGGTGCATGGCTGGTATGGATGGATACACCCAATGACAGCATGCTACCTTGTTTATAGCAAGCACAATGTCAGACACTCATTAGGTCTGGGCTCAGTCACTAATTGTTAACAACTTGCTATTTTTGTCAGTCCCAACAGGGACATGTCTCTGTGTTAGTGTGTCTGTGTGTGTGTGTGTGTGTGTGTGTGTGTGTGTGTGTGTGTGTGTGTGTGTGTGTGTGTGTGTGTGCATGTGTGTGTGTGCGTGTGTGTGTGTGCTTAGCTCAAGAAGTCATGACTGACACTGTTGTGCTGCTGTCCAGACGTTCAGCTTAGCTACATGTTCAACCAACACTATAAATACTGTCAGCTCATATGATCCTTATATATCGTATCAGCAGTCATCCAGAGGTCAAAGTCTTCCAATAATGATCTCAGACAGAGATTCCTTATAGGTGCTAGCTCTGAGTCTGGAGAGGTGGAGTTAAAGGAGAGGTACAACACACGCACGCACGCACGCACGCACGCACGCACGCACGCACGCACACACACACACACACACACACACACACACACACACACACACACACACACACACACACACACACACAGCCACACACTAATGCATGCATGTTAGGGTCATGCTCCTGTAACAGGTGGCAGCTAGACGTCACCCAAACGCGCACAGACCAGTCCAGAGTTTACGCAGGATGTGTATTTACTTTCAGCCCTTTGGCACAGCTGAGCTGACACTGGCGGACTGTGCTCTCTCCTCGCTGACAGAACTTTCCCCACTGGGATTCATCTCTGTACCCCGTCATGACTTCATCCCCCCCCTCTCCCAGCTCCTTCACTGTCACCGACACCAGAGCACCAGACAGGTGCAGGGAAAGGAGGGGATATAAGGACACTTAAATGGCAGAGGGGGCATTTTAAGATATATTGTCTTGTCCAGTTGTCTGAAAATGCTATCATAAGTTCACATCGGGTTTGCTTTTAAAATGATTGCAGATTGTGTTGCAAATAGGAAGGTGACAACACTACAGAAAGGATCGACGGGGATTACAGCCATGTTTCCTCTCTACAATGTCTCTGCTACTGCATGCTTCAATAAAAAGGGCGTGAACATGAATGAAGATATTTTAAAGTGTATGTTTCCATATACAATCTAGTGTAGAGAGCTAACTGACGTATGAAATTACATATTCAGAAAGGTTCATGCCTAGTTTTTTAAATGTAATGATCAAAGCACAGGCAAACAGATAAACATACAGCCATTAAAACACCATAACTGGATTAAATAACTATTAGTAATCTATGTGACACAGCTTCAGATAATCCATTATACATGAACACTAGGACAATGTCAGTTTTTTGAATGTATGGAATTAAATAATTGTTTATTAAAGTTTGAACCCAATTAAAAGCTATATTTAGAGGTCATTACATTTATCAAAACAAAATTCAACAGAACTTCATGCTGAGGGGAGGTTTGTACAGAAGCTGAGCTGGCATTCAGAACAATTCTGACGCTGACAACACTCAGAGGTGTGTGCGTGTGTGTGTTCGTTCGGGGGAAAGTGTGCCGTGCGCGTGTGTGAGGAGTTGAAAGCATGTTTTAATAGCACTCATTCAGAGAGTGACAATGGCATGCAGCAAGGGGAGGGTGAGAGTGTGTTGAGAGGTGTGTGTGTGTGTGTGTGTGTGTGTGTGTGTGTGTGTGTGTGTGTGTGTGTGTGTGTGTGTGTGTGTGTGTGTGTGTGCAGAGGGGGCAGCAAAGGCATGAGGGATCATGTTGCGTTCACCCAACATGAACCTGTCTGTCGACCCCTGGATTAACGGTGGGGTGTATGAAAATGTGTATTAAGTTTGATGGGTAATGTTTGAGGTAGCAACATGAGGGTTTGACTTTGGCTTACTTCATTTGCCATTTTGTCATATCATGCAAAAAAACAAACAGAAAAAAAGCCATCAACCACTATTGGCAGTCATTTAGAATAAAAAATGGGCTCCCAGAAGAGGAAACTTCAGAGAGTGAGAGAGTGAGAGAGAGAGAGAGAGAGAGAGAGAGAGAGAGAGAGAGCTGCGTAAGGGAAATTGTAGAACTTGCAGAAGAAGTGATTCGTTTGGGTCATCACATGCAAGGAGGTGAGAGAGAAATGGAGATGCAGGCAGTGAGGAGGAGGAGGAGGAGGAGGAGGAAGACACCACTCCTCTAGCTACATGTTTGTGGCTGTTATTGTGACATAAGGGGCCTTGAAGTGCAGCTAGAGACCGTGTCCACGGTAACAAAGCAGCCAGACACTCTTGCTCCAGCAACACAGTGATTCCTTGAACCTTCTTGCTGGCATATACAGAAACCACGGAAAATACTACACAAGCAACCAGCCCTGAGAGCAACCACTTTTCCAAGACGACCCCTCTCTGTGACCAGTGATACCATCTTTAACATTTCTTATCACTGACCTGCTCTGTCAACAAGGACTCAGACCTGGAGCAGAGACTTACAATATCTCACTAAACCCAAACATTCTTAAAGGGATAGTCCAGACTTTTTGAACTTGCGTGAGGTACTTTTTGACAGTGAGTGTACAGCAGATAACAGCCAGCAGGGAGGAGAAGCAGCTGCACGGAAGCTAAGCTTTGCAGAGTATCAATTAAAAAGTTCAATATATTTTTGAATATTTCCCTGCGACAGCCATTTAAATATACAGTAGTACCATTTTATTTGTTCCATTAAAATAACCATTAACTCCCTTCTTAAGAAATGCAAAGTGACTGTATAGGTAACCAGTAAACGATTTCAATTGTAGCACATTCTAGATTAAGTATTTAGTTCAGTATTTTCTTTTCTTCATTCCTTTAGATTGCCAATTTGTAAGTGATGTATCACACAAAAATAACCTTATATAATAACTTAATTTCACAAGTGTTTCAACTGAAGCCAAATACTACCAAGCCAACTCTCTTTTAAAACACAATAAGAAGTCCTGTTATATTGCCAAACTCTCCAGCAAAGCGAGCCTTGTTTTTCCCACTCCTGCTGCCAGTTGAGCTTCCCCTGCCTTCTTGTAACGTTAGTCGACATTGTGTTTTGTATTATTTGGGGGGTGGGTGGGGGGTGGTTGTGTTTTTCCTGGTGAGATCAGTCTTACCATACTTCAGGCCAAACAGGGAACAATAATCCCACAGCTACCGTACAGTCTGATAGAGGATAAATTGTAATAACATGTCCCACCCTGATCGCCCTCCCTTCTAACTCTCATCCACACTCCTTGCCTTTGTCACTGTGTGGGATTTAAACAAACAATGAACCAATGTGTAAAGAATGCTGGGTGGGGCTGCATCCCATCCTTTAAAGGGGAAGAGATGATGCAGGCGGTGAGGTGTTGTGAATTCACATGTGGGTTTGTGTGACGGGTAAAGAGTGAAACATAAGGAAAGGTGAAGAAACCCTGGCTTTTGCTGAAGGGTTAGAGACAAAAAAACAACTGGTAAACCAATGGTTTTGAAGCTCAATAACTTGCAACCCCGTTAATAATGTTAATCAAGCCCTGAATTTTTAAGGGGCAAATCTGTTGCTTTGTTATAAACCATTGGATCCCCATCTGGGACCCCCTGGCATACACCAAAGATCTTAGGGAAGGCCCGAGACAGGAATGTCTCACCTTTATTTTGCGTGGGTCCTAGGGGTGTGTGTGGCTATGTGGTGTGATGTTATGGCTTGAGCCTTGGTTCTGATAGCTGTTCTAGTGTGACGCTGCTCTATTCTCTACACTGCGTTCCAATGACTTCTGTCTAAACATACACAGAGATGAAAGCCCTTTCTCCTCACACATGCTGTGAATGAAGCTTTGTTTGGCCGGAGAGCAGCGGAGACTCAGAGGGCCCGGCCCAGTGGTTGGTCTCTTTGTCTACTGTGTGCTCGAATATGGGTTTACTATCATAAATTTACTGTATCTGTGGAACACTTGCTAGCATTAAGCTAACAATATAGCTATGTTTCATTTTTTTGTTGCCAGGGGTTCACATTTCTGTATCTGACCATGCACTCACACTGATACCCTAGTGATTATATCTATATCTCCCTGGTGGGGCCAAATGTCCACAGTGATGCATGCAGCACAGCTTTGTGGTCAGGGAGTTGATGTGACCAGTGCAGCTTATTGAGATATGAAAGAGGGAGTGTTAATCAACGATAATAGTTACAATATGCCCCCGGTGACGCATTACCACCACCCTCACAAAACAACAACAGAGAGAAATGGGATTACAGGCTACAACACAGACCACACACAGAGCGATGAGGTTAGCCACATAAATACAACATGTTTGTGTTGATGGAAAACTTGAGAGGGGGGTAACAGTTTTTGAAAATAAAATAAATTCTTCGAGCTGGGGACTCAGTAGTCTCAGGTAAGAAAAAAATAGGATGTGCATTAGAGGCTGTAGCAGCAACACAATCCTAGGACAAAAACAGACTGACACACACAGCAACCAGTTATTCACACTCGAGAGGGTGTTGGTTCTCAGAAATGCCTCAGGTCAGATGTCACGTACACAAGAGCCCAGGATCCAAACTTAGACCTATTTGACACGGACCTTTTTCTTATAACGACACCTCCCTCCCCTCGTCTATCTCGATATCTCTTTCACACAAACACACTTTCATGTGACTTTATTTACAGCAGAATTCTGTCTCTACAGTCTCTGCTCAGAGACTTGCTGCTCCATCGCTTGTAAGAGCTAACAAGTTTACGTCTGTGCTTTTCATTATCAGTAATAACAGAGCAATCACGCAGGTATCGATTTGAGCCGTTGCACTTTATGAAAACCATCCAGTCCTCGCAGTGTGAGAGCGTGAGGTGGCCTGGGAACATTCATTTAATCATCACAGTGCCTCTCTTTCCAGTGGGACACAGAGAGAAGAGTCATTGAGCAGAAATCACAAGGTCCAGGCAGCAGTGAGGCGTCAATAACTCTGCTGTTGTTTCTGAAATGACTGAGGTGTGCTCCTTTCTCAGAGCATGAACGCTTCACAGGCTGAGGATCAAAGCCTGCAAAATCTCCAAATCAGCTATTTAGAAACTTAAAAGGTGAGTAATCTAGTGATCTTGATATGAATTTCCGTTGGTTGCTGCATCAACATCATGAGCAGCACATTTTTATGGTTCCCCGGTGTACATAGGATTATACGTTTATGGAGAATCGATTACAATCATTAAAGATCATGCTTAAAGGCAAGATTGGGCCACCATAACTGTCCCACACAATCGTAAAAATCTCACAGATAAAAAAGAGGAGAAAGAAGGGATAGTGATGATATACAAAGGAGTAAAAGACAAATCCTATGACTAAAACAAAAAAGGTTTCTTTCCATCTTTATGACATTGTTTTTCTTTTTCGTCAGAGTGGCAGCGATACATGGCATCTTAAAGTATCAAACGGCAAGAAAAACTAGATACGTATGACTCTACTTTTCTATTTGATGAAACTTTGTCCTCGCTTTCTATCCTCAGTACCTTTCCAACATTATCTGCACAGGGTTCATGTCCTTCTTAGTTTCGGGACACCATGTCTTTAGAAACACACAGAAAGAGCCTCTTCTTTCAAAGGCAGTGTAATAACCACCACCAGGCAGAGGATTTTATTTGCAGTACTAACAGATTCAATCTGGCATGTATTATGCTAATCTGATCTCACAAACTGTAATCCTATCCACAGCTCTAATCCCACTGTCAACTGGCCTAATCCTGTTTAGGGGTGCGATTATCTCCTCCAGCCTTGGCGCTGGCACAGACTGGATGCTTTCACACACACACACTTACTCACTCTCTTATTTGCATTTGGGAAGGGATTTTGCTCCAAATCTTTTTTTTAAACAAATAGTCCCTTGAAAAGTAGAGAACTCTACTCGTTTCACAAATTCTCTTCATACGTCGATGTCCAATAGAGCTGGACAAAAATGAAGTGGAATCTAATTCTTTTCAATGATTCTAAAAGGACAACAAGTATTTTAACAACATACATTTACTCTCCCTGCCACTTAAATAAAGGATAGCTATTCTGATTTTGATTTAACTGAACTGTGAGTGGATACAATTACCAAGGTTACAACAAATTCAAAAGTTATCCAGTTGAACAAGAGATGCACATTTTAAGATGCATTTAAAAAAAGAAATCTCATCAGTGCATTTATCAAAACAGAAAATATATATGGACCAAAGCTGTTCATGTTTGGTCAAAGGGTTACCCTTTAATATAAAGAGAAAAATGCAAAGGTGCCAGTATTAGTAATACACATTGTGGAGTATGCAGTGCAGTATAATTAGTGTAATTAGAGACTCGACTAGTTTGTGCGTGACACAAAAACTAATTAGGGCTAACGATAATTGAACTGCAGGTGGTGCGACTGTTTCAGGTCAAAAAACAAGGACACATGGCTTATTTGGACTAGCGAGAGTGGAGGCATCATTTGTGAGGACGCTGCAGAAGTTCACTTCTGAAGTTTTTAGCTGAATGTCACAAAACCAAACAGAATCAAATGTGTACATTTCCATTTTTTTTAATGGGCTGTTTTCATTATTTCTAAAATGTGGCCTGAGACTCCTGTATAGAAATCCACATATGAAAGTGGCACAAATCTGATGAAAAGATCAGATACCACATAACTTGTGTTGTTCACACTGTCATAAAAATAAAAATCAGATCTGAGTCACATACGAGCAAAAAAATCTGATTCAGGTCATTTTTACCTGCAGTGCGAATGCAGCCAAAGTAATCAAGAACACTAGCTCAGGTATTGACAGGCCCAGACACTTTAGAAGGAATGCTCGTTTAAAAAGAAGAAAAAAAAAACAAACAAGATAGAAGAAGTACAGCAAGGGGGAAAAAAACAGATGGATAGCCATCAGGGATGTGTTTCCTTGTTGCCCAACATTCCCATGCCTTTCACAACCTCCAGCGGGCATCTCACCATGCGGCTTCTCTTTCACATTCTGGCATCAACATAAAGATAAGGAGCTGGGTGAACTTGACTGATGGACCTAACAGCTGGCGCGAGGGAGGGGCAGCGGGGAAAAGGTGCTGAGAGAGGAGAGTCTAAGTGAGTAGCTTGTGCCCTCAAGCTCCTCTCTCACCTGCCTAATGGGAGGATAATGGCTGAGCTGACTGACTGAATATGAGATTGTTTGCATGGAGGAGTATTAAAAAAGCTTACAACAATGAGAGGAACACAGAAGAATGTGTGTGTGTGTGTATACAGAACTGAACATTATAGGATTAAAATAAGATCATCTCTTTTCAACCAACTGATCCTCTTTATTATGTCACTTTGGAGTTGGAATGAGTCACTTTTAAAAACCATGTAAGGTTAGATTATTTCTTTAAATGTACTCACATTGGATTGTCATGTCTTTATTAACTTTATGAACTACTTAATTAGAGTGCCCTAATTAGCATGAAGGAGTGATCCATGCATGTGTTTAGTTTTGTCAAAGTTGTTATGGCCTTAAACAAGATCAATGCCTTTTTTTGTTTGGGTAAAACAAAAGACTTTGTTTGTTAATCTTGTGCTATATGACATTCATGCTAGCTTCAAACAAAACCTCAGGCAATGTAATTTTTTATGGTATGTCTGTATTAAAACGAGAAAGGAAGAGAGACAGAGAGAGAAGGAGAGAGAGAGAGAGAGGCTAGAAAAGTAATCATTGTATCAGTGGTGATATAAAGGGGCTCAGTGTGATGGAGGGATGGGGACGGCTGACACTGAGAAGAAAAGACAGGCTGTTGCCACTGATCTTCCGTCACATAAGCTAACAGAGAAGACGCACAGCCACACTGATCCGACGAGGATGCACACACCGTGGAACGAGCAGACCAAAGGATGTCACTGTGTGTGGTTGTGTCTGTCAGTGTGGGTGTGAGTGTGTGTGTGTGGGCCTGGATTAGACTGCTCCAACCAGAAATCTCTCTAGCGTGAAAGTGAGAAAGACGTTAGAATAAACCCATCATCACTGGGAGGAAGAGACGTAAAAGATCCCACTTATTTGTATAAAAGCCCTTGGATGTGACTCAGCTGTTATCCAGAGAAACCTGCCCGTTTTAATCAGCTACAGAAAGACAGAGCACAGCCAAACAGGCGACAATTTGATATGAACAGTCCTCCTCTAGTAAAAGCTAAATCATGTGGATCGCTGAATCCTAGCCTTGGTAATTTAAAGGAGAGAAGATATCCCATTAAAAATCCAATTAGGAAGAAGATTCCATGCATTGACTGCTGAGGAAGAGAAACCCAGTCTGTCTGATTTATAGCAACACGGCAGAATACTGATCAAAGACTAACACAGTAGGGGCGCAGGTGGACTAGTGGTTAGTTTGCCTGCCCCATGTACAGAGGAGAAAAGTTTGTCCTTGTAATACATCATCATTCTGTGGATAGGTGGCCAATTTAATTTCCTTCTAGATGTTTGTTTTTAGGCTTGCTGTCTTTGGCAAAAAGTCTGCGAGGATCACACGTCTACGAGAGACTCTGGATTCAACACACCCATCAGTGCAAATAAACACCACATTTGAATTGTGTCTCAATGTTGCACAGATCTGTTTAGACAGCCAGTGAGGAAGTGTTCGATCTGTTTAAGTTGAGTTGAACAATTTCAGGTTTATAAAATGTGTTTGAAAAAAGTGAGATTTTTTTTTACATTAAACACTGTCCCACTAAATAATCAAATTGTAACAGCATAAGAAAGGATTAAAAAATAAAGCTATGTTAAGCTAAATTTAAAAAACACAGTTTTAGCTTTGGTTTTCACGAATTCTTCAATGGCCAAAGAAATCACTGCCTGCACATGGCCATGAGCGGTGGGACTCTTAATGTACTGTGCAGTGTGTGGCAGCATTATCAAATACACATTAGCCTTCTGAGCTCACAACCATATGTCTACACAGACACACACACACAGAGAGAGAGAGAGAGAGAGAGAGAGAGAGAGAGAGAGAGAGAGAGAGAGCATGTCGTCTTGTTGCTTTTACTGCCCAGAGATTGGCTTGATGATTTGTTTGAAATCATAAAAAACACTGTCGACTAGCAACGCTGCTAATATTTACCCCACATGTCCGTCTGCCCAACCACCGCTCAATCGGTGTGTGTGTATGTGTTTGTGTGCGTTCAACTTCACTGCTCCATGCTACCACTGCACATAAACATGGCGTCAAAATAAGGTCAGCAAAATGAGAGGAGAGAAAGATAGAGATACAGGCAGTGAACGAGTTAGAGAGATAGAGACTGAGAGGGATATATAAGAGGTATTTTACCCGCCCTCTGCTCTGCAGGAATGTAATCTTGGCTTAGAACAGTCTGGTAACACAAAGAAACCCGCTGCACAGTGCTACTATTACAGATATAACACAAAAACACTCATGCACATACACATTTAGTCTCTTACTCAGAACTCAGACATGATGACAGTGGGTGTGTCAGGCTGGCAGGTAGACAAAGTACAAAGTACTAAGCTGTATTCAGATGTGTGAGTAGTCAAACTGTTCTCTATGGTAGACAGATACAGCTCGTTTTTTATGACCTGTTGGGTGTAAACAAAGACTTGCTGCTGCTCTCGAGTTCACACAAGGTCATAGCTCTGCGGCCCCCAATAATTCCATTGTTTACTTTTGTGTGTATAAGTTTGTGTGTCAACGTGTAAGGGTCTACCAGGGTGTAATGTGAACCATCCTGTCCAGGGATGGGTGTGGCCTGAAGTAAATGAGGTGGAAACCCGACTGAGCGGGAAATCAAGTAGAGGGAGCCGAACCAAGATGGGAGGAGAATGGAAACAAGCAACCGAGACGAGGACAACAAGTGAAGGAGGAGTGAACTAGAATAGGCTTGCATTAGATAAATGTAGGCGGGTACAGTATTTGAAATAAGCGGGAAGTTGACCTCTGTGTGGGTGGGGTTGGAGTTGCAGTATTTATTGACTGTGTGAGACTTTAATTTCAGACTTATTATAGTGTAAACTAATGAGGCAGGCATTAGCTCACCTACTTCAGACACCTGATCTGACTTTTCTACTCCAATCTGATAAGAGGGCCGTGGTGAACCAACACAAGTGATTACAGCTACTGTAGTTAATAGTAGGTTACTTCCTAGACATTGTTTTTTTTAAAAGTCAGAAACAGTGCAGCTCAGAAGAGCATAGCATACATTTCCACCTGTCTCATCAGTTATCCTGTATACGTTAGTGTTAAAGCAGATCTAAATATTTAGGTCTAAGTATTAATCTTACAGATTTAGTGTCAGTGTATCATTCCTAACTTGTCTGCACAGTGGTTTATCATTAACAGACAAAGTTGCAAAGCTTATTTTAAATCAGGGAGTTCTGGCCGTCGTTATCCTTCTCCAAATATTTACCCCCCTTTGACATAGCTGAGCTGTCTGTGCTGCACGGAGCAGATACACAGGCAACAGAAAAGGCTCCACACCGAGGTTAAGGCCAAGTTTAAGGCTAGTGAAGACTCCCACATACACGTGTAGTGTACGTGTATGGACAATTGCACACAACGACGACTTAGCTTCGATTCTGTGGCCTACATGACAAGGTTGTTCTGATTGATTCTCTTGCTTGAGGGTATCTCATGCACATTTGATTACTGTCGTGAAACATCTTCCCATGAAAAATTGCGAATAAACTTAAACTTATATTCCCATCTCTAATTCCCTCAACGTAGACAAGTGTGTCTACAAGTGTGGTTTTTTGCAGGCACATGTTTTTGTATGAGGCTATGTCTGTGTGCATGTGTGTGTGTGTGGACCATGTGAAAAGGAGGCCAAAAAAAGAGAGCAAATGAGAGAGTGAAAGAGAGAGAGAGAGAGAGAGAGAGAGAGAGAGAGAGAGAGAGAGAGAGAGAGAGAGAGAGAGAAAAAAAAAGAGTGTGTGGCTGTTGGGAAAACGACTGGGTTTGGGTGTGACCCGCTCAACTATGCGCTGGTGATCATGTGAGACCTGGTCTAATTATACACCTCTCAAGAAGAAGGCCGATCCTCCCTCATGGGCAGAGAGTGTGTGCACATATGTTCAAGAGGGTGCAGAGTGTATGTGTGTGTGTGTGTGTGTGTGTGTGTGTGTAACGGTCAGGGGGTGGGTGAGGGGGTCTAAGGGGATGAAAGACGTGTAATTGAGAGCAAAGTCAGTTCATGTAAGACAACTAAATTGATCAATTGTACTATTTAAAACACTTAAAGGTGAAAGTAAAGTAAGATGTGATTTGACAGCATGCGGGTGTGTAGGCCTGTGTAAGAAGAAATCCTTATTTAATGTCTTATTTCCAAGCTGTATACATTGCACTAACGGAACAACAGCCTTTGCTTCTTGTCCTCTATCCTCTTAAATTCTCTCTCTCTCTCTCTCTCTCTCTCACCCCCTCTAGCTTCCTCCTGCTGTTTCCACTGTGGGTTTTAGAGACCAGCTCTGTTTTTCATTACCAGTGGAAAAATGGGGCAAACAGTTAAAAAAAGTATCAACCATCTCCATTAATACAGGGAGTCCTAGTGGAAAATGAGTCCAATCTACTAAAATAGGCCCCTTGGTTCCTTCAAAAAGCCTACATATATTTGCCAGATGACCTTTACCTCAGAAAGACAATTAAACACAACTTTACCTATTGAGATCATTCAGCATCTAGATAAAAGCACTACTGTATTGTCTGTCATAATGAATTCAGATGAAGAAAGCATTTGTGATTTATCTATTTATAGCTATTATGTTTCTAAAGGGATTGTAGTTTTTCTTTTTTTACAGCTTTGGACACCTTTTTGTAGTTTTGGCCCAAATGTTGTTGGTTTGTTACATCATTTTACCTGCCCAATGAATTTCTGGTATCTGAAACATCCCTTAAACAGTACCCGCAGGGACAGGTATAAGCACTCAGGCAATCACAGGACGGATCACAAGTTGTAAACAAACAGACAGTGTATCCAGAATATTTACTGAAAACACAAGATCACGTGAACTAGCATGTGTGTCTGTAAACTGCGATGAACAGTTTGGGTAATGTTTTTTTCTCAGCTTTGTCTTCCCTTCCTAAGAAGTTGAATAACCTGAAGGTTTGTTTGAACCTGGCTGTTTTTTCAGTAAAAGTTGAGGAGAATTAAGAAAAGATTTGGGCCACTTCCAGAATAGGATTGACAGCAAAAAAACACTTAAAATGAGTGAATATGTCATAATAACAGTGATTCGATTTAGCACACACACATGCACTAGGCATTAGCGCATTGTGAGGAAACTTGGGAAGACTTCAGCTTGGGCTTGACAATGTTCCTCTGTCCACATCTGGCCATAAACACTGTTCTGTGAGTCGACTCACACACGCTGTCCTCATCATAACCCTGCCTCGCTTGAACACTGCCAATGACCACGAGTCACCAATGTCTGCAGGGGCAGAATACAAACAGAAGTGAAAAACACACGCAGCCGAACCTGTGTGTGTGTGTCAATGCTGGAAACTTTGGGTTGGGGTCCGCCCATCTCTAGAGATCATGTGCTCCGATAATAGGACCGATTGTGAAAGAGAGAGAGAGAGAATGAAGAGAATGAGTAAGAAAAAAAGGGTGTTTGCTTTTCTGCCTAAAATTGGAAAATGAATGCAGACGTTGACCCAAATCAGCCCCCGACTTTGCATGTACAGTATACCCATATAGAAACCACCATACACACAGACACAAACCCCCTCTAACTGCCCCCAGGGCCTTTATACAGGAAGTGGTTTGTCTGACTAAAATCTACATGATGACGCTATCACCTTGTTTCTGTCTAACTGTTGGAACATGTTGTGCTCAGGGCATCCATATGAGTCTGTACATGTGATGGCCTATTCATCTGTGTTTTCTTTTACAAAAGCTGGCACACAGCAGCGTTTACCCCTTCTAGAAGGACAGTGCTGAAGTAATGCCACAGTGTTTATCTACAGTGTAATCGTTCCGAAATGTGAATGATACAAAAATAGTGCAGCAAACACTCGTCAAAACACTTCAGCCTGTTCCACAGTGCAGTGTTACCAATGCCTGACTTCTGCTTCCTGAATCTAAAAAGCTTCAACCCCCTCCTTTCGCTCCTCTCTGTTCTCTTGATCACATGTTGCAGTCACCTGACCAGAAATAGGTGGGACCAAGGAGAGCACATGCTGTGTCCAGACGGTGCACTTGAGCATGATGTACGCTGTGGATAACTACTGATTCAGGTTTATAACAGGCTACATTTCCTCTCGCTGCTTGTCAGACTGAATGTGCTTGTTCTCTTATCGGCTTATCATTTTGTCCAAGATGTGACCTCTAGACTTCCTGTTCACACACCTGCCTCTCATTTCTTACCTTGAGTGAGTCAAAGCAAGCAATGACCCGTCCATTGTCGATCTGACAGCTCTTGGCCGGATGAGCGAACTTGCACTCCTGGTCGGAGCGTGAGCAAGTGCCCCTCTGGAACTCCCTGCATACCTCGAGTGTCAGCCACTTTGTGTCACGAATATGTGCCATGTTCATTGCCATGGCGACAAGCTGGCGAAAGGTATTCCGAGCTGAAATCTGTTGGCGGGAGAATAAAGAACCTCTAAGGTTTTAATCCACAACCTTAAGGTATTGTTTTGTTTATCTGTTGTTATAGTCTGTGATTTGTGAATGTTATGTCGAAATGAAATATTAAAAAAAAAGTTCCTATTGATTGAGAGGGGTCCTGTTCCAAAGTGAAATGTTGCAAAGTTATGTTTGGCTGTAAATGTTGGAAATATATCCTTAACAGTCAACCAAAGAGGAAATGTTTATATCCTGGAGACGACTCCGCCTTATAATGAATTCACTCTTAGTTTGAATTTTCTCTTGCTGAGCGGTTCTCTTCTGCAACATTCAAAAGCCCAGGAGGCAAAAGATGAAGAACACAGTCCTCTGGTTGGTGCAGTGAAGCAGGCAACAAAGGTGATAGTCTGGGTGTGGCCTGCAACACGTAGGTTAAGGACACTGAGGACCAAGTGGAGGCTTAGAGGGTTGAAGGCGAAGGTTAAAGGCAGGGTGGGTGAGATGCTGCTTGGGCCTGGTGGTGTGTCGGGCTGCTGTGGTAAGGCTGGTCAGTTGGCAGAGGGGCTGTCGTCAAGGAGTGGATGGTGATGTTGGTGGTTGGACGAGCAGGTCAGGGAGTCGGCTGCAAGGAGGGTGTGGTCGCTGTCCTTGTACTCGTGTTACTGTGGCAGCAAGCGAGCGAGGTGGGGGGGAGGGAGGAGCTTCAGCTGTAGAAGCAGGTCAAAGCTGCAGCAGACATCAGGGAAGGCACTTCCTCTGGGGAGAGAGAGAAGGATAAGAAGGAGAGAAGGACAGACTGATTAGTTTTGTGATAAACATGCAACAAAAACTTTTTATGTTTATTTCTCTTTCATAGCAGGTTCAGACCTGCAGTATTTTTCAAACTTGTGCAAATGTTTAGCTATGCGGCAGTTGGAATGAAGAATAAGTAAAAATGTCAGAAATGCAGGGGTGTCAGCTAAAACAAATAAAACATTCACCCGCCCTGTGCTCTAAACACACATGGTGCGCACACAGGCTCATCACACCACGCCGCACACACACAGACACAAAAATACACACACTAAAAGACACAAAGCAGCCATTCAGAACTTTCCACCTCCTTTGGTCGAAGCAGGAAAATCGGATCAAATCCTGTATCACTTACAGTCGAGTACAGCGAAGCAGACCATTGCAAATGTGTTTAGAGGTGAGAGAAAGGAAGAGAGTGAAAGCAGAGGGGAAGTCGAGGCAGGGCATGTGGGAGAAGAGGTTAGTCATTTCCCTTCTTGCGAAGCGGTGTGAGTGTAGGGACCAATGAGCGCCGGCGGAGTTGCAGCAACATTCATGGCTGAGCGCCAGGTGAGAGCAGGGGGAGGCGCAAAGAGGAGGCTGACCTGCCCGCTGCTGGAGGAAGAGAGAGAGAGAGAGAGAGAGAGAGAGAGAGAGAGAGAGAGAGAGAGAGAGACCCAACTAATCACTCTTCTCACTTTTAATATTACTGTTTTCGCAAAGAGATGATACTTTTTTTTTAAACAAGAAACTTTTCAAATCTTTGAGAAAATCAGTCCATGAATTTGAGTATTTTCTTATTAAAAGAACCATCATCAGCACAGCAACACTGGGGTTACCTCACATGGATTTGAACTTGTGATAAACCATGTTTATTATTACACTCATTGGCAAATTCACATGCAGAACAGATCATAGGTTGCAAAGTGTTTATCTTTCATTATTTTGTAATGTAGCTTGTGGTTTCTATTTTGGGTGAATCCATTGTACGGGGTTTGCTCACAGAATTTGAATGACTGGGCTCCCGGGGGCCCGTTCTGCTCTTATCGCGCTGGCAGGGTTACCGGCCACACCCTGTGTAGAGAAATCGCTTTTTCCCAGAACAGCATGTGCACCTTCAGCAATGCTACGAACTGCTGCTAACTTTACGGCACTGCAACACTGCAACATGGTATATCAGAGCCCTGCAGCAGTACAGATCAGGTCATGATGACCCAGCATCATGGATATTTTGTTACAGATAGAGAGAGAGGGAAGGAGAGAGAGAGAGTAAAGAAGGACACTGCGTTGTTTCACTTTGGTTGAACCTTTTGATAGCAAAAGTAGCTTGACTGCGACAGATGACCTTTGGAGTGCAATCATATTATCACAAACCACAACCGCCCAACCCCCACAAAACACACCGACACACACGCAAACATTTAAAAAACACAGGCAAAAGTCCTATACTAAAGAGGGGCCGACAAAAAAAGATTGAACCTTTCAAAAATTCAAGCAGAGAAGATATATATCATGTGCAAGCTCAACAATAACATTCAATAAAAAGCTTTCATTTTTTCTAAATGAGAAGCGTTCATGTTGCTTTGTAAGTTTTAAAGTATCTTCATGCCAAAATACATTTTCACTAAGAGTGACTGGATTGAATGTCATGTTCTGAAAGGAAACTGGTCCAACAAATGATATGCTGGTTCTCTTGTTTACATTTCTGAGGGCATGTTTTTATTCCCATGCATGTCGAAATGTCAAGTCAGCCAAGTCTAATCTTACACTGTAGCCCTGTATGCCCTAGGACCTGTGCTTCACACATCATATTTCGTTGATCGTACATGTATTTATAACTACAGCTATGACTTACTTTGTAATAAGTTGAGTTCAGGTGAGGAAGGATACATTCTTAACTCAGCTGTATGAGCCAATGATTTGGAATAAAGACCTTTATTAGACACGTTTTCAAATTGGCGCTTAGGATTGTCTTGATAATAGGCAACTTGATGCATGAAAAGCTGAACCCCCCCCCCCCCCCCTTTGTTCTGTCTGGCTGCCTTATCTGTTTCTATGGTTTCTAATAGAGTCAGATGAGAACACTTTCTGTGAGAATGAAATGATGCAGTGTGGTGTAAGACAGTGCCACAGTGATAATCAGCGCTCATTCTGATCCATCGTGTCTGGACATGGACGTCCTTCCTCTATTGATTTTTTCATCTCCGTGGTCTTTCTTGTCAGTATGCCACTCCCTCTATCTAATTTCACTTCAACTGCTGATGCCCTTTTTCTCCGAGGTATCCATTAAAAATAGATGACTGTTTAATGTGGTCTACTTATCCACTCTAACCACAGAATCTAAACTGTGTTAACTAGTCTATCCAGCTCTACACTGGTTTTCCTGTTCTTTTCACCCTCCCCAACTGTCTCTGTCTTTCTATCCTTAATGTGATTGTTTGTGTTCTCTCCCAGCATCCTCAGCAGCCCTCCCTCAGACTCCAAGGTCCTGCAAGCTGGTGCAAGGTCAACAACACTGGAAGTAGGGGGATGGCTATTGAGAAGAGAGAAGCCGCGGGGTTCCTATTCCTCTTTAGAATGAGTGGCAAAAAACATACTTTAACATAGCTAAAGAAGAGGAAGTTTATCTTCAATATCAGCACATTGGCTTCAGCTTCTGGTCTTGTGACAACAGCATACGCCTCAGCAGCACAAACAGATTCTGACATGAAAATAAATCCCTGCCATCTTTTACTGAACTTGGTTATGAGTCACAAAACCAATCTGTCCTCAACAGGTGAAAGATACTGTCGATACACTCTTAATCTCCACTGAAAACATAAACAGAGAGTGGTTTTGTGTTTAAAGTATGTCTTAATTGATTGCTGTGCTAACCTGGACTGGTATTTTCAAAATGTCATTGTGACAAACTGCTGGAAATAATCACAAAGAGGGTGTGGTTCACAGTAATAGTAAGATCGCCTAAAAAATGACATGTTAGTCCAGTTTTGCAAAATGTTTTACCTGAGGTCACGTGTCACTGGAGGTTCTTTTCTGGATAATGATAATAACCATACACTGCGGTTAGCTGATGCAAACTACTTCTAAGCTTCTTTTTGAACTGCAACATTAAACTTAACTTAAGTAATAAATCATGGCTTCCTACACAAACTCTAATCTTCAGTTTTCGCCACTAAGGAAGAGGAGTTCAGCTCATTTGCTGCTGTTCAGTAAAAGGAGAGCTTTCAGCATATTGACAGAGGTGGAGTCAGGGTGACAGTGTGCTGAGACAGGTCACCACAGCGGAGGACGTTGGAGGAAATGCAACACCCTCGGCGTCTCTGCTGCTGCTCCATGTGCTCAGAATATAGCATGTCAATATTGCACTCACTGACCTTTACCTACATGCATACACTCTAGTGCATATGTGGACACGTGAGCATGTTCTCCTGGCTGTCTCTTGATCTCGTTTCATACTGACTACACATACGGTCCACACTCACTGCTTCTTTACCTACTGCAGATCTCCTGCACCACATACAAAGTATTCATTTGATTTCACCACAATGTAAAAGTAAAATAACACATATATGAACAATCCCCACATATATATCTCTGTACTTACATGAGATCTTGCTTATTTGAGTTTATTGTAATCTTTTCCTTTAAAATGTTCGCTTCACTACTTCTGCGTCTTGTTATTTGGATAACATGGCTCTGAGAGTGAGTCTTATGCTAGGAACGCACAACAAATAATGCCTATTGATTCCTCTGAGAGCAAACCTCTGGAGACAATTAAATGTCTTGTTTAGTATACATGGACAGAGCTACACACACACATACACACAACAAGATGCACAAATACTAACCTATACAAACAGACAAACCTTTATTTGTCCTGACACTGAGTAGTCTTTAGCTGCGGTGAATATCTGACTGTGTGCGACACTGCATCTTTGTCTTTGCACGTGTGTGTGAGAATGGGGTGAAGTCAACAGACAGTGGAGATAATGGCGGCCTCATGGTTTAATAAGTGGCTCATCGGCTCACATTTATGTTGACTGTGTCGATGTGCTGAGAGTGACACTGGGTCAGCCTGTAATGCACATGAACAACATGTGAGGTGTTCAAATGAAACATACACACAAAAGATTTGACGAGAATTAAAAGGATGTGAATATATGATAATGTTCCATGTGATTGCATGTGGCAGATTTTTAACTGGGACGTTCTTTATGAGTAATAAGTATATCACGGCTAATAAACACTTACACAATGTTTATGTGTTTTTTTCCCCCGTTTTATTTGCACCGATCTGTATCCCAACAGGTTCATCTTAACCTACTTTAATCCAAGGTCTTTAAGTAAGACAGATGTCAAAATATACAGTGGACCAATGAAAAGATGATTTTTAAGATCACAACTACTGCTTTGACTTTCCTGTCTTGTCCAAACCCAATAAAGCAATTCTCTGTCATTGAAATTTACTGTAAAGTAAAGTGCCCTGCGATGTATCTGTGAAATGTTACATTTACATACATATAGAAACTGAAAATGTCTTCATTCCTGAGCAGGCACCACAGTATCTCATCATGAACGCCATTACCACGAGGCGGACACAGTGCCTGCATTTAGATTCTTTATCACTACATTACATGCAAACATTTTTCCCCGGCTAGTTTTCTGTTATCATTTTCATTAAGGGAATGGTTTGCATGGAGGACCTGCCTTACATGTCTTTTTCTGATAATTCTTTTATTGTGAAGCCATTTGTGACGTCTGCTCTTGAAAGGCAGTATATAAATAAACTTTACTTACTTACTTACTTACAAGTACTGGCATCCCCAAACGTTTGTTGAGGTCTTTATCTGATAAATTAGATACACAAGTATAGAAACAAAAGGTAGCGAGGTTTGTAGAACGAGACTGTTACTGACAGAATGTGACTACTAGGGCAGATGTATGTTATTAAATGGTTTGTCTCTACTTCAGGGAGGGAGAGAGTTTTAAGATGTTAAAACAAAAAAGCAGAGCTGATGCAACTGGAGTTCAAAAAAACAAGCTTGTGTTGACATGTGTATACCTCTGGTCAGAACAACAAGGGAAAAACTAGACACTTATTACCGCCTTCATGTGCAACAGCTTCGACATGCTGTTAGCCCTGCTTACAAGCACTGTTTTTATTATAGATAAAGGCTGACACTAGTCAACAATATCTGATAAGCAATTATTATAAATAAAGTGGTTTAGCTGAGCTTTGTTTTTTATTAAGTGGAAGGTGTATTACTCAGCCAACTCCTTGTCAAACTATGGCTCCGTTGCTCAGAGGGTCTGAAATTATGTTGATAACACAGTAGGAACATACAGAGAATACCTCGTGTAATAAAGGCTTAAACTGTCAGCACTGATTCAGCCATGCACATAATCCTGTCTGTAGGGCAGATCCTAGATCATAAGCAACACTCATAAACGTGGAGCAATTTGCACCAAGTTCACACACATACAACAACGCACACAGAGAGGATTATTATCTTTGACCTTATTAGTCATTACTTTCGCAATGACACCAACAGCCATTCTGCAAGCTTCTGCATGGCATAAAATGACAGTCTACCTGCAGCAGAGCTACTGCGGGGATTTTACAAAGTCTCAACAACGCAATCTGTCGCACATCTGTTTGCCTGCATGTGTGTGTGTGTGTATGTGTGCTACCGTCTGAGCCACCCTGAAACCCTCTAAGTCAAAACAACAACATTCCTCCTCATTGCCCCAACCACAGACACACCACCAGGAGGAAGCCCAGGAAGACGTGGTGGGGGGGGGGGAGGTGAGGAGAGGGACAAAGAGGGGAGAGGAGGTAAAGAAGGAAGGTACGAGTTTTAACTTCTGAAGAAAAAAATGACAGACCTTTATATTCTCATATTTAAGACAATCCGGTTCAGTCTGTTTATAAGAATGAGCCACAAAGATAAACTTTACTCCCAAACGAAAGAAAAACATTGCAGCGCAAGCTTACGTTGTCTCCGAAAGCCTTAATAAAGTACGAAACGACTTACTTTCACTCCAGTTTAACCATCGACAAGTACAATCCCTCCATTTACTGTTTTCTCTCTCGTTCTTTCCCCTCTTTTCCTTTTTCAACTTTCTTCCCCTCTCTCTGTTACTCCCCCTCTGTCAGATGCATGAAAACACTCACTTAGTCACACACACACACACAGACACACACACAAACTAATGCACACACTCCCACAGACAGAGTCACCCTCTCACACACTCTCTCCTCCCGCGACCCGGAATACTTGGCAAGATCCAACTGTACTGAAATACTGTGCTCACCATATAAGGTAGCAGCAGCTTCACATGTCACACATAATTTACATGCAGCGGGGCGGGAGTTTGCCTTACACAGCAGCACGCACACACGGAGAAACATACATGCAAGACCATGCTTCCCCCTTTAGGCTGACGCAGCAAGGGAGGGAAGGGGCAAAAGAGAAGCAAAATGTGCTATTCTCTTGTTAAGCAAGCCCTGCAGGATAACTCCCAACATGTCCAATGTTGAGTCAGACGGAGGGAATGAAAGCTGAGTGGGCGATCTATTGATCCTCTCCACTGCTTCCTGGAACAACCACGGCCCTCAAAAACACACACACAGACAGACACGCACACACGCGCACCATCAAATTTTTCTTGCTAACTAGCGCTACCCTCAGGAAGTAGCTATTGTGTGTCTGTCTGCTTGGAGCCAAAAATGTGTCTTACTGTGTGTGTCTGTGGGAATGCATATATGTCTAATCTTATATCTATAAAACAAGACGTGACATATAGATGTTAACCCAGTGGCCTTATTACTGAACACACACACCCACACACACACACACGCACACGCACACGCACACGCACACGCACACACACACACACACACACACACACACACACACACACACACACACAAAAAGAGACACTAAAGAAAACAATCCTCATATCTCTTCCTCTGTCTCAATGCACAGAGGCTTACTTTGGAAAGTAAAGACTGCAGCACACACAGGAGGAATGATCTAGATAAACCAATGAGAAAAAGGAGGAGGGCTATGATACAGGCTCTTACCTCTCACATTGCTCTCCAGTTCTGCGTGTTGTGTGCTTCTGCCTGTCGATTGACTCTGTGTTTATGCGTGTGTTCAGACAGGCTGCGACAGCAGACCCCCAGGCACCGGCTGGACCATTTTCAGGCAGGCAGGCAGAGCGACTCAAGGCAGAGCGACTGGCAGAAGACAGGCAAGCAAGTGAGCGAGTGAATCAGCAGCGAATGAGTAGAGGAGCTGTGCGGAGCTGAGCACCGGAATGAGAGAGAGGGAGGAAGAGAGAAAGAGGAGGAGTGTTTGTCTGTGTGATTGTGTGTTTGAGTGTGTGTGTGTATGTGTGTGTATGTTGCAGCGTTGGCTGTGTGCGCTAGTGTCTCCCCTCCCCTGCCGCTTGAAGTGGCTGAGCTGGGCTGAGACTGGGCTGTGTCTCTACTGACTCCCTAGCCTCTGGATCTTCAGTCTGCTGCCTGAGGAAAGTGGCGCTCGCTGGGTGGCAGTAGCAACAGCTGTGGAAGAGGAGGAGGAGGAGGAGGAGGAGAAGGAAGAAGAAGAAGAGGAGGAGGGAGCCCCGACTGCACTGGGCATACAGATTCTGCAGTGCCTTCTCCCTCTCTCTGTTTTCCCTGCTAAAAGCTGGCCACGCCCCCCTAAAATAACACCAGGAAGTGCTGGTTCAGTTACAGCAACACTGCCCTTGCCTTACATATGAGGCTGAGGGAGGAGAGAAGGGGAGAGGGAGGGAGGGAAAGAGCAAGAGGGGAAACATTGAGCAAACACAGTGAAGAGATAAAGAAGGAGAAAAGCATGAAAGTAAGTCACAAAGAAGCAAGGACAAGTCGTGCAAGTCACAAAAGACATTAGAAATGAAAGCTCAGTGTGGTGGAAAATATGTCTGGATCCCCTCTCTCATGTTATCTTTTATACTGCAAATTATGCTATGGCAAGCAACCCAATGACAACTCAAACTCAAAGGACCACACTATACTGTAAAAGCAGGGCATACTAAACCTCACCAAATCAAGCGGGGCTATGCTAGTAAGAATCTACAAATCCAGACTAACACAGAGTGTACAAATACTCTAGAAATGACCTCTGCAGCCTGGTTGCAGGCCAGCAACCCATAATAAAAAAGGCCAACCCAGACAACAATAAGATAACTGCTGCTGCCAACTCTCTTGTATTGTTGTTGACTCAAAGGCTCCTGCCGCCACGACATCGTACGTCCAGGGAAAAGCCAGAGAGGCAGAGGGAGCCTCCAAGAATTTGATTTGAACCTGATGCTGCAATATCCGGTAGCCATGGAGATAGCGGCCTTGGCATCTGCAGGAATCTTTATAGATTTTGTGCTGTGTGCTGGCGTCAAGTTCTCTGCCTGATCGTAATTGTCTATGAATCACTTCGGGTGTCTGCGACTGAGGATGAAGTGCATTCACAATGCTGCCTGTTTGGAATATTGAAATAATCTTGCAATGAGAAAGCTAATTCCACACAATCCAGTTCCACCGAGACCACACCGGCGTCACTATTGTTATAGACATCGGAGCACTTTCGATCCTCAGTATATTTGCATATACACATATAATAGTGTACACAAATGCCTCCACTATGTAAAATAGTCACAGCTGTCTTTCTCTTATAACCTCTTCCATCTTTCTTTGGACCAGTTTCTACTGCTGCAACACTCTGTTCAATACAAAGCCTGTGATAAGTCATGTCTAATTTACACAGCAGACCCTTAAACCCCGGGTGACAATCTGTGTTAGAGCCCCAGCTGCAGTGCTAACCTTTTACCTAGCCTCTATTCTGGTGCAATAAGCCTGTGTATCCAGACAGAACAAAAACACGTATGCTTCAGACAAAAGGTTGATGTCATGGTGCTATTTTTTTCTGAATTGATCAAGTTCAATCAGTGCCATTATTAGCTCCAACAGCATTGTTAATGCCTCGATCAATGTCCAAACATCATTAAGTAATATTGGAAGGAAATCTATTTTAACCACGGAACAGCCCTTCTACTGTAGTAGGACACATGCAGTATGCCTTTTAGATTAGCAGAACAATTTGTTTGACTGCTGATCAATGGAAGGAGCGGGTCACTCTAAACTCCGGATGGAATTTTCCTTGACCCATAACGAAAAAAACACTGTGATTGATGTTTCACTGGCTCGATTGTAGACACATTAGCAAAGCCTCCAAAGATCTGGGTTTTCTGCGAAACTCAGACACTGACGTGGAATTTCCCCTCCTCTGCTGCAGCTGAGTTCATGCCAGTGCTTCTGCTTCTTTCTGTCTCCGTTTCTTTCTTCTACTTCACTGCTACTCCATATTTCTTATTCATGATTATTTTTTATGTGTTCATATAAAGCTTTTCATCATCTTCTCGCAACTCATTATTACATCTTAATCCCCCTAAATATTCCCCCAAACAACCACAATGACTTGTCTGTTATTCCGACCCATTTTCCCCTTCTCTAATTTGGGCTAAAAATGTAGAGCCAAGCTTTGCAGTTACCAGATGGTTTGCTCATTCAGTGAAACAAGTAATGCTGTGAAAGTTGTATTCTACGTTTATTTGACAAAACATACGACAGGAGCCTATTTCTCCCTTCTCTAGTTTGTTGTTCTTTGTCTGAGGTGGAATCAACTATATATTTTCACTTCCTACCTCACATGTCTTGTGTCTGCACAGATAAGAGGTTGGTGTGACCGTTACTCTCTTTGAGAGCGTTGAGGCTGTAGAGCGGTTTGAGTATGAGCAAAGAGCAACAGGAATCAACATACTGGTGGTTGAGCAAACTGTGCAGACACAATTGCCAACCGAAAACAGGAAGAGGTGTGTGCAGTGTAGTTAAAAGGGGAATACCACCAATTTTACACATCAAGATAAGAAGTGAACTACTCATGGGGACTACTCAGCTAGTGAAAAAATAAGTATAATGTCTAGTCTGAGAAAGTATGGTTTGTATTACGGGAATTTTAGGATTCTCTGGTATATCAATTTTGGTTATACTTTTATTACCTATCTTTAAAAGACTAAATAATGAAACGGGGGTCCTAATTTGAAAAGAGTGGAGTAAGAGTAGTTTAAAAATAGATATATATTCCAGAAAGACCCGCTCACACGTATCTTCTTCAATCACTTTTCTGAAAAGCCAGCACTGTCTGGCATTGGTGACCCCTCTTCCTCTGTCCAACCCATTGATCCCAACCCTTCAACCTTTGTCCACTCTTATTTTCTCTCCTTCCTCCCCTGATGAACGCACCTCTCCATCTTAGGTTTCCCTATCATCTCAGCGCTATGCTATTTCCCAGCCCTCTGTAAATGACACTGGCTGGCTGATGTGAACTCTCACTCCACTGAGGAAATGTCCCAGAGCTTTGTGTGCCAAACTCTGACGGCTCATCTATCACTAAGGCCGCAAATACACATTACACTCCCATTACAGACCATCAGAGCAACAACTGCGACAGTACACAGCCTTGCAGAAAGGGGCCCACAGCAGAGAGCTGCATACAATGATGTTATAAATATGCTTCATATAACTTGTAAATTCACACGTTAGCGGGAAAGTTGTGAATGTGTCCTACTCACAAATATCGTACTTTGATACTTTAAATGAAAAGGCCTGTTTCCCTGCTGCATACTTTGTGGTTTCCTCTTAACTCCTTTCCACTTAGACGCAGCGAGGGGAAGCAGGTGCAATCCAAGCTGTCAGGTTTGAAATACAGAGAGAGGAAATAGCACACTGTCTTGTCCCCATGTGACATTATTGTAAGATGGGGTGTTTGCGCTTGTGCATGCGCCATCCAAGCTTGAAGCTTATCTTGGAGATAAAATGCGAAAGGAATGGAAACACCCTTCGCAAAGAGGCCTTCCACTTTAGCTTTCAGCAGTATTACAGTCTAACTGCAGATATACTGCTTCAAATATTAAATACACTTCATTACATCCCAAACCTCTCACACAATGTCACAGTAAAGAGAAACGTCAAAGTGGTTTAGTGAATTTAACTATGAATAAGATCTGTCATACAGCTGGGAAACTCTATTTTCCAGAAATATGAAAGAAACTTTTGTTTGTTGAAATCTTAATTACTAAACTAAAATATATTAAAGAGAAAATCCGGATGAAATGTCAATAAAAAGTTATTCCTACAGTGAGTAATCTAAAAGCCAGTAAGCTTACCTGTTTGTCTGACTAATGCTGACGTGCCACTGGAACAAACGAAGCCGCTTCAACACAGGTCACACTGAAGCAGTGCATTATGGGATGAACCAACATGCTAATTTCTCTCTTCCTCTACTTCACTCACTCTCATCTCTCTCACTCTCATAATAGCACCTTCTGCTTGGCAACGTCCATACCACAAATGTGGTCAGGTTTGTAGCGAACCATCACTGCGCAACATCAAGTCGCCATGACAACCACTGCTTATCTCATTTGCATCTCCTGCTTGCATTATGTACTGATGCCAAATATGGTCACCTTGTACCTTTCCCCCGCCTCTTTCTGCATCCCCTTTTTATAACTTCCTCTTCCCCCTCCATTTTCACAACTGTGTGTTCGCACTTTATGTCTGATGTACATGCATACAAACAACAGCATGTACTCATGTGAACAGCTTCTGAGTGTGAAGAAAAGAGGAAGTGATTGTGACATTAGACCAGTTTGCAGCTGGCTTGATAAGCAGTGAAGCGTATTTTAAAATCAGGAAGTGTAGTGCTGTTCAAGAAGGTGCATTGGGTTATCACAATCCTCCCAGGTCTGGTACATCTTCACATGATTTCACTTACCCATCATTGCCTCTTCTATGATGTCGGTGCAGGCATTTAACTTCCTCCTCTTCGTCCGGCAAGGAGTGTGTCTATCAAGCTATTGCTGGAATGTTGAACCAGGCCCCTGGAGCCCACACAAAGCGAAACTCAGCAGCACTCAGCACCTGTCTTCCTCTGCCAGCACAGAGAAAGAGAAACGGTCAATCACACTGGACAGCACAGCAAAGGAGAAAGAGCAGAGGGGAGGGGAGTGGGAGTCAGACAAGCATTTTATCAGCAGAAAAACAAAGCAAAATATCACATGAAGATTAAAGCACTTAACTTTTTTGTCTGTCTTTCGTGTCTTGTCTTATTTACAATGCATGAAAACTGACTAAACAAGTTGCAGCCTCTGTCTCATACCAGCATGAATTTGCCTTATGTGGCAAACTAATGTTGCTGTCACACTACATGAATGGCAACACTAGACATAAGGTTTCAAGGGTGATTTATTGATTTCATTTCAGAGAACTTGTTTTTTTAGGATTTCGGTGACTCTAAATGCATTTAAAATTCCATGAAAACAATTAAAATGTCGTGCATCTGCTCTTTTATCTTGACACAACCCTCATTTGTGATAATCAGCTGACATCTTTCCAAGGAGAGATGAGGGGAATACTCCTTTGATGTTTCACTTGCTTGAGGTCTAGAGGACCTTTTTGTCTTTGCCAGGGGAGGTTCCTTACCTACATTTTTTTTTTTGAGGGGCCCAAGATTATCACAACGCAATAAAAGAGGGGGGAAAAACTATTCTATTTTTTTTCTCCATTTTGTGTTTTTTTTTCTTGTTATTGATAATGGACACTGGCATACCCTCAGACCTCTTAAAATACAAAATATCAAAAGAAAACAATTTATCTTTATTTATTTGGATTATAACCAAAATGTTCAGGGCCGACTAATCTACAATTTAGGCAATTTCTTTATGCAAAAACACAAAACAGCTTACTGAGTTGTTTATTGTCAAGAACGTTACTCTCCGTGAAGTTTATCTCATAATGAATTCTTGATGTTAAGATGCTAAGCGTCAAAAAATGCATGCTTCTTTTATATTTAACCAGAAACTTATCGTTTCAGGCTTTCTCGGCTTATCAAATTCTTCATCTGACACTTTAGCTTTCCCAGACAGCATCTGGAGAAGCTCTGAGGTGGCATCAGAGGAGGCCCTGAGCAGCAGCTAGCCTACCCTCCTCCGGGCTGCAGGGCTGCTGGGACTGGAAGTCAATGAAACCAGGCTTAATTTAGCTTCTGCTGCTCTTCGAGCTGCCAGGAATTGGAGTGGGACTCCTTCCCTTTTTAGGGCTCTCTGGACTCTGCAGTCTGCAAGTGGCACTACTGCACTGATGCTGGAGAAAAGAGAAAGAGGTGACAGCCAAAATGTGTTACATGGAAATGACATTATCATTTTATCTAGGTCTAACAGTCATAACCTGACACGGTGAGAACTATGTACACATTTAACAAAGCCTTCGGTTATTCAAATGACTCAGCTGTAAGATTATTAAACTGCCAGTTCGGACACTTTTACAATCATCCTATCTTTACACCACTTTTAGCTGATACAAGGACAGCTTGGTCCTGTAAAATACTGAGACACATTGCCCACTATCACAACAGCTTGCCATAAAATCACACCAGTAATCAGGTGTGAAAAGAGGAATATGAGAGAGTCTATACTTACACTATGCACTTAGCTCGGCACTGACACTTTGTCATGTAATCTTCCATAACAAAGTCTGAGCTGAAACTGGATGCAGGCAGTCTTCAAGTGTATTTATTCTCCATCAGAGCAAAAAAAAAAATAGTGACTAGACGCTCATCTTGTAAAGATACAAAAGACAAACTACTTTGGTATGAAAGGACCTATGACTACAAAATGTGACTTATCATGTAAACTGATGAAACTGAATGAATTACTTTCTTGTGCAAAACAAAAAAGACTCATGTTGATGTCTTTACTTTAAAGAATCCCAAAAAATGAGGAGGCAGGCTAAGGCATCTGTACTCATCATGAATAAGATAGACATGCCACTCTTTATTAAGCGTGGCAGCCTAAGTATTTTAAATAAATGGATTAGATGAGGATTACTTATTCAGCCTCTGCTCCCTTCCCATCTTAGTGTTTTCTACTGATGATGTGATTACACATTTATTATTACAGAGACCGTGATCACAAATGCCATGGTATGGAACACACAATAGGATTATCTGCGGTGGAGAGATCAAGTTTCTTCTTTACCTCCCATCTCCTATGGAGAGCACTAACTTCATGGCTACAATTTTACTGCAAGACTTCTGAATAACCCCCACAAAGACAAAATCACACTGACATAATCCCATTAGTCTGTTCAAGGTCCCTGTCTGACCACCCTGCATAATGAGCGCTATCCATTAGGAACTGTTTATAAATGGAATTATTTATGCCTCTTGTGTCAGGGTCAACTAATAATTCAATTAAAACCCCCCCTGCAGGAATAGCATATTCACATTTTTAAAGAAAATGTAGCACTTTAGTAGGTTTTTGGCTTTAAGACAGCCCCCTCACTAACTATTTGGACTGCCGTTTAGACGGGCACAGGGACTTGTTTATCAAGCCTTTCCCATATCAGACTCCAGCCGTCTCACCTCCATTTATAGAGCACTTCACTGGAAATCTTTGCAGCCGCTTGAAAAACTGTCTACCATGTGACATCATTTATGTGAATGATGAGCTCAGTAACTGTCATCACCACAGTAAGCAATTAGATAAGAGGCTTCATAGCTAGAGGCTATTAGGCGACAAGTGACATCAATAAAACATGAAATTACACTCTTCTTATGGTATTTAAGTTGAGCCCGTCTTGCGAAGATCACACGCAGCCATCCAGTGTTGCATCCAACGGCTCTGCTTTTTATTCAAGCACAATTACTGCAGTGGTACAAACTAGACATTTCCTTAAAGATTGATTTGAATGCCTGGGATTCATTTAATCTTGTTCGGCTTCTGTTTGTTTTATCTATTAAAAAGAACAAGCCCTTTTTTATTCTATTAATTCTAAAAAATGCCAAGTGACTTATTTTCTCTCTATCAGAAACACATAGGATGGGAAATATTGGTTTAGTCAATTATCAAAAAAACAATATTCTTTCCATATGAGTCAATGGAAACTGCTCTGCATACTGAAACTAGTACTATATTGTTGTCTTTTTAAGCTGAAGATTATTTTTTAATGTAATAAAGGAGCACTGTATATTGAGGGTCATTTCACCTGTTACTTCAGAGACTAAATAACTGCTTTATCAAGATATGAAAGGATAGGTTTATTTTATTTCAAGTCTTTAAACAACAATCTGCTGTCCATATGAGCACTGACACAGGTTTAGTGTGCTGAAATCTGTAATGCCTTTACTGCAATATCAGTATTTTAATTGTAATAAATCAGAGATGATTTATTAAATAGTCCAGTCTTTAGTAACACATCATGGAGCAGGGAGTAAGTAAGGAATAAGAGTTCAAGCATCAGCCCTAGATTTAATAAAAAAAAACATATTCTTTACAGTACAAGACCATCCACTTAGTATCATAGCAACCAGTGAACTCAACATGGTACCTATTGTATTTCTAAAACTAGCTAAGCTGTGCGCCAGACATAATTATATCTCTCCTCAACCAATCAAACAAGGCTGAGCCATAAATAACAGACTGCTCCCCTACAGAGCACCAGTCTGTGCCCAAAAGTCAACAAACACTTTCTTCAGTAGCGGCTCTTGCTCATGACTGGATTCGTCCTGCTCAGTGGAGAACAAACACAGGGACGAGAGGCCTATAGGTTTACAAAAAAAAAAGGACGAGCGAGAGAGATAGAGTGGAGAGGAAAAGAAAAACAAATGTAGCCTATGATTACTGAGTCATAATGAGGGCTGTTGGATGAGACTGTGGCTATGAGCTATGTCATTAAAGACAGTGCCGAGTGGCTGGAAAACCTACAGGTCTCTATTTGAAACACTGGCATGCTGGGAGACAAGAGTGAATACAGTAGAATGGGATTCAAAAAGGCCTTCAAAAAGCCTATCTAAAGTTATAACAGCATTTCACAAATATTCCCCATATAATCTCAATGGCAGACGCTCTCTTGTAAGAGGCAATGGCTCAACTTTCAAGGCCTAACCCTGTTTGTGTTTTTGCCAGACAGCTACCGCAGCACTCTGTGAAACAGCTTAGTCTCCAGGGCCTTATATTTAGATTTTATGACCAATATTGACTTCTGACCCAAGATATTTCCACCAGGGTGATTCAAGGTGTCACCTCAATAGAGCAACAAGTTATGGCTTCAATTACAACCAGATCGCTTCACATCGCACGGCTAGAAAAAAAGGAAAAAAAGGAAGGAAATTGGTACATTTGTCCCCCCTGGGGGATGAGAGATGGGATTTGGAATGAATCTAATTGTATGCAGTCACAGAACATTTGCTTTGCTGAAGGGATTTAAGAATTCTTCTAACCTCTAAATGTCATGTCAGCATTGCCATTGTGGTGACGAGTCAACAAAGACAAAATGACCAAGCTTTCCCTCCAGATCAGTTAATGTGCCATTTTTAACTTGCTGCAGGAGTTTTGAAACACTCAGTGTTTAAGGTATCTGATCTAATTCAGTGTCTCAACGTGACATCTGAGAAATGTAAACAGGACTGATAGAAGTTCCATAAGACATCCTTGGCATGTGTCACATCATAAAAACAGCTGTGTCCTAATTTCCCCCATGCTATTGGTTTTATTTGGCACCTCTCATATTGGAAGGTGACACTTTCTAGACTTCAGTGTGATATCTCCCATGAGTCATAATCTTATCCCTGTTTGTGACAGATAAGAGTTTACGTAGGTGCACATCTTGACCCTGATTAGGTCACTATGGGTCTTTGGCATGTCTTATTGTATGTCGCCATGAAGGAGTTAACTCTAACATCAGCTACAGTCTTCTCGACTTTGAGCAGGGCTACATTTTTTAGGAAGAGAAGCACTGCATAGTTGTCATTTTTCACATTTTATTCCATGAAAAGGGCCTGATTTAGAACGCAATATGGCCTTAAAACTTTAGCCTGCACTGTAGGAGTTTATGATTGTATGATTAAGGTCATTTTGATCTGGTTGCGGTGCTATACACAGAATCTTCTGACCATAATCAAAGTTGGTCATATTTAAAAAAAGAAAAAAGATGTTACATTATTATAATCTATCACATGAGGTACATAAAGTATATCTCTTCTATCTCTGTCTAAAAACTTGAAGGACGAGAGTATTCCTGTAGACACTGTGTGATGCTACAGGCACAAGCCTGACCCTCTCTCAGCTCCTTTCTACAAGCCTCCCTATTGGGATTCTGCTAGCCTACATTCCTGTTTCAAGGTCGGCAGCAGTGGCAAATTAAATTACTTGTCCTGTTTTGTGGTGTTGGCGTCGGGTCAACAGCACTTGGCAAAAATGATGATGCGGGATTCTAAAGGGAGCCACATTCGTCCTGAGCCTCTGGTATCATGTTTGCAAGGCAAGTAGAAGCGATAAAAAGAGCTGAAATCAAAAGCAGTGTATTAAATTCTGCCTCTGTAATCACTTGCAAAAAAAATCAATTACCACTGCTTTCAAATGCACCACTTTATACGTTGTCCTTTGGATTTGCCCTGCTGCTGCAGGATGTCATGTGCTTGCACATGGAGGGAAGCTTGAGTACATTATAGGCCTAATTTTGTTAAGCTCATGCCACATCACACGCCACCTGCTGGGCTCTGTGTGGATATGATATGTGGCAAACTAGAATACGCATTAAGTGTACTTTTGACATGAATTATGTTGTTACGGCAGTTGAAAGGGATGCCTGCCCATCCAAAGTAATATAACTGTTTATTTGAGATCTCTATACACAGACGTCTTTCACTCAACAGTGTCCACATTTCCACAACCACAATGCATTTCTGTCATGTAGGCTGTCAGCATCTGGTGTTAGCTGTCTGTACAGCAGCGTGTGGGGTTTATCTCTGAGGTGCTGAGGGGTTGTTATCAGCAGACAAACAGCTTACACACAACAGTCTGGTATGGGAGGAACTTAAAGTATGTAATGAGGTATCAAAACACCTCCCAACAGGCTACTCGTTTGAATGCTTCACTTGGGAGTTCAATAGTGTGTCATCGAGGTCTGTTGTAGTGTCATCAAACACATTGACAGTAGAAATTAAAATGGCCCTCGCCTGTCATTTAATAAAGTTTAAGGCTTACCTCTGTAGGAGTAATATTTAATGTACTTGTTTCAATACATTGCTCAGTTAGATGCACTGCAGATAAACACGATTTACATTTTTGTTTATATCAGAAAGGATCTGACCTTGAAAAAAAACTTCCTAGCTTTTCTGAGGTCAAACATCATGATGGGTTAAGCTTACGCACCCAAGTATTTCTAAGAAGCATTCAATGGTCGGGGCTTCAAGTGGAAGACTGAGTGGACATGAACTGCAGGGATTTGACTGATTCACAAAATACGAATAATGAATCAGCAAATAGTTTTCAATATAAGTTCTATGACATTGTTCTATGAAGCTTTTGAATTTGAATTTGAATTCTTAATTTAAGAAATGGTTCATGTATTGATGTCTCTAGTGTCCATGAAATAAACTCATAGGTCAATCTATGACAGAGCTAGTTTATATGGTAGGTGTTGATACCTCTGAAAACCAGTTATTTGGAGGTGTAAGAGTTTGTCAGATGAGCTCCGACATCACTGTTATTTGGGATCAAAGGTATGTAAGAGAGATACGACATTTCCAACCAGAAGGATCAGTGAAATAATGCTTTTCTGCTTGGTGCTCTTTAAGCTTGATGTTGGAACAAGTAAGCACTAGAGAGCAGCAGAGCAGCACCAGACAAACACTGTCAGACTCATTCTCTCCTATTGATACTACTCATATGTTTTGTAGATGTTTAAACTGTAATGCATCATAGTAAATATATTGTAAATATACTAATACATTACAAACAACAGCAAACTGGCTATTGAAAACACTTTTCTTAACTTTGTTATTAGTGTATCTGTGTTTGTGTGAAGTTGGCTATTTAGATGTATTTATTTAGATTTGCTGCAAATCCACTAAGGCAGTTTGCATAAAACCAAATAATAGTATAACAGAATATAGGTTAGAACAGTAAAGACAAACAACAGACATTGCAGCATTACACAAATCGAAAAGACAACATCAAGGAACACAAGGTAAACAGGACACACATCACAATCACACATTAGTTGATTACATTGAGAAGAGTTTAGAAGTAGGCTAGTTCATCCTTTCTCTTGACACAACGAAACGTCTCTCAAGTACCCATTGTTGCTTTACGTTGACAGAGTAGATTAATATTTAACAGGAGGAGGGAAAGTGGTAGGCATCAGATCACTAGAAGAAAATAACACTCTAGCCCCATCATGTGACCTGACTATCAATGGACTAGTAGCAGTCTAGCTTGCTACTCCTGATTGGCTAATTGTTTCTTCTTTTTTGCCCAATGTTGAGCTTTGAAAAAAACCTTGAAAGAAAAAGGGCTTACCGGTAGGTGTGGTCTGTACTAACAACCCCTTAACTTTGGATATAGTCTGTATGTTTACAGGTTGCATGGGGTCGTATGGTGGGTTGGATGTCTTTAACAGAGATGCAAGCAGGGTGGAAATGTTAGTGGTCAGCACCATGGATAGTGAACAAAAGCTTGTCCAGGTGATATGCGCCATGCGGACAGAAATCAGAAAGCTGGAACTGGAGAACATGGGCTTGAAGAGGAGAGCTGGAGCTAATCTCCGGAAGAATGCAACAGTTCCCATCATGACAGAAGAGACTAGAGGTAGATGACATGCTTAAATAAACACTTGCATTGATAGAGATCAGTAGCCTGGGATAATGCTTACGAACTTGTGTAGTTATCCAAGACATATATATAGTTTTTTGCCTTTGCTGTAGGCCTACTCAAAAGGTAGACTATAGGTTTCATATCTGTTTACTATTTTTGATTCCAAGTGATGTTTTTCTACGAATTAATACTCGTTACTGTAAGTGCTATTACTTTTTTAACATGGAGACTCACCTATGCATTTTTTCTTTCTCTTATTCAGAGAGCGTCGTCATGACAGTGAGAAGATATTCAGTCTTCCAGCCGTTGGTCGGCCATGGGAATTTACAGTTGGACAATGTTCAGCGTTGGACTGGAAAATAGAACAGAAAGATATTATCATTATCTTGGCTTCAAATCGTATGGCATCGACATTTAAACATTCAATGGACGTATACCGGTACGTATCAGTAACCTACCAGGTCCAACCCATGACTGTAGTTCCGACCCACACCGTCCTTGAGTTGTCTTAACTGTTTTTGTGTCTTCAAACTTTCACCAAATAAACAATGTTTCTGCCCCTGTACGTTCTTTATAGTAGTTATTAGTTTGAACACATTCAAATCTAACGTTACACACATTTTCGGTGAAATATAAATATCATAACGTCAATGTAACTGCTAAGATATGAGTGGGTAGTTCATATCAACCTGTGGAATGCACCTGTCAGTGTAATTACTTTACTCTCGCGAGACTTCGGCGTTGCGCAGTGTTGTAGAGCTGTCCGCCATCATTGAATACAAGCTAACATTAGCTAAGAACTGAGAAGAGAGCGAGTGACAACAACATAACAGACACAATCACCGACCTATTTCCTAAAGGGGAGGTCACTGAGTTTCCCAGTCGCTTTTCTGGCGTTCAGAGCAATTTAGCAGCTGCCTTTCATGTAGTCTTTAAGTCAACTTAGAAACGAAAGTCGTTCTACCTAAACATGTCCAACCTCAAAGGCGGCACGAAGAAGGACACCAAGATGAGGATACGAGCCTTTCCTGTAAGTCTTCGCCGGTTTTGTGAGCGCTGAGACGCTAACTATGAGACTCGAGAGCCGGGGATGATAGATATTCATGCTAGTAAATGCTTGCTAGCTAGCTGGCTCAACAGTATAAACATGTCATTGCCCTGTGAAAACTGCTGTTAGCGGAATATATTTTCCGAAGAACATTAGCCATGCTATAATCTGTCAGTTTATTTAACGATAGCTAGCCTCTTCGTTTTAAAATGAAACCGTCGTTTGACATGCGATAATATTATCTGACGTGAGGAAAGTTCCTTGGTTACATAGTAAATAGTAGCTAGCTATGTAGCAGGCCTAGTAATGTTAGCTGAACTGACGCCAGCTAAGTTGCGGTCAGTCAGCAATTATCATTTCGCTTTGGTTACCGGCGAGCTCTTTTGGCTGTTGTCATTTGATTGCAGCAACATGACATAGGCTGTTGCAGACTGAAATGAACATATAAGTATGTTGCGTTAGCCTGAGGGCTAATGTAACTTTAGCCTACTGTGGGACTGCTGTAAACATGCCATATGTAACTTGAGCAGTTAATGCGTTGACGTCGTCAACTCAGCTACTTACTACTACTGCTAGTTTCACACAAAAATATCACTGGTCTGAATTGCATGTTGACCCAGTCAGTTTCAAACTAATCCTGCTCATGAGCACAATTGCCATTTTGTGAGATATGTATCTCGTATAGGTTTTCTGTCTATTCAATTCCCATCATTTTCTTGATGATCGGTGTGGACAAAAAGAAACAGATTAATGCTTTTCTACTCTTGGAAACCTTGTTTTATGAGTGGGTGTCTGGCAGAATGAGTCAGTGAGCAGATGAGTGAGTGAACAGTTAATCCTTTCTCAAATGTTTAGCTCACATGCAAGTGCAAGCCCAAGCCCGGCCCATTAGTCCACAGTTAAGCCACTACCAGGTGGTCTCAGTTCATTTAAAAACAAACTTGATTGCAGGAATTATTTTATATAAACTGCTTATGCATTTCTTTTTGATATGGTATCCTGTGACGGAAAAGTAGGTTAGCTGTCAAGCAGGAGTTACGTTTTTGTACGATATGTATCCATTCAATAATTTCTCACATGACTTAAATCCATTTATAGAAATGATGATACCAGTCCCCCAAAATACAAATGTGTGCACACCACGCATGAATGTAATGAAGATCATTTTAATTAAGTAAAATTAAGTGATTAACTGAGTTGGAAAGTCATGTAACTGAATGTTTTTATTTTATTTGTGATCATATTGAGTATCAATGTGGTTGATTAAGAATTTGATTCATGCCCCCTTTCCCCTTGAAAAGAAATAGACAATTTTGAAACTGGAAGATGTTTTTTTTTTCAGGCAGAAAGTTAACACTTCAAAGGTTTAGCGTTATATGGATGACATAGTGGCTGCTCCTCCACCTTTGATTTATTGTCCATGCAGCTTCAAGGTACAGTTGGGAGGAAATGTATGATCAACCTGTTAAGAAATCACATTTTCAAATCACTCCTTGGTTTTAGATAGTCAGGATACATTTGTTTCCACAGTATTTGGTTACCTGTTGTTGCTAACAGCACTGTCTTCATGGATTGTAAGGCTTTACATGTAGCGTTGGTCAGCTCATGTGCTCAGCATTTGGTCACACATTTTTTTGGGGATGTCAACTGCCAGAAAAGTCCCACACACTTGCCAATATCAAAACTCTGCCCAAAAAAAATTCTCTGTTGTCAGTTTCTGAGTAATGCATGATTCTGTTAGTCCGCTGTTTTTTTTTTTTTATATATATATATATACTCCTTTTTAACTTTAGACTGCAGGCTGCAGCTACAAAAACAAGTTCTGTTGGATTGATGTAAAAATGTCAATGATACTATCTCCAGCAGCTACATTAAATATACTAACTTGATTGATATAAGTTCCATTTGATAGAGATGTTGTTATATACCTACACAAGTTAAAAAATGAATGTGGTTGGAGTTCAAAGCTTCTATATGATATTAGGCTTGCAAAAGTGTTTGGATGGTACGGTAGAGAGTGCAGTGCAGCGTCCACTGGTTTCATAGACAAATCAAAAGGAACACATATGATATGCCGTGAGCACGGCAGATGCTGAACTTATGGCACACGTGGCGGGACTACCAGCATGCCATTGAACTGCACGCACCTGCCACTCCTCGCCAAGGCACCTGCCACCACGCCCTAAGTGGCATGCCGTCACTCCTCCTGAGACTGATTTTCATTCTTCCTGATGTCGTTACCCAGACTTGAGTATTGGCTTCAACCAGTACCCCTCCACAAATTATGTTACTTAGCAAGAATATTGGGCCTTTATTATAGCTATGGCTCTTTCTCTTCTACTTATATGTTGTGAAAAAAAATGAAGAATAGACTTTCTCTCATGTAGACAAACTTTTTTTCCACTCCTCCTAGATGACAATGGATGAGAAGTATGTAAACAACATCTGGGACCTTCTAAAGAATGCCATCCAAGAGATCCAGAGGAAGAACAACAGTGGTTTAAGCTTTGAGGAGCTGTACAGAAATGCCTACACCATGGTGCTCCACAAGCATGGGGAAAAGCTGTACACAGGCCTAAGGGAGGTCGTCACAGAGCATCTCATCAACAAAGTAAGATACATTTTTCTCTCTAATGCAGCTTTCTTTTTAAAAGTCATCAACTTTTGTATACGGGGAGGTGGCTCGTTTACTGTAGCTCATTTGATTGCGCTCATCCTCTTTGCCTGTGTTATACTTTGAGACCTTATCTACCTGTGACTAAGCATGAATTTACACATGTATCAGGATACAATGTTGGCATGCTTAGCAAATTATTTCAGGTGTCCTAACAGCGTGTTCCGATTCTACTGCGTCGTGTCCTCCCTTTTGGACGTGCACCAACGCCCTCCAAAGTGAGGCTTCCACTGCCTAAACCATCTCAGCTGGCTCCTCTTACTGCAAAAGAACTGTGGCTGTACTCTGACCTCCCTCTGAATGTTTGACCTCCTTACACTATCTCTAAGACTGATCCAAGCCTCCCTTTGGATTTATTAGTTACTATCCAAGATTGATAAGTTCATTGAAAGCATTGTCTATAACCATTTTCATATATGCACTCCTGAGAATATGTAGATCATTTCAGGAGAACCCTGACCCTATGGTTGTGCACAGATTGCAGGGAGCTAACGTTCCACCCTTTCCCACTCACTGGAGGTGAATCTTGGTTATATCCTGCTGCATTCTCACGTCAGCTCACTTTTTACAGAAAAACTGCAAGGGGGCTGGCAGGATAAACTCTGGAGTAAAACAATTTTACTTTTTGCATTCACACATCCAAAAGCTTCAGGAGTTTTGTGAAAGTGTGAAAGCACCATCTGGCTCAGTTATCAGCAAAGTTCTGTTTCAGGAAAGCACACAGCTCTAATTTTTCACTACCTGTGTTTTGCCAACATTAAGACATTTATTCAGCTATTGGCTACTCTTTTCTACCTATGTAGTCCTTGCATTTAAAATACAAGTTCATTATTTTTTTGATCGATTTGATATCGATTAAAGATGGTTGCATTGTGTCAATGGAAAAGCCGGAGTCCAAAAGGAAAGTCTGAAGTCAAGAGGATTATTTTCAAGTCTGCACCTTGTTGATGGAGTCACCATCAGTATGTGCTTGAAGGATATTTAGTAACCCTGGTAAATTTGGTAAAAGATGATCTTATTTGTTACCAATAATCAAACAAGCAAACTGTGAAAGGACTTAAATCACATTTCTTGACTCCCATGAGGTCAGAGCCTGTTTTTACCTCCATTTCTTCTCTTTAAATGATGTAACATGTTTCCCTCTGACTTGATGATCAATCACATGAAACTCAATGTTGCTATAATCTCTTGTATTTCAGGTACGGGAAGATGTCCTTAACTCTCTCAACAATAACTTTCTGCAAACGCTGAATCAGGCCTGGAACGACCATCAAACTGCCATGGTCATGATCCGAGACATCCTCATGTACATGGTAGGTGAACTTTTATTTTGTTTTGATATTTTCTTATTTGGAATAGAGCAAAGTTTAACATTTCTCCAATAGCTTCTGTTAGCTCTGCAAGTCTGGACCTTGACTTTAAGGCGCTGTTTTATTTGCAGGCCTTACAATGAGCCTCTGTTGCTGTATTTACTTCTTTCTTTTTTTTCGGAAAACTGGCAGGACTAGATGGTTTACTAAAGCCAGCAGCAAGTCCAAAGAGTTTGTTGGTTTGTGTGTGAGCCCTTGAGATGATTAGAAGCGTAGGCTAAACAATGGCACAGTCAGTACAGAGACCAGACAGCTCTCCTGGGGTTCTTTGTTCTACACTCTTTTTTTCCTGTCCTGGCCTTACCCCAGCCAGTTGGCTTTCTGTCATTTAACCACACCACAACCCCCACGTCTTTGCAATGAGAGTAGCCTGCTGTTGTTTTCAGCTACCTGATGACCTCTAAAGGAGAGCCACAGAGATGCAACAAGTGCTACTTTGCAATTCTCATCAGGTGTATTAACCTTGTTGAAGGCCCCTGTCTCACTTTAGTCCCTGGAGGACTTATTTATTGGTCCAGGAGACTTCTTCAATTTAAATGTTCTCCGGAGCATTCATGAATTAGTTCTTTCTAATATTTCAGCCCTGTGTAACCTGCTATAATAAAAGGACCTGCTATAATAAAAGGAGCGGCATCTGAAAGCCCCCCTCAATAGCTCAAAAGCAAGTTGTTGGAAATATATCAACAGAAAGCAATGACTCTTTAATGCAAACTTTGAATAAACACATTCTACAAAAGGATTCTAAAAGTTTGGGTCGGAAACAATCCCTCCCACAATTAGGCATGCCAAATGTTAACCATGGTGGAGTAATCCTGGCTGTTTTTTCAGTCTTGCTACAGTGTTAGTTAGTAAATATATACGACCTACACTCCCTTTTATATTGACCTTTTTTGTAAGGACTTTTGCTGGGACTTTGGGATATCTGACTTTAATACACCTACCAACTAGAGATGCACTGATTGCAATTTCTTTTTCCAATTCTGAATTCAGATTTTTCAAGGTCTGACCTCTCAATACCGGCATTGGATGATTTAGATTTTCTTTCTTTAACAAACTATGATTTAAAGCAAAAAAAAAAAGTTTTTGTAACTTTTCAATTTAAAGTTCATAATAAAACACTGATTGTTGAGGGTGCTGGTTCGTCTAGTGGTAAATTAGGCCCCATGTACAAAGGCTATAGTTGTCCAAGCAGGCAGCCCGTAATCAAGTCGTACTTGTGGCTCCTTTTTCTGCATGTTATTCCTGACTCTCTCAAACCGATTTCCTACTCTATCCACTGTCCTTCTAAATAAAGGCATAAAAGTAAAAAAAAAAAAATCCTACTTTTAATGAACTGTTTTAATAGAAATCTTCTAAAAATCAGATTACAGAACCCTCTCTCATTCTCACTAAGGCAAATCTCCTCCAGGAAATGTTAGTGTATCAAACCCTTTATAACCTGTAATCTTGAGGTTTTTATGCCATCATGCATGGTGGAAGGGTCTTTATATGGTCGCCAGTCAGTCACAGGGCTGACATAGAGATACAGACACACACTCCTGCTCAAACTGACACCTACGGGCAAGTTACAGACATTACTTAACCTAAGCAGCATGTCTTTGGACTGTGGGAGAAAGCCATACCCGGAGGGAACTGCAAACTCCACACAGAAACCAGGTACCTTCTTGCTGTGAGGTGATGGCGCTAACCACTGCATCATTGTGCAGCCTTCAAATCACTACAATTAATGTCTATTTATTTCATTAGGCTGTGCTTTTTCGCCTCCGCTGATGGATACCTGACGTCCACACTGCCGACGTGTTAGCTTGTGTGTATGTGGCTGTTCTTTGTCAATGTGTCGCTGCATACACGACATGAAAAGAGCTCGTGTGGGACTCTGAAATTGGCACAGAATTGGCTATTTGTGGGAGGACTGGCTGCTCACCAATCACGGCCGAACAGGCTGAAAAATGTCTGATTTTGGTCATCAAACAGTCAATCAGTGCATATCTACTACCAACCATTTATTTAGACACTGATGACCTGATAAAGCCTTGAAACCTGTCAGTGGGATTGTCCGTTATATCATTGAAGGTTTCTGGCTTATCCAGCCCTTAAAAAAAGTAGTTTAAGGTAGTACTACGTGATTTCACTGGGGAGTTTTTGTTGTTTTGTAAATGGTCAGAACTCTTCAAATACTCCTGACGTGTGAAGGGAGGAGGAGGAACACCTTTCATACTGTAAAATATATACTACTGCTTTAAAATATACAGTAGTTTACCTGCCCTTTTAGAGTTTCTGAATCTTTATTTTCTTAAAACGCACATTATTAACAACCTGATTGTCAGGTTAAGCTGGGTATTTTTTTTTCCTGTTAACACACAGTTGCTGATGTCTCTTCGACCCATTCTTCTCTCCCCCAGGATCGGGTCTATGTGCAACAAAACAATGTGGAGAACGTGTACAACCTCGGCCTCATCATATTCAGGGACCAGGTGGTGCGTTACGGCTGCATTCGAGACCATCTGCGCCAGACGTTACTGGACATGATTGCTCGTGAGAGGAAGGGAGAGGTAGTAGACAGGTATGCATGTGTACCTCTTTGCTGTGTGATTGGAAGGACTTCTGTAACTTTGGACCTGCTCCAGGTTGTTTTGGTAGAACAAGTTAATATCGTGCTGAAAAAAAAATGGATATCTCTTTAGGTTTTATATCAAACTGTTTCTCATTTTCATGTGTTTACTGCAAATGAAATGGTAGTATTCTATGGTTATTTTACTAGCTGTTAATGTGGGAGCCTTACATTGTTTTTGTCTTTTATTGCAGGGGCGCCATAAGAAACGCCTGCCAGATGCTGATGATTCTGGGACTGGACGGCAGATCTGTGTATGAGGAGGACTTCGAGGGCCCTTTCTTAGATATGTCAGCAGAATTCTTCCAGGTGAGTCCGTGGTATCTTCTGGGTGCCTTCCTGTTTCCGCAAACACTGAAAAATACGTGTGAAGTAAAACGACACACTATGTCTGCTCTTTCAGATGGAGAGCCAAAAGTTCCTTGCAGAAAACAGTGCCAGCGTCTACATTAAGAAGGTGGAGGCAAGAATCAATGAGGAGATTGAGCGAGTTATGCATTGCCTGGACAAAACTACAGAAGAGCCCATTGTGAAAGTGGTGGAGAGGGAGCTGATTTCTAAACACATGAAGACCATTGTGGAGATGGAGAACTCTGGCCTTGTTCATATGCTTAAGAACGGCAAGACGGAAGGTAACAGATTAGCCTTTAAATTTCAATCTGATTATGTTTTTAAGATTTTTGAAGAATTGCAAACACGGGGTTTGTTGTCTTTTTCATCCTTCCATCAAAAGTGTTTTTTTTTCTCATTCTTTTCCCTATCTTGTGTCTCTCTCTCTCTCTCTCTCTCTCTCTCTCGCTCTCTCTCTCTCTCTCGCTCTCTCTCTCTCAGACCTGGCCTGCATGTATAAGCTGTTCAGTCGTGTGCCAAATGGCCTTAAAACCATGTGTGAGTGTATGAGCTCTTACCTGAGGGAGCAAGGCAAAGCTCTAGTGTCAGAAGAGGGAGAGGGAAAGAACCCTGTTGACTATATTCAGGTATGCTTGATAAACAATAAGACCAATCAAAAAAAATGATTTCTCAAGACACTGACACTCTGTTATTATACAATTCCATGCTGATCTCTCAGAGAAGAAGTGTCACAGACTAAATCACTTCTTTATATTTGCCTCCTCAACAGGGCCTTCTAGACCTAAAGACACGATTCGATCGTTTCCTCCTCGAATCCTTCAACAATGACAGACTCTTTAAACAAACCATAGCAGGAGACTTTGAGTATTTCCTCAACCTCAACTCCCGCTCACCAGAGTACCTATCACTTTTTATTGACGACAAGCTCAAGAAGGGAGTCAAAGGAGTATGTCTGTTTTTTTTTTTTTTTTTAAATTCTCCTTCAAACACATAGCAGATGTATGTTGCTTTTTAATCCCTACATGGTGTGTACATTCTCTCATTCTTCTTCCTTCTGTTGTTGTTGACCAGTTGACAGAACAGGAGGTTGAGTCGATCCTTGACAAGGCCATGGTGTTGTTCAGGTTCATGCAGGAGAAGGATGTGTTTGAAAGGTACTACAAGCAGCATCTGGGCCGCAGGCTGCTCAGCAACAAGAGCGTCTCAGACGACTCGGAGAAGAACATGATCTCTAAGCTCAAGGTAAAAGAGTGAGAGAGGGCCAGACATCAATGTATAATCACATCTTGTTAGTTCTTTTTTTGCTGCCCTGCCTTGACTCTGTCCATACTAACATCAGCGGTTTGAACTCTGTCCTCTGTCTTTCTCCTTCACAGACAGAATGTGGCTGTCAGTTTACCTCGAAACTGGAAGGGATGTTCCGAGACATGAGCATCTCCAACACTACCATGGATGAGTTCAGGCAACACATACAAACCACATCGGTAAAGAGGACAGACACCTTTTTTAGAAAAAAACAAACGGATAACATTTTAGACATGAAGCAAAATGTTAAGTACAAGCCATTCATGTGTGAAGGGACGAAGTATAAGGAAATGTCCTTTATAAGTGCATGCTGTAAAGGAGGGTGACAAATAGCTGTTGTGTCGCAGTTCTTCTGTATTTGAGATGTTCTGTTTAGTCATGCAAACTGTAAAAGTGCATATTCTGAAAAAATGTTCATGCATCTCTTAAAGGCATCTCTAAGTGGTGTGGACCTCACAGTAAGAGTCCTCACAACTGGCTACTGGCCAACACAGTCGGCAACACCTAAATGCACCATCCCCCCTGCTCCCAGACATGCATTTGAAGTTTTTAGAAGGTAATCCTCATAGATGTAATCAAATGTAATGTTGAAGCTAAACAAAGGTGTACATTTAAAGACTCAGTGCTCTAAGGAATTGAAGCTTTTCTTTTATTTGACAGGTTTTACCTCGCTAAGCACAGTGGCAGACAGCTCACACTGCAGCACCACATGGGCGGGGCAGACCTAAATGCAACTTTCTACGGAGCTATCAAAAAGGTAGTCACAAAACGTCCTTTGAAAATACTGGTTGACTTGCTTTTCAATTCTGTGTGACATCATTTAAGGTATTTATTATTGGAATTGGAAAGGAAAAGTGTTTTTCTTTAAGGCAGCATAATGATTTAAAGTTATAATTCACCTTCTGTTATCCTTCATGTGCAGGAGGATGGTTCAGAAGTGGGTGTGGGAGGTGCTCAGGTGACGGGCTCTAACACCCGGAAGCACATCCTGCAGGTGTCAACCTTCCAGATGACCATCCTCATGCTCTTCAACAACAGAGAAAAGTGCACTTTTGAGGTGGGAGCACAGTAAAAAGTCTCCATCCAGCAGTCTTAATCTCAATCTGTCTTTAAAACCTTGTGTTTTTGTGAAGATTAATTTTACTCGCCCCATGAATGCATGCATCTTTAAAATAAAGATATAACTTCAATGTTAATCTGTGTCCTCTGTATGACATGTTGGCCCCTTTCCCTTGCTGTAGGAGATCCAGCAGGAGACAGATATTCCTGAGAGGGAGTTAGTGCGAGCGCTGCAATCTTTGGCCTGTGGGAAGCCGACACAGAGAGTTCTCACCAAGGAGCCAAAGTCCAAGGAGATCGAGAGCGGCCATGTGTTTACAGTGAATGATCAGTTTACTTCCAAACTGCACAGAGTCAAGATACAGACAGGTGGGCAAAGTTTGTTTACAACATATACCGTAACCATAGAGAACTTGTGGCTTCTGTCCACTGCTAGCTCAGGTTCGAGAGTAAGATGTCTGAAATCTGAAACATGAGAGTTTATGAGGTCATACCACTTTATTTTTAAATGTCGTTAATAACGTTGTAAAAAAAAAAAAAAAAAACGTAAACATTCAAAAACTTGTTAACAGTGTTAAGATACACAATTAGCCCTGAATCCCTGAGTTTCATGTTTCTTCTTGTATATTCCTGAATAAGAGACCCTACCCTATGAGATTTTCTACATGTTCATCTTGTCCTTGTATCCTCCTCTCTCAGTTGCTGCTAAACAAGGGGAATCAGACCCAGAAAGGAAAGAGACGCGGCAGAAAGTGGACGATGACAGGAAGCATGAGATTGAAGCAGCCATTGTTCGAATCATGAAGTCGAGGAAGAAGATGCAGCACAATGTCCTGGTGGCGGAGGTAAGAATCCACACATGTATACAAACTTAGTTCTGTTTTTCTTCTGCTAAGAGTGTAATATTAAAGGTTATATGTCATAAATGCATTGTTTTTAGCTCTGTTAAGCATTTTGAATTGATTCATGTATGATTGTTGCTCGATAAATAAACCTGCCTTTCCTTTCATTAAAGAAAAAGGGGTTGTTGTTTTGTTTAACATTGTGTGATTCTGTGTCCTCAGGTGACTCAGCAGCTACGGGCACGTTTTCTCCCCAGCCCTGTGGTAATCAAAAAACGTATAGAAGGACTAATAGAAAGAGAATACTTGGCGAGGACGCCAGAAGATCGAAAAGTGTACACCTATGTTGCATAGAAGATGAACTCTGGATGAGAGGAGGAAGAGACTGGAGAGAGAGGATTTGTTTGTTTTCTTTGGACTGTTGTTACGCATGGACTGGAAGTTTCTTTTAAAGACAAATGCTGGGAACCTGATTCATCGTCCCTAATAAAAACACAGTAAAACATACGTAAAAGGGGAATGAAATGTTGGCGCAGGAAAAAAAAAGAATCCATCAAAACTTGTAGATGATTTTTAAATCGGGCCCAGTCTTCCTATTCCCTGTGAGTTTTGGATGGATCCAGCTTCAAGCTTTTCACCGTTTTACCCTTGTAGAGATCAAACTTGCAAAGAATCCCTTGGGAAAAATGTGAATGCACCACATTATTTTTTTTTTGTTTCAATACTGTATAAAAATAATAAAATTATTAAAAACAGAAACTGTGGATTGTTACAAAATAAAAGTAATGAGTATTGATGCTCGGTAATTTTTCACACAGATGCTCTGAGGATCTTTACATTTGACTCTTGGTGTCATTGTGGTTTTCACATTGCAATAAGTATTAAAACTTGAGTTCTTTTCCTGGTGAGGAGTCCAGAAGATGAACTGTTTTTCTTTTCTTTCAAAGAGCCCATACAAGTGTCTACTCTGGCTAAAGCAGCTTCTTTATCACACAAAGGGAAGAGCAATAATTGAAACCCAAATTGTCTCTTCGCCGGTGTCAAGCAATTTGAATGGAATCTGAAACTTCTCCACGTGTCAGCCAAAGGTCAAAAATCACATCCAACAAAAAACACCTCAGAACCTTGTTTATCATTTGACAGATGGGCAAGTCTTACACGCATTCAATAACTGAAATTGATGTTTTCAATGCAAATCAATACATTTATTCTTTAAATCAATAGTAAATGACATGTTCAATGCATATCCTCCAGAAAACATATGACATCATGGGTAAATCTGGCAACACCTGTCTCTCACATAAATGTGTAGAATAGGAAAGCGCATTCTTGGGCGCCCCATGTACAGAGGCTGGAGGCGTCGAAGCGGGCGGCCCGGGTTCAAATCCAACCTCCAGCTACTTTCCCATGTCATTCTCAACTCTCTCCGATTTCTGACTGTCCTATATCTCCAGTAAAATTAAAAAAAAAGGCAAATTCTACAAATGTCACAGATTTCTCAGTAGAAATTGATACGAGTTCAAACAAATACCCAAATTAATCAGTTGCTGTCTTTTTTCAGTCATACTGTGGTCTGAAAGAGCTCATGGGACTGTTGTGCTCTTCCTCAGCTTTCGACAGAATGTCTTTAGCCAAAGCTTCCAGCTGACTCATGAAACGTTGCATCTCTTCAGCAGAACTGCGAGTCCAGGCCAGAGGCAGGTGGGCAGGAATAGGGAAACGATCTGCAACACAAACAGTCTGTCAGAGCTGGTAATTCCTGATGATGGCGACGTGTGAACTCAATGCTGCTCACCTTGAAAGAACTGCCCGCTGCGTGATCGGGCAGAGGCTCGACATAAGGCCAGCCACACTACCGTGTCCGCTCCCTGCTCGACACTGCGAAGCCTATCCCCCATCATCTTGTGGAACTGAGGCATGGATGAGGCAACAGCTGGACACAGTGAGTTAAGACGTAAGTGGTGTGTGTGTGTGTGTTTATTGGGTTGACGTTGCTAATGTATAGAAAATATGAGGGCAAGGGGCACACATAATGTCAAAAGCTGACAATCTCTATTACTTGTATTTGCCCTGATATGAAACCTGGCTATGTTTATACTCAAGAAAATTAGAGAGGCAATGTTTCCACTACAGAATAATGTGCAGTGAACAAAAATGCCCTGCCGTTTCAGTGTGAGCCAAAGTTAAACGTGCATTTTCTAAAATAGGCCCTTTAGGATAAAGTCACATAATTAAAGACCAAATAAATTGTAATGTAAAAAATTCTTGCAAAAAATGAGGATGAAAAATTGTCCAATTAAAAGATTACATTTTCCAAAAGGGGAACACATTGACAACCTCATGTCCTCGGCTCAAAAACGTCTGCTGTTTGATAAATATTTTCAAGTTAGCTATCAAGTCTGACGTGTGCATTGGGGTTAATGTGAGCATATGTTGTTATGGAAACAACCAAGTAGGTTAGAATACATAACTGCTGCATTTTTGAGATATCAGTATTTTCTAATTGATTTAACCTAGACAGTGCCTATACAAACTCCTCTATATATTTGGAGATAGTGTCTGGTGATTTTGGTTTGTTAGCTTTTTCATACATGCAAACATTTGCTACATAACACCGCCTGTATAATTGTCACTATATTTTAAACACAGTGTTGTTGAACATTTTCTGTTTGTTCAAATTTGTTTCATGAAATAAATGAGAGAACAGCAACTATAATACCAACAGCAACATAAGTCTTCAGTCAAGATTCAGTACCTGGTGTATCCACCCAGCCTGGATGCATCACAGAGAAGTGAATGAGGGGATTGGCTTTAGCCCACTGCTGTGTCAGCACCACCTGCTGTCTCTGAGATGAAACAACACATAGTTTCCTGAACTAAAAAAAAGCACCTTCACACACACACACACACACACACAAATATACATATACAGTGTATATGAATATATATGTTGTTTTGACTTTATTGCAGAGGAGGATAGTGGACAGAGTAGGAAACAGGGATGAGAGAGTTGGGAATGACGTGCAAGGTGCAGAGGGCCGGAGTCAAACCCGGCAACCCATATCAAGACTATATCCTCTGTACTTTGGGCACGGAATATACCCGCTAGGCTATCAGGCGCCCCTGTAAATTAATTTTTGCATGTCCATGCCCATTTCAAAATCTGCTAGAACACTTTGTCTTGTGTTATCCATATCTGAAAAGTCATCAGTGTCTAACGCTATTAAATATCTGAGTGTGGAAAATCATTTATGACATTTTCCTCAACTGATTGCTTATAAACCTCTGGTCACATTCTCGTCTCCTACCTTGTTCTGGGCGTAGACCATGACGCCATCAAAGTGGCCCTTCTCTGACTGCAAGTCATCGACTCTGAGCTTCTGGACAAGCATGCCTCCTGATGACACAGTGATCTAACAGGCAGGGAGAAAGGAGGCTCAGTGTGCTAAGACAACAGCCTCTACAGCACTGTCAACAGAAGAGGCATTATTTATTTTTCTGTCCTCATGATACAGATGAGGACTTTGTCTGTGTGTATTGAAGCGTGTGTATGGATTTATACCACTCTAGGATCTCGGCTCTTCTGTAGAAGTGGTATCAGAGTTTGGGTGAGGATGTACGTCCCTAAAATGTTTGAGAAAAAGTTCAAAATGTTATTTTTGGTAATGCAGCATGATGGCACTTATTCTCCATCAGATTTAAGTCTTACCCATCGTGTTAGTGGCGAAGTTCTTCTCCAGTCCCTCCATAGTCAGCTCTCTCTTGTGAACCATGCACCCTGCATTGTTTATCTGTCAAGAAAAAAAACCCGTCAAACATCCTTTTAAATCTGTAAGGGCAGTTTGAAAAGACTAAGTGAGATTAACAAAAGGTGCCTACCAACACATTCAAGGATGGATACTGCAGCTTGAAGGACTCTGCAAATTCCCAGACTTTGCTTGTCTCTGACATGTCCAAAATATGGACATGCACTTCCTAAAATAAGTAGCAGACAAGTATCAGCCTATCTCATAACACAAATCACGGGATTAATCTCTCCATTTCCCCCCTTTCGTCATAGTTATGATTAAGTTGAACAACACCAACTGTATTCCCAGACTCATGGATGATGTCCTCCCTAGCCTCCTCTGCTTTATCACTGTTCCTGCACACCATGTGGACAGTTCCACCTGGAACCAAAACGTTAGACTTTTTTTATCCATGTAAAGTGCTCGACGGAGAACACACCTCTTCAGTATTTACCTCTCTTTGCTATAGCCATGGCTGTTGCTTTGCCAATTCCACTGTTTGCTCCGGTGATCATAAAAGACCTCCCCACAACAGACACATTCAGGTCTTGGGGCTCAAAGTCTGTAGCTGCCGCTTCATATCCCTTCCTATAGCCTCACATAAAACACACTAATCAGTTTTAGAATCAGGTGATGTTAAATGTCATCCTCAAGAAATTTGGGCTGTCAATGGAACTATTGTAAGTGGACCAGTTTGTGTGGTGGTGTGTGCCATACAGTGACCAGGCTTTTCTATTCCTCTTTTTAGCAGTCTTATGGCTAAGTTATGATAATATACACATATAGGCTATGAATAAAAAAATCCAATACATAGATAGTAAACAAGCTTCACTAACAATTAAGACTGTATATTCACAAAACATCCCCTCAATGCAGGTATTTGAATTTCTAGATCAGCTCCAAAGTTGGGATTCAATGGCTTTTACTGACCTTGTAAATTGGTGGATCCCGGTCAAAAACCAGATTGTGTTTCGGAACAGAGACATGACATCAAGTGAGAAACAATCTCTGGAAATGCGTCCGGCTTGTCCTATCCTTCAAACTACTGTAACAGATCACTATCCCGTTAAAAACAGAGAGAGAGAGAGAGAGAGAGAGAGAGAGAGAGAGAGAGAGAGAGAGAGAACTTGCTGCTCTCTGCCGACGCTTCATGGGAATAACACCAAACATTAACGCTCAGTCAAATGACCAAAGTTAAACATTTATGTGCTCAGTCATTACATCGTTTTAGCACAAATCACGAAATCACGTGGTAGCTCTTTCTAGCTTGTGATGGGCTGTTTGTTGGTTGCATCCCCGCGTTACACATCCCAAAACTAACCAATCCAGATGGTTGTGAAGTTTGGTGACGCGTCCGGCAGGCACCGCTCCCCCCGGCGGCCAGGAGGGGCGGAGTTAACCAACTTTACACTTGTCGAAGTGAACGACGGACAGATATGTGTTCAGCCGGTCCATTTGACCCTTTGTGAGGGTTAAAGTGCTTATTTTTTTTGTCCCTTTTTATGTGTATAGCTCTGGCGCAGCTTCAAAATGGTAAGTGTTTGTTTTCTACGCTTCAAACAGCGTCAGTCTACGTACAGCTGATCACCTGTTGCACCTGCTGTCGCTGACAGACCCTAAAGAAGCTAAAAAAAAAAAAAACTACACTTGTGCACTACTTCCTGTTACACCGACGCCTTTAAAAAATAATCTTATTCGCCTCTCTAAGACGGCTTTACTTATATTTTAACCTAGATCATTTTTTAGATTTGAGTGTTGACCCAACTTTAAGCGACGTAAGGTGTGAGGTGTGCATTTCCTTAACCGGTCTTCCTCGGCAGAACAGGTTTCGTCACTTTTATTCGACTATTGCCCTGGTGGCAGTTTGACGCTTTCCATATCAATTTACCTACGAGCACACAGGGAAAACACACCTAGAAATACCAGTTCATTCACTGGTTTTTAGCCTGCTTGTATTTAAGTTGAATGTGGATGTAATGTCAGTCTGGAGGTGGCATAAATCCTGATAATTATTTGGCTCTTTACCTTTTATGTCCTCATTTATATTAAACTACTCGAACCCTCAAATTGTTCTGATAAAGGCTTTAAAGTAATTGATACTCAACCCATACAGCCTATGTTTATTTTTGTTGTTATTGAATCCTAAAAATTCGTTTGCCAGGGTTGCAGCATGCATATGACAAGGCCATTATTTTTGAAGTCACTCCTTTTTTCATATCAGCTAATTTTCAAACATGTTCGTGGATTTTAAAAGTGCTTTGTTCCACATACTACCTGTAAATTGATCTCTTTTCTTGTTGGTCTATAGATGAGAGTTGAAGGGAAGTGTTTTGCTAAGTATTTAAGCAACAAATGACATTTTCTACCCGGGTGTCACAAATATAAACGCCATAAAAAAAAAAAATTACACCACAAAAAGGCTCTTTCTATTCACACTTTTGCCTCTCTTACAACAACAATCAAAGGGAGACTTTAGGAAATGGTGTATCTGTTTGTGTCCAATATGGGCAGAGGGAAATAAAAGTCTTCTCTGATATGAAGCCAAATGTATTCCCAACTTTAGGAAGGATATCTTTAAACATCTGTGTCCTAACTCTTGAAGAGTATAAAGGAAACGCCAAACTACCTCTTCCTCAATTGTTTGTTAACCCTCACATTTGTCCATGTGTGTCCAAGTGAAGTTACTGTTTAATGAACCTTTACAAGCTAAACTACTTGTTTGACCCTTTGTGTGTGTTAGAGGGTAGTTAATAATGTCTATATTTGCAGGTGTGTGTGTGTGTTTGTGTGTGTCCCTCTCAGTTCATTCATGTATCACAGCTACCACTCTGACCCTGTTGTGTGTCTGTGTTGTCAGATGCGCTTCCTGTTGCTCTTCAGTCGCCAGGGGAAGCTGCGTCTGCAAAAGTGGTTCACTCCCATGACCGAACGTGAGAAGAAGAAGATCATCAGGGACATGACCGCCATGGTGTTGTCAAGGCAACCGCGCTCCTGTAACTTCCTACACTGGAAAGACCTAAAGATTATTTACAAGAGGTGGGAGCTGCCCCCGCATGTTAGATTATTTATCTTCTTCCTTGGTAGTTGGATCGACAGTCTGCTCTATGTTTAATTAATAACTAAGTTCTATGTTTATTTAAGCCTGAAAACACAGTTTCACCTTTTCCTCAGGTATGCAAGCTTGTATTTCTGCCTGGCCATAGAGAACCAGGAGAATGAGCTGTTGGGCCTGGAGGTTATTCATCGCTACGTGGAGCTGCTGGACAAATACTTTGGCAATGTATTTCATCGTGTTTCCCATTCTTTTTATTTGATATCCAACTGTAGCCTGGAGTGTTCCTATTAAAATCTCATGGTAGTGTTGGCTAAATCATGCAATGCTATCACAATACTCAAGTCACTGACATGACTGATAACTTGATTTTAGAAATGTAGTGGTATGCTTAATATTTGTATACATTGGGATTTTTTTAACTGCAAATTATGTCCTGAAGGAAAACATATTTTCCTATCGAATCATACGTTTTCAATTTAGCTGGCATGAAATAATAATATCTAAACCTTGGATAAAAGTTTGTAAAAAAAAGTCTGAAGGAGCCGCTGCTCTCTGTTTACTTCTAAAATAGAATATATATTTCCAAAGATAATTATCCTTTACTTGTGATTGTAATTTAAGTAGCAGAAGGGTTTATTTGTATTTGCATGCACCTGATTGAATTAATGTTATATGAGGTTGATACCTACCTTCAATATATTGATCAATATTGAAATTCAAAATTCAGCTATAAGCTCTATCATTTTCTCCCCCTATAGCCTTAGCCTAAATCCTGATTATTTAACTGTTATCCCGTGCTGGAAAGATCACATCAGACAACAGTTTGAATATGAAAGTCAAAATAGGACATTCTGCCCTCTGAGTGGTTTTATTTCAAGTATATAAATCAATAATCGCCGTCATGCCTCCTCCAGGTGTGTGAGCTGGACATAATCTTTAACTTTGAGAAGGCCTATTTTATCCTGGATGAGTTTCTAATGGGAGGCGAAATACAGGAAACCTCCAAACAGATGGTAAACCGCTCCATCGAAGCCTCGGACATGCTGCAGGAGGTGAGATGCTCTGGCGCACACTCTCATGCACGACACGACGCACACAACACAACACAAGGTGTGGCTTTTTGCATCTGTGGTGTGATCATGTAACATCTGTTGCATGGCTTAAGATAGATCATTCATATAATTCTAAATGTAGTTTGTAGTGGATTGTCTGTATTTTTTTTATTGAATCTTGTATGTGGGCTACTTAAGAGGGTTAAGAGGCCAACATTTGGTGGAAATTAAAAAAACACTACATATGAATCAAGCGTATGTGGTTGTGGTTGCAGTAGTCAGTGTGTCATAATGAGTGAACTTAACAGTGGTGCTGCTGAGTCCCTGGTGTGCCTTTGTCTTCCTTTTTAGGGGTTATGAGCTGTTGCTCCTCTTCGTATAGATTTTTGTTTGTGCTGCTGTTTCTCCCCCCTTCTGTGTGTCTGTGTAGCTCTCTCTCTCTCTCTCTCTCTCTCTCTCTCTCTCTCTCTCTCTCTCTCTCTCTCTCTCTCTCTCTCTCTCTCTCTCTCTCTCTCTCTCTGCCAGTGCTATTGCGAGTGTGGGACAGATTTCCCTGAACCGTAGATTTAGTGTTTGGCTGTCCCTTCCCGCTCTCCTCCTCTCCCCCCTGTAGGTCCGTGGCTCTGTGTGGTACGGTAGTTAACTGGGGTGTGTTGTTCTGAGCAGGGCTGACTAACACTTTGAAATCTAGAGTTGGACTGTGTGCAGCGTAGCCTCCTCATTCATTTTGATTATTATCGCTTCAGGATGACATCAGTGAGTGGTATGAGGTGGAGCTGTTTGGATGACCTTGAATATGGACAGAAGGTTAGATGTTCTGCTTGTGTTAGTCACGTACCTTGTGTTGGTGTGCTCAGCATTCAATAGCAGGTCATGTGTGGATGTGTGCCTGCCTGTGAATATTAAATGTCTTATGATTCAGTTTTACAAGGCTGTCTATCTTATTTCTTGTTCTGTTCTGCCTTCTTCTAGACCATGGAGGAGTATATGAGCAAACCAGCATTTTAACCCATGCCGGGATAAAAAAAAAGTCTTACAGTAACATCGAGGAGGAATACAGGATGCCAAATGTACTGTTTGTAAGTCAGAAGTTTTTGAAAATGGAAAAAAATGGAGTCATTATGATGCTACTGAACATTTTCTAAAGAAGAAAGGGGAATAATGAATGTCTGCTTGCATTCTGCCTGAAGCCTTACTGCACAGTAATTTCATTTGAGAGTAAGTCTAATGTTTGTTCATAGTTGTGTGCTATAATGAAGGGAGGGGGAGCGAGGGTGGGCTTTTTAAAACTAATTCCTGTTGAATTCAAATGAAGTTGTGATAGAGGATCAGGCTATGAAGATCTTAATAATGACGTTGTTTTAGGTTTGTAAATGTGTTTCTTATATATTTCCATGTTAATATATTGAACATGAATGATTCATTCTGAGAACACTACAAATTGTTGACTATAAAAACAAAAGTTCAGTCAAAAGACGGAAAAAAATATTTATAATAGATCATCTTGATAAGCTTTGTCACTCTGATTCCTTTCACAATGCTCAGTTTGAGTGAAATGATCGAAACATTTTGAATCTGTACTTTCAGTGAATCATGTTTGTCTTTCAAGAGAAGCCTTTTCTATTGGTGTGAATATCTGTGCTTTTATAATAAGCGTGTATGATGTTGAATCTTTTCATTAAAATGTGTATTTTGGTAAAATCTTGACTTTTGAGGAATCATTTCATTACTATTAAGTATTCATTTGAGAGACGGAGGTCACTAATGGAATCTCGAGGTTTTATAGGTTCAAAGTGACATAAAAGGGTTAATTCCCCCTCATCATTAGGGGAACATAACACATTAGGGCCTAATGTATTCTTTCTGTGATTTCTAACCGTAGCTGAGTTTAGTGAATGGTGTAGTTTTTTTTAATAAGGCAACACAACTCAGCAAGAAGAAAAATAATACCGCTGATGCTTTATTCATCTGTGATTCATCACACATTATTGAACATGTACAAAATGGTTTAAAAATGAGCATACATAGCACAACCACTGGTAGGCCAACGATACAGAGCTTCGTAGTATGAAAGGGTTGGAAGGCAGGCGATGGTCTGCTATTTAGACTTGAAATTAATTATCCATAATAATAACATTAAATCTACTAACCCTGAATATAGCAAGAGTCACAACAACATTTGTCCTCTTTCGTAATGAAAACTCCCACAATGTTCCTTTAGTTCTCCTGTCATTATACTGTATGCGTGTGTTTAACAGGCCCAGTCTGCATTTTATTTAACAGATATATTCACATATGTAGATGAAAAATAAGTGTTTTTACCAGTACTCAGTTAATAATCATTTAAATATAGGCCCATTCCTGCTGTTTACAAACAACATTAATGTAAACAAACTTTGAACATCATCACAAAACTTAATAACTGCAGCATTCATAGTGAAATTGTGATTTTAATCAAAGTATTTATAGGCAATTTGGGACTAAAGACAGGTTCACATCCATTTTGAGGACGCCTTTTTCACTATTGCACCTTTAATATTTCTATAATGTTCTTGCAGCAAGTAGGGACTTTTCTTTGTAAGTGTTCATTTTCGTTAGAATGACATTAGTATAAGCTTTAATCATATAATATAAATTTGTAAACTATATCACGTCCACAAAACTTTATTTTTGAGACAGTATAAATACTATATTCTGAATTTCTTGCGTCTTGCAAGGCGTCTGGCTACATCCCAGCCGCAGTTTTTTCACGGTGCTCCTTCCCATCCTCCTCTTCTTCATTGGCGATCTGTGGAGCTGTCGTCTTGGCGGTAATCTCCTCTTTCCCCTGCATCTCTGTGGGGTAAACATTCTCCTCTGTGGCCACCTCGGTCTCCCTCTTGGCAACTGGCCTCTTTTCAGCGTCTGCTTGCCCCAAGTAGTCCTTCAGGGCCCGCTCGTACAGCTCATAGGGAAACTGGCCCTTCAGCTGTGCCTGCGTGTCCCTCTTGGCGATGGGGTTGGGGTACTCTGTGAGGATTTTCGCTGCCAGGTAGGTGGTCACCTCGTCTTCTACATCGCCATCATCATCTTCATCATCGGCAGCAGCAGCAGCAGCAGCCTGGCGCTTCAGGGGCATTTTATTAAGCTCAGATAAAAACAGGTTCTCCCTGCGTCCGGATGATGAAGGGATTTTAACCGGGCCTGAATTTGCTGCTGGCTTTGACACCGCGGAGATTCTATCCAAGGGGGTCTTCAGTGGTCTCTGCACCACGGGATACTCGTTACTGATCGTCTCCACGCCGATGATGTCCAAAAAGTCCTCTCTGTCCATGTCCTCGTTGGCGGGCTTGCTCTTAAGTGGCAGTCTACGGTTGAAGTACCGGATCTTGGGGGTCTGACCGGGCATGTAACGAGCTGGGGCGTGGGGGTCGCGGTGGAGCTTCCTAAGCTCCTGTGTGAGCAACATGTCGATGAGGTCCTGCGGGGGGACGTGGAGCTTCAAGGAGAGCTCCAGCAACTCCTTTACTGTCCGGGGATCCAAGATGGAGGGGCGGATCAGTCTCTTCCTCTGCTCCCCGGTCTTGTCCCTCTTCTGGGTCTGGTCACTCATCTCCAGGACCTTCAACAGGTAGTAGTCCACGAGTTTTGTGTCGTCATCATTCTCCTCTTGGTCCTGGCTTGCCCTGCGCTGCATCTCCTCCCTCTCTGCCTCTTCCTGCTCACCGAGCGCCCTGTCCATTTCTTCATGGCTCCCGTTCTCCATCTCCTCCGTCTCCTCCCGCTCCTCCACGGGGACCCACTCCTCTCCTCCGGCCACATCCTCATAGGCCGGGTTCCTCAGGCTCATTCCCTCCTCTTCCTCCTCATCATCGTCCCCGAACACGTCTCTCTTTTGGCCGATGACTGAGGGCATCCTCCCGAGCTCCTCAAAGATGGAGCGTAAATTGGCGAGGCTCTGGGGTGTGTACTGCTCATCCAAGTCCTCTGTGGCCCTCTTGGAGGCGTCAGTGTTCTCCTCATCCTCAAACATCAGCGGATATTTCTTATGGGGTCTGGGGAAGTTGCCATAGTCTCCCGGCGCGCTCTCTGGGACTTCCGTGTCTTTGGTGCGGTGTCTGTGCGTGCGTCTGTCGTTCCTGGGCGCAGACACGGGGCTGAGCTTTGCTTCTTTCCCGGCCTGTTCCTGCAGAGACCTGAGCATGGCTTTCATCAGCTGCTCAGCGGTAATGTCCTGTCTCTGTTGCACGGCGGGGGCAGGCTGACGGTCCCCGGGAGCCTCATCCTGCTGTGAGGCGAGCTGGAGCAGGACCCTGAACTTCTCCACTTCGTCATAATCCGCGGGTTCAGGTCGGCCCCCGTTTCGCTGCTTCAGGTTCTCTATGTACTCCAGAGCTTTCATCATGTCGGAGCTGGGAGGGTAGGCAGCCGGCTGCCCCTCACTCTCCCCGCCTCGGAGCCTGTAGTGGCGGGGGAGAGACGCAGCCTGCACGGTGCAGCCATAGACGAGGAAGGCGAGCAGGACCAGGGCTCCCCCCGCGGGCAACTTGTGGTGAAAATGCAGCATTATAGGCTATCTTTTACCTGCGAATTTTGAGAGAACAAAATGTTATAACTCACAATATAACACAAATCCAAGAGAATTTTGCTTCTACCAAAAAGTGAGAGATTAAACCTACTCGAAAGCAACGAGCGTTACAGTGCTTGAGACTGTTTTGATCCGGTATTTGTATGCCTACCAGAGATTTACGCTCCGCAAATTGAATACGATGCTGCGCGTGAGGAGACACATTCACATCACTGGATGAGTCACTCCCCGCGTTGTTATGGGTAACCGCAACATCCGATTTCAATTAAACACCAACCACAACAGAAAAATTACATCTCGTCCTCGTTATTTCTCTGTAGCTACAACTCATTATAACCATCTATTGTTTAGGATGTGTTTAATTGCATTGTCTATCTCCATTGTTACATACGTTTTGAGATCTGCGAAAAGCGAGCGTAAAAAGACTGCTCTCCAATCTTAGACAACATTTGAACTAAAGATTAATCAAATATGTATTGTATCTGCGTCTTACCTTTGGCAATAAACCTCAGACAGCAGTGAAGGTGTATTTCATCTCCTCTGTAGCGGTCTCGGGCTCTTCTGTTTTCAGCACTTGGACAGCTCCCCTCGTTATATGAGGCGACACCTGACCACCGCGTCATCACACAACACACGCAAGAGCCGCTCCGAAAAAAATCCATATAAATGATTCAGGTTTATGATATGGTATACTAAAAACCTTGCAGTGTTAAAAATAGTTCGCTTTGCTGTCTGTTGAACAGCCGAGATCTGTAAAAGCATATCGACTGGAAGATTTAAAAGCCTTGAAGCAGATGTATTGACTCCAGAACCAGGTCTCACAAAGAGCGATATGTTTATGTTCATATTCATTCATCAGAAGAGTGAAGCTTTCTTGTTGCATATAAATATTTAAAGGAAATCTTAATACATATAACCTTTCCATTTATGTTCTTACAAACTAATGCAAACATCAACATGTGGGACTATTTTATCTGGAAAAAATACGTTTTATATTTCACATTTCATGTCACAATAAGGGTACTTTTAGGAAAACTAGGTTTAAAACAACTTGCAGTTTTCTACCATCACCATCGTCATGGTAGATGAAGAGTTAAACCCTCTAGCGATGACTCACAGACTAAAACCACCGCGGAGTTGCTGTCGCAGTTTAGCAGCCCTCTCTCTCTCTCTCTCTCTCTCTCTCTCTCTCTCTCTCTCTCTCTCTCTCTCTCTCTCTCTCTCTCTCTCTCTCAGCCTTACCCCCTGGTTGATACGGCGATAAACACCCTCCATGTCGGCTGGGGGCCAAGAGCTTCGGCATTCCGCAGGTCGACAGGATAAAAGGGCCACAGCAGGGCACCTGATGATGGAAGGTCAGGGATGAGGTGTGACAAAGATCGTGATGAGATGAGATCAGAAACCCAGGCAAACACTCGAAACTAGCAATTTGTTTTTAAAATCTAGAATAGACTTTGACTTCATAGATCTATATGCTTATCTGGATCCAAGTCATTTGATTCTATAATACCAAGAAGAAACACATAATTTCATATTTACACCATAAGATTTTTTGTGTGCTTTTTTAGTATCCCCCTAAGCCAACAAACTGGCCCAACACATACAGTACAACAGAATAATTTTATTCTGCGAGACACCCTCTTCCATTTCAGGCCTGCTTTACCCCAACCCCACTCATTTAGTTTCATTGCACATCTAATTGTATCTAGTGTAGTCCTTATCTGCTCAACATTTCAAGTCCAGTGAATCTTTTTACTTCACCCCTGGTGTCGAGGAGACTCTATGTATACTCAAATAGAGGCAATTACAATGTTTGATTGGTAGTGCTTCTCCCTTAAATGTGTCGACAGCTGCATGGTTTCCAGGGCAGAAGACCTGCAGAAGGTCTCATATAAAAAGACACATCTATCTGACTTGCTGCTCCTGCTGTCTATCCTGGCTTGTTTAAATGTATCTGTGTTTGTGACAAAAGAGCGAGAGGAGAGAAATAGAAACTGAATCACAGCCCAGGAGACCATTAGAGGGACCAACAAAGAAGCAGAGGCGTGGTGATGTTTGTCAGATGAGTTGCATAATCCCACAGCATCACTCCTCCTCTGTCATCACATCTCTCCATTCACAAACTGCCTCGACTCCAGAGGTCACAAAGGCAGCCATCACACTGACTGTAGTATCACTCATTTAAAGGTTACATTCTCCTGCACACCCATTAGGAGCTAAGAAATGGAATATGCTCATTATCTGCTATGAATTTAAGGAGGAAAATGAACAAGCACACAGAGGGAAGATGAACTGAATAGTTTGGGTAATGTCATGGTCAGACTACTGACTGGTGAAAATGCAATTGTGCATGTGTTAACTAGAGTTAAAGAAGTACAGCCTTTTTAAAGCAAATGAAAGCCAAGGTGAATATTTGGAAAGCTTTCTTGTCCAAATCAAGACAAATATTTGTGACACATGCACTTACTGTATTTTAAGTGTCTGAGTCAGAAATGCTCTAATGTTGTGTTTCATTCACTGCTCAAAATAACTTGTCACACAGCTCCTGTGACGTGAGTGAGTCATTATGCACCAGACAAATAAACAGGAATGCATTTAAGCAGGATACAGTATTTCTTCAGCTTACCTCTGTCAGCATCTTATGGATCAGTTTGGGAAAAGCACATGTTAGGATGACAATGCATCAACATCCAGACATTCGGATCAAACTTAAGTACAAGTACTAGTGCAATAATGTGAAAACAAAGGGGAGGAAAGTAGCATTGTACTTTAGTCAAGCAAAGCACATTTTTTAGAAATGTATAAACTGTTAATTTAATCTGCATGCATGCATTGTATTTTCTGAGATCATCATATGTCTTGAAAGTAAGTTCTTTATCTGAAAAGCAACTTTGCTTCTCAAGTCAATGTAGCAGGAAGTCGAGATTTCACTGTGAATTCTATTGAAGTGTAAAGTACCATAAAACACTAAAGTCCAAGTACCTCAGAAGTGTTGTAAATAGTACTTAGGTAATCTCAAGTGTGTTTTCTTTAGGTCTCACTTAAAATCCATATTTCATTAATAACATATTAATAGACTGATTCATAAAAAAAAAAAAAAAAGGCTTTACATGCTTCGATCTTTGTTTGTTATCCTCACTTATCTTCATTTCTGTTTGCAGCCCCCCAGGGTGCTATGAGGATCCTGAGTGATGGATCAGAGCATTTAAAACTCAAATCCCAGCAGGTTGCTGCTGTGCAGAAAGATTCACTGTCTGAATCTGTGTTTCTCCTCTGGGTCTTGTGATGTGCTGTCTGTGTGAATCGTTCCATACAGACCCACACACTCACAACAGACACTTAAAACGAGAGGAGCAATTACAGTGATTGGTAATGCTGCATACCCTTTCTCTCTCTTATTCTTCATTCATTCATTAGAGTTACAGCTTGGAAGAGGGGAAATCACAGTTATTGGATTAAGTGTCTTTAGTGACATCATTATCTTTGTTTCCTGTATTTATTTATATTTACTTCCTGTACCCATAAATGTCCACTGAAATGAGCTCACATTTTTGTTGTTGACAATATGTTAATAAAATGAACGTTGTTTTTTTTTCTGGTTACAGTGATGTATATTGATCAGTTTCTATATTTTTCAACTGGTTATCATTGAAAAATATCATAATTAATCTGTTAAGGTTTTTTCTAAAAAATAACACTTCCCACAGTCAGAGATGCAAAGAAAAAGAAACTGTGCACACTGCCCTCTCAAACTGATGCAAATCTCATCTTGGTAAAGAAATGTCAAAAGTGCTGAAATTAGGGAAAATAAACTAAACTAATCCATAAGGAAGAACAAAAAAGTTCTACATTTATTTTGCACATTTTGAATGATGTATTTCCTTTAGTTTGGTAAAGGTTTGGGAATGCCCTAAATCTAAATGCTGTCTTTTCTCTGCCTTAAAAATTAATGTTTTAAATGATTATTATTTATTTTCTATACGTTTGCAGAACTTGACTGCTCTCTCTTCCTTACTGATTATTCATAATGAGCACGTATTGGCCTCATTAAACATTTTGTGGAATTGTTATGCAGAATCCTAGCAGCACTGTCTCAATTAAATATTAAAAATTGATTTTTTTTTGCATGTTCAGTCCTTGAAACCCTCTACCATAGAACACAGTTGTATGAATATTTTCAGCAAGGTCCATATTTGCATGTCACATTGAGTTTTACTCTCTTTCTCCATTTACCCAGAGACAATCTGCATAATTTGGTCTCTTCGATTATAGTTTAATCATCTCTAGTATCTCCCTCCTCCTCCGCCTTCAGTCTCTCAACCCACAGCAGTCAGTGGGGACCCTGCTTCTGTTTATCCACGTGTCAATCAAAGCTGTGGGGAGAGAGTGATATCAGCCCAATGATGGCTTGTGTGCGTCACAAAGGCACAGAGGCACACGTCCATATGTTCACATTTAAACACACACACACACACACACACACACACACACACACACACACACACACACACATATAGATGCATCTCTGGGCGTATTTTTCACTTTGATGTGTTTTGAGATTCTTTGTTTTTATGCCTCACCGACTCAAGGATCCATGACTCAACCAGGAGTCAAGGTGAAAGAGCTGCAAACACTCAATCACTTCAGCCTTGAATTCCTCAAGAACATCTTAACCCGCACTTTAAAAAAAACAAAACATTATTATGATCACTGTGAAACAGAGACCACAGGGCCATATGTGCTTTCGCTTCTTTGTATTCATCCTCCTCCACCTAACAACTTCACCCCCCATCACCCCATCATGAGGCGGTGGGAGAATGGCACGCCTGTTGTCATGGCACGCCTTCGTCGCAACCAACGTCTCCATGGTGACGCAGCCTCCCAGCTCTTTCATCTGTTTCTACCTTCTTCTCTTCCCACAGGTTGATATCCTCCTTCTCTTTCTTTAGATCGTCATGTTCTCAGTGGCTTGCATTCATTACTCTTTCTCCTCTGTTGTACCCTTCAGGCTCATCTCTCCCTCTTGTGCCAATTACTGATGTTAAAGTATGGTCCTTGTCTTCTGGCAGCAGGTGGTGTTAGCCAGGAACAGAGAACTGCTTGATTAGAGGGCCAATATTTTGTATGAGTCACTAGGACAGAGGAGAGGTAAAGATAGAAGTATGCTGTCTTAAGCAATATACGGAGGAGACAGGGAAACTGAAGGAGAGAATGAGAGGAATGAAGGTGGACGTTCTCCACAAGCCGAGACTTTTTGAAAAGGGCACATGTCCACGTAATGCTACCGGAATGCAGAAGAGGGTGTGGGTTTCATATCCCTGCAATAATGAGTCTGACTGCTACTAATGGTCATTCTGAGCAGTGCAACATTTAAGACACACATTTATTGATTTTTTGTTTGGAGTTTGATGAAAAGATTATCACCACTTATATTTCTGCATGGTAAATATGGAGCAGCAATGACAGCCTGCAATCTTTGCCTATAGCTTAAAGACTGTGAAATAGCTATCCAGGCTTTGTCCAAAATATGAGTACTGACCAGACACTTCTTAAACTCCCCTTTGCACCATTTTTTTTCTTTTAATCTACATACGATTTCGTTACCTCTGAATTGGTTAAAGACACTTTTTATTTTATTTTGTGCCTTTCTATGATTGGACCCTTGAAATCTGACAGGTAATGATGAGGGTGATAAACCGGGAATGATTTGAAGCAATGGTCATCGAGAAAACAATTATTTTGGAGACTTATTGTTGGTGCCTTAGGGTAAAAAAAAAGTAGGATTTGTCATTCTACCTCGTGGATTCCTGCTTACAATTTATGCACCAGTTAAGTACATTTTTATAGATTCCATTATGCTGCTTGCTGATATTGGCTGGGGGCTTCACACCCACTGCCCAAAGTTTGACGCCAAGAACTGCCTGAAACACAGTGTAATGAGTAAATACAGGCAGATGGTAACTGACTTAATGGATAATGACTGATAGCTGAGGAACATTATTTTTTTTAAAGAGTTAAGAGATGTTTTTACTTGTAAAATCGTCCTTCTTTAGCCTCTCAAGCCTCACTATCAACCAAACTCCCACTTCAACTCTACATTTTAGCCACTTTCTCAGTCACTTCTTCCCTCCAGCAAAACAAAACATGTTTCTTATCCATCTGTTTAACATATATCCACCAATCTTTAGCACAACTCTCTATGTTTCCTCAACCTACAGTTTCATCTCTTTACTGACTCCCCCCTCCTCTAACCTATCAGCCTCCGTTCTGCTCTTTTCACTCATTATTAATCCCCCCCACCTCTACTTTTAGACCCTGTTCATTTTAATGACTGCAAGTTTTCACCTTGGTGTTCTGACTCATCCCTTTTCGACACACCGCCAGTATCTTTGTGTGTGTGTGTGTGTGTGTGTGTGTGTGTGTGTGTGTGTGTGTGTGTGCGTGCGTGCGTGTGTGTGTGTATCCCCCCACCCTTCCCCTCCTCACTGTGGATGTGTGTGTGTATGTAAGCCCACGTACAAAGATTATGTGAGTGTCTATTGTGAGGGATGCAGTGTGACGCACCGGCTGACGTCACCACAGGCTGAGACAGGATGTGTTTTTTGATGAAGAGAGCTGAATTGGAAACAGAAGTAATATTTGAGACGATTACAACTGGTCAAAACAGAAGGATCAAGTTGTAATAAATAAAGTAACAATACATCATGTTGTCATGCTGACAGCTACTGAATATGAAGTAAAAAATGATGCGTATACTTACATCATAAATGATACAAATCATAATTCGTAGATTCATGTGTAGTCATTATTATGGTCCATGTAGTCTTTTTGCCTTTCTAATTGGATTTTTGTCTTTCAGGCTCCTTAATTGGCTGTCCATGTAACAGCTTTATGGACTGCCATAACTTGAGGTGTTGTGTCCAAGCAACCACAGTCATTTTAATGCTCATTAAAGTCTGCCACTGTTCCCTGTCCTCCTCTGCATATCTCCATTTGACCAGTGTCTTGATGTGAGGCTGCAGGCAAAGTGTGTGTTTTTGCAAATGTGAGTCATCGCAAACCAACATAGAGATGCAATACATTTGTCATCATATCCAGAGCTCAACTATGTGCGTTTTTTAAAGTATGCACACAATCTCTGTGTGTTAACAAGCAGCTGCTTTTGCACAAGAGTTTGTTTTTAATGTGAGATTTTTTTAAAATATGCTGTTCCTCATGTGAGTACTGTTCTATTTTTGTCTCCCCTCCTCTTCCTTACACATCTTCCTCTCATCTTTCCATTATTATCCATTCTCATTCATCCTCCCCTCCCTCTTTTTTCTTTCCTCTACTTTTCCTTGTTTTTTTGCAACTTCCTTCTCTCATTCATCCCTCCCTCCATCCTTTTCTCTTTCTTTGCTTTATCTCTGCAGTCTCCGTTTCTCTCTCCACCACTCCCTGTCGGGCCGTGCAGTGATGCTGCTCTGGCTGCCTTCCAATCCGTTTCCCCCCCCTCCACCCCTCAACCTCCACACCTCCTTCCCTCCCTCTTGATGCTATAAATACCCGGCATCGGTGAGTCATCGCCGAGACGTATCGGTTGCCTCTCCCTCTCCATCCTCAACCCCCTCCTCTTCCTCTCTACTCCTCCTTCCCCCTTGTAGCTCTCTTGCTCTCTCTCTCTCTCTCTCTTTGAGCTCATTTCCAGACCTCACAGGTCTCCCGCGGCCCACCTCCACTTTTGGCCCTCACATCATCATCATGACCTGTGCATGGCAAGGTGCAGCCAAAGGTCAGCGTGACACCAAAACACCAAACACACAAACAGCAGGAGTGTGCAAAACAGGGATAGCCAAAAAGTTAAGCATCATATTCACTAAGTTTCCAAGTAGGTGAAAAGAAATGTTGCCTGCGTTCTCCTCATATGCCCCCTACATAGCTTCAAAGTCAGACAAAACTTTTTTTTTCTCTTGCAACATGAAATAGAACGAAATACATTCTGCATCGGCTTGTTCCAGTGCTGCAAGCTGCCGCATCAAAAGAGAAAGTCTTATGTTTTACTGCCTTTTAGGGCACATACAGTACTTGGTTTCTCTGGAAGCCTTTATATGTGGATTTTTATAGGTTAAAGAGAGGTTCTGCATTTGAGTGCTGTAGTACAAATTAGGCATGATTTTTTTTGATGTACAAGCCTGCAAATTGGGTTCAATAGATTAAAGGGTAATGCAAAAAAAGAAAGAAGGCATTTTTGAAGCAAATTTGGACTAAAAAGGGTTTTTTTTTTAACCCAGGGCATGAAATTCTTAATGTTCTTCATATCTCTAATCCAGCCAAACCCCACTTTACCAGAGTGGCTCTAACATTCACTGTCATTACTCCAGCATCATTCTCAGTTCCAGCCCTCCCTATGCCACCATCTTTCCGCCTCACATGTTATTATTCTCTGTTTTTTCCTTCTACCCACCTCTCCAAAGAAATGAGGCAGCTCCAGTTCATCTCCACTCATCCTTGGGTAAACTCCAGTATGGCTTATTGGCTCACACACTGGAGAGTGCATGCTGAGCACCAACAGATAAAAGTTTCTTTGGGCATTTCTGAGTCATAACTAGACAGGAAGAGCAGGCAGGCGAGGGAGACACAGGGGGAGTGGGAGAAAAAAAGTTGGATGAGTGTCAGAGAGCAAAGAGATGACAAGCAAAGAAGCAAACACACACAGATCATACAATAGGGAAGATGTCCTTCACAGTTTCCTGCTGCTTGTTGTTGTTGTTGTTGTTGTTGTTGTTATCTTTGTGGTGGAGACACTGTGTGTGTGTGTGTGTGTGTGTGTGTGTGTGTGTGTGTGTGTGTGTGTGTGTGTGTGTGTGTGTGTGTGTGTGTCTGAATCAGTGGGCTAATGAAGGGAGCATTATGCCTCTGACGCACTCTCCGGTCCCAAAGGGTTGGATGGAGGGAATAGAGAAGAGAGGAGGGGTTAGATGTAGCGTTTGTCTCTCTGTGGTCTCATAGCTTCTGTTTTTTTGGAAATAAAATTCAAACCCACACAGACAGACACATCATGCAAGATTTAACCACATGTGTTCTCGCAGACTGCTCTGTAAGATGTTTGTCGTTGTCAGGGAGCAATATGCGATAAGTGTTTCCCTTTTCAATTACATTCAAGGCTCAGGACAACGAATGGATTTTCTTGGTAGGCTTTGTGTGTATGACCAGCCAATGGGCTACATGTATCATGTAGGCTTTGTATGTTGTACCTAATTGGGATCCACATTTTCATCAAACCTTTGTAAGTCTCGCACCGTAAAGCTGTACAGCAGGGCCCAGTTGTTCAAAAGGATTCTGATGTCAGATTGGATAATCGATGAGCACTGGATCATTGAATCTTGAAAAAACAGGTTGTTTAAAAGAAAAGAAAAGGATATATAATGAATAAAGTAATCCAGGTTATTCAATCTTGGATTTTATCAGGATAAAACCTCCAGCTTTAAAAACTAAAATTGGGATGACTTCAAGCTCAAAAATGAGGATCACCCTGATCCAGGCAGAGGGCTGGAGTCAGGCTGAATCACATCAGCAGCAAAAAGTAACCATTTTAAATTAGTCAGAAAACAACATTTAACAATCACGTTGATTCATTAGGTTTTTTGTTGTTGTTGTTCTAATTTTTCTCTTGATTTGCTCAATCCTTACTGTCATGGATTCAGATAATCCAGATTTAGTAACCTGTAAAAGTCATTAAGTGCATTAGGTAGATCATTTCCAGTTTTTCTTTGAAAATCCAGGACCAAAGTCAAATAGATTAACTAATCCTGGGTGGCAAAAGGTGACTATTCAGATCCAGGTCATTCTTATTCATATTATAGGCCCTGCTGATTATAACAACAAATCAAATTGTTCAAAGTGGAGCAAAGTAGGCAGCAGGCCATTGTTACTGTAAGAGAAATTATAATGAAAGACCAGTTCAACTGATGGCTGCTGATAACAGCTGAAACAAATCCTCTTTTAATCTACTATGGGACTGACAGGAAGTCCAGGTCTATTATATTTTAATGAACTATTAAAGGAAAGTTTTGCGTATTTCCAATCCTCTCTCTAAAAACAAAGTTAGGTAGATAGTATGACATACGCAGAAGTTTGTGATATTTTCTGTGTCTCGGGGGCGTAGCTGCATAATCTGTTCTTTTCAGGATCAAGTTTTCTCATTTGTGTAGTTGGTGGCCCTTACGAACCACAGAATATTTCGACCACTTGAATTTTTTCTCAGCTTCTGTGGCTCAGTGGTTGAGTCTCCTGTCTCTCAACTGGAAGGTTGGGGTTTGACCCCCAGCTCCTGCAGGCACATGATGGACTGAACACAATTGCTCCGCTGCTTTGCCAAAAGCGTGTGAATGGAATAGAACTGATGGACTGTTGGAAACTTTACATAGCAGCCTCTTCCATCCGGGTGTGAATCTAGTGTGAATGTGACGTAGTTTATCATTATACCAAGCACTTCTTTATTTATCAATTGAATCAACAGATTTACCATCAGCTCTGACATTGATTTTCATATACTGTATGTAGTGTAAAATCAATGAAATCATTTCATTGTTTGTCACTTTAAAGGAGAAAACTAATTATAATTATTATTCCGTTTTTCTCGAGGATTTCTGTGAGGAGCATTTTCAAAACCTTAACTTGAGTTCTTGGAAAATGTGATAAACACTGTAGACTATTTTTCTGGCATTTGATAGAGTGAGTGATGAATCCAATAATTAAGAAAACAACAGGCAGATGGATCAAAACGACAACATATATTAGTTGTAGCCCATATGGCAGATAGATCCATTCAAATGGCAGCAGTATAACAGATGTAAGTGGGAGGAGCATTAAGAAAAGGCTTCTTTTTTTTGAGTTATTTAACGTCTCTGATCCAACATATTGAAAAAACACTGAAAGAAAAGAAATCCTTTGTTTACTCGCTCTGATTGAAGGTTGACTCCCAACACTGTGTGTTCTGTTTGCGTCTACACACCACAGCTTCATCCACTTAAACACACATGCACAGAAACACTGGCTTTCGTTGCCATAGAAACTCTGGTTTCAGGATGATTCTAATCATGATGGGATCGGTCACACAATGTGCTACACAGGTTGCGATAAGGTATGTAACACAAACACACCTCTAAAATGACAAACTGTGAGTAGCATGACTTACAACACAAACTTGTTTATTTCATTACATAATTTTCAAGGCCAAATCACAAATAAATAAGGAAGGAGACACTGGAAGTCGCCCAGCTTCAAGGGCCACTTTAACACACAAAACAAGGCGACCCCCCCCCCCCCTAAAAAAGAAAAGATAAGTAACAGCGTTTTTTTAAATATGTTAACAGGAGACTTTACACCTGTACAATTATTGGTTTGAATCAACTTTGATCATTAACCCCCTACCTCTTAAACTATTTACAAAGCAAGTGAAATCAACAGGAGTGGTGATATTCACCCTCACACCACCTCACTGTCTCTGCCTTGCCAAATGAATGTACAAATGGATGTCGCAGGGCACAGCAGAAGTGCCATCAACAAAAACGCAGGGAGTGCTTCACATTCCTAAGACCCCTGCTGACAGCTCGTGTGTGTCGGAAGGCAACTAGCCGCCTGTAGACGGGCAGAGGAAAAGCAGCATACAGCACAGTAAGCGACTGACTGCCCAACTGAGATATCAGGAGAGAAATGGTATTCAAAAAAAGGAAGGGACGAACCTTATAATGATGGCACCAACAAAGCTTTACATGCTAAAAATAACCGGTCTGTGTTTGTGCTAGTCGTTATAGTTCCTGACTGTACCTTGATGCTAAATGTCTTCAGCGACTGAAAAAAAAAAAAAGGTTTGCTGCAGAACTCGGATGGCCCTTACAAAAGCTGCTGAGAAAACACTTTTTTATTTTTCTGCCCACAAACCTAAAGAGACAAATGAAAAAGTGAAGCAAAGAGCTCCTAGTACTGAAGCTATTCAGAGAATATTCTAATTAACCTGAAAACCTACAGCTGTTGATGTTACACAGGAGGTGAAATCAACGTCGTAAAAGCCTTTTATATACACTTCACATATCATACACATAACGCAGTTGTGATAAAAGATACAGAAATATTATCTGAGTTAATGCTAGTCGCTCACAATTAAATAAGGAGTTTCTTCAGTTGTTCGACTGGAGTGCAGCTTTCTCATTTCTCTTTCAAATATATATTCAAGCTTCTACTGTGGTACGGTAGCACACTTCTCATCATGCAGTTTGTACAATGCCAGATAATACAGTTCGACTTGACAGTCTTTACATGGTTTAAGCACAGTACGTTGACATGGGCTACAGCACTACTTCTCTATTAGTGTCTCTCTACCGTCCTGTATGTGATTCCTATGCGTATGTTCCACGGAGAGGTTACACATTCATACACTATGGAGGGACAGCTGTCTGTGCTTTTTTTAATCTCCTTCTTATGTAATTAAGTTTAAAATTTGTGTATAGTATTGCACATTCATTTTGTATTTCATATTCACAAGTATAAAAAAAAAAGATTAAAGTAACAGTTAACTAGACATATAGTAAAGAGGATAACGTGTACAGCTGCCCAAAATAAAGGAGCTGGGAGAGCAACCACAGGAAGGCGAATTATTACTCTACAGTAGGCTAACTTCCCTTGGAGACAACCGTACGGCGTACTGGTCACGACTGAATATGTTGGCAGATGTGGCAGGGCTGCAGTGTGTCAATGAACCAATAGAGTAACCAATAAGACACAGGTTGGGAGGCATCAGGGAGCTGCTCAGATACAATATCGATGAAGTGAAGGGGGCAAAGTGCAGGGAGGAAAAAAAATCCTCAAATCCCAATGGACGCCTTTTACAATGAATGTTTGCACCTGATGTTCAGGCCGATAGAAGGGAGTGAAGCTTCTTCTAGTCAAGTAATTCAACATGCGCTCAAAAAGGTACAAACTTCAGGACACAGACAAATAAGGGTAGAAAAATTCAAAGAAAGAAAAAGCTGCTTGTAAACAAACCTAATTTAAATACAGGTAGCGTAAACAAGTTGGCAGTAAAAAAAAAAAAAAAAAAAAAAAAAAATGGAGGATGAGGAAATTAAAAAAACTGTCAGAATACAAAAAGAAAAAACAGAAGAAGTTCCTCAAATTGTCTAAAAGCTCAATCTCTCATTGCTTTGTAACACAGATTCCTCCCACATGTAAAGTCTTGGACGAATGGGTTTCAAAGCCAGACATGAAGGAAACATACACACAAAGAAACATGTAATAGAGATCCCTGCCTAGATTCTTACCCGCATGTTACTTCAAGCCCAGCAGGGATCTCTTCTATCAAGCTCATGCTACCCAGAGTCCCTTGCTATGTGATCTGCGCTTCCATCTCGACCATGCTGCGCTGCTGGAAGGCTCCAGAGAACAGGGAGAGGGGGAGGAGGAAGGGGAGAAAAGCAGGGTGGGCGCACTGACATTGATCCAGACATACAGACACTTGTTTCACCAGTTTTTGAAGACGTCGCACTTCATGTGCCGACTCTGTTGTCATAGCAACTAAAAGGTCTTAATCCATCAAAGCGAGGATGGTTCAGTTTTTCTGTGAGGGACATTCTGCCTCCTGGTCATGACAGAGACAACCTCTGTCCAACTCCTCCTTTCAGTCAATCTGGTCGCAGGGAAGCAGGCGGGAGGAGGTTCATGAGATGTCGTGTGTGCCTGTATTACAATGTGTTTTTGAGAATGTACTACATGTATCCAAGGTAGAACTTGTATATATATATATATGTAGGTATGTATGTACGCCTTTCTGTGTTGTTTTGGAGTGTGTTATTTTCCTCCGTACATCCTCTCTATGTCCTCCTGGTAGTGTGATTTCAGCTCCTTGCGTTTCAGTTTGAAAGCGTCAGTGACCAAGCCGGTCTCTGGTGTCCAGGGCTCAGAGCTCAGACGGATCTTCTTGGGAATCTCGAACCGCTCCAGTTTTGCTGATTTTGAGGGAATGAGCAGATTACAAGTCAGAGAAGTAGTGTAATAAAAGCAGACAGTATCACACTCAATGTAAACGGACTACTTGATGGTAAATGTTAAGAGTTGTTCTAATGAAGATACCTGGTTGACCGAGCCAGTCATATAACTATAAAATAAATAATATTACACTCATACAGGGTAAGTAGGAGTGTTTTTAGTACTCAAGACCCCTTTTTGAAGGTCTCGGAAACGAAAAGCATTTTTACTCGGTCTCGTCTCGGTCTCAGACTGGGCGGACTCCGGATATTAAATCAGGACCAGTCAAGACCACCACTGACAGGCTGTTTTACCACGTCATTACTGAGATTAGAAGGAAAACGCCCCTTTCTAAAAGAACAAACAACTTCGATTCATTCATAATTTGATTTTTATCCCCTGGTTACAGCCGCAACTTTCCCTGTTTTAAGGTCACACAAGTTGATAAATGATCGGTGATATTTTTGGTCTCGGTGCTGACTCGGTCCCCTAAATGTATTTTTCTTTTCTCGGTCTCTGAGCACTCTCGGGTTAGTGTAGTCTTAACTACAACACTAATAAGTAGTATTATAGCTGTAAGATATGACATGTTTTTTTTTATATAGTTTTGGTATCTGAAGAGAGAATTGGTTTCAGCCAAAACTCAAGACCAGGCATCAGAAAAAAGAAAGAAAGATCAAAACATCTCTTGTGCGTACCACAAGTTTGACCTCTTATTCTTTTTTAGTTCGACAAACAGGATGGGTTTAAGTAAAGAATACAGGAGGGCTTTGGTCTGTACCTGCTACAGCAGCCTCAGTAATGATGCGGAGAACGTCTTTCTCAATCTGGGGGTTGTTGCAGATCTCCTCCCATGTACCCTTCACCTGAATCTGCTCCGCCAGCGCCATCAGCTGTTTGTTGTTAGGCACCACGAAGCTGATCACATATGACTGGTCACTGAAAATGAATACATGTGAGTCCACGAGTCAAGTTTAGAGGGGGGGGGGAAATTGAATTGCAACTGGAGTCAAAGAAAATGAGACACTAGTTAACATTCTTGTATGCTTGGTTGGCCTGCATTCAAACAAAACTTGAAATAGTGTCAAAAGTCAGAAAGAAAATGTTCGAGAGGGAGTGAGTGGAGAATTGTACCTGTTGGCATAGGCACAGATGTTGTCTATGAGCGAGCAGTTCTTCAGAACAGCCTCCACTTTCCCTAGAGAGACGTACTCGCCCGCCTGCAGCTTCACCAGGTCCTTCTTACGGTCTATGGAGAGAGCACGCGTCACAATCCGAATAAAAAAAACACTACTACCCAGAGATGGGAATGAAAGTACAAATACTATGGAATTAGTATTGTACATTACTTCATTACTTGGGTACTTTGCCACAGCCATTTTTACTCCTTACATTAAAATGTGGGGGGGAACTCATTGTTCTATTTTAAAATCTCCAAAAAACTGCCATTGTCACGCAAAAAAAAAAAGATGGGAGCGGGAAGCCATGTGCAGAGAAGAGGCTAATATTCAGGACAACAGGGAGAACTTATAGGGACATGGATGAAAGTGATACAACTAAAGATGCTACCATCGTAGGAGTAAATTAAGTGCAGCACCACGTCCTGCATTGGAGAGATTTTTAAAGAGCAAAGTTTATGTTCAATACATGATCTTAGCTTTGTACACAAACAGCATTTACATGTCATGTTTTACTTCTATATGAGGAGTGCATTTTAAAGTGGGTCCCTTTTCATTGTAACTTCAGTAAAGCTGGCTGTATAATAGAAACTTCTCTACCAGTCTTTTTCATACTCAAGTATCTGTACTTTGACTTCAAAATGTGTGCACTCTACATGTAAAACATGCATGCATTGGTCTGCGGATCTCTCACCAATGATCTTGAGGCATCCATCGGGGTGTAACTCCCCGATGTCTCCTGTGCAGAACCACCGCTGGCCGTTGTCATCCACAAAAAAGTCGTTGTTGTTCCTGCCTTCATTTTTGTAGTAACCCATGCTTACGTTGGGACCGCCAATCACAATCTCCCCCCGTGGATTAGGCTTGTCAGTGCTGTAGTAACCACCTAAAAGAACAAATAACTGGTTAGAGTGAAAAGTGAAATGATTTGGAGGGCCGGATAGCCTAGTGGTTATGTCCCGCACCCCCATGTACGGAGGCTTTTGTCCTACAAACGGGCAGCAATGGTTCGACTCCGATTCTAACCACTGTCCTAACTTTCGTTGCACTTAAACCTACCCTCCTCCCAGTCCTTCATCGTGATCTCAGAGCAAACCAATGGTGCACCGACCCGTCCTGTGCTGTAGTCCCAAACTGAAAAAAAAAAAGTGCAAAAAAGATCCTGCATTAGCATGAATCAGCTTCTTTCCTTTATTTCCCAAAAGGGTGGCAAAAACTATGATTTTCTGTCTTCCTTCCTCCATCAAATCATTTGTCTTACTCTCACTGATGGAGCCGGCTCCGCAGGTCTCCGTCAGGCCGTAGCCCTGCCCCACAGGGCAGCACAGGCAGATGTTCATGAAGCGCTGTGTAGCAGCTGACAGAGGAGCTCCACCAGAAAGCAGCAACCGGGTGTTCCCTCCCAAGAGCGAGCGCACCCGTTTGAACACCAGACTGAGGGGGAGGACGGACAGGAGGAGGAGGAGGAGGAGGAGGAAGAAAAACCAACATGGAGATGATGAGAAGATGGTGAATGAGACTCAAATAACACCAACAACTTAAAAAAACAGCTTTTAAGAATGGCCAGCCAAAGATATACACAGCATCAAGATATTGGCTCATACTGAATGTATGACTCAATTTGTAAACACAATATCAGAATCAATACTCTGCAATGATTCACATGTTAGAGAATCATTTTCTACATCCTCTATACTGACTTTGTGTTAACAAACCTATTTCTAGGTTATGATTAGCCATGAGCTAACAGAGGTTAATGGTGGACACTGCACTACTGTAGAGGAGTATACTGTGTATAACCTCAACACCTGTAGAAGATTTTAATACATGTGTTACCTGTCACACAGGGGTGTGCTGTAGCCCTTAGAGATCTGCTCCATCTTGTAGTTGTAGGCCAACACAAAGAGGGTCTTCTGAAATCTGCTCATCTCCTCCACTTTGGTCATCACGTTCTTGTAGATGCGATCCATGATCTCCTGCACGCAGCAGGAATTGGAAACACTCATTTAACTACCTATTATACATTAACTTCTTTATAGCAGTATAACAAATACTTCCAGCTAGAGAAGCACACTATCTTGTTTCCGCATGAAAACTGTGATGCACACATATTGTCACATTCCAGGATGTGAAATGTCAAGAAGGGCAAATTAACTCAAACACAACTTGCTACAACTTTTTCTTTCCCAAATGTCCCTCCACCCATTCTCTCTCTCTACTTGTCTGTGTCTATGTCAGAGTCACTGGCAGAGAGCTGAACCAGGTGAGGTAAAGGTACAACTTTTTGTTTTGTTCTTTGGTCTAATCTGACAGAAATATCAGCAAAAGAAGCTGTTCCTTCCAATAACAAAAATAAAAAATGTGCAATAACTTGTCAGAAATGAATCTCTGTGCTTTTGTACATCAGGTACATGCTTCTGTCAATGGAAGTTTGTCAATAAAGTTTTTAATCCGGAGTGAGAACCATTTCAAGCGGAACTCCTTCCCTGCTGTGTGTTTATTCCAGCCTAGTTTTTGGTAAGCACGCCAAAGTTGACTCCGTCCGTGTTGTAAACAAACACTGCAGTCCCAGCACGTCTCCAAATGTTGCTCCTCCTCTCTCCCCCCTCGCTGTGCCCCAGAGATTTCATTCTCCCCTTCTCTTGCATCTGTGCTTTTTGATGTCTGTATTTTATTATTAACTTTATCTTACTTGTTGTCTTCTTCTCTTCCTAGTTAAGCTGCAAGCTCAGCAGTTTATAATTGCCCTACCATAGATAAACAGGGGGAGAGTGCGGGTCTGCAGAGGTGCCATTATCGGATACACTGATATAGATCCAAACAACATCCGGATCGAACAGTCTTTTCTACTTCACATTTTTATTCTGATCAGCCTTTTATTCAGATTATTTGTGTACATGTAAAAATAGTGATTGTTTCCCAACATCCTGCAGTCCTATTACAACCAATAAAATGTGGGTCGACAGGATTGAGTGGTGATTAAAAGACTTACCGGCACAGCAGCCATTAGAGTCGGTTTCAGCATGCTGGTGTCCCCTTTACTGCCCTTTTTTATTTTGGTAGACTGTGAGAATGACACAAAGAAAGCGCTCATCTTAGTCACCAAATCAGGTGAGTTCCAAACCACACAGAGCTTTACATCCAACCATATGAATCTTAAGTGAACTGTATTTCATTGCAGCTAGAGATATAAAGGAGCTTAGAATGATTGTAGTAGAAATACATCACAGACTGCAGTTAAAACGTACAGGCAGCAACATGTGCGCTCTTCTACACTGACCTGGTCGGCGAGAGTCTGAGGGGAGGAGTAGCCGATGCGACAGCCATGAGAGATGCACACCAGCTCAGCACTGAGCTCTAAAACGTGGGCTAGCGGCAGGTATCCGATGTAGGTGTCTGTTTCACTGCCAGCACAAAAACAACAGCAGATTAATTTCCACAACAGACAAAGACAAAAAAGAGAGCAAATGCAATGATACAGAGCAGGAAAGAAAACATGTATGATATCTTGTGTAGTTATAGAGCAGTCAAACTTCAGAAGAAGAAGAAGAGGAGGAGGAGTAGGAGAGGAAGTGTCAGAGTGGATTTGATAACAGCATACTTGAGGTTAGGAATCCGCTCAGCCATGCCGGTGATTCCAGCAACAATGTTGCTATGGGAGATCATGACCCCCTTGGGGATGCCTGTGGAGCCGCTGGTGTACATGATGACAGCGATGTCAGAGGGCTCTGGCTTTTTGCGGCTAACTGCGACTGCAGAGACAGAGGAGTGTACAGATAAGAGAGGAAATGGATCACTCGCATGTTTGCGTAAACATCATCAGTTACAATAAATACACTGTAATACAGAAAAGTAACAATAAGTTATTTTATCAACAGCTTAAACGTACAGTATGTAAAATCCGCCGCTAGGGGGCTCTCAATCAAAACAATAACAAAAGATGACGTCGAGGCTCGCGAGGTATCATGGGAGTGATTCTCTCTGCATCCGCCTGTCCCCCCCCCCCCCAATGGTGTGTATTTGTTTTAGCCAGACAAGGTAGGCAGTTTTAAAGCACCCCCACACAGCCGTTGTGGACGCCCCTCGGTTTGCCAGACAAAAGGCAAAGCAACAGATGTTGCAGCGATGAAAGCGGGCAAGCGAACTGGTTCAGATGTAACCGATTCTACCCGACCTAAAAAGCTTCACGAGCAGAAACGTGGTAAAACTAGGATAAATATTGGAGATGCTTTTGAAAAATGGAGAGAGGTTAAACGAAGAAAGGTTTCAAGACCAATGCAGAGCTGGCTAAACACTGAAGCTTCTTTGTCCGCGACATGGCAACCCATGTGTGCATCGACTCTAGTTAAGAGGGGGCGTGGGGGAGTCAGCTCTCTCCAACGATTTAAATTTGGACAGCAGTGCCCAAATTAAACGCTACATGTCAGAGTGACAGATTGCTCCTTTAATGCTGGGAAAGGCTGCGACTATCTTTTGGAAGAGCTGCATATAATGACTACTTTCTTAATTAATCCAAATCTATTGATTATTTTTAATCTTTAAAATGTCAGCAACAAGAAGAGACCTAGGTGCAGGATTTGATCAACTTAAGTGTGATTGTTAAAGGAACTTTGGCCTTAAGTTTCTTACTGTTTGTTTTCTTTTCAAGTGCTATGAAAGGAAAAGGAACATCTTGTTTGTGTTAAGCGGACAATGTTATTGTGGCGTGGAGCGTTTTGCAGAACAGTCTGACCTGGTGCTGAATCTGTCATGCACAGCACATCACTTTAATTACATATCAGGGTGTTGGCTTTGTGTTAAGCCTGCATCACTGCACTTCCATTTCCTGACAAAATTAGAAACCTTTTTAATCACATCGCACAAAAACACTCACTGTTGTGAGGCTTGGATCCCATCTCCTTCACAGCATCCATGTTGAGCACCACAATACCTCTGGGGATGTTTGGCCAGCTGGTGGGTCTACTGTCCACTACAATGACATAGCGCAGTCTGGGTACATCACACAGTATGGCCTGTATGGGAAGGAGGGAGGAAGAAGGGGGAGAGCGGGAAGAAAAATTAATTATGCAAATAGAGCTGAGCTTCTTATCAAGCCTTATTGTTACAACCTGTAATTCAGAGAGGAATTAATGACTCCAAAGTGCTTAATCTTGTTTCCCCGAGCAGATTAATAGAGACAGGTGATGTCAGAAAAGCGGGTACCTTAAGACGACTCTGAAGCAGGTCCTTGCTTGTGATGATGTGTGTGACCTCAGTTTCATTCAGGCCATGGGCGATGGCCATGGGTCCAAGGGTGGAGTACAGGGTCACCACTGCAAAATTAATTTATTGTAATGTCAAGGGCTTCTGTGTACGTCTGAGATGATTTTGTTATTAATATCTGTCTTTGTGTCACTCACGTGGGAAATTGTACATGAAACAGGCTTGTGCTGCTAGGATCCACTCCGCTCTCGTCTCACAGAAGATGGCGATGTTGCACTGAGGCCTCTGCCCCAAAGCTGCCAGACCACTGCCGAAACACTTTGCTGCCTGGTATGCTTCCTCGTATGACAGCCAGTTATAGTTCCCAAGAATTACCTAAACACAACATACATGTTTAAACTATATTCAGGATTATTTCCACACTCAACATGAATGCATGTGCACACTTTTTGAATACGTGAGCAGCTTAAGAGAAAGCTTAAAGCTGAATCAAATCTTCCACTGTTGAATCTGAAAACATCCTGACACTGTCTCCGGACATACATCACCATCAATCATATGCAGTCAGTTAGCACCATCTACAGGGCCATTGCAGCTACGCAGGTGTTAATGAAGGTTCTCAACGCTGTCACACAATTGGCTGCTGCTCTCAGTGCTGCTCCTCCACCCACATTTGTCGCACTGTGCACAGCAGCGGGCTGAGCTGTCAGCCTCACACACAAGATGCTAGAATACATCCTGTCATCCCACTGATGTACTACTTATAGAGAAAATGTTTTGTACCACCCACTGACTTGCGTAAATCCTTGCTCCTGAGGACAACCATTAAAGAATATAATAATAAAAAAATAATAAAACAAGGTGATTAACTTTCTGTTGGATGTGTGTTTGATAGTAACAAGAAGGGGTCAGGGTCTTTTACCTTTTTGAAGACCTTCCCATTAGGCTGGGGCTCATCTTCTTCACTCAGCACCTCCCTGGTGCCCAAACAGTCCCTTTCTGGAAACTTCACTGAAGCGTATTCGAACATTTTGTCTATTGTGTCCACCCCAGGGTGCAGCCATGCTAACAGCTTCTCCTGACAGTTGATGGCCCTGTACGGCCCTGCTGGGTGTCCACTGATTGAACGTGCCTTGAGCCGACGAGCTCGATCCAAGTTGGATCCAGTTCCCGAGAGGAAGTACCAGGGTATGAAGGTGATGAAGGAGTAAACCCAAACCACGGAGCGGAAGACCTGCAGCAGCAGGGGGTTCATATCCTCCTTCAGCTTCATCTTTGACAATGAAGTCAACCAGAAAGGCAATGATACCTTGCACCCACTGTCACTGATCTATTTTGACTTGCTGCCGAGGCTGAAGGTTGTAGGCAGGGGGCTCTTTTGTGCAGCACGGCAACGACACCTGCAACACAGAGACACAACACGAAATTTTAGAAGTCAAGTTGGGAATAAAAGATGAATCAGCACATTGGGGAACTATCGAGCGGCATCGAATGTTTGCTACGGCCTCCTGCTAAATTAATCCTCGTCTGCCCGAAGACCATCTGCCTATTCTTAGGCCCGCTCTCAGTCAGCATTATATTCTCTCACCAGACCCATTGGCCCTGCTGCACAGAGGGCCTTACAGAGGAAGCACGACACTACTAGAAAACTAAAGATCACCAAGAGTTCACAATTGTTCTGAAATGATCAGGTTATATATCATTTGTTGAAAGATAAAAAAATACAAGTCCTACCTTGTGATGATGATTTACTGTTTTTTCTGTTACATTTCATTGTAAGTTTTTGTTGCCTGCCAGACTTTAAAACAAGTTGAAGGCGACATGTGTTCTCTGGAAACAGATCCACACGCTTTAAATTTTAACCACAGTTTCAAACAATCTTAAGAGACAATAAAGCAACTTTTGAATACAGCTCAAATAAGCATTGGTGTTCCAGAATTAAACACCTGCTCCTTTTGGTAGCTTACCCCACAAAGTATAATTATGTTTGCAACTGCAGTAATACACCATGTGCCATACTCCTTACTGCTTTCAGTTTTTTGGCTGTACTACAAAAACCCTTTGGATGAACTCTGACCCTCTGCTATTTCTAGTGTATCCTCTGGGTGACAGTATAATTTTCAGTGCATCCGAATAGCCACTCAGCCAGAGCATACTAGAACTAGCGGCTGTGACTCATTTTTGCAGCTCATAAGCAGATGTCCAGAGGTCAGGTGTGAGGTTAGCATAACGTGGACAGCTAATGTGACAGCACTGAGAAGAATCTCACACTGGCCGATGAGGTGGGCTGCTCCTAGACTCATGTAAACACAAACAGCAAGAAATCAAAAAACAACCTAAATACTACTGAGTGACTCTACATGCTCAGCAGCACATTCAAGAACATTTCAGGAAGAACTTATTCAGCAAACGTAGTATTTTAACCTTCTATTATGACCTATCTTGAAGGCATGGAGAGAAGGTACGCAGATATTTAACATTTTAGTGTTATCCGATGTCGGTCACCTGCACTGCACCACTCTCTTGTGCTCCAGAAAGGACTGTGATAGCACTTTAATACCATAGGCAGGACAATAATAACCCTGCAGAGGTCAACCTTTTTCTACACAATAGATGATTGCCTCTCACCATAATATGAATTCAAAGTAGCATGTGTTCAACTAGTGAGTACACATGGATGTTTACGCAAGTACTCCAAGCTACCTCACACAATTACATTCGCACAAATCTATCATCAAATCAAACTGGAAATTTTTTTCATTGTTGCAGTAGGAAACACAAGCTGCTTATTCTCTGTAAATAAAGTGAAGTAATGATCTAAAGCTATAGGTGACATAAACGGATTCAGCCTCAGAAGTGGAGGTTGAACATGTCTCACCTGTTTGACTGCATCTTTCAAACCACCACCAACCGACACAATTCCTCCTTAGTAACTCACAAAGAATAAACTGTCATAAAGAGATGCTGAAATCAGCTAGTCAATGCCTACTACATTTAAAAGCAGACAAACCTACTCTGACCGGACACACAGGTTTGAATGACTTACCAGACTTGCTTTACATCCAACACTTCATTGAGACAATATGATCATACTGGTAATGCTAGACAATCACTAAAGGTATGTTGTGCCAGAAAGCTACATTAGGAGCATGTACTTATGGATATATAAAAACTATACACATACACAAAACAACAATCATCTAATGTTCAGGTATGTAAAGTAGCCAGGACTGAAACACCTGACACTAGAGATAAACTTGACTAACAAAGTGTTTCAGGGAATACTACAGCCAGCAGCCTATTACTCCATAGTGTATCTTTTTAGCTATAATTTGGTATCTAATGACGCTCCATGTTATCAACAGTGATACTAAGTAAGTACCAGGACCCCCAGGATGATGTTAAATTACAACTTTCCATTTATATTTCGCGTCTAATACTTATTTAACGCAACATCCCGATTTTACTATGTAGGTTTTTACGTCAGATAATCTGTTACCTTTCAGTCTACAATAGTCGTATCAATGTCTTGATTTTAGTGTTCTCAATTCAAACAATAGCTTGACAATATCAAAACACATCGCTGTTTAGATGCTACCGAAAGCCTAACATTGTTCCCTCCACGGTGTTTGTGTCTATGACTATAAAAGGCTAGCGAAGTAGCATCAAGATTAGCAGCTAACGGACAGCTCAAAGAAGCGCTAACAGCTAGCTTAGATGAGCGCTAGCATCGAGCGCTTCAGTTAACCACTGCATCAGTTGTTGGCTCGCTTCTGATCTAGTGAGATCATTTTAATAGTCAATATGATCGGAGGAATTAAAGACGACAACGCCGCTCTTTTGAAAACAAACCAAAGAGTGGCACATTACAGGCGATAAGCACGCTGTTCCTCTCATCAACATCTGCAAAGGGTTCACACAGCAACACATCCTCACCTCTTCTCTTAGCCGCTGCGCCCGAGTCGCTGCGGGATCGGATCAGCTATATTTATCCTCGTAACAAAAGCTCAGCCATTGTATTCATATAAGCTATTAAAACAGTGTATACAGTAATAGACCACAACGTCATAAAACGAATAAAATATTCAGTAATTTTCTGAATCAGAGTATCGCCGGGACAGCGCAACAAGCCCGGAAGTGTTGTATGACGTTGAAATATTTCCCCGTCAGCGATTGGAGCATTGGAGGTGGCGCGTGCTTGGAGCTGCGGGGACGTCAGTGAGGTAACTAGCGGTCACTGCAGTCGAGACAGAAGGTCCGGCTGTGAAACACATCGAAATGTATCTCGTTTTCCCTCTTATTATATTCGTGTAAATGCTCAGTAGTCCACCATGTGTTAAATACGCAACCCGGCGTTTATTTAACGTCTAGTTGCGTTGGATTAATGGAATGCCGAAAGAGTCACATTTCATCACATCACAAGACAGGCAGCCATTTGCCTCCGACGTCACACAAGTGCAGGGGTGTCAAAATCATTTTGGGTCGGGACCGTATTTGTTCACAAGAGATCTCATGGGGAGCACAGTATTTTTTGCCAACATCCATTTGACTCAACACGAGTGTTAGTGATGAATTATTTTAAATAATTCAACATAAAGTAGTACTACTTGTATCAATTAATGAGCACTGCTAAACACAAAAACAGCAACAAATCTGAACAGAAGTCAGACAGAGAACATTAGGCCAGCCTTCAAATTTGAATGGTTTAGGCATTCACTAATGATCACTTTATAAGACTGCAGGTGACAGCTATGGAACATAATTTCTCGGCTTGTAAATTGTATGTTGGCACATGAAAATAATGTGCAACAGTAGGCCTACTGGAGAAAAGTATAACAGAAATGCCTGAAACTAGGGGCACAGTAAGAGCTCTTAGGAACACTTTTTTGCGTGTGTTTACATTTCTTTGTTAATTCTCACTTATATATTTCAATATTGCTGTTTAAGGCTATAAAATAGCAAACCATTTTACAGCTGATCTGACATCTGGGTTATGATTCTTTTTGCATTTACTAGTCTTTCCAACCAGGGACTAGTTTCTGAGCAGTGCTTTTTAATTTTCAATTCAAATGTCTGTCTGTACATGTCAGCCAAATGTGTAGTTTGAACTTGTTAAGGTTCAACTCTGAGAAAGCCTGCACTCATAAATACGTCGTCACAAACATGCAGTGTCTTTGATGCAAACGCTGTCATTCTTTGTCTCTTTTTGGACAGCATGTTAGTTGAGCTAATGTAAAGCAGCAGAAGCCTGAAACTCATCTTCATGATGTAACTCCCTGCTGAGAAGAAAGTTCAAAGTGCCACGTTCAATTAATTAATTAATTAATTGTATCACAATATCATTATATTTCCCAATTACTTAAAAGGCTATAGTTTTAGCTTGAAGTATATTGACAAACATTTCCTCCAGATATATATTGTTTATGAAATGATATATTTATCTAATATTGATTAATTAATATGTATTTAAAGCAAGTAAATAGTTGCCACACATAACATCAGTTAATGCCCAGACTAAATTGTACTGCACATCCCTAGATGGGCCTTTGAAAACATAAAAACTAACAAACAGCCACACAGTATCTAAACAAAGTCAACAATAAAACAGATGTGACTTTATCTAATCAGTTGCTGATGAATCAGAAACAGCAGAATTATTAGAAATTGTAAGATTTCCAATATGTATGAGTTAAAAAATGAAATACATCAGTACAGCATCTGTGCTTCCTCTACATGACACCAGAGAAAATGGTTGCTGCAAGAACATGGTGAATTTGTCTCTGGTTCTTATAAACATTTATCGGCGTCCATCAGGAAATTAACAAGCACCAGTAGTCATCAAAACACGTGATGCCACAAAGCTTTAAAACCTGTGTGACTTCATGGAATTCCAAAGTGGTCAGTTACTGGAGTTTTTGTAATGCCGTCCAGCTTTACAAGAGATACATGGTTTTTAATTAAGAGTTATGCTGACAATTTCTAATAAGTCATAACTGATATTTTTAAAGCACTATGTGGAATTAGACAATATGGACCACCAAAAGGATCATAATTTGACTTGGTTTCACTTCGCTTAATAAACCCAGGCAGTCCACATTTACCCCACGCCAAAATATATTTTGGACTACTTTAGTTTATAACTCTAATCCAGATTATATATACCCCCTTGTGTTTCTCATAAATAAGTCTGTACTTCAATGTCAGGACTTTTTTTTCACATCATGATTAATATATTTTGGGCTAGACCAGACTATATCTCGTCTGTCCGGATTACACCTCCTTGTGTTTTTCATAAATAAGGTAACTCAGGGAAATAATATACTGGATTTAGTTAAATAGATACACTGTGATTACTAATTTAGAAATTGGAGAAACAGTAGGAAATAGCTATTAGGCTTTGGGGAATATGAAATAGCCTAGCCTGTTTTATACCCAGGGGTATTTGTGAAATCCAAAGTATTATGTATGTATAAATACAATTGTTGTTACAATCGGATAAGTCCAAAGTTATTTGTAAATGAGGTCCCTTTTTGAAGAATCTTCTTCTGTTGTTTAAGTAATATCTGTTGTATTTTGACCATGCTGTGCACTATTGCATTGTTTTGTTATTATTGTCTTTCCTGTTTGTGCTACACACCATGTTATTACGGTCAAGAGCTGTCTAAATAAATGAAAGGAATAAACTGAGAAAGGAGAAATGTCAGAGCATTGTAATCAATAACTGATCTTCTTTGCTGATTTTATGTGTGTCCAAAAGAAAGCTCAAGAAAGTTCCACCTCTATGCATACTAACCATCATTTTTATGATAACTGTTTGCAAAATACCCAGGAATATTACCATTACCTATTAATTTTTTTTGGTAACCAACTCTCTAAATGGCAGATGTTTTCCGACATAAAAGGGAATAGTCAATTCATACATGGTCGCCTGCTGGAGTCAAGCTTATTTAACCTCAGTAAAAAAGTAAAGAAGTATAGAACTGCAACTTTAGCCTTCCTGGCATTGGTGATAAAATGTGATGCTTGTTATCGAGGCTATGAAAACGTTTTTGAATGTTGTAGGAGTTACAGGGGAAGAGGTGCAGCCGCTACTGAGACAGGACTTCAGACCCATAGAGCCTAGATTGGATAAAGGGTGGGGAATGTGAAGCCTATAATTATTGCTTTTTTTTCTTTCATATTTTTTAATATTTATTTACGAGTTAATAATCAGAAATTGTAGTACAACTTTAAATCCAGAGGTCGGCGGTAATGCAACGTTTTGGATGTCCCGCGAGATCGTTGACCAGCGAGATCAAAACACGGAAGTGGCAGGGCCGACGAATTTTCACGTGTCAAACTTTTGAACTTTTGAGGGGAATTTAACAGTGTTGTCAATTTTATTTTCATTCATTCAATCTTATTTTCATTCCTTACATAGGTGGTAATGCAAACTTTGGTCGCACCTCTGGAAAGCCGAAAAGAAGAAGTAATGACACACGGCGACTGACTGAGGTGTGTAGCTACTTTTTGTCATGTGTAGATAATACAAAAAAAGAAGCATTGTGCCACTTTTTTTTACCTCAGGGATGTGGTTCTTCCGAATAAATCCAGAAATCCGAATTTTCGTATTAAATGTATTTATTTGTAATTATTCTGTCCATTTAGAAACCCGTCAATAACCCTAGTTAATGCGAGTTTCTCAGGTGTAGTAATTATTACAAAAGTGAAGAGTTTGGAACTAATGTTGAACGTTTCTCAGGAACGGCTGGTCATATGACAAATAATTGTTTACCTTTGATTATTACAAAAACAAAGGATGAATCAACGATGGTTTAAAAACAATCTAATAAATATGAATAAAATCTTTCCCTGTACTGTAGTCATCTGACAAGCATATACACTAAGTTAGCTGTTTTCAACAATGTGCCACTTGCCTGTTCTGCTAGATAATTACTAGCAGTAACTGTTGGCTATTTGAATATGTCATAAGACATAACGCACCAATGACTGAATAGTTTTCTGGTTTATCAACACTAAAAGTGGCTTCTAAAAATAGCTAAACATGGACTTATAGCTGATTATAAAACTCCCTTATTATGATTACTCATCCACTATAATCAATACACTTAACCAGTATACAGCACCCTGTTATATGTGTTTATAGAAAGACCTGTAGACATGCTAAAACAAGAAGTATTTGCTGTTTTCATGTTTTTCTGTGCTTACAACTTAGGCCAGTTTGACGGATATTGACACTAAGGGGCAAAAAAAAATAAAAACAACAATCAAGACAAAGTTAAGCAAATGTTGTATTTTTGTATTTTTTTTAACAGTTGCTTCCATTTCCTGCATTCTCAGTTGTCTACACCAGAGGGAGTCAGTGAGCTATTCTTTTTAAATGAGGACTTGTACTTGTATAATGCATTTGTTTCAACTGGACAGAGAGAACAACCAACAGTGTTTGTGTTAAAGTGTTCAGGACAGAAGAAAGCCTCCATTCACTTCTGAAGGGCGACACATGAAAGTGAAATGGCTCAGTAATCCATGCTTGACACTTTGACCCTGAACATTGATCTCTTATCACTGGTCTTTGCAGTGTTTGCATGCTTGTTAGGCCACATGTCTGTACTGAAAATGTTCATGGCAAATACATGCACACAAACACACAAATTCATCCCTTTCTTCAACCATAAAAACACACAATCATGGGTCCACACATTCACGCAAAGATGTGATCACATGAGTGCGCACAGAGTGGTGATAATCGCTCTCCTCAGGCCATGTCTTTGAGGTCATCTTTAAGGGACAAACCATCAGTGGGCAGATGTTAACAGCAAAAGGAAGACCTTCATCTCTACTGTGAAATGTGTGTGTCCAATGTGATAATTACACAAGGACACACTTTGCACACACTTAAAGGCAAGTCACAAGAAGGAAGGAAATGTATCCTTGAACTGTCTGTTTCTTAGTGACCCCGTCTTTCTGGACAGCATGCACAACAGCATCCCTTTGGATCCACCTATGTCAACCATATACAAGTGTCATGTGACTTTCAGGGTTATTATTTGCTTCTTTTAAGTCCTTGCTGCTCTTAAAGAGATTTCCATACCAAACAAACCCACATTGGAAAACTAACACGAAATATCTGTGCTTCCTAAGAGGTTTCACAGCAAGAAATCCCTTTTGGCTTCCAATCTTTCAAACTGAAACATGTAAACTAATAACTTTAGAGCCCCAGGACTGATTATGAAACCCCTTGTTGTCCAGTTGGACTTATTGGGAAAAGAGGGGTGGGGAGGGGGTTTTGTAGGGGATTAGGGAACAAAAGGATCCTTCTCTGTCATCAAAGAGGATCTACTCCTAACTCATCCCCTGCTCTGTGGCGACAGCTTTTTATTTTTGGGGAGTGGGAGTGACGGCTGGAGGGAGACGGGAGAGGGAGGGTAGTGGGGAGCGATAGTGGGAGAGTTTGATGGTAAAGAGGATGCAGATTTCAAAGTAATCTTTAACTTTAAGCCCTGCAGTCCATGTGAAACGAAGCCCCCTTGCACCAGACACAGTATTGCCTGTGGCTCCAGGTGTAAGCCCGGCCGACCCTCCCTTTATTTCTCGAGCTTTTGTCCTGCTGGCATTTAAGTGGCATTACTCAGCGACGTGATGACCAAATGAAGGGGTCCCTTTGAGAGGCCTAAAAGAGACTGAATTTAACTCCTGAGACCAATGTTGCCTCTCAAAACAACACTTAGTGGATATAAATACCCACTGTGTTATTAGGATTCAGCAGATACCTTAACCAAACTGAGACCTCATCTACTCTTAACCTTGTAAATTAATATCAGTGTTTATTTTTATTCAATATTTCTTAAATATTGGATATAATACTCTGAAGAAAATATGTTTTGGGCTTAATTTTCTTTGAAAAAATCAGAGACATTCAAGTAAGCGTTCTTTAATCGCACATTTCCTTGTAGCCTAAGATTTGCATGTGGGCCAACTTACTATTCAACTTCCAAGCAGTTTGCATGATTTAGTAAAGCTAATCTAAGACCAAACCATGTTTGAAGACCCCTAGGAGGTCATCTACACCTCCATTGTCTCATTACTTTACAACAGTACTTATTTTGGCCCCCTACCCAAAAGTTATTCCTCTCATCTTGTGAAGACTCATGTCCCCTCAGGGTCCCCTGCTGACCTGGTCCACCACAGGGAGCTAGTGTAATACCACAGAGGTGGAAATGGGGTAAGCAGGTCATTGTCCCACCTGTCATTGGCACAATAGATTTTATTGGAGATCCTGATGACCTAGAAGATAAGGATAAATCAGTCACATCCCAACACCTTTAAACAAATACAGTTCATATATATATTTAAGATTCCAGTGCAGAAACAAAGAGGAAGGAGAGTAGGGGAGGATACTTCTGTAACTGGCTGTTTTATCTTCAGTGTGTGTTCTAACTTGGCCTTTTTTATGATCTGTCGAAATCTTGATGATTTTAAGCCTTCTGTTCTATGTAAGCAAATGATATATGCAGTGGTTTAGTGGTGCCTAAAGAAGTTGGTATACTCTTAATCCCCCCACAATTTTTGTGGCCCGTCCAGCAGACTATAAACGGCCTCTGTTATAAACAGTGACATGTAAGACTATAGTGTGTACTAGCCAATTAGAGACAGAATAGGGACAGTCATCTCTTCACCATCCTAGGAAAAAACTGCAGCATACTACTGAAAATTGTCAATCAAGGTACAACATGCACACTAACCACGCGAGAATGAGCTATTTTGTTTGAAGCAGGAGCGCCTCAAATATGACGGTGTTGTCGGGTAGCCTACTTTGCTAACCCGGTATTCTAGTACTGGAGGCGGTGGCGACAAACAGCGCAACCTATCCTCCATCCCCGACCACCCTGTGAGTGAAGTAGTCTATGTCCAGGCACTCGTTGCAGAAGGTGTGGGAGCAGCTCAGCAGTTTGTGAGAGTGGAGGTCCAGGTAGCCGATATGTCGTTATAGTAGATTTTACACTCATTTCTCTGGAGCAATAAGAGGGAGAAAACTGGAATCTCAACAAAATCCACATCATTGGTGATTACATTCCAAGAGCATACTGAGGAGTACCTCCGATGCATAACATGTCCGGATTTAAATAACCGTCATATCTTTGGCTGTAGGCTGTTTCCCGGTGAGTAAGTCCCGTTGGCTGTCGCAATTGTTTCCGGTTGTGCAAACACTTGTTGCGTTCCTGGGACACGACAGAGACAGTCTAAAGGCTGCACCGTGATCATATTACCAGAGCTCAATCCCGAAATTCACCGGAAAAAAAAGTAAATAAATAATATCAGTCGTTCAATTTGATTTGTTGGTGTCTCACCTGGCTGATTTGTCACAAGTTTTAGTAATGTGTATATGATAGATGTAATGGGCCTGTGTAAGCGTATCATTATTTTAGCGCCTGCAGTGACAATGAAGAGAGAAGCATGACTTTTTTTTCAGCACCACAGGCAGTGGACAGCTCCGAGCAGCAGTGACACCTTCAGCAGCTATTTAGCATCGGTTGTTTTCATTATTGACACACAGAATACCTCTGAATAACATCTTCATATATATATATATATATATATACACAACTAAATACATATATACACATTTATATTCAAGGATACCTTCACTTAAATTAATTACAATGAAATTATTACTGAAATAACACAATGTAGTGAACTAACTGTTTATTTTGGTGGCAATCAAATACAAAACAACTCAAAACAGCCTTTATAAACACATTTAAATAAAAAACACGTCTTCTCCCAAAAATGGAGTATTTTGGCTCTGCAATCATTTGCTTTTATAGAAGCTTGTTTATGTAAAAAAAAAAAAAAAATAGGCCTAAGTAAAAAATTAGGATTTTGGTAATTGGTAAATTAGAAATTTTGCTCCACTTGCCAAGGCAAGCCCGGGCTGAGGTACACCTGCAGGGGAATTTTATTAAATCAATGTTACTTTACTTCTTCACACGTGAAAGCACAGTAGAGTGAGTTCATTATAAAAAATATTCAAATATACAAAAGATTAGAGAATTTCATAGCACCAGACAGACTTCAGGCAGTATGAACAATATTTTTTCCATAAAATAAGCATACATATGCCCTCTTGTGGCAGAACTTGTGTGTGCATGTTAGTTCTGTGATATTAAATATTCTATTATTGTTCTATTTTGACCAGATAACTGCTACATAAATGTACACACGTTATGAGTTAGAGTTAACAACAAAAGTTATACAGTAAGATGCTAAAAAGTACACATCTAACATTTTAGCCTCCTGTCCATTCAGTAAGTTAGAGAACATGTATGTTAATAATGAAATTAATGATGTTTGTTGTTTTATTGTACAAATCTGTACATTTTTGAAGAAAAAAAATCACTGGTAACCAATGTCTTTAAATATGAAAAACTAGGATGCAACTTACGGTTATGTCAAAAAAGTGTCAATTGTTTCTAATATGACTTTTTTTAATAACTATTTTCCAAAGATGTTTATAATCAGTTTTTAATGCTATGGTTCACTCTGTCAAGACATATCTGACATGTTGTATTGTGTTTATCTACATATAATATGTTAACCTTGAAAATATGTACTTGACTAATGGAAAACATTTGTAGCAAAGCACAGGATCTGTCATGCTTATTTTAAGGTTTCACACAAGCACGTGAACACCCTAACATACTGCAAAAGACTTTTCTGACAGATCTGCAGATAAGTCTTTCACAGTCGCAAACCCACTTTTACAAAATATGGGGTTTTTTACATTATATGAAAAAAAAATCTTGTATATCTGTAATATATATATTAGTGCTTTTTCAAGTTTTTTGAAACTCCCCACACACACACACACACAATCACACACAATCACTAACTGAAGTAAAAGGTCTAATATGTTGTAGGAATGATAAGAATCTTGCAGGACTTAAAACACTGCACGTCCATCATGGGATCATAACCTCTCAGCTTCCTGTGTTTTCAGGCCTCATTAGAAAAGTCTGGAGGTGACCCTGCATGCCCACGAGCTGTATGGTTAACAAATGCTCCGCTTCTCTTTTTCTTTTCTCTCCCTCACCTGGGTGCACCTTTTTCGGCCCTTTGTTATGATAACCACACTCGGTTTGAGCTCCCACTGAAGTGTTGTGGTTCACATGTATTTGATAAGATCAATCACATCAGAAAAAAACAGACCCTCTCTTGGAGGCAGCTTGTAACAGTAACATCACAGGGCCACTAATCACAGAGCTGATTTCCTTATTTTGCAGATGCAATGTTTTTTGAGATGCTTATCTAAACACTGGCCTGGCCATTCTTCTAACCTGTTTCCCTGTTTCTCCCATTCAAAACAATGTTCTCTTTACCTTCTTTGTGATGCAATGCTCCTTTAAATCACCATCAACGCACTGCTGCAGGTTAATGAAGAGTAAACATCAAAAATACCTAATGATACAAAACGGGAAACAGTCAGTTATTTGCTCCTTCATGGTTAAATACACAAAGAAAGAAACAGAATCTGTCTCGTATGACATTTGAACGAGAATAATACTTTGAAACTTATTTTATTTCCATGAATCACTCAGCATACGGCTATAAAACCACATATTGACCTCCCCTTTATGTAGGGAACTTTTTCTGCACTACATGTGGCAAAGAAATAGTGCACTATTTCCAAATCTGTGTTTAGAATATTACAGAGGGAGACTCTGGAAGTAGTGATCAAACCCTCCAACTCAAACCTTCAACTATAATTAGTGGGCACCTTTGGTAAAGAAACTGATATTATGGCACACTACTCTGAAATTCCCTCACAGTAATGGCATGTTTCTCTGGAGAATATTAAAGTTAGGCACATACTGTTTTTCAGCAGACTGTTTTTAAGCATACTAAAACCTCAATAAGCCATATGAATAAAGCAAATGTATGTTAAAACTTAAAGTATCATTCTGCCAAGCTAGAGTTGTGCTTTTTTTCTGCTACAGTCACAGTGTCTCTTACAGTAAAGAATGCATGACGGACTATTTTAATTTTGAGTTGAAGCTTGTTAGTTCAGCATTTACATTCTGTAACTTCTGTTCAAATAATCACTGTTTAATGTTAATCATGGGTTTTTTTCCCACTGGCCTAGGCATGATTTTACAGTGGATAGGAACTAAGCGCTATAGGCCCGCAGGCAAGATCAAACTGCATATCTTTGCCCTAAAACTGACTTTATCTTAAGCGAATGCAGAGCTAATTACTCTGTGTCTTTTCTTAATGTGTAAGGTTTCTAAAATATTGGGACGAAAGCCGCTGTCTCATTCTGTGCGTATTCCTTGTAAATGCAACACACTTTTTTTTCCTGCTGCCATATTGGTCTTTATCTTGATGCATTTTGTCCACCACCACCAGCAGCACAGCACATTTCTGACTCAGCTTACCCCACTAATTGATTTGACATGCTAGATCCAATATCCTTTTCATGATAGTCAAACTTTACTATGATAACTTTCTTTCCCCCCTCCATTCCTTCTTTTATGGATGTATAGTGTTTCCACATGATCTGTCTCTCCTTTTTTCTGCATGAAGTCTTATAGGAGGAATAAAAATTAATTCGGCCACATGCTGAGGGATACTGAAATGAAAGGGAGGGGGAAAAGGACACTTCTGCAATAAAGTTGAGTTAGGTATTTCACCATTTTTAAGGTCTTGCAAAAAAAGTGTGACTTGAAAACTTTGTAATTCATATTCTTCTAAAAACGTTCTCTTTATTTCTCTACATGACGTTCTGACGACACTATTCTGATCCTGTTATCTTAAGCCAATCATTTAAAACTTTTTATACATGTAAATGATTGATTGCACGCTCTGATGATGTATCATTGTGTCTATGGAGTTGATGACCATGCCTGTCAATACAAAACAGGTTGTTTGTAAGTTTCCAAACAGAAAAGGTCAAAAAGGTCCTATTCCTGTGGGGAAAAGCAAAAATGCATCGGTCTATTAAACACGCCTAATTATCATCATTATCACAACTCTACAAGCTCCATAGAAGTCAAATGATCCCTCATGTGCTTCTATGTGTTCATAATCTGCCATTTGCACGGCTATGTTACACTGCCGTGTGGCAACACCACATGTCCGTAGAGCAGCTATTGTTGTATTCGCGCAACTTTTAGATGACGGTGAAGAGCTTGTGCGTGGGCTGTGAATGGTTGCAACTCGTGGAAAAGAAAACAGATCGCCGCGGAGAGAACCCCCCCCCCCCCCCCCCCCAGATGCTCACCATACTTGTCCCCAGACTGTCAGCTAGATAAAATCTTCTTTAAAACCTCTCCAATGCTCCACACGTGTGCCATCAATGTTAAAAAAGCACGTTTTTATAGTCAAATGTATTTTTTAATACATAGCCTTAGGAAAACCAAATAATAAATAGCGTCAGACTATGGAAAAGGACACAGTGACACACCACACAAGAGAAAGTTCTCTTTACACAATCATTTACATGCAGCGTAGGCGACTCCTCTGGCACAGCATAAGACCCAAGATGTACTATTTACTTCATATCATATTACAATATGCTTCAATCAGCAGTTTCTTATTGATGATGATAATAATAATAATAATAATAATAATAATAATAATAATAGACCTAATATTAATAATAGGCCTAATCATTATCGTCATCGGCATAGTCACAATAATAACCATAATAATATTAATAATAATAATAATAATTTTGTGAACGTGTTTCAGTTTTGCTGAAGTTTCCCAGAAACTTTTGCGCAACAGGAACACCTGTGAGTCCCCACAGTAATGATGTGAGCTCAGTAAACTAACATGCTTGCTTTTCTCTGCTTTTCACCTTAAAAAATCTCCACGTGTTAAATACCGATCAGTTTGTTTGGGCCTTCTTTGCATGTCGTCTATTTCATCACTTAAACCATTTCCAGTTATTTGTTGAGCCTTTTAAAATGTAAGACTGGCAAAAACAACAGGTTTTAATCCTTCTGATTATTCGGCTACGTTTTAATTATTAGCTGGAATCAATCTAGCCTATTGTTTCTTAGAAAGGTATTAAAGTTGGACGAGAGATAGGTTGAGTGTATTTGTGTGTGTTTACACGTGATATCTCATAGGCCTAAATGTATTAATGATGTAAGGGCTAACTGCATATCAGACAACTTTTTTGCACACTATTAAAGTCAGTCTATCAGACTGTTTTATATTTTCAAACACGGGTGTTACTTTTTAGTTATTTGTATCTCATAAAGCATGATCAACCTGCATTCTTCTCTTTAATGATGTAGTCCTGTTTACAATTAACTTTAACTTACAAGCCCTACAACCCTCGAAGCCTGACAGAAAATAAAGAGTAAAAAACTTTTTCAGTAGAAAAAGGAAAACGCATTCAGGCTTGTATGCCTGTCGGTGTTTACATTGCATTATTAAAGTTTCATACTCGCTGAAGTTTCCTGCGCGTTAGCAGAGGCGTTTGACACGACGAGCTGACCTGGTGAGGTCAACCCAGACAGAGTAGAGCTCTGCTGTCCAATCACAGAGCTCCTCCGGCCCCTGAACGTCCGGGTCTCTGACCAATCAGGAGGCTCAGTGCGGAGACAGAGGGGGACATCGAGCACAGATAAAGTGTTTGACTTCCATCCATCCTCCCAAAACATCTTCTCAGTCCTCACAGAAATGTTCGAACTTGTACTTTAATCTAACTCTCACCCCGGCGCGCACTGACCTCTGGATACACGTCAAAAACAGCTCTGGATTCATCCTGTTACTCAGAGGAAGCACAGGCTGCATCGCGTCTGTTTTAAAACAGAGAAAAAGTATCTCGTGGGATTAAAAGGGACGAGAAAAGGGGCAGCTGCGTTACAAACTGTTACCTGACAGAGGGTCAGGGATCATGACAGCGCTAGCAGGAGGTTTACCGAGAATGATGAGACCAACTCCTCACCAAAACTACCCCCGAGGAGGATACTCTCTGGAAGGTAAGACACAAACACCAGTTGCTGCGAGCAAGTCGGATAACCCAACTGTTAGAAAAGTGCAGATAAGTTGACTGGAGTTCTAAAAAGCTTTACATTTCCAATTATTATTATCAAGTAATGTATCAACCTATTTTTTGCGTCATTTTACAAAACAACTGAAAGATATCAGGGGTCCAGTTACGCTTAAATGTCCAGTTCCAACATTTGAATTTCGATGTGTATTTTTATTTAATGAATTGCAAAATGACACTAGAGTAGTAGTATTTTTCCAATGTTATCATTTTACTAAGTAGGGCTATTGTAATTTTCTTGTTCTTTTTTCCCCCAAATAGCCATCACTATATTCCAATTATTGGAGGAGTAATTATCGACAATTATTTGGCTCTCTTGTGCCCAAGAAAAAACTATTCTAGCCTATTATCTCATGATCACTTCACATCTTTTAAGGCTGAAAGCTAGAATATCGACATATTTATTTAGACTACTTTAAAGTAAAGAGCAGTCTTTCATATCTAATATTTTGTTGAACTTTTGAAGTGCTCGTGGATGCTAGAAAAGTTTTTTGTATGTGGCAATTCTGACTGCTTTTTAACTGTTAAAAATTGGACAAGACATTACAGTATAGTCTTGAAGCTCCTCTGTATTACACCTACTTATATGTTCCATGCCATGCTGTCCAGTGTCCACTCCGTTAGGACAGGGTCGAGTCAACCAGCTCGGTGGCGTCTTCATAAACGGCAGACCTCTCCCCAACCACATCCGACATAAAATCGTGGAGATGGCGCATCACGGTGTCCGTCCGTGCGTCATCTCTCGCCAGCTGCGCGTGTCCCACGGCTGCGTGTCCAAAATCCTCTGCCGGTACCAGGAGACAGGCTCCATCAGGCCGGGGGCCATCGGAGGCAGCAAGCCAAAGGTGAGACGCTGATGTTTTCTTCACGTAAATGTGAAAAAAACAAAACGAAAACATATTTGTATGAAATTCTACAGAAAAGAGTGGATTGTGACTGGACATGTGATTTCAACTCAATAACAGTGAGTTTTACAGTATTGCAAAATCTCAAGTGAAAGAGGATAACTGTCACTGTTCTGGAAATAAAAGTTTAAAGCCAAAGAAACCTTTGAAGAAAATATTAAGGAGATAAATTACAACTTGAAATGTGATCGTTTAAAGTAAATCATCTTCCTATAGCGGTGTAAGAACTTTTTGTGTAGCACAGCCTAAAATTCTTCATTTTAGAAAAAGAAAAAAACGTTTTTGGCTCCCCAGTCTATAGGCCTTGGATCTAACAAATAATAATAATAAAAATAATATAATTTAAAAAGCTCTTCTGTCCTTCCTGTCACTACAGCAAACTTCGTCTCCAGAAGTGGACAAGAAAATCGAAGAGTATAAGAGAGAAAATCCGGGCATGTTCAGCTGGGAAATCAGGGACAAATTATTAAAAGATGGGATCTGCGACAGGAACAACGTTCCCTCAGGTGGGCGAAACTTTAACACTACGTATACACGCATTCCTATTTTGTTTTAAGAGGCATACAGGACACATTTACTTTTTGTTATATTCATCTAATGTATTTAATCTTGTTTCTTTAAGTGAGCGCTATAAGTCGCATCATGCGCTCTAAATTCGGTGGAGTGGGAGATGATGATGAGGATGATGAAGAAGTGGTGAAAAGGGAGATGGAGGAGAGCGAACCACGAACAAAACACAGCATCGACGGGATTCTGGGAGACAGATGTAAGTTATACAATTTTAATCAATTCAATCTTCGCTGTGTGCTCTTCATTTCAGATTAATTAATTATTATCATTTTATTATTATTTATTATTATTAATGATCATAATACTGCTATAATTAAATCGATTACATGAATCATAACTCCAACAATTTCCCCATAGACCTTTGCCCACAAAAAAGTCAAATTATTGAAGTTAAACGAATGCGTTAAAGATTCTGACATTTAACAAATGTGCAGAGATTTTTTTCAAGTGGATAAGCAAACATTTGTCTACCTTCCAAGCCTGAGAAACTTTGTTTTTACGCACAATCGGATACTTGAGGATGAACTTCAGCGGACAAAGCAGGGAGAGTCCATTGAAAATCACACCTCAGTTTGACGAGCACAAAAGCCAAACTCCGGTTAGCGGCTCAGTGGTGTACAAAAAGACGCCAGCGCCTTTCAAAACGGCCAAAGAAAGGGAGAAAAAAGTGCGCTGACAAAAGGCCGCGAGAAGACATTATGAACCCGCAATGAGCGATGAATTATTCAGGGACACCAATGGGCCCAGTGCGACCTGGTTTATAGACTGCTCAAAAAAGTGCCAATTTGCGGTTTTTGCTCCCTAATGCTTACAGTTCGCCATTCAGGGAACGGGGAGAAAGGTGCAGAGTTTATTTAAACACCTGTTGATTTACGACCTGTTGGATTGTGAGCAGTGTTACCATAAAAGGGAAAGTTGCTTATGGGGAAATAATACAGCTTGTAGTTAATTATTTACTTCGAGAGACAGTGGAAGTGTTTTGGAAAAGTCATGACACGCAGTTTTATTCCTTTGATTCGTTGTAGAAATGTTGATTGTGTGTTTTTGGTGCAGTTTTAAACGCTGATTTGTTCTACATACAAGACAGATTTTAAATGAACGTTTAATAAACATGTTAAGCAGCTGGAGGGTGCTTCTGAATTCTGTTAATTTTGTTTAAATCACGTTGAGTCTTACTTAATCAAATTGTACTGTGCCGTTACTTTTACGCACCGAGCTTTTGTGCACAGTCTTTGCGCATGTGAGCGTGATGCCTCCAGCCAGTGAACGCAGGGAAACCCCTTCTCTTTCCCCTCTTCTCTCCACTAGATTAAATCCAAACCTTTTCTTTCTCTCTACTTTCATCTCTGACAGAAGTCCGCCCCTTTCCTTTCGCCCAGGGTGCACACATTCATGCGATATCTGTGGGCACTTCCCTCTTTTTCTTCCAGGCCAGACCAGAACTCAAACTCATTTCTGCTAAATAAAATAGAAAAAATAACAATTTAACTTTAGATCATAATTCAAATTTTATAAATCAAATTAAAAAATAAAATAAGGGATGCATCCTTGCTTTTAAAATTAAACTGGCACAGATGTTTTTTTTGTTTACTTTAGACTAAAGATTTAACCATCAGAAAGCATGTGACAAGAAAAAGAAAAATATTTGTGTTATTATTCAATAAAACACTTTTAGGCTGAAATGTAATTACACACAAACACACACCTCAACAACAACAACAACACATGACATTAGCTTTTTTTTTTTTTTTTTTTACATGAAATAGGTGACATCCTATATGCAAACAGCTCTGAGGGAACTTTCCCCCATTGATATACAGGACAGCACTATTTCATTCTTGTGTCTCTTTGTGGAAGTAGTTGTTGTTTTTCTCTTTTATAGCTCTTCATTAGAATGTGAAAAGACTGCTTCAGGGACTGAGAGAGTGTCTTCTGGCCAAATATTGATTAAGTAGGTGTTTGCAGAGGCTATTGTTGTGCCAGAGAGAGGCCTGTTGCTCTCTGCCCCTTTCTCCTCTACCACTATTGTTGGCTTTCCTTAAGTGCTAAGATCAAAGCTGACTCATTTAGATTTATTTGTCTGGGAAAAGGGACTGCTAAGGTTTGTGGGATAAAGTAAACCAGGCAGCACTAGGCCTGCATGGCATTAGCAAGTGGCTGGAGCATTGTGGGAAAAGGATGTTTGTTGGGATGAATCTGATGCTAAGTTGTTTACTTCTTGTTTTTTGTAGAAAGTGTGCAGAATTAAAGCAACATGCATGAACGAGCTGCAGCTCGAGATTTGTTTGAAAGATTTTTATTGGTGGTTTATTACATTTGCACATAAAGCAGGAGAAGATCCAACAATATGTATCTCTAAAATAAAAAAAAAAAATCATTTTAATTACAAAAATCATGCCAAGAATATGTGTTTCTTTTCCGAGAGTGGCTCTGGATTAATTGATAGCGTCCCTCTCTCTTTTTTATTAATGTTAGCACTTTAGCCTCATTTAACTAATTAAAGTAACCACAGTCATGAAAGAGGAGCAGCCACTCTTGCAGGATTCATTTATGGCCGTGGGGGTGAAGAGAGAGAAAGACGGAGAAGAAAAAGAAAAGCTCAGAAATACAAACAGTCAAAGGGATAACTTTTCTTTAAAGGGAGTCCTGCGGTGCCAAACTGAATGAGGCCAGTTCTTTCAAATGTGCCATGGTGAACGCAGTCAACATGTAATAATTGGTTTCATTGAGGTGCATTCCAACAATCTGCTGCCATTCTCCTGCCTCCATTGTCTGTAGGCAGGCAAATAGCCAGAGGGACAGGAGGAATCAAGTGCTGACAAAACATGAAAGATTTAGCTGCTTTTGTCAAAGGAGCTGAGTGGGACTTTGTTTGTGTAAATAAAGTGGGTTACTGGCTCCCTGTGACTTTGGCATGAGGGAAATTCAGAGAGTGAGGAGGGTAGATAAATCATATTTGTGTTTATGACTTTGCCATGTTTTAAAGCAGTTAAAAAAAAGATATTAAAGTATTTTTTAAGCTCAATAATCATCTTAGGGGAGATGATGATGGCAGCAAACTTCCACGAGCAGCATTGTAATCCAATTTTAAAGTTCAAAACCCTTGTTCTCAAGAGAAATCTAAGAATAAAAATATGATTTCCCTCGCACACGAGCAGCGAGAGAAACTGAGCAGCATGTCGATGACCCACAACTGCAAACTGAGAGGTAGATGTTGGATTTCTTGAATCTTTTGTTGCATTTTCACAGTGAATGAGTTAAAAATAAGAGGTTTGAAGGAGACGGAAGGTCTCAATTCAACCAGAGGAATGTCTGCTGTAGCCACATTTCCATTTTGCTCTCAGGGCTGGATAATGGACAAATTTATATGTGGGCCTCACTCCATGCTTCCCTGTGTTATTCCTTCTGTTAATAGTGTTTATAATGCTAGTTTGGTTTGGTGGGCTGCTGAACATAGATAGATAGATAGATAGATAGATAGATAGATAGATAGATAGATAGATAGATAGATAGATAGATAGATAGATAGATAGATAGATAGATAGATAGATAGATAGACTTTTCTAGAAAATACTCAACACTTTCTAAGTTCCATGAGCATGCCTCTAAAGTCTCCCTTATTCTCAAAACAAGAAAGAAAAAATCCACACTGGCTGATCTGCAACTGAATGCGGACTCTATGCTTCATTAAAGCCTCTTTCTCTATTGGCACCCTCATTGTGATCCCCCAATATTAATTCAAAGGACAATTAATGAATGCAGGCCAACTTTGAAGTAATAGGCCGGGGTCCTGCCCCGAGCCGGCCCCTCGCCGCTGATGTACTCTCCACATTCTCCCAGCTAACCCCAGAGACACTGTGAAGTGAGTGAAAGAGAAGCATCGAGCAATGGAAGGTCAAGGAGAAGAGCCTCGGCAGAAAAAGAACTCTCTATTTCCTTGGAAGTATTAGCCAAGCAAAACTCTGTGATGGGGAGGATAAAGGAGTGAGAGGAGAAAGGGTCGGGGGCGAAGGGGCTCTGCAAAGAGGAGCACAATGGGATAGTTAATTGAGTAAAGCCAGACAGCGTTGTCAATCACTTAACTTTGTTTAGCCTCACTTTTTGTGGAGCTGTTTCGTCCAGCACATTGAACATTATGGACACGCCAGCACAACTCTGTTGCCTTTTTGATTAATGTCTTTTTGCCACTCTTTGAACAAAAAAAAATCTAAAAAACAAAACATTTCAGATGTTTAATTTTTTTGAAAGCACTCCAAGTTACATTATTTATTTCCTACTTTGTCCAAAAAGGCGTTAAAAGCAACACTAAGATTTTTGTACACAGCATATAGAACCTAAAGGAACACCTTAAATGTGTTTGTGTAGGGTAAAAAAAAGTACTTGAGGAATGTGTTGATGGCTTCTCTCTCTGTCTGTCTGAGTGTCTGTGAAGTTTATTTGCAGGGTCAGTGGTGGGCTCGTCTTTTTTGCTGCAGCCCTGTGCAGTAGCTGTGAAAAGGTCAGGGGCTAACCTGGGGTCACATGACTGTTAAAACTATCAGGCCCCAGGAAAAGAAGGTTACAATAATGTTTAGGAGAAGATGACATATGACTGACTTCCTAATATCTCATCAGGGTGTCAGTTCTGATTTAAAAACCTTCACTTCAAGGTGCCATTTGCTGTTATCAGAAGAGAGTATGCTGGTTTTTCTGAACAAGACAACTGGTTTTGTTGTAAGTTTGGCCCAACCACATTTTTTTCTGCTGAGGTGTAACTCTGCTTGTTGCTCTGTATTTGATTGGAACGTGCGGCAGACCGGCCTGTTGCTTCGTCCCTGCATGGGCTCTGTGCCGTTGCTTTGTCCATGCCCCAAGGGTGGAAATGCCACCGTGAAACTGTCACCTAACCGCACCACGGTGGAACTAAATAATAACCACCACACACTGGGCACACATAATAGCCATGAAGGGCCATTTGTGCCTTTTTGTCACTCCACCAATATTGGACAGAGATACATCTTTCAAAGTCATATCGTCGGCTATTTCTTTGTCCGTTAAGTGCCTACCTCCTGCGCATATTCACTCAATTTTTGTCCGTCCATCCTATCATCATCTCCCTCTCTATTTCGCTCACTCTGCCCCCCTCTTTTCTCAGGCAGCTGCAGGTTCCTGGGGGCTCTTTAGCAAGTCAAGTGAGCAGCCCACTCGCTCCCATTTTTTCCCTTAACTGTTAACCCCAGCTGAGCCCATAAGCTGTCAGTTAACTATTCTTTTCCTCCGGTGCATCTGCTCGCCCTGGCTCTACATGGCGTGGCACTATTTTATTCAGTGGCCCCAGCTCACACTATGCACTGTGGCCTGAAAGGGCCCAGATCTACTTCCCTGGGCAAATAACTAGTTCATTTGTCTCTTCTGCCCTTTGTTTTCTGTTGCGAACACATGTCACCAGCTCAATTACTTTCTCTATTAACATCCCCTGGAGGAAGGGCTAGCCAACCCCTTGCAATACCAGGCTATAAACTGGCCCATATGCTCCACTTCTCTTTCTCTTTCTCTCTGAGGAGGCTCTTCATCCCTCACCCCCCTCGTTTTATTTTGCCTCACTTTCTGTTGCAGATATTTTTTCATATTATAATGTATTTTGATTTCCCCCTGCACTTTTTGTCGCTGTTTCCAACTCATTCATTTTTTACTCTATTTCAAGCTACATGAATGGATTTGTATCCCAACGCGTACTCATACATGGCTATGTGCGCCTGTGCATGTCTCTTCATATTAACATCTCTAGCACGGATGGGAGGGGGATGAATGCTTGGCAAAGGCGAGCCCTGGCCGATGTAGACTATGCGGTAAACAAGAGCAGTCTTTCCTCTCGCAGTTGGAGATCTTCTTGGGTATTTTTGGCCTGTAAGAGGCATTACTGCTGCAGGTGAAGCTAATGCAACTGGACATTCCCCAAGTTCACATCTGTGACCTGCTCGAGTTTATCTTCCCTGCCTGTCAGTCTCCTCTCTTGGTCGATTAATGGTTCTGTTTATCTTATCTGCACTGCTGTCTTTTTCCTGCATGTGTGTTTGTGCGTGTGCAAAATTGCACCTGTAAAGGTTTCTTTTTATTTAAAAAACTCTGAGGTACAAAACCTGTTGAGTTCACTTGTTGAATACTCCACTCCCTTAAACCGTGCTAAATTCCGGCCCTCTAAACTACGTTAAATAAATCATTTCACTTCCAATCTACTATCTAAGCTATCTTGTTATGAGTTTATTAACCTACATCTTACTTTGTTTTGAAACATCTGCTTTATAGATGATTCTGCAGCAGCCCCAATTTCCGTTGGAGGGATAATAATCTATCTTTTTATTAAGACTCTTGTCAGAGCCTCAGCCAAACAGCAAGCGGCTATGGAGCATTTTCAGCTCCCTGGCGCTTTAGCTGCAGCGTAAAATTTGATTTGGGTGTTTAAGTTAGGAGGTCGAGGCCTTCCTTTGTGGGTTTTAGTATCCTCTTCTGCCGTTTGTTGCCGGGAATGTGTGGGAACAACGCTCTCTTGGGCAGTGGGGCCGCTTTTGCATCAGCGTGCCTTAAGATCGATCCATAGCAGTGGTGTTAGAGCCTTTTTTTTTTAAACATCAAAGATGTGGATGCAGCAATGGATGAATGGAAGGGACAGGCTCTTTTTTTAAGAATGACCAGCAACACCCCCCCCACCCCTTCCCCAGCATCTTCTTCTTCAGGTGCCTTCAGCCCCATCTCCTCTCCATGTCAACCTCTTCAACTCCCCCACCCTCCCCCCTTAGCTTGGTGCCCCTCAGGCCATGGAGGGAGGGGATAAAGGGGTGCTCCCCTGCTGTGCCCCTCCTCAGCCCCCAGTGGCCCTTCTCTGGACCCCTTTTGTGCCCCCTCTCCATCCCCTTCCTCCCACCCTTCATTCCCCCACTCAGCCCCTGGCCCTACAGCCTCTCCCCTCCTCCAGCCCCCGCCTACTCCCCTGCTGGGCAGGTGACAGGCCCCTGAATGCAGGCCCGGGCGTCCCTGATGGCTCCTACAGATGGAGCGTGGTAATCGGCCCAATAGAGCCCTGCCACAGGCTTTTCCCTGCTCAGATACAAAGGCTTGGCCACATCACTTCCAAATAAAAAAAAGAGACAGAGAAGAGCGCGAGAGGAAGAGAGCAAAAGAGAAAGCGCGAGCCAGAGGATGACAAAAGCAACACTGTCATGTGCCATTAAGGGAGAGTCTGTGACGAAGTGTTTTCTAGTAACTAATAATAAAAACCGAGAGCGAGGAAAAAAGAGAGGGACAGACAGAAAGGGGGTAAAAAGAAGAGAGATCCACCCCCATCCTGCAGTTAACATGAGTTACAGTGCCAATTGGGAGCTTTCTCCTCAGAGGATTTTATGAGCTCTTCTTCCCTCTCTCAGGAATCTCTTTTTGTTTCTGCGCTGTCATTGGTTCTTCTTCTTCTTCTTTCTCTGTTCTTCCGTCACTAAAATGGTATTGATCATACTTGTAGTCTTCTCCAATGGTATTGTTTATATGCTGATTAATGAAAACTGCATTTATTAAGATAAAGAGTATATTTAAAAGATAAGAATCAAGTTTTATGTTCAGGCTGTGTCGACTTTCTTATGCCTATCATATTACAACGTTTCCTTCAACTTATCTCAGGCCTAATATTTACCAAAACAAACCACTTTCCAAAGTCAGAGAGTTCTAGGAGTATTTAAGCATCCAGCCAATCCTCTGTGCCCCTTTCAGCCAGTGTGACGCCCTTGGTTCAAATGTAATAAAGAGGTCTTCTCAGCATCAGAATCTTGTGTGCCAGTGGTCCCCAGTCCACAGGCATTCCCAGGGAGCAAATCCGTGTGTAATGCCTGGTCAGACACACACTGGCAACGGCACAAACATTTCCTGCTTGGCTCCAGAGGCTCCAGAGGCAAAGGGAGATCCCTGCTTACCCCCCTCCATGTCTGACTTGGCACTTTTTAATTAAAGCTTTAAATCTGCAGGGCAGAGTGAGCAGTCTGGAGAAAACAGATGAAGCCTTTCTGCTGCTTACACACCTGTCTGCTGCTCATTTCTTTTCTCTCACTTTAGATGTTTGCTACATAGTCGGATTGTTGAAAAGGTGCAGTGAACCTTCCTCATCAGGCTGGGGATGGATTTGGGACTGCATTTCAACTCTTTCTGTCTTGTGTCCATCTGTGTTTGACACATTGTCATGGACTTGCCTTCATTGAGTAAAAGCCCATAGCCGAAATGCAGCAGATGCATGTTTGTGAGTGTGCATATGACTGAGAAATAGATGGGGGGGTTGCAGACGTGTAATGGTGCACAATGGCAGGCTGTCACGCTAGCTTGTGGAGCCTAATCATTATTTAATAGACGGGTAACCTCCCCCTGAAATGCACCAATAGTCCTCTGTCTCTAGTCTCAAGCCTGCATTGATTCCCTTCTTCTGCTGAATTAGATCCCAATAGCTGTCTCCCAGTCGCTCTCTCCTGCCCTCAACTGAACAAACAGATTTAGAAGCACCTGCAAAAAAAGCACCAAGGGACCCTATCACCATAGTGCACAGCATGGTTAAGACCAGGAGAGACACCGTGTCCCAGGGGATAGATGCCCTGGAGGGATCTAGTCCGCTTTAATCTGTGTTCAAGCAGCTTCTGGCGTTTGAACTCCTTAGAAACTACTGAGGAGTTTAAGGGAAGCAGGAGGACACAATCTAAAGTTGCTCTGTTCCATGTGTCGTACTCAGCAGGATCTAGTGTCTCGGTCCCGCCTATATATCCAAGATTTTTTTACATTTTAATCTGTATTAGACTTTGAGTTGTAGAGTAACACGTTTTATGTTTTCATTTTCTAGCAAGTCACTCGGATGAGGGCTCTGACGTGGATTCGGAGCCAGGCCTGCCTCTCAAGAGGAAGCAGCGTCGCAGTCGTACCACCTTCACAGCGGAGCAGCTGGAGGAGCTGGAGAGGGCCTTCGAGCGCACACATTACCCCGACATCTACACGCGGGAGGAGCTGGCTCAGAGAGCCAAGCTGACGGAAGCTCGAGTTCAGGTGCGCAGACACATTTCTCAAAATAAAAGCCCTGTAGAGCAAAGCAATGTGTCCGCTTGTCATGGACTCGTGTCATGAGAGTGTTAAATTGCCCCGGGGATGTTGACACACATTCCTTACAGCCATTACATTTTGTCATGTCTGACCCCATTCTCCACATATACAAACACATACACACTGAGTCCAGTGTGTATGAAGATGGGTTCCTATTTTTGTCTTTTTGCCAGACTCTGCTAAAAGAAGCCATGTAAAGATCCCCGAAAATATGCCAGATTTAGATAGTGTTCTAATATAGGCTTAGAGCTGAACCAGCCCTCTGGCTATACACTCTGAACCCAGTGACTTGCAGTAGCACACAAAGATGTAATGTTTCAGTGCCGCTCCAGATGTTAAGATCTCTATCAGTTTAGCTGCCTGTAATTGATTGGAGAGGCCTCAAACACACACACAAATGGCCATATATGAACAAGTCAACTTATTCTATTGGGTTAGCTGATTTATTTTCCACTAAAGACGTGTGTTTCCATTCTGTCTCTCAGGTGTGGTTCAGCAACAGAAGAGCCAGGTGGAGGAAGCAAGCAGGAGCCAGTCAACTGATGGCGTTTAACCACCTCATCCCCGGTGGTTTCCCTCCATCAGCCATGTCAGGCCTGCAGTCCTACCAGCTGTCCGACAGTCCCTACACTCCTACTTCTATATCTCAAGGTGGGCTAACCGTCACATATGTTCAGACAGGAATACAGAATTAAGTATAACTTGTACAAACTGGTGATTAAGTGGGATTTTTAATTTGTATGTGTTATCCTCAGCAGCATCCGAGCAGCCCAGTACAGTCCACAGACCGCAGCCCCTGCCCCCCACCTCCGTGCACCAAACTGGGCTCAGCTCGTCAGCCGGCTCGCAGGATGGAGGCTCACCGTACTGCCTCTCCTCCGGACGTCACAGCTTCTCAGGCTACTCGGACAGCTTTGTGGCCACAACAGGACACACCAACACAGTCAACCCTGCCATCAGTAACAGCCTCTCACCTCAGGTTAGATCCTACTTCTGTATTCAATTAATCACACATTTTATTATTAAAACACAAAACCACCACTAAAATAATCCCATGAAACTTGACATAAAAAGCAGCTCTAGACCATGCTTTTTTTTCTCTCTGGTTTATTTGGCAGGGACAAATGCTAATGCTTATATCCAATGCCGGGCCCTGAAAAGGCCTTCAATATAATATTGTTTATGTAGGCCCTACAATGATCCACTAATGAGCACATGGTAACAGGGGAATGGAAAACTGGCAGAAACCGAACAGAACCAGACTCATTTGTGATCAGCAGTCTGCCACTACTGTAAATATACAAATAATAGAAATACTTATGAACATCTGCATTTGTGTAGTTACAAAATAGACACTTATGTCAATTCTGTCTCTAACAACACACAACTGTCCACTGTCACATTATCATACCAGGAAACAGGGCACCATTAGTCCTTCATGGTGTGTTTGAGATGCACCATATGGAGTGATAATAATACACACAAACACATACACACTCCTCTGCGCGTGACCTTGGAGGTGTCATTGCAGTGACATTGATGAAAACCTTGTTAGGCCAAGAAACACGGTAGCTTTCCATTTTGTTTATTTTGATGAGTTGTTTGATGGATGTAAAAATGTGGCGCACGTCAGTCTTTGGGGAGGAGGAAAAGGGACCAGACATGAGGACGGATGTATGGATGTTGCATGATGACACAAATCAAAACTGAAAAGACAATTATGGTCGATTACACAGTCATCAGTGTCCATCAGTGGCTCCCCATCGGCCCAGAAGATGGACTAACAGGCGGAAAACGAGCTTTTAACCGCCACAAAGGGTGGCAGGCCCACGTGCAATGCATGCTGGGTACTAATTCCCATGAGAGAAAAATCTGAGACTCCTGTCAGGCACAGATAAAAAACGGCCTTAGGCAGGTTTGTAACTGCGTGGATGCCTGAGGATATATAATATATACTGAAAAAAGTAGATCTTTGTAGTTGCTCTCAGGGTGCACTGTGGGTAAGTGGTAGGTGGTTTTTATTCTTGCTGAAGGTATAATTGACTTCTTTGAAGATGAGCTCTAAATGTAGGCAGGAATATTTTTTGTTTCCTCCTCAGGAAATTGCCTGATTTACTATTAAAAAAACGTTGTTTATTTTCATAGAACAAATAAAGATAAAAAGAGAGAATGAAGATAGGCAAACTACGAGTATCTGTTGTGATTGTTTTATCGTTAGCCAACCGAACTAACTCATAATTTGTAGTTCACTTAATTACTTTGCTGGAGCACAACGTGAGTGCAGATCTCCCCTCCTGCTACTGAGCATATGGCTGTAGTAGGAGTTCACACACCAACAGGGTCACAGACTGACTTTACCTCCAATAAAGAGGCCAAAGGTGCCGTGGCCTTGTGCATGGTTTCAGCATTAACCTCATCAGGCCGCTCCGTACTGAACGCGCATCTCATCTTGCGTAGGGATGGCAGCGGCGTGCCTGGAATGTTTTTTCAGTCTGGAATTGCAATCAGAGAATGTTCCAGTGTGTTAATTGATTGGAATGAAGTAATCTATCTCCTTATAACAAAGTGTGTAATATATGCAAATGACTCACTTTGTTGACTAATTTGTTTTAATTCATGTATTCATTGCGGCAGTTTGAATGTACATTGAGAAACAGTTTTCTCTTTTTCAGATGGGTACAGAATTAATTTTCTAATTTGAACTTCACTAAGACAGGGGGAATGAGAACTGATTAAATTCTATGACATTGATAGTTAATAAACCAAGACCCTCGCTGCTCTTAGAAAACTTTACAGCTCCAATTTCATCCATTAGATACATAGCTGGGTCTATTTTGCCCTAAATCCTCCCTGGAATTATCTGGCTATCTGAACTCCAGATCGGCCTATAAGAGCTACTCTATCTACTACTCTGTATCCAGCAGGAGCTTCAGAGGTTCAGTTAGCTCCAGATATGGTCACATTAGAGTGCCGCAGAGTTTGGATATAGATAAAGTTTACTTTAGATAGGTGATATTCTTGTCTGGGCAGTTAGCTCTGTGTTCGGAGCTTCAGTCATAGAGGTGATTTCCCTGTGGTGCGGGATCTGTGGCGTCTCACTGCTGATCTGGTGCATACCAAAGGAACCCTTTCTCACCAAGGAAGCGAGCGGCTGGGATTTGCACCCCCCCGAGACCTAATCCCCGGAACAACCTCAAAACAGACACCATCGGGGACTGCTGCCGTTTCAACTGCAGACAGAGAAGACAAACTTTGGGGGTCGTCGTGAGGAGATATGACTTGAAACAATGAAAAAGGATCTTAAACAAGCCACAAGAAAACCGCAAATTATAACCAATCCCAAATTTAGAGATTAAGAAAAGTATTTGATTTTAGGATACATGTTATTATGAAGCTTAAAGGGATGAATACATTGGACTGTTTAAGAGCAACATGTATTTGTTGGTGAACAGATTGAGTATTTTCCAGACTTTTTCGTAAAAATTAATAAAGGTTTTATAAAGTGTGTGTAAAAAACTCTTGTAAATCTCAAAGATATAACACATCCCTAGCAGTAAGATGGTTTGGCGGTACAGCGCAATGATATGTTTGACAGATGTGTGCAGTTCCCTCTAACAGACTGTAAATTACACATTAAAGACACCTGAGGTTGCTCGCTGTCAGATGGGGAATCCCTTGTTTTTACACCACACACAGTTACTTTTTTTCTGCTTTTCCTTTTTTACAGGGTTATTTTTGTCTTTGTTTTTTTTGGCTATATTTTCTTTATTGCATGGACTGTAACTCTTGTTCCCTCTTTAACTTCATTTTTTTTTGGACATGTTCATGACTTCGCTTCTCACGCAAACCTGCGTGCAGCTGTTCACGATGTATCAGCGATACCCCTTCAACCCCCTGACATCAGAGCAAAAAATGCTTATATTACACACAACCGCGCACACACCTACTGTTAAATACCCCCATCCACACAAAGGCGAGGTAGCCCTCACACACATACATAAACACACCCTACTCTTCGTTCCCACGTACCCTTTGGCCTCTTCACCCTGGCCTCACAAGGACACGGTGAGTTTAGGGCATCAGGAGAAAGTGAGAGAGGAAAGATAGACCATAAGAGAATGTGCATTGCTCTGAAGAGGCACAATATATATATAATTTACTTGAATTCTTCTTAAACACATCAAATCCTCACAAATCTGTTGTTTACATATCTTTCTTTACTAATAATCATCAAATCCAGACTCATACTCTCACTCTTATTAGACTGTTTTCTAATTTTTATAGCAGGCTAGAAGCTTATACGTCCAATAAAAAATATAAATGAGTAACAAAATGTTCTCTTCATCCTTACATTTGACAGGATAACTGTATCAGCCAGCACTGGTTAGCTAGAGGATTCAACTCTCCAGACAGCATCAGCTCCTCAATCAGTCAAGCAGAGTAAAGGAAAACCACATGTGTAAAGGAAGACAGTAATAATGCATATCTGACAATGAACAAGGAGAGGGCCCACACGGCAGCCCACCTGAGTGGAATAAAAGACTGAATGGCGTAACAGCAGATTTATGTTGAAAAAACAATGGAGCGAATAAAATGGCTTTGTTTTTTTTTTTGCTTTTAAAACCTATGTTTACTTTTTATGTGCTTCTATTGAGGTAGAACACAAAATAACTTTTTAAAAACACACTTTCTTCTCATGTCTCCCCTCAGGTCATGGGCCTATTGAACCCAGGTGGAGTTCCACATCAGTCCCAGAGTGACTTCACCCTCTCCCCACTGACCGGAGGCCTGGAGCCTAACAGTGGCATGGCTACTAGTTGCCATGGTTCCCAGCGTCTAGAGGCTCTACAAGGCCTGACCAGTATGCCCACTTTGCCTAGCACCCAGTCTTACTGCCCACCTTCATACACTACCCCAGCCTACGCCGTGGACCACCATCCATCCTACCAATATGGACAGTACAGTCAGAGCAAGGTATGCTGGGAATACGCTGTTTATGAAACTGTTTATTTAAAATACTGATTTAGAATTAGAATCACAATTTATTGCCAAGTAGGTTGACACGTACATGGAATTTGTTTGTGTTTTTGGTGCATAAAGTTAAAACAAAAATGTACTGTGTTAGAAGACTTTAACTTCTGTATTTTAATTTCAATGTCCTATATGTGATTAGGTCTGTTTAGTTTACATTCTCAAACCTATATGTTAATTGCACAATCCCCTCTGATGAGCCTGCTACTCCAATCACCCGCGCAGTGCTGTAATTACATGAAGCTAGAGAGCTCTAGTGGCCAGGCACCCTCAGTTTACATTACCATCATTATGCTATCCACGTGTCCTGATTCAGGGGCCTGTGCGGGTCCTATCCCCACACACATATTTCACTCACTGTCCTTTCACGACCCCATATGATGAGCTCGCCCATCCAACCCGCAGTGCAGCTCACTTAGCCATGTAATGACCCCTGTGTAACAGAGATAGCCGCCCAAATGAAAGGAAGGAGCCACTTCCCAAAGCGTGTTTGACAGCAGGGATGGGGGGGAGCGTGGGTCATAGTGGTGTGTTGTTGGGGCTGATCTGAGGTACACTTCCACATGTTGACTGGCCCATCAGTGGCAACATCTTGATGTCATTAATTTAGCCCGTCCTGGGAGAGACTCGCATGTAGCTTTTGGGGGTTTGGTGAAACGTGTGTGTGTCTATGTGTATATGTATGTGTGTGTAACTATGTATAAAAGAAGGGTAGGGGGCTCTTTAACAGGGGGTGATTATGGCCGTTGGCAGGCCAGGATTAGAACCATGTGTCCCACTGGAGGTCAGATTTAGAGTTGTTATTGATCAGTGGAGCAGAACCAGAGATCCAGGCTAAGGCTCTGTCTCAGACTACTTTTGCCAACCAAGTTGTGTTCAAAGAAAATTTCCAGAGAATCCCAAATGTAATTAACCTGTTTTTTTTTGTAGGTTTATTATCTAATCTAAGACCTCAGTTTGCTTTCTCACCTGCTCTCATCTGGTCTTCAAACACCTCTTCTTTCTGTCACCTCTCTTTTAACCTGAATAAAACGCAGAGAATCTCTAACCCTCCTTCTTTCTCTCCCTGTTTTCCTCAGGTGCCTTTCATTATATGAAACCCCCAACATGCTCTAAACAGGAGGCTTCCCAGCCAGTCTGACATTCATCGCTAGAGAACAACCTCCCCCCAACCCTAACATGCTGCCTTTGCCAAGCCGTCCCAGCCCTGAGGACAGCAAAACACACACAGAGAGAGAGAGAGGAAGAGAAAAAAGTTGGATGGCTGTAGAGGTTGAGGTTTTCATCTCCAGCAAGAGAACTAGTAGAGATGGAGGTGTAGTGATGGTGAAGTAGTGGGGGGGAGGATGACTGGAATAATTGGGACCAAAGGCAGCAGCCTCTCCTGTTACCTGGCAATCTTTGCTTTGCTTGTACGTCACATCATGCTCCAAGGACCAAGCACGATTCATTGTCCACGCTTAAAGAGGAAAAGAAGAGGGGTGGGGAGTAAATACATTCAAGATTCTGTATTTGATTTTGGTATTAAGTGGCAGAGATGCAAGTTGAGGTGGACTTTGTAAGCCCCAAAAAGCTTCTCTTCATCACAATGTCTTAGGAAAAAATATGTACTGTACATTGATGTGACTTTTGTATAAGACATTGGTGATGAATATGTGACTACACCGAGATAACTTAGCAGAAAGGCATGAACCCAAGGCGGAGTGGAGTCATAGTGAAACCACTGCAACCCCAAAGAAAGTGCAATACATTCATACCTCATGTGTTGTAAATTAACAACAAGGATCAAACGCCCCTGATAATACCCTGAAAAATATGCTCTCTCTCTCTTTCAATTTCATTTATTTGGGTTGTGCGCATCGACCAATCAGGGGAAATCATCAAGCAATGAAAACTAGTAAAGGTAGCTGTGATGTCATTAAGCCAAAAATTCTCTGCCGGTGAATACATTATTCAGTTTGACAGTTAATTTTGTTCTTTTCTTTTTTTGCATGTTTTAAATTAGTTTTCAGCAGGAACTTGCAAAACATGTGTTCCATCTCTTATTTATTTAGTGTTTAAGTGTTATGTCTCTTCTGTGCTCCAGTAAGTCTTACACTATGTTCAGTATACATGTTTCCTCTTTTGTATTGTTTTCATTTACATTGGCGTAAAATGATTTTGTTGTAAGACGTTTTGTGTACAATACAGCACTATTTACTATTTATAATAAACGGTTTAAAAATGCAGAAAACATTGGCTTGAGTGGGTGTCATTAATGGTAGCTTAAACGGAAAGTCTTTATTTAAAATATGCTGTTATTGTTTTTTATTTTGTTTTCCTATATATTTTATTTCTTATTTTAAAATGTTCAAGTAAAGAAATAAATGAAAGGAAATAAAAATGTACACCAGGGCTGTAGCAACAACTGAGAAGACTGAGGTACTCTTTTTTTTTTTTTTTTTTACAAAGTTGGGGAGAATATCCAAAATAACTACTTGATTTGTCATTTTTAAATAGTTTATAAAATTATCATAGCATTTTTTTTATAGTAACCTAAATTTAAACAAATATGTAAAGACTTTAATTTCACTTTAAATCAATTTCTGCAGGTATGCTTCTCCCAGTCAAAACAATACACACAAAAGCATGGTTTGATGATTTCATGAAGAAGCTTGGAGTCATACGAGTTGTTGTCTTCACCGTTAAACAATCTTCATTACTGATTCAACCGTAACTTAGGGCAGAAATTGTGCTCAGGCATGAGGACATTTTTAATAATTTCGTCATGCTGCATGGAGACAGACAGGTTTAGACATGTTGTATTATTTCATATTATTTAAATAAGTTAGCCAACAATGAAAGTTTGCTGTGCGACATATCATCTGGTTATTTAATGCTTCCACAGTTATTCCCCATTATTTCATTCTTGGCACTGTGGAGAAGACATTTACACAACACTTACATCAAATTGGATGAGGAATAAATAACACTGAACTAGAAACCAAATACATGACTAAAAAATTCAAATGACAAGTTCTCAGCTATCTTTTTTGATTTAGAGCCGGAACAGTTTATGGGAACTGAGGGATGCCTTTGACAACTGTTGACCTCAACATTTCTTAGATATTCTCTATGGCCCTTTGATTTACTTTGTCAGTTAAACTAGAGATTTTTTTTCCATCTCTTTCTTTGTTCTTTTTTTTTTCTTTCTTTCTGTTTCAAACATGCCAGCTGTTTCCCCCCTTCCTATCCAAACCACGACGATCAGGAGACTGACAATGCCTACGCTCAGTGAGCTGCATAGCTCATGCTTGCTCCTGGAGCACTAAATTTTAAATATATCCCCTTTCATAAACAGTCCTTTTGGACAAATTCCTGCTCCCTGGGGGCTCCTTCACACCCCTTGATGACTAAAGCAGAGCTGCTGTAAATTATATAAGCACGGCGGGCCGCAGTCACACCAGGACATCAGTCACTGACATTGCGGTGCAGGGTTCAGAAAGGTTTGGGCTCTCGCTGCCAAACAGAAAGGAAAACGGTGTTCAACCAGTTGGCAGACGCCTCAAAAGGTTACAGATATCACAGGTGCTTTTCTTTTTATCACTCCCTGTCGTCTTTTCATTTCTTTAAGAGGTTTAGAGATCAGGTATGCAGCTGCCCATGTCATTCATTGTGCCTGTATAAAATGAGTGTTTGTTTTTAACACGTTTTAAATATTTTCTCTGTACATGTATTTGTGTGTTAGCTTGTTTGTTTGTCTCTTCCTGTGCTGAGTCTAAGATCAAGGCAAGATCAAATTTCACTATTTTCTTTGCTCTCCACAAACTTTTCTTTTTTACAATCGCTCAACTTGTAAGACACAATGAGTGAAAAGCCAAAGGGGTTGCTTTGGAGTGGTGTGTCAGTCAAGCAGCAACACACTGGAGACAACTTAACCTCTGACCCCAACACTCTTTGAAATGAGTAGACTACTTGACCAAAGCTGACAACAATCCGAGTGTCTCTTCAGCTTCCAAGAACTCAAATTGAAAGTGAAGGAAGGACAACAAAGGAAACAGGGCTGAGCAAAATAAAAGTTTTTTGATAGGAAAAGAGTAGAAAGGGATCTTAAGAAGGTCTTCTTGAAAGAGTTTAATGGCTTTTCTCTGATCAAAATGAAAAAAATCTCCAGTGTTCAAATCATTATAGGTTGTACTTTTATGATACTTTGGCTGCATTCAACAGGATACAAAAAGAACAGGACTCTATCTCTGGATACCGCCTTATCAAGCCTCCAGAAGAGTGGGTGGATGACTCACAGCGTGCCTTTCCTAAAGGGGTGAGTGCCCACCTCTCACTCTCTCTTTGTCTCTTGCCCTGGTCCCTTTTCTCTGTCTACACTTTTGTATAAATAATTTAGTTTATATCAAGAATTATCCCAGCGATTTTTCTGTCATGAAACGTATGAACCGGACCCTCCTGCTTCCTCTCTTCTCCAGATGTCGGCAGCTCCTGGAGGACACTGCTATCGATGTCAATGGAATGCAAATCAATGAGACGTTTTCCAACGTCACAGAGAACCCTCTGTCCAGCACCAGCTCTGCGTCCAGCATCTCCACTTCCAGGGGGAGCAATGACAATGCTTACTTCTACATCCTGTTTGTCATGGTCTTCTACTCCTTCCTTGCCATGACACTTTTCAAGTGCTTCGGCAGCGATGAGGAGAAAAAGGACCCCTACGAGGAGTTCATGAGCACTGGGAAGCAGTCGACGCAGAAATTCAACACAGGCACATGGAGGAGAAGTTTGACTTTGAAGAGGAGAGCAACTTGTGAGCAACAGACTTTGTAAGGAGAAGGAGGGAGGGTAACACATGGGGGGGGGATGTTTTGACAGTCGCCAAGCCAGAAAAACGTCAGAGCAGGTACTCAGGCAAGACCTGCAAGTGATTTAGCAAAAACCTGTAGTAAGTTCATTTTTCTCCTTTTATCCCCTTCCATCTGACAATCAGAAATCTCATGCAAGCAGGCAGGCAGACTGAAGGAGCCGACTGCCTCTAATGATCTGTGAGAGGAGTGGGAACACGGAGAAGTGTGGGTCAATGGCAGGCCGGAATCTCCTCCTGTGAGGCCCAATCAGGATCAATAACACCGGGGCCTTCGACATGCACTCACACCGCAGGGAAGCAGGGATACCTCTGCAGACTGATGGTGTGGACAACATGGATACTGTGTGCGTGTGTTTGTGTGTGTGTGTGTGTTTGAGGGAGAGAGAGTATTGACCTGCCAATAGATTTTCCATTTTCTGTATTCAGAGTAACTCAACTGAACATATTGAACAAATTAGACATGGATTGAACTTTATTTTACTGCATTCAAGATTCAAGTATAAAGCATTTTTATTAGACTTAGAATTTCAATGACACATTTATTATCGTTGTTTCTTTTCTGGACAGTACGTAGGGTTTCAAGTTGTAGATCTCTCTCAAAAATTTACTAACCGACATATGCTTGCAAAATGTGAAAGTGTGCAAACAATGTTTCCTCACAAAATAAAATGATCTTGCAGTCTCAAATTGGTTCTAATTAGGCAAAAAGCTCCATGCAACAGCAGGGCTGAGCAACATTCCTGTGCCATTACAATGTAACTGATCTTTGCAGACTCAACGTGCTGCAGCTACAAACCATTCAACCTCCCAGTGACCCCACATGATCTAAGTTTACAAAGCTGTGGCGAAACGTGAGCCTGAGACTCACTCTGCAGAATCAACTTCAATTGTGGGATTGTGGAGAGAGAACACACGATTCTGATTTGCACCACGCTTGGCTAGCAGCGTTATGTTTGCGGTGAACGGGAGGATGCTTCAGATTAGCAGCTGGACAGGTAGAGATAGTAAGACACAGATACAATGCTGAAAGAAAAAAAAAAAAATCAATCACATTTTTTCATGCTTGGTTCTCTGCAATTAAATCTACAGGGTCAAAGGTGGCTCTGGACTGACAATGCAGGTCTAATTTGAACTATCCGCTCCTAGAGGTTGTGCCGGTCCCCGAGGCCATGTGAACCTGTTTCCTCTTCTTCCCTCATAATTAGATTTTTGTCTCATCCTCCTCCCTTGAAGTGCTGGGGTCAACACGTGCCCATCCGAACTGCCAAACAACTCTGTCTTTATGTTTAGGAAGAGCTTGCCCAAATATTTATCTCTGACCAAGTCGTGTTAACTGAAAACATGGATTAAAGTTATTTTGTTAACTGAACAGGGTTTCCATTCTATTATACATGTGATTCATCTTTCAAAATTATCATGGGAAATAATACAAATAGCATTGGTATTTTCATAATGATTTCATTAAAAAGTCAATAAATTGTTAGGAATTTGGAAGAAATTGAGTAAAAAATGTTCTGTGCCTGAATGCTTTATCATAAACCTTTTTCAAGCTGCAAAATAATTTTTCAACTTGACCCAATTAGATAAAGTTCACATCTACCTTAAGAAACCTGACATTTAGGGTCGCTGGTGGCCTATTGGTTAGGACGTGGGCCCCATGTACAGAGGCTGTAGTCCTCGAAGAGGGCAGCCTGGGTTTTGATCAGACCTGTTGCACCTTTCCGCATGTCATTCCCCACTAACTCTCGCTAATTTCCAACCCTATCCATTGTCCTGCCCTTTTAAAAGACATTAAAAGACCAAATATAAATCTTTAAAAATAAAATCTGCAATTTAACTATATATTGTCACAGTAGATGCTGTCTGTATCATAACATACATAATCAAATCACATATATGACACATATTCCTGCTTATAGCATTCAGCTTTGGCAATGTTGATGTTTAATGTGATGGGAAAAAAAGCAACCCAAAACCAATACCTGAACATAGCCTACCTCATGCACGTGGGGTTTGGGTGTCTCTGCAGCACCCTCTGCTCCTCTCCTTCTTATGGCAGTTTGAGGGTGCCTCTTCCTCATGTAATACACTCAGGACCAACTTCTTCTGTTTGGCACATCATTCAACTGCAGGTTAAGTCACACACTTGAGTGGCTGCAGTAATACAGAAATGATCCACTGGAGGGGTTGATGTTTCTCACCTTCAGGGTTTCAGATATCTGTATGAGAAGAGTTTGAGCCTTGTTTACAGGCTGTGAAAACAGAGAATCCACATAAAGGAATACATAAAAAAGCCTGTATAGAAGTTCCCTTTATCACTGTTGTATTTATGTAGCCTACTTTCACCAGATAAAACCTCTAAAATCATATTTTTTTATTTCTTTCAAGGTTGAGGTTCCAACAAAAGGTTTTGGTGAATTCAATTCAATTCAAGAAAACTTTATTTGTCCCCAGGCGGCAATTCAAAGTCCCCGGGGGCAATTCATACTGCTTAGGCATACATCTGAGCAGAAAAGGATGTAAAATAAATATTAAATACTTGCAATCTTTAATCTACACTAACTGTTCAGACCCCTCTGTTTACCGTCCTGATTGTGGTCCTAGAGTCTGGTTTCTAGTCGTAATCAGTGGACACAACACCATCTGCTGTCAAAGATTTGACACTACAAGTATCCACTGTCATAGTATGTTAAGTGTTGTTCCTGATTGTTACTGTTGTGTAATAGGCACAAACTGAATGGTACAGGAGCTTGCAGAGGTGTGGCTCAATGTAACTGCTTAGGATTATTGTTGACTGACTGATTAAACAACAATGAGTCTATTTCTCGTGCGGTCGATGGTTCTTAAGATGACTAAAAATGAATATCCATCTATATCCAATTAAATGAAAAAAAATTTCATTTAATTTTTTGAATGATCATCATCACAGAAGATCATAATATGCAACATGTAGTAAGTAGAGGATGCTAAAGTCGTGTTTCAAAAGTGTTACACTGTAATAGCAGATGGTTGATTCTGTGGTGTTGCTGCCATCTACTGGTGGATATTGCGCACTGCTTGCCTTCTACACCAGTATGGCCTGTACTGGATCCATTTGGCAGCTGTAATTGAAGGAGATATTTAGCATATCACAGATTGTGTTCTTTTATTGACTCACATGAAATAAAAGCAGTAGAACGGTATAAAATCTCCAGGGCCATTTAAACACAAGTTATGACCAAATGGCAGCACTATTTGAATAAACAAATTACATATTACATTTTTTTTCAACATTAAAATATGATGACAAAAAATGAGTCATATCGTAATGCTTTAATCTCTTAATATTATTACAATGTAGCCATTATGATAAAACATCTCTCTCTAGAAACAGCTCTAGAAAAATGAAGCCTAAAGCCAAATAGGCCTAACTCCAATAATCATGGATGTTTTAAACATTTTGCTGTATCATACAGAGTTAATAAGCAGATTTTTATTTTATTAAAAAGCCCCTGAATTGTAGGTGTTTAGACATTGAATAGGCGTCACTAGGACTTCTTGTCCATGTATCTTTCAAACACAGGGGAATGATCAGTGACATTAAAATAGTTAAAAATGGAGCTACTAGGAAGAAAAAAAATATTAGTGTTTTTTTTTATTTTTCACAATGGAATTCCGACTAACATAGGCTGTCAGTAGATGTTTTCTGTAGGCTTATGGGTTGTTATAACTGGATGTCTCTCCTGGCTTACATGAACAAAATACAACAATTCTGTTCCTTTAATTTTCATGATCAGTTTAAACAAATATACAGATCAAACAGCATGAATTTGAATATACACCACAACCATTTTTTTTTGTATTTCCAAACTGTCATTTGTCAACAGGATTTCTGAGAGGGAGCTCATGAATAATAACATATTTGTCGAAGCACCCATAGACCAACACAGCTAATTTTAATGTAAAACAAAATAAATCTCTCTCCCATTGTAGTAGAATTTACCATAGACTGTATCAAACACAGCCGAAGAGTCCTCATTGAGTGAAACAGCGCCCCTCTGTGGCTGATAAATGAAATGAAATAACAGTCATACAATGAATGGCGCTGATAAAAATGAAGTTGCTGCAAGCTAACACAAGTAGCACTCTGGCAACAGGTCACAAAATAAAAGGTTAATATCAGCTAGCCTACCTGGCTCAGCTGTCAGATAAAACACAGTTAACGTTAGCCGTCGCTATCAGCGGTGAAGACTTCCCGTCGTTTAACAAACTAAACTGTCTGACGACAAGCCAAGGGGAGGGGCTTGTCACCTAGATACCAATGTTTGTTTTCGTCTCCTTCTCCTATAATCAGCCACAGTGGATACTGTTGTCACTGCCTTTTAGCTGTTGACCGAAGTATGTTATGTAATTATAAAGCATGCTTAGTTTGCAATACAGGCGGACTCTGTAGGGTCCATGTCTGCACATCGGAGAACAACACAAAGAACATGACAGCTACTATACTGACTTTGTAGCTTATTTTGACTCTTCCATGCCACCAAGGAAGTGATCGGAGCACTCATACTTGTCAAACGAACTGGACTTTAGGTGTGAAGCGTGCTTGGGCACGGTACGGATTGCCTAGTGTGAGTGTGCTCTTAGTAAGAGAGATAACTTAACTGGCCTCCTTGTGGGGCCCTTTAAAAGGAACTGCAGCTTTCAGCAGAATTAAACTTATGACCCATCATCCCACTTGTATAACCCTTAGCCATAAGGAACTGCCAATATCTGTGTTGGCTTCTCTGTTTGGTCTAACAAAACTGTAAACAGGTAGTACTGAATAAATATGTGCTTATAGTGCATTTATTTGCCAAGGCTTTCAATCTCAACTTGTATTCAAGTATTATTTGTGTGTTCTGATATATGATTCAGTTGTTTCTGACGGGTTGTGCAGTCTGTTCTTGCAGAGCAGCGGTCCACACTGATGCATAAATTAGCTGAAACATTTACAGTCCTCTCTCAGGTGGGTTTGAAGTGTTTGATAGTCATAGTGCAGCCCTCACAGTTTGCCTGGAGAAGGACCTGGGATACAAACTGTAAGAGACACAAAAGTATTTTACATGCTTAATTTTGTGATACTATGGAGCCTTCAGGGGGAAGGCTCAAGGGAGAAAAATTCAAAACCTGTTTGCAAATCTGTACCCTTGGTTTACAAATCCATTTTCATGGTTTAAAATCTGTGCACACAGATTTGCAAAAGGTGGGTACGGATTAGTAAACTGCTTTTTATTTTTTCTCACCTGAACCTTTGGGGGCTCAGTATTATACGGTCAGTGCATGAGATACATATGCAGGTTGTTCACACTTACATTAGATAAAGCCTCTAAAACGGCTTCCTCATGAACATCCTTATCAGACAGAACAGAACCCTTGAGATGGACAGTCACTACCTGAGAATCTGGAGAAATAAAGATGAAAATAAGAATGTGTTTCATAGGAAACTGTAAATTACATCACTAAAGTAGAGAAGTCTGTTAAACTGAGTGCACCTTTATTTGAGCTAGTTGAAACATCCGATTTGCTTCCATCTTCTGGTAAAGGTGTGACACTGCTAGTTACAACAGTTGTACTTGTTTCCGTCAGTGTTGTCCCTGCTAAGAGAAAAAGGAAGTTAAATGCCTGAGGTGGTAATTGAGACTGCCAAACTAGCTGACTCACTAACCAATGATAATTACTGGCTGTGATAGAAAAAGTTTTTTAAAAGTACAATTTATAGGTCTGAAAGTGATGATTCATTTTCATCAGTGACATACAAGGATATATTGATTTAAATATATTTCTTCTAGTGTGACTTTTCTTTATAGTTTCAGAAGGTAGAATGACCGACCTGTAGCAGTGGAGACTGTGGATGCTGTAGTTTTAGGGCCATCTGGTGGTGGTGTAGATCCAACACTACTACTAACTATACTGATTTGGCTGTTTGCTGTAGTAGCTTTCTCCGTGGACTGAAGAGTGGTGCTTATATCTGGTACAGTCATGCTGACGGTTGTACTTGGTGCTCTTGTTGTTGGTGAGACAACACTGGGGTTGCTTGTCGGTGTTGTTGTAAAAGCTGTTGTCAAAAAAGAAAAATTTTCACCTTAAATTTGAATCTGATTTTTCAAACAAACTAAAGTACTACCCTCTTTCTGTTTGTTTTCAATCACTGTTACTTACATTGTGTGCAGGTAGAGTTGTAGTCAGGACAGCAGTCGTTCAATGCTACACAGGCCTCATCACAGAAACACCCCCTGGAACAGATGTTGGTTTGACCAGTGCAACACAACACAGGTGGACCTGCGCAGCCTGGAGCACACACAGAACAACTGTACATAAGATCAACACTGTATAGATTTGTAACTGTAAAGTAACAGCACATTCTTTCAAGGTCACTTAAGTTACTCACAAAATAATGATTATCTATTTTTTTTCAGACAATGTCCTGACATTCAGGCCCCAACATTTTCTGGACTTGCCTTTAACCCCACTGGAGAATACTCCAGACAATAGTCAACACATCAATTCTCCCTGACTTCACACAGACTTTTCTAGGGGGGTTTGTCGGGGAAATCTTTGCTAGAAAAGTCAGAGTGAAGGACTCAGATATTTGTGTTCTCAAATGCAGTCTACCTGGAAGATGTCAAGACATTTTCAGAGTGCAGTGAATGTGTGAAAGGGGCTTGAAAGGCATTAACTGTAAGCTACCTGATATCGTGGGGTTGAAGTAGTGGCAGAATGTATTGCATTTTAAGAGTGGGAGCAGGTGTATAGAGTGATGTAGTGGCTTTTACCTGATGGCGAGTTACTGGAATCTTCTGTTTGAGCTACAAAATGTAAAAAGGGACAAAAATCAGGAAAAAACAACAATTTAGTTGGGTCTTTTAATCATGATTAAATAGCAGGAGACTGGCATTGATGCCACCATCACCGGGAACAGAATGGTACAGCAGGCTGTTCATTGTTCCTTGTCAGATTGGACACAAATGTTACGACAAGACCACACAGTTAGCCTGCACCAAATAGAGCAGTCTATTTCCTGGTATGACCGACGACCACAAAAACTTCAGACTTTATTTGCTTTCACGACTTTGCCTGAATGTCGTTTTTAATGTTAGATTTAGGACGTACACAGAACAGACCCAACGTGAACATGATATGCATTTTTCTCAAAATTTAGTTTCTGTCATCTCTCACTTGTTCACATACATAACACACATTTACATCTATTTTCTTATTGTAGATAAGAACTGGCTTAGCAATTTCTCATTCTTTGTGACATAGTGCTATGAGGGTTGCTTTCATTCTCAGGTAATAACAATTAGCACTTGTACAGATGCCTTCTCACATATGTAATATGATAATAGGTGATGCTGTTAACCTTCTGCACTTGTTCTTGCTTAAGAAACCAGGTCAATTATTTTTCTTCAAATAGAAATAAGCCCATAAAAGGCAAAAACCTGTTACATCAGGAGTTTTACTTTGATTTAAAGTACCTGTGAGCATTGAATTATTTATTAATAGAGGTAGGAAAAAATCTATTTATGTAAAAATCGAGATTCTTAACTTCTGAGATTTGAAATAGATTCATAACTTCCAAAAATCTCTTCTTCTTTTTTTTTGGCTAATCAGTCACTCCTTGCTAAGTGCTAAGGCTAGCTCTTTTACTCAGTAGAATGCCAAATGGAGCAGCAAGAAATTCAGCCAGTCTCACAGATGACTGGAGTAAATCCTGAAGTATGAACTAATTCAAAAATAGATTTTGAATCATGAATCCAGAAACGTTTTCAATCGAAAATAGTTTCTGAATTGAATCGTGACCCCAAGAATCGAAAATTGAATCGAATTGTGAGACACCCAAGGATTCCTTGCCCTATTTATTAATTTTCAGTTTTTGTTATTATCAGCCCACTCATGTAATTAAACATCATTCAGTAAGATTTGTACAATCAGATCAAAAACAATGACTAAAGTACACTAGTTGAAAAACTGTTCACTAACTTTGTTTCAGCTATTTGTCCACATTTCTACATCTGTAAAACACATTGATGTATTATCAGATAATTGTGCCCTGACATTACTTAATTGGATAAACCAAGCAATATTGATATATTAATAAATAATAGTGTTGCACTCACCGTCATAGAGAGGTAACAACCCCAACAGGAGAGAGAAGAAAAATACAAAATAGTCCATGACTCTGCGTGACTGTAAGTGTAACTGAGACTTTTTTTTTTACACACACATGAGCACACCGTACAAACACGCACAGGTATACTCTGACAAGAATCCCATTGTCTGCCTTCACAGAATATCATGTTACAGAAGTTTTGTAATTTTTTTTTCTAAAATGATTAGGCTCGCCCGCTGTAGATCTGAAGGTTTAAATGGGTTTCACATTCAGACTGTAAATATGACAGGAATGTTGTCGTAGCTTCAGTACGAACTGGAAATGACAGTGCACAATGCTTCCAAACACATCATGACACAATACAAGCAGCATTTTGAATACTTGTTTATTGCACATTGAATATATTTCTAACTAGTTTAGATAGTGATAGAAAATCCTTCATTGTCATGAATTAACACAGTGAAACATTTATTTCATCTGAACACGCCCATTACTTTGTAAAACAGACGTGCAGTGTATGCACAACAGTAATAACATCATCTTTTGAATAAATAGTATTTATGGCAAAGGCACAAACTGTACAAACGATACAGTTTATGGTCAGAGTGCAAAGTATCTTTAAAAAGGCAAAGACTCTATACACACAGAGATTAGTAACTTTTTCTAAATTGACAAAACAGACTTTAGTTGAAACAATGCAAATCCCTGAATAATGTGATTACAGTAGAGAGGTATTTCTTTTCACTAGTATATCTTTTGTCTAAGCGCTGGGGGTTGCTAGGGTTGCATATTTTCCTGAAATCTGGCACTAAAGAAAACTGCTTATGTTTATACTCAAGTCATGCAAAGCAGAATTTATTTGGGGGTTATGTTGTCTAAAATGAAGTGAAATCTTCATGAATATGTCTGTTCTCATTATTTTAAGTGATAGATGCAATCAGTGTGGATTTCATAGTACAATTCTTCAGAATTGTTTCTTCAAGTGCTCAAACCACCCTTTTTTTTTGTTTTAGTGCGGAGTCTCAACATAATATCTGTCTGATATTCAAACTCTCCAGCTCTCTCCAAACTCTTGAACGGTCCTGGCCCTGGTGCCATCCGGCATCATCAGGTCATTCTGCTTTCTGCCATCAAAGTTCCCACACAGGCCCCCCACCTTCCTTTTGTATGTGTTGGGTAGAATGATCTCTGCAGAAACAACATCAACAATACAATGTCAGTTAATCTATTGTACAACACTTTAAAAGACAAAATAATTAATTTGCGATGGAACGATACATTGAGATTGAAGGATTTGTGATGAATCCTACTTGTTTCAGATTACTGTCTATTCTGTTAAACTAGTGTAATGAGGTGAAGGTTAATTACCTGCTTCACTTTGTCCATCGAACTCCACTGAAAGGCCAAAGTCGGTCTTCAAGTAGATGCGAGAGGAATGCTGCCAAATGCTGAGACCAGGAATCGATACAGGAGTGTTGATTCTCTTTCCATCCATCTGCAGGTACAGAGATGAGGATGTGTCAGTGGGATTTGTCACATAGAAGTGTATTTAGTTAATCTAGTATTTATACTTGATTCAATGTTTTTGTTTGCAGGGATGCTGAAAATATTTGTTTTAATCCAAGATACCATGATAATGTCTTTAGGGTATGTCAGTCAGAAAAAATCAGAGAGAAATATGTCAACAATCAGTTGATGGCTTGCAATTCAAATTGATACAGACATTCTTATAACAATCACACTGAGTTGTATTAGCTTTGGTTTGAACTTTTCAAGTCAATAAAAAAGTGTGTTTGTAATTGCTGAAAACAGACTTTCCCTTCAACTTCAGCTATGTTTTTCCAGTGCTAATGAAAAAAAAAAAAATTACATTGTCTACAAATGTGCAACTCAGATAGCAAACATGATATTTATAAACCCTCTCAAGATTAGAGTGATTGCATTGTAGTGGTAGAAGGTAATACCGGTGCCAGTATTGTTACCATCCACCCCTATTATATTGTTTAGAAATTACACATTGGAAAAGCTCCAGTAGACATACTACCTCATATCCCTGTTAGTGTTTTAAGCTTACCTATTGACAGTTTTTGCTTTACAATGCTCAATGAATTTGAGTTTGATCAAATATGATACACTATGTTCTGACCGTCCTAAAATTACAAAGCTCAGAATATTTTTTTAAAGAACGTTTTCATGGTATGACACATTAGTCACAAGGCAGCAAGACAGACATTTCTCTCCATCTCTCTCACCCAAAAACTTCCAATAGGGATAAAACATTTGATAAACATAATTTAGCCCACATTACATCAGCTTGCTGCTGCTGTTAAGCTTTACAGAGTAAATGGGATGGAGCTTGTTATTTCCCTCAGTCTTCAACAAATGTGTTGTGGAAAGAGAATTATGATTAAATCATCTTCTTAACATAACATTGTTTTGCTGGAAGGGCTTGACAGGAAAATAAAAAAGAAGGGGGTATGACATTAAACACACCCTGAATACTTACAGTCAACTTCCGCTTCTTCTTGAACTCTACAGTGTGATTGTACACTCTGATTCTAAGCTCTCTTAAACTGTTTTGTTCATCATCCTCCTCACTGTCATCATTATGGGAGTCATCATCATCTCTATCCTTGTCATCGTCGTCATCATCATCATCATTGTCTTCATCCCTGATTCTGTGGCTGTTGTCTTCTTCACTGCTACTGTCATCATGATGATGACTGTCATCTTCATCCTCTGTGCGTCTGTTGATGCCCTCGATGTAGACTTCTTGAAGGTTATTTGGCAAGTTCTTGGTCTGGATAAACACGTATGAGTGCCTTCCTTCAAAGTCATGCTTAAATCTGTCAAAGGTTCTGTACTCAGGGTCTCCTTTGATAGAACACTCACTGAAGCCTGTGGAGCAACACAGTGCAGTTCATACATTTGTGAACAAGATCAAACATGGTGTAGGTGTATCACAGAGTTAAATGTTTTTACAGCACCTGTTGACTGGCAGTAATAATCGTCATTCTCATTTGGAAGGCAAACAGCATTTCCATCGCACTCATCCTTGTCATCACATTCAATTGTCCCCACACCATGGTCCTTATTGCATTTACATTTTTCACTGCAGTGACTGGTGTACCATACTTCATTGAACTAAAAGAAAAAGAGAGTCATCACAGTTTTCTTTAAGTCCACATGTAGCATTGTCCTATACAGGCTCTTTGAAAAGGCATAGCTGTAGATGACTGGTGCTGCCGATGAAGAGTCATTCTTAATGGTCACTCACCTGACGTTTGGTGCCATTCCTATCAACACATCCACACCGTTGGATGGGCACACAAGCCCTGCCTTTCTGCACGAATCCATCATCACATACACATCCCTGCACACAACCCTCGTTTTCACTGCACTGTGGTGGCCCATTCAGGTTTGAACAAGTTGGACTGCAGGATGGGACACAAGTAGTGTAATGACTATCCTCAGGGCAAGAGGGGGCTAGAGTGACAGTAATATAGACACAGTTTGTACTTAGTCAAGGGCTTAAAATAAACAGAAAAGGTATAATCAGTGTGTCATGCACTTTATTAGAAAGACGTCTTTGAGTATATTTGCTTGCATGTGGTGTCCAACATGTAAGGTTGAGAGAATACATAATGCAAAACCCAGTTCATGTTTAAAGGGGGATATGAAAACTTACTTGTTACAGGTGTATTTGATGGTCTGGTTGTTGTTGTTGATTGTGATGAAGTTGTTGTGTGAAACCCTGGTTTACTTGTTGTGAGATTTGGTTTACTGGTTGTTGAAGGTTTTGATCCATCTGTTGTTGGTGGCTGAGGTTGAGCTGTGGTTGGGGGTTGGGGTCTAACTGTTGTTGATGGTTGTGGTTGAGCAGTGGTTTGGGGTTGTGGTTGAGCTGTTGTAGGTGGTTGTGGTTTAGCTGTTGTAGGTGGCTGTGGCTTAGCTGTTGTTGGAGGTTGTGGCTGAGCCGTGCTTGGAGGTTGAGGTCCTTCTGTTGTTGGAGGTTGTGGTCTCACAGTTGTTTGTGGTTGTGGCTGTGCTGTTGTAGGTGGTTGTGGTTTAGCTGTTGTAGGTGGCTGTGGCTTAGCTGTTGTTGGAGGTTGTGGCTGAGCCGTGCTTGGAGGTTGAGGTCCTTCTGTTGTTGGAGGTTGTGGTCTCACAGTTGTTTGTGGTTGTGGCTGTGCTGTTGTAGGTGGTTGTGGTTTAGCTGTTGTAGGTGGCTGTGGCTTAGCTGTTGTTGGAGGTTGTGGCTGAGCCGTGCTTGGAGGTTGAGGTCCTTCTGTTGTTGGAGGTTGTGGTCTCACAGTTGTTTGTGGTTGTGGCTGTGCTGTTGTAGGTGGTTGTGGTTTAGCTGTTGTAGGTGGCTGTGGCTTAGCTGTTGTTGGAGGTTGTGGCTGAGCCGTGCTTGGAGGTTGTGGTTTTACTGAGGTTGGAGGTTGAGGTCCCTCTGTTGTTGGTGGTTGTGGTTGAGATGTTGTTGGAGGTTGTGGCTGAGCTGTGCTTGGAGGTTGTGGTTGAGCTGTTGTTGGAGGTTGTGGTCTCACAGTTGTTGGTGCTTCTGGTTGAGCTGTTGTAGGTGGTTGTGTTGTTGGGGGTTGGGGTTTCACTGATGTTGGTGGCTCTGGCTGTGCTGTTGTCAGTTGGGGTTGAGCTGTTGTAGGCGGCTGTGGCTGAGCTGTGCTTGGAGGTTGTGGTTTTACTGAGGTTGGAGGTTGTGGTTTAACTGTTGTTGTTGGCTGTGGTTGAGCTGTTGTTGGAGGTTGGGGTTTAGCTGTTGTAGGTGGTTGTGTTGTTGGGGGTTGTGGTTTCACTGATGTTGTTTGCTGTGGCTGTGCTGTTGTTTGTGGTTGTGGTTGAACTGTTGTAGATGGTTGTGACTGAGATGTTGTTGGACGTTGAGGTCCCTCTGTTGTTGGTGGCTGTGGATGAGATGTTGTTGGAGGTTGTGGTCTCACAGTTGTTGGTGGTTGTGGCTGAGATGTGCTTGGAGGTTGTGGTTTTACTGAGGTTAGAGGTTGAGGTCCCTCTGTAGTTTGTGGCTGTGGCTGAGCAGTTGCTTGTGTCTGTGTTTGATTTACAGAAGGAGTTTCTGGTCCATCCGTAGAGTCTGTTCTTTCCGTAATTTCAGGATTTGGTTGCTCTGAAGTTTCGAGTGCTGGGTACTCTGTTGTTACTGGGGTGGGTCTAGCTGTGGTTTGGGATTCATTTGTTGATGTAGCTGGCTGATCTGTCCATGCTGTGGTTTGGGGTTGTTCTGTGTTTTCAGGTTTTGGTTGCAATGAAGTTTCAAGTTGTGGGTTTTCTGTTGTTGGTTGGGGCTTAGCTGTACTTTGCTCATTTGTTGAAGGTTGTTGTGTCATTGATGTTTGTGGCTGTGTAGCAGTTGTGCTGTTCACAAAAGGAAGCTCTGGACCTTCTGTTGCTGCGGTCTCAAATATTGTGGGAGCAGGGGTAACTGGCTTAGCCAGGTCTGTTAAATTTAAAAATTAAATCAATCACATCAATTTTGAGTCATGACATGTATGAATTACAATGGTTATCAGTAGGAGGGCAGAATTACCTGCACAGTGGCCATAATGAAGCGACACATCATCAATAGCTACATCAGACTGATCGTTGGAACCTCTTCGACCTTCAAAAATGATCTAAAATTAAGTGCACAGGTTAATACTTACTGCATGTCTGTCATAGCATACAGTTTTATCACAATCAATTGTTTCAGATATTAATGTTTTGTTCTGTCAGCTTTAAACATTAAACAGGTAAGACAAGCAAATGTATTACATTGGTTACTCACCTGGAATGGTCCAGTTGTTGTTAAGTCCACCTGAGCCAGGTGCCACATATTTCCTTGGTCATTCCTCTTCCACAAAACAGCATTGGCTAATCTATCCTGGAGCAAGTAGACATGGAGGCCCATTGTATCGGCTGAACCATACATATGATACCAGAACTGCAGACACTGAGGACCAGAGTTAACACACTCAGAACTAATGAGACGAGCTGTGTCTCCATGTGACACCCCGTTGGCTTCAATGTATAGGTAGTGGCCATCTGGTTAAGGACACAAGAGTTAGAAAGTTAAAGTAAATCACAGGAAAAATACTAAAATATTCATTTGTTAATTTTACATTCAAAACACATATCCTAGTTACTACATTTTGACAAATATCTTTTAACAGCAAAAGGCAAAAAACATCACACATCAGGAGCCTTTTGGAAACATGCTGTATCTTGAGTACATCAGGAACTTTACACAAGACAGTCAACAATTGTGGTTCAACAAGGAAGAACTGCTTCAACAATGAGTTTTTCACAAGTTTAAAGTGTAACTACGACACTGGAAAGAGTGTGCTGCTCGTTTGTTCCCTAACAGCTCTACAGGAAATGTACTTGGCTTGTGTCAGAAAGCTGATTACCTCCTGTGGTGTGATCTGAGGAAGGCCCTGTCATCATAGTAGGAGTGGCGCCACTATGCCTTGTCCAGTCAAATACATCGGCAAGAAGTTGGCTCCACTGACATAGATCTTGTTCAAAATTACATTGGAGCTGGCATACTGGAATCAAAAGTCAGAAATATCCTTAAATCCCTGTAAATGTTATAAATATAGGGGGTGGGGGTTGTTGCTTTTTAATGTGTACTTTACCTGGGTGTGGAAGAGGTCTGTTATGTGAATCTTTAGTAACATTGTCAACGGTAACTAAGTGGGTTGTTGCTTCTACTGTGGGAGGTAAGGTGACAGTTTCAACGGGTGGCTGATCTGTAGCAGGGGGCAGAACAGTAACATTAACCAAAGGAGGCTCTGGAGCTTCTGTGGTTGGTGCAGGGGCTGTGGTGTTTCCCTCTGGTACAGGAGGATTTGTCACAACATCATTCAGATCTGCAACAGTGCAAAATATGGTCAATAAAAGCAAATACTTAGAAGGTCATCAAGCTTTCAGAAGGGCTGGGCAAAAAATTAATTTAATAGAGATTATCGTTTTTTTGGAAAATCTTCTTACAGAGTGGTTGGGTTGCCCCAGGTATGTGCTACCCAGCCTCAAGTAAGTTGCTACAGTTGCTCTGCCTCAACTGTACTTACTGATGTACCCTGAAACTGCATTGTGCACTTTTAAGACAAGTTTACAGCTTGCACTTTAACCCCAAAGAGAAATTCAGGTTACTTTATTAATCCCTTAAGGGAAATTCAGTTTGCCTTTTTGTAATTTTATTGATGAAATAAATTAAAAACTTTTTGTAGTCATTTCTTTGTCATTTATAGTTTTTTTTCTAGAAGAAAGGAAATCGATTTAAATTGTAAATCGAGTTAGGTGTAAAAAAAATCTGAGATTTTATCTTTTGGCCATATCGGCTAGCTTCCAGTGGTGAGGAACTAGCAGCCCGTTTAGAATTTAGTATTATTCTGTGTGGCTGTTTCTTACCAGTGCACCGACCATGATAAAGCATCACATCATCGATAGCAACATCAGACTCTTCATTGGAGCCTCTACGCCCCTCAATGATGATCTATATGAGGAAAAAAAAGGATTTTCAGGATGTTTGTATACTTTAGTATTCCATCTGATCTATATCATTGGCTTGTAATTTGTAAGTGATTTGTGTGTCTGGTTGAAGGTGTCTGACCTTGAAGGCTCCAGTTGTTGTGAAGTCCACTTGAGCCAGTTGCCACATATTTCCTTGATCATTTCTTTTCCACCAAACCGCATTGGCTAATCTATCCTGGAGCAAGTAGACATGGAGGCCCATTGTATCTGCAGAACCGTGCATATGGTACCAGAACTGCAGACACTGAGGACCAGAGTCAGAACACTCAGAGCTGATAAGACGAGCTGTGTCTCCATGTGTCACGCTGCTGGCCTCAATGTAAAGATAGTGGCCATCTAGAAAGAGTAGTGAAATGCATGATCAAAATCTAAAATAAAAAAAAGATACACTTAGAAAGTTCTTGTTGGCTCTTCTGTATTATAAAGTGTACTTAAACCGTCACCATGTATAATTTTTCATAGAGAAAGAGTGTAATACCCCCAGTGTGGTCAGCAGAGGGCCCGGTCATCAGGGTGGGGGTAGAACCACTGTACCATGTCCAGTCAAAAGCGTCTGTGACCATCTGACTCCAGCTACAAAGGTTGCTGTCGAAGCTACAGTCAAGACTGCAGACTATAAGGGAAACGGCAAAAAGTTAACAGAAACAAAATACTGAGGCCTTAATACAACTTCCTAATATTTTAGTTAATCTGTAACTTTAGCTGCCATCAAAAATATGCAAGTTCAGTAATGGACTGGACACAAATGTTAATTTGTAACCAGACCTCAGCTTCGAATGCAGAAACAAGTGGCCCATAAAATATTGCTTCCTGTGTACTTACGTGTGTGTGAAGGAAGTATTTCTGCAGTTGTGGAAGGAAGTGTGGTTCCACTAATCAGGTCAGGGAAGATGCCTAAAGGAAGTGATAAATGACTTTCTTCAAACCCTAACATATCTAAAATGATATTGACATTATCTTTTACTCTTTTTGTTAGAAGTTAATTTTACCTGAGCAAGAGCCAAAGTGGATGGAAATGTCATCAAAGGCCACATCTGACTGATCATTAGAGCCTCGAATTGCCTCCACTATGATCTGAAAGAGGTAGTATCAGAATCAGAATCAGAAGTACTTTATTCATTTGGTGGTTACAGTTGCTCTCAAACTAAATAAAAGTAGGAAATATAGAAATTTAAAATATTGAATAAAATTTAAATATTAGTGGAATAAGCAGAACTAAGTACAAAAGCGCAGGGTATATTTTTTAGATAAAATAAAAGTTGTGTGACATCTTACATTTTTCTACATGTTGACATATTTGAAAAGTTTAAAATCGTATAGCATCCCTTAATATCTAGCTAGCTACTATTTGTTCAGGTTAGTGAATGTGCTTATAGTAGAGAGTTGGTGAAGTGGTCATTGATTAATATTAGCCCACTAGCGTTAGGTGAGGTTAGCTCGCACGCTACAAGGATAAAAGTCCATTTATCTTTTTGGAGAGCTGTTTTCAACTAAGAGAGAGCGAAACCAGCAGCATGTTTGCACTTGGAAGGCAACTGCTGCTTTCAGCATCTTTTGCATAGCAGTCAGAGTCTTTTCATATAGCATATACTGTATTTTGCCTAACTTACCTGGAATGGACCAGACACTTTAATATCAACATTTACTGGATGCCATTCTGGTCCCTGGTTGTTCATCAGTGACCAAAGCTTGGTGGCCTTATTGCCTTTGAGCAGGAAGATATTTAGGGCCATGGCTGAAGATGAACCATACATATGGTACCAGAAGTGTAGGCAGAGTGGGCCGTTAAAATGGCACGTTGAGCTTATCAGACGAGCTGAGTCTCCATGTGTCGCACTATTTCCCTCAATATACATGTAGAAACCAGCTAGAAAAAATGTTGGAAATAGCACAATCAGCATGGAAAATGACAATCAGAGGAGCAACAAACCAGATATGGTATGGCCAAGCATTTTACCTCCAGTGGTGTGGTCTTGGTTTGGACCTGTTTGAGCTGATGGTGTGGGTCCTGATTTTCTTGTCCAATCAAAACTGTCCTGTATAAGCTGTTCCCATCCACAGGTATTTTTTTCAAAGTCGCAATTCATGGGACACACTATGAAAATGCAGAGACGTATAGTATCATACATATTCTGTGACCGCAAGACCATTTAAATACATTAATATTTTTTAACTGCACTGCATATCCAAACAAGTAAATCTTGTGTTTCATAAGGCTCTTACAAGTCTGATCTGGTGTTGGAGAGGAAGCAGTTGGAGTTGTTGGAGGTGTTGCAGTGGTTGTGGGGTCAGCTGAAATTGGGAAAAAAATGAAACGAAAAACCAATCAATCAAACAAAAAAAGGGTTTGCTAGTAAGCATTTTTGTACCCTATAAAATAGTTTGAGTTTGGCCAACCCCTCCACATTGTAACCATCCAATTTATCCTGCTCTGCTTAAATCAATGACAAAACAAAACCCAAGCATAGCTTAAACCATTTGCTGTGCACTTCAGCAATTGCCAGTTGTTGCCATGATTAAAAAACTTAATTATGGAGAATATTAGAAGAAATATTGTTTAAGACCATCTACAGGTAATAAAAGGCATTTAATTGAAAAGTTATATCTGATCTTTAGTGCTGAGAAATCACTACTGTATTTGGCTCAATTATTTTATGAATTCAGTCACAAACAATACTTTTTCGCAACCCATCATCATGTCTGATGTAAACACTCACCACAGGCAGAGTCCATCTGCCAGTTGGGCAGCTCCACTCCTGCAACCTCACATGCTGCAGCATAGGACTTTAGAGATTCGCAAAGGGTGTGTTGGTCACCACTTGTGTCACAGTAGTCGTAGACGCAACTATTAAGGTAGATGCTTGGGTGAATTCTTTCATGGCAGGGCTTGAAGGGCTCCCCTACTAGTGTGAAACACTCACTGTATGCTTCATTCTCCTCTTCATAATCACAGACTCTTGGATCATTAGGGTGAGCAACACACCTAGAGAAGAAAGTTTACATTTAATAAGACAGAATAAAACATTTATAGCACCTTTCACTAGGGATGATACCTGGCAAGACAATTACAAATTATGACGCATATGGACTATTAAATCAATTTCACAAAAATAAATATTGCAATGCTGTTTTTTATAACCAGCAGAGGGCGATATCTGCCTTTGGATTCTCTTTTTCGAGAGGGGCGTACAGACAAGGGGTAAGCGAGTGAATATTTTGGTGTTGAGAATGTCAGAGAATTTAAATAAAGAAATCATATTCATAAATTGACTTTAATATAATTTGTTGTTTATTAAAGTTTGACTATTTATTCATCTTTGCACCTTTAACAACTTGTTTAATAATAAAAAAATGCTAATGTTTTGGTTGCCAGGTGTTCAGCTATTTTGTTATGTTCCACTTGATGTGCTTGTATTCAGCTTTAAATTACCTCGTAGTAAATTTGCTAATTTTTATGTATGTGGTATGAAATAAACCTATCAAGCAAACCTTGTTGTAAAACTACATAAGGTCAGTTTATTACCTATTTGTGAAGTGCAAACAACATAAGCTGTAGATAATCAAAATATTTATTTGGGCACAGTGGTGGTTTGAAATGAATGTTTGAATGAATTGATAACACACTGACAACGACAATGCTTGCATGCTGGTATAGCAGGTATGTTTCCACGTTCCTGATCTTAGTTTAGAGCCATTCAATGCTAACGTTTACTAATTAACTGTAAACACAGTAGAGATAAGTTTGAAGGGAATATAATTAGCACCGCAATGCTACTTTTGCTACATTACCTGCTGTTGATTGGTATGTTTTTCCTTTTGGAAAACTCAATATTCCTCTACATTCTTTTCATTTGAACAAATATTTGTGCAGATATCATGGTAATAACAGCTTACTCATCACTGCCTGGAAGTCTCCAGCTGTCACCAAACTCAAATGGACCAGTAGCATTTTGGCCTCCTGGTGTTACAAAGTCATCATCCTGGTGTTCAGAGTAGGTGCCACACAGTCCACACAGATCATACTTGTAGCGGTCATCCACTTGCAGGAACAGTCTGTTCTCCCCATCTATCATAATCCTGAGGCCAAAGGTTGACTCCAAGATAATATAGTTATTCCACATATTAACCCATACTGAGCCATATGTGCCATTGATGAAATAGGGGATTCCAACAGGGTTGTTATTCACCTAAAAAGACACAATTCATATTTTGTTGTGGATTCATTCTTGTTAGGCAGTGAGTTTATTGATGATGTCTTACATAAAGGAACAGTGTTTACTTCCACTTGGATAGTCTTTGCAACTCATTTGCTGCCAACCAGCTGTTAAGGGCAAAGTCAAGTGGGTTGGCTATTAGTTTGTGTGTCATTGTAAGTCCAAGATATGCAAACAAATTAATTCCTCCAATGGCCTGTCACAGAGTAATAACTCACCCTTATAAATGTGTGCTGATATTAAAGCCATTAAAGTCATTAGATGATAATACAGAACAATAAAATTCTGAATCCAAGAAACTCAGAAGTCTTTGCTGCATCTACAATAACAACTTCTTTGAAGTGTATAACATCAAAAGAGTTTTCATGCTTACATAGACTTCGCCACTCATATTCAGGTTGAGGTATAGATCATCAACATGAAGAGAGACAGCTTGCAGCTTGGACCGGGTGAAGTTCAGAAGGGCGGGATGCACGTTGTGTCCGATTACAGTGAACTGGACTGTGCTTTCTCTTCCGCATGTTGTCGTCAGCGTGTAACTGCAACCGCCTTGAAAATCGTAGGCCAGCCCATCAAAGGTGATGTAATGTGGATCCCCATACACACTGCAGGTGACAGGATGGAAAGCAAAGCAGCCTTTGACTCCATCGTTGACCTTGCAGACCTCATTGTCTGCGCAGTGCATTGCTTTGCACTGCAACTCATTATTCCCCATGCACTTGCACTGCTGCACACACTCTCCTTCCATTGATGTTTCTCCTTTCTGCAAGCAAAAAGTGACTTGTTTCAATACAACTACACTTCAAAGTGAATGTGACAAAGGTGATTGTACCTCACTTACCTCATAGTGTTTTCCTTTATACCAGCACCCACAGCCCTCTGCTGGGACACACTTTCCCCCATCGAGTTTGTAGCCTGGGTCGCAATCACATCTCTCTACACAGCTTCCACAGGAGCCAACTATATCCAAGCTGGAGCACACATCTGGACAGCCATCAGCACAAGAGTTATAATGGCTGTTCTCACCACACTGAAGGGCTGAGAGGGAAGAAAAGAGGAGAGGACTTCACCTTATCACACACATTATTTGAAAATTATATTTTTTTTTAACTGAGGTAGAGAAATAAAAGCTGCAAGAAATAATACAACATACAGCAGAATGAAGAGTTCCTCCAGAGAGGTACGGCCACTCCAGCCTCTTGGCAGATATCAGCATAGACCTTTAAAGTCTCACACAGTACCCTAGGGTCACCGTGAGTAGAGCACATGCCGACGACACAGCCCCTGAAGTAGCTCTCTGCCCCCACGACTGACAGGCAATTGGAAAAGGGCCCAGTACTCGAGAGGAGGCCTCCACAGTAAAGCTCACTGGCATACTCGGCCTCCTCCAGTGGGTCACACTGATGAGGTACCAACATGGTTTCACACGAGGAGCTGGTTTCCCTCGTCTGCCAACTCTCAGCCAAAGCTGTCGCATCTCCTGCGTTTGTACCATTAGGCGTTTTGAAGTCATCTTCTCCGAGCTGGTTAAAGTTTCCACATAAGCCACAGACTTTATCAGAGTACCTGGTTGGCAGCTTGACGTGGACGGCTCCAGCGCTGTCGTACGAAACTGAAAGACCAAAGTCTGTCGTCAGTGACACAGCAGCAGGGTTACTCTTGATGTGGACATTGTGGAGGTTCAGTGGAAGCTTCTTCCAGACTCCATTGACCTGAAATGACAGTGCACGTGTTAGAATTCCTAACCAGCTTTCATCAGCAGTAAAACCTTACTGTATCTTACAGTTTATATAAAGCAGCGTTGTTGATATGGATCTATAGTATCTTCGAGAACCAATAAGGCTGATAAGTCTGACGAATTCCCGGTCATTATGACAACAAACCTTGCACTTTATGATAAACTCAGTTTATCAGTAGAGTGGGCTGAAGATATGGAAACTGTTCCATCAATTACATAACCTATAGCCCAACACAAAAACTGAAGTTGTACAGACGGTAATTAAGTTACTTTTGAGTTAAATGAACAGTGTACAATATCTGTTTTTTAGAGGAAAATATCAAAAGAAACAGGGCAGTATGATTGAGTTTCACATTGCTTTTACATTGGCAGATGCTGTTTCTGGCCTCCCTGAATAACCACTTTAACTCACCACAACCCGGCGCGTCATCTTCTTCATCAGGACAATTCTGTCGTTCCCCACACCCACAACAACCTGTTGGACAGTCGGGTGAGACGAGTTCCCGTTTTGCTCATTGACCACTTCCACAATGAACGCAGGCAGGGCCTTGCTGGGTGAGCAGCTCTTAACCAGTACATAGGAGCAGGGGGCCATGAAGCGGAACAACACTCCATCAAAAGTGCTGCAGTCCGTGTCACTATGTATCGTGCATGTACCAGAGGCGAAAATCCCAGTGGAGCCTCCTCTTTGAGGGCCACAGATTTGGCCCTGAGGGCACTGAGAGAGAGAGCAGGAGAGCTGGCCACCAGAGCAAAGGCAGCGGGTGGACTCATCTGTCCATAACTCCGTGTTTGATTCACACTGTGGTCCTGTGAGGGGAGGGACCAAGTAAACAATCACATTATAGGCACAATCCCTTCTGGCTGGTAATAATTATCAGTTTCATGTTATGAATCATTTTTACTGATAATGCTGTATGGACTGGACTTAATAATCTCTGTCAACCAACCATTTATTAGATAATCAACCAACCATTTATTAGATAAGCATGTTCTTAATTTTCATTTATCAAACATTGAAGAGAATTCTCACCAACTTATTAATATTTGTTCCTATAATAATAATAGATAAACGTTTTAAAAATCTCCAGAAGGTGATTTAGGATCCTTTAATAACACTAATCTATCAAGTGTTATGACAGTTATGGTTTCTTTCTTAAATAGACATTGTCATCAAGATTCTAACATGAATATAGTATAATATGTGTTTTATTCTACTTTGATGGCACCAGAAGTAGACTGGTATTTTTGCAGTGAAACAAGAGTAAAGGATATTTACCACATGAGCCTCTCCTCACACCTATCTGTTTAAGTGTGACTTGTCCTTCCATGGAAGCTGCTTGAACCGCCCTGAATACAACCTGATTTAAAAAGTAGATCATCCGTTTTAATATATCCAATATTTTATTTCTTCCATACAGTTTCATCACAAATCTGTAGTTATACCTGAGTCCCTGCGTCCATGACGTTCAAGGGAACAAACACGTGTCTCCAAGTCTCCTCTGGGAATGCTGCAGGTGACGACCAGATTTCAACCTGACCAAGGCTGCTTATGAGCAAAGCCCGGACATCTGAGCCAGCTAGGTACCAGAACTCCAGACAGGCCTCCCCCTCCATTCCCAGTGGACCACTCTCTAAAGTATTAACTGCAACATCCCCTGAAGGGAAAATAGTCAATAAGACAATTCAATACTGATTTCATGCTTTTATCAAAATGAAAAGTGAACTAACACATATTTTGAATAGATTTAATTGAAGACTTTGTTTCAAAAGTTCACGACCTGTAATTCTTTTCAAGATTTATTTTTGGGCTTTTTGCGTTTATTAGATAGGACAATAGAACAGGAAACTAGGTAGAGAGAGTAAGTAATGACACAAAAGAGCCACAGGCCGGACTTGAACCCAGGCGCTCGCTTGGAAGACTATTGCCTCTGTACACGGGGCGCGACCTTATTGCTAGGTCATCTGCGTCCCATTTAGTTCTTTTTAAATCTCAAACATAAATACGACATTATTTTAATCATGCCTGTCAAGAACTTTAATGATGTGTCATAATTTTAATGACATCAGATATAACAAACTATTCTCTAGCTTTGTTATTTTAATAATGAAGAGGAGTACAATCATCATAATACATGTAAAATAGCTGTGAACCATAAGTGCAAGCCCTCCACTTTAACTGCCACTGGGAGAGAACCAGACTATAAAGGAGTATTAGCCTGCTTCAGATCAATTAGTGATATGTTGCCCGGCAGACACAGTCCCACTCTGCCTGAAGATGAATGTAACTTTAAATGTAAGGGCGGGACACTATTACTGTAAAGGTTGCCTCAGTCAAGTTATCTCATAACGTCAAAGTGAACTCATTACTTGACTGAACTATTACCTGGTTTGATGACAAAAAGACGTTCTGCTCTCATTTTCATTGATACATTCAGTTAATTGACTCGGTATCTGTACCTGTTCTTTCTTGATTTCTTGTCCAGTCACAAAAGTAATTGTTCTGTCTGTCGTAGAAACATTGTGAAACATACTCTATGGAACAAATGAGAGGGTTAAGTATGGTAGATGCATTGAAATCTTATTGTTGTGACAAATGAAGTTGCAGCAATTATCGACAAGATTTGATATCAGTAAAGTTCATACCTGAATTTTCTCTCCTTTCTGGTAAAGTAACTAATGAAAAATCATTTTCAGCCCTGAAATAGAAAACAAAGATCAGATTCCTTGTGGAAGTATTTTCCATTAATTCAAGTATCTTATTGACTTTAAAATCACACTTGAACTAAAATCAAGTCCCACTTCTGTTTCCACTTTTTTGACTTTATTACAAAAAGTTTAGCAGGTATATCAAACCAGACAGTTTAAATGTTAATTATCTAGAGACCCACCTGATCGGAGTCCCAGTCTGAGTTAAAAAGAGTAGAGTCACTGTGACCAACAAATCTGTGTGGATGCCTCGGAGCATAGCTGATCCCTTAGCGGCAGCCTCTCAGCAGCTCTCCCGTTGCTAATACTGTCTCCCTCTTTGATGAGCTGGAGAATGAATGATGAGCAGTAACTGTTGTAGAGCCTCTCTGTGGAAACACAGCTAATGAGACCCTTTCAGTGCCAGCACGGAGGTGTGGGCCCTGGTTGGTTGTTCTCAGAGCAGAGCGGAAGGTTTGAGGCTTTTATAGCCCCAATACCTCACCAGGTAACCTCTGCAGTGGGCGGGGAGACATGAAAGGGGCTGGGCTGAGTCTGTTCTGTAAAATGCTTTTAAAGTGACGACAACAATTTGGTCACAGGAAATATTGATAGGAAATGTCAGTGTTTAGTGGTGCTAGGTCATAAAATATGAATAAGAACATTTTCTGACTTTTATTTGGAAAGAGCAAAAATGACCTAGAATAAAACTGGGGAAAAAGTTAAAAGTAAAACTTTTCAAATATTGTTTAGGTTACAAAAAGTAAAATAACAAAACAGAGACATAATATTACCTTATCCTGAATAATAGAAACATGGTCACATGAATAAAACTGATTTCAATACACAACACCTTTAAAAACTCTTAATAATATAGCCTCACATAGTAGGAAGATTTTGCACTTAGCATGTTTATCTAAAAAGATTACAGTAGGCAAGGCCCATCAGAGGCAATACAAAGAGCACAGGTAAATAAATGCCAAAGAAACAACATGTTTAAGAACACTTAGAATCAACAAAAAAAAGGTGAAATAATGAGACATTAAAACCACACTTAGGCCTGAATCAGTTATGATAGATCAAAATGAATACATCAAAGTAAGAGTTCATACAAAGGTATTCATCATTTGTTCCTTTGCAGATCAGAGCTAATCCTCCATCACACACAGCGAAGATAAGCCTAAAGGATGAGCCATGAGGAGTGTCAACTTATGCAATCCATATTCTTTAAAAGTACAAAAAGAGCCACTTGGACATTGCGACCTGATAATGTTGTTGTAAATGTCTTTGAGAAGTCTCTGCACTTCAGTGTCTGTAGTGTACGTTAGCTTGATAGGAGCGCAACAGGTGGAAAAAGAGCGATAAGAAAGAGGTGCTGTGTGACCCGCCTCTTGTGACATTCCTGAAGTCCCATGTGTCAATAGAGAGGGTGACTAAAAACAAATATTTGAGCTCTTTAAAGCTTTCCAAGGTACAAGAAGTTCTTTGTTAGGAAACAGTTTCAAGAAATGACTGTATATCCATTGATTAAAAAAAAAGGAAATCTTTTTTTTGTGCTGGTCGGTAAAGTGGTCAATAAATAAACTATCTTAGCTCCAGTGTTAATCCCCTGTTATCTAACAACCGGCCTGATTTCCCAACAGATAAAGCTTTTTTATCTAAGTTTGTCTCAGGCGTGTAAGGGGTGTGATGAATGCCAGTGGAAGAGCGTAACTCATCAACTGACCCACAGCACAGGTCTGCACAGGGGAGGGAATGATATTTCAAAATGAAAAAGCTGATTTTCAGCGCTGTAATGTCTTCTCTAGAAGTCTGTTACCTCTGAAATACTGAAAAAACACACAGATATGCAAAACTTGGCTCCATTCAGTTAATGTTTTGTCATACTCAGTTACTTATTGTATTTTACTAGGTGCATATTTGGAAGTATGTCACTCTTGTAAATTGAACAATCAACCACACAAGCAAATGGAAACAATCACTATCAAAGGGCTTTTATGTCGATGGTTACAGCCATGATAATTACTGGAAGGGAGGTCCCTGTCTGCTGATAAGGTCTATCCTTGGGCCAATTGACTTTATCAAGATATTTATCCCATTTCCAGTAAGATCTGACTTGTAACCATGTAGGTCACCAATGTTGCAACCTTACTGATGTATTTGTGTGATTGTTAAAAATTGAAATATGGCTCTTTCAGATACTGCTTCTGAATCACGTATTGCATAAATCCATAAACGTATACATGTGCTCATACTACTGTTCTTCTGCCAACAAATAAAAGGGCCATTAATAATCAACCTCGCCCACAGGAAGAGAGAAAAAAAAGGCAACAAGCAGGCCGATACCAAGTACAGAGCAATATACTTAGTGCTTTTCTAAGGATCATTGTGGTCTGCAGAAGCCCTGATCCATGACTAACAGGTAATAAGCCTATGTTTGTGTTTTAGAGCGCCCCCTCTTCTATGTCCACTTTGTCCGAGGTGAAAATAGAACACCTTGGTAAGCAAAGGAATGTTACTGTGGAAAAATAGAGCAAATGCCATATCAAATATTGTATACGGTAATTGATTGAGTCTCGAGTTAAACATTTTGATGAATGTGAAAGATGCATGAACACTTAAATATCTATCAGACGATTTTTAGCAACAGTTCTATTATGGAAACATTAGCACAGTAAAGGCAGTAGGCAGGCCATTAACCCCTGAACTAAAGTAGCTGTCAAATCATTGACCAGCTATAGAAACCCCCTCTTTTAATAATTGCCCGATATAGGATTTGGATTGCGGAATTTTTCCAGGTGTTATGACCTGAAGTTTGTTGAAGTTACCAATTAACTATTCTTTTAAGTTTGAGAAAAAACTATGTAATATGAAAAGAAAGAACGACAAAGACCTAATTTCATTTCTGGGTTGTTGGTGGGAGATTTATATTCAAATATTGGAGTGTGGTTAGCGGCACTAACTGGCCGTACAAGAAGTCTAGGCTTAAGTTTTTGTGGAGTGAATTCCAGGGATGTTGAATTGATATTTTTGCATTAGTAGCAGGTCTGCTGCGCTCGCCATACTTGCCACGTTCAGTGTTTATTATGCATCTATTTGTTAGCCCTTGTATGGGTGTATAGAGTCTGATTTCTGTGTTGGCCTTTAACCAGAGGGATCTTGGCTGATGGTAGTGACAAGACCAGTGACTTAAAGTTACATGGAGTTTGGTTCAGAGCACAGATTTTTGTTAAGGATTGAATTTTTCTTCCGGATAGGGCATCTAATCCTTAGCCAGCTACAACTCAAACTGTATTTTAACATCACTACAAATCAAAATACATCTTCATGAATCTTAATAATGTATTACATCCACAATTTTCTTCATTACACGCATATGATTCCTACAATTCCATTAATAATAATAATTCAAGCAGTTAGATAAACCTAACCTCCCTTATTATTAAGTCTTGAGTGGTTCTCAACTGGTCTATCCTCAGGACCCACCAACAACTCCTTAACTAGAAATTGTGACCAACATTTCTGATATTTCTCAACCAAAAAGATGTATTTAATGAAAAGTTGTGTAGTTTGGACCTCAGGCAGTACAAAACATCTGACAGAACAAAGAAACTTACCAAAAAAAAACGTATTTAAAAAGGGCCTCATAGACTTTCTTGACATAATTTTTTTGCAAGGCACCCACTGGAAATTGCTTCCCGACTCACCAGTTGAGAACAACTGCTCTAAGGGGTGCTGATGGCCCAGCAGTTAGTTTGGCCCCATGTACAGAGGCTAGTCCTCCAAGCGGACGGTCTGGGTTAAGTCAGGCCTGCGGCTCGTTTTCCGCACGTCATTCCCCTCTCTCTCTCTCCTGGTTTCCTGCTCTATCCACTGTCCGTCCAAAAATTAATATTAAGGAAAAAAAAGGAAGTGCCTTTAAAAACACGAGTACAACAGACTGTTATATATATAAAGCTGCATCATTTCAATACCGTATCTGTTACCCATTAGGGAAATCAACTTTACAAACACAACACAATGCCACTTTTGACAGCTCTTTCAAATTCTTATGATTGCAAATCTAAGGATGTCTTAAATAAGAGACTGAAATAATGAGATGTCCTGACAAAACAGTTATTGTGTCTCGTCCCTCTATGATGGCGGTTTTTAACGACACCATAAAGATAGGGCCTACAGTAATATTGTGAAAACTTTGCCTTCCGATGTTTGAACCATAGTGACTTTGTGACATATTTCACGAGCTTGATCCTGACGTATGGCTTTAAGAGACAGAAACAAGTGTTTTGTCATTTGTTTGTTTCTTCCAAGAACTTTTTGCCCTGAATTTTGGAAAACACCTTCCTTTTGCCCACATATCCAAGTGCAAGAACCCCTTTTTCTCAGGCCTCAGTTTATACCAGGCTTGCACCCAAAGGTCACCCCTGCCGAAAAAAGAAAAAAGAAAATCAATCCACAGTGCAGCCTCTCATCTATGAATAGGTCAGTCAATGGCATATGAAAATTGTCTCTGCCTTCCTGCAGTCTACGTGTGTCTTCACAGTCTGCTGTCCCTGGAGATGTTACAGACGCTGGCCCCGGCTGTAGCAGCAGGTCAAGGTCACAGATTACAGATCAAGCTTTGTAAGACGGGGCAGACACATAGCTGTCCTTCAAGTCACAGCTTTAGTATTTACTTTGATCAAGCTCTAATCATAATGATCATACTCCCTTACCTAAGATGTAAGATGTGAACAACTGGGATCACGCTTCTTCTTTTTGCTTTCTAAGGCGATGTCCAGCTGTTCAGTGTGGGGTCAAGGTCATTAGTTAGAGACATAAAGTTAGAGACCTGTGAGAAAGCAGGCCAGACAAGTGCTCTAATTTATGTCCAATGTTTTCAACAAACTCTTTGACTTTTTCTCTGTCTTAACAGCTTTTTTTGGTAGCCTGGTTTCACAGCCATTTTAGCATTGCTTACCTTTGTAGGTGGTTTATATTTTGCTCCTTAAAAATAATGTACTGCTTTCAAACTCCTGCACAGATTTGAGCTCTTGTGAACCTGCTTGATTATTATAGAAGTAAATTACATCGGTACATGAATGGTGAGGACATACGAACTGCACAAGTGGGTCTACAAGACTACATTTAAAACCCCCAGGCTATGTATTGGCACTTTTTTTTTTTTACAGGAGCTAACATTTATAGTCCATCTGCTGTAAAATGGCCTATTTTAAATAAGGGTTTTTAAATCAGGAGTTACCACTGAAGGGTGAAAGAAAGCTATGAAACTCTGTGGAATGTAAAGTAGGTAAGGTATAGGTTAAAGCAATCTCTGATTCCTTCAAAATAAAACAAGTCTATCAAAAGAAATTAGGGCGTCAGTATGTGGCTTCTGTTTAATATTCATTGAATCATTTGACTTGCCAAAGCGTTTCTTAATTTCACAGGGACAAGTCAAACTTGTTAACATTACACCCCCAAGCCTTGAAAGTGAACAAGTGTTTATGAAGCAATAAAGCATTAAATAACCTCTGCCTGATTCCTTTTATAATGTTGGAATAAACACATTCAGTTAGGCATTTGTTGGCTTTTCTTTCTGTTTTTGCTTTGTTTCTTCCCGTCCTTTCCTCCTCCCTTTTTCCTTTTACATAAGACAAGGTCACAGTCTGTCCTCCCCTTCCCTCTCTGCTCCTTCCTTTCCGTCACACTCTATCGAAAAGTTTCAGTGTAATCTTGCAGGTGTTTCTTGGCCTGTGGCACTTGGTTTCACAAACAGAGCCTGACTTTCTCCTTCCCCCTTGCATGGTTGCTAAACAGGTTGTTTAATGAATACAGGTGCTGTGGTTCTGCTCTGCCTATCAGGGAAACATGATCAATATTGTAGGCAAGCTGCGTTTAATTGTCTTTTGTCAACAGTCTGTGTGAGGGAGAGGGAGAACAATTTTTCCATTACGCACATCTGCCTAAAATTCCGTTTTTCATCGGTTCTTGATCTTTTATCAGTTTCTTTTTTATAAATGATGCTTGTTTCTGCTGGTAAGGCATGAAAACTGGGACTCAGATGTAAGATTAGACTGTTTGAGAAGAACTCGCAAAGAGAAGAAAAAGGGAAAAAAATCAATTATGTTTGGATTATGTAAGAGAAAGAAGAAAAAAAGCTTCATAATTCATCATATTGAATTGAGCATAAGAAATGATGTCTAAATGTTAAACCAGGAGTCCTTATTACGTTGCTTATATGTTAAAGCTTCTTCATGCACTATTTTGCTTTATTGAATTTACTTAGACCATCCTAAGGCAGTGTTTTTAATTACTCAGCTCTTTACAAACCTCATTCATGAGGACAAAAAGTACTGCAATCTAGTGGGGCAGAACCTTTACATCATTCGATCACTCCACCAGAAGGTGGCACTCTATAGCCATCTGAAAACCACCGGAGTATCGGAGCTGTGATTGCTGAAGTTTCCATGTTTTGGTACACAACAAGGCAGACCAATTTATAAAACTAAATTTTTTTAATTCCTACCTTTGATGTAATGAAGAATTTACGTTCAAACAGATATTTATTCACCATTTAAGGAAAGGGGCTCGAATACATGAGTCACTACAGTTGAACATGGGTTGCTTGATTCATTTAGTGAAAATGGAGCTTTCATGCCCGGCAACCTGACTCAGAAATAAATGAAACGAATATGAATTTAATTACAATAACAATTGATCTCCCTATCTAGTCTGTTAAAGCAAGATAATTCCCATTTGTGAGGTCTGATAAGGAATTGGTTTTTCTCTGGGTTCAGTGATTCTCTCACTGATAAACCCCGCGCCTGACTACAATACTCCGGCAGACAGTGGCCCAGTGTCCTATCTCCCCTCAATTAACTTCAAACTGCTCTCCATTACACGCTACAATGAGACACGCAATTTCATTACCTCACAGAGGCCCATCAGTGCTACTAATTGTTTTTCTTTTCATTTTCATCATCCCTCCATCTCCCAGGGAGTGGCTGTGAAGACATCCCATGTTCAGAGCGAAAGCAGTTTGCAGGAGGTTAGCAAAAAAAGGGGAAAATGATGAGACAGATTCCAGTCGTCCTGTGTACTTGCTGTTTATTGGTCCAGTAGTGAGCAGAGCTGGGGAGTAAGTCTGTATAACCTTCAAAGGCCAGGGACTTGAAGCACTCACCAACACTTAATTCTCAATCAGCAAAAGGTCAACCCAGACACGGGCACATATACAGAGAGAAGCTGAGGTTTACTGAGCTAACTGGCCAACGTCAGTGTGGTCCTACTTTCTGTCCTCCAAACACAACACATCAGCAGCTGTGCTCGTTCAGAATTTAGAGTATACTTCTGTTTAACTCCATGCAATGTCAGGTATACTTGTGTGAGAAAACAATGATTTCCTATTATACACATGGCCGAAAATGGAGCCTTCAGTCACACAAACAAACAGAGACCATCAATCTCAACTGTGCAAAGCTGAGTCACACACAGGCTGCAGATCAGTGAATCATGTTAACATGATTTACAAAAAGCTTAGGAGCCCAATCTTGTAGTCGTTTAATTATAAATTAAACAAGCTAAAAAGCCCTACTCCAGACTATGTTTTTATTTCTCATGCAGTTCGCCAAACATTTTAGCCCAACTTCATTATCTTGTGCAAATGTCATGATTTGGTCTTGTTTAGTTTTCAGAGTTAAGGTGTTTATTTCTTGTTTTAGTAGTTCTGGTTCCCCTTGTGTCTTATCTTGATGTTTCCTAGTTTGGGTTTAAGTGTTGTCTTATTTAGTAATGTCTAATGTTGGTGTTGGATGTTCGTTCCTGTTATCCGTGTTTCCTCAGCAAAAGCTTAGAACTTTTAAGCTGCTGCATAAAGCTGTAAGACTCATGCTTTAACCTTGAGTGGGTGAACTCTCAGGACCTGATGCCGCTATTGTATTAAGTTAAAGGGTCAGTAAAGTTGATGGCATATGAGTAGGATGTTTCTGGGATGAAGCCTCTACGATTACTGTAGAAAAACAACTTGTTTTTTTGCCACAGTAATATGATTTAAGTTTTAGCACAATAAGATTCAGCTTTTGACATTTACACGGTGTATGTCTAGACATAAAGTTGCTGCATTTACCAACAGGACAAAGACAGACAAAAAAAACAAACAGAAATGCTTCTCCTGTCTTAAAATAAAACACACACATCAGTTGTTCAAATTGATAGATTACCATAGTTTAAAATACAGCATCTGCTCTTCCTGGTAGAAAGAACTGAATGCTCCACATTGGACTGTATTGTGATAATGACTGAGTTCAATATTTGTATCATGTGTTTTGCAGTTGGATTTTTATTTTAGTTTATAAACACAACTTTATAGACGTATTCATTTAAACGTAATTTTTTTACACATCTTCAGATTTTTATCCTCTGATTTCCTTGAGCTTCTGTACTCTTGCTGATTTATAGATTGTACTGTCAAGGATAGATTTCTTAATTGTTGCTGTTAGCTATTAGCTCCGTTAGCTCACCATGTGCCTTCAAGCTCAAAACACAGGGTCAGAATCAATGTTGCTGCTAGCCAAGGAGCTTTAGACTCTGTAGTGTTTAAACCCTCTTTCTCATTTTATGATAGAGTGACTTAATGCTAGAATGGCCATCTGGTCTCTCTGGGTTTCAATATTATCTGTCTGTTGAACTCCAGATTGAGTTGGATTTAAAGAGCAGATTGAAGGTGTAGACACATGATCTGTTTTGAAGTCGATATAGTAAACTTGGAGCATGTACTGTAGCAGACATGAAGCTTTTCCTGAGGTAAACATCTCGCTCTTTAGCCCCCAGGTATACTTGCTGCGTTCAGTAGCTGATTGCTAACTTTGATATTTGGTGATTAAAAAAAAAAGTACAGCAGTAGGTTTTTGGAGCTTTTTAACTGAAAACAGATTGTACTGTAGCTATAGCTGTAAATGGCACAAGAGATGGCAAGGCTGTACTTAAACAGTAAATTTAAGGGCTGTAAAACCAAAACAGCGAGTGAAAAGATGCTACAATTCTTAAAAATAGAGCGTTTATCATCTCAATCAACTCATTTTACATACGCACAGGGATTTAAGACATGGTATCTATTAGTGCAGCTCTAAAAAAAACATTCTAAAGGTTAGTTGTTGTTTTTTTAACTTTTGACATGCTCTGCTGCATTCAATGCACTGTGAATACCTTAAAGGCAGAGACTGTGTGATGTGTGAAATATGGAATCATAGGGTTTGAGTCGAAGGAGAAAAAAACACAGGGAGGCCAAGGAGCCAGAAGCACTTAACTGCCTCCTACCTACTCAGAGGAAAGAAGTCACCTAATTAATAATGCAAAAAGTAGAGCAGATGAGGAGTGGTGATGTCATACACAGCGGGCTTCCTGAATCTGTAAGACACACAGAATGACTCACTCTGCTTCTAATAACCCTTAAATCACAGTTTCACATTTTCTAAAAAAATTGTGTTTAAGGCTGAGTCATGCATTTTTTTTGTCTTTGAGTATGCATGTCCACACTGTACAGATTTTTTGCATTTTGCCAGTGCATGATCACAAGAGTCCCTGCATGATCACAAATGTAGAATTAGTTTCAGATTGTTCTCAGTGTGATCCTCTATTCTTTGTTGGCTTCAGATCGAAACAATGTGTGGGCGATCCTGGTGATTTCCAGGTTATATTCCATATGTTTTCATACCCTTCAAGCTGTTTCTTTCTTCACATCCTCTGTCGTCTTTCAACACCAATCTCCCTCCTCCTTCCCACATATGAGCTGGATTGAATCGAATGCATCCAATTGAACGTGCCCCAATGACGGAGATGTGAGGCAGGGTCCCCGGTCTCCAAACTGAAATCGTTTCGGTCGTGCTATGCAGGATTTGATTCGCTGACCCAACCAGCCGAGACCGGTTTGTGATGAGATGCTGGTCTCCAACAGTGCTATAGAAATCACATCCACGCTGTTTCACCTTAGCTGAGGCATACTGCTTCTACACTGAGGGAGGAAGAGGATGAAAAAAAAAGAATGAAAAATTGGCAGAGAGAGAAAAAGAAGGAGAGAGAGAGAGATAAGGGGAGAGAAGTCTTGGAACTTGAAGCAGAAAGGTTGCCTGCCCAAAATCTTGTGCAGTCGAGCATGTAAGAACAATCAAAGCTTTCTAACACACACAGGCGCACACACATGCACTCACACGCACGCACACACACACGCACACACACACACACGCACACACACACACGCGCACACGCACACACACACACGCACACACACACACACACACGCGCGCACACACACACACACACACACACACACACACACACACACACACACACACACACACACACACACACACTAGTACAGCTTCTTAGTTGTGTCTCAGTTCTTTTTGCCTCTCTCATTTTTTACCGCTTAAAATATGTAGCCTCGGTCAGTAATGGTCAGCTAACGGAGCTTAGAGGAGCAGCCTCTTGATTTAATTTTAAGAGTTAAAATAAAAACAGTTCAAAGAAAAAAAAAATTTAAATTGTTTTTATTGGCTGATCCTCTGATATTAAAAAAGTATATTAATCAGAGATAGAGCCCCTAAGAAGGAACAGGAAGAAAATAAGTATTTTCCTCCTTCTCTGCAAGGACAATCCACCGAGACACCCTTTCAAACCCTCATTATGTTTTGAAAATCCGTCTACGCCTGCAGCTCCCAACCTCTGCTCTTTCGGCTCAGCCTAGTTGAAACAGATAAGAGTCAGCACTGACGACCAGGTAGAGAGTCTCGCGTTTGAATGTCAACTGTCAAATATCACAAGAAGTAGCTACAAATGGCACAGCAACTTTGTCAGAGTTGCAAAGGAGTCAAATTATCTCAACATGGAGCTACGATGATAAGGGGAATAAAAGCCATGGGAATATTAATCATGATATTGGGGATTAGACTTGGGCACTGAATGGCATTAATTTGAAGTTGCCTAACACATCCCTGAATGCAAAATGAACGCAATTCATAAGAGATGCATAAAGAATAGGCATGGTAGGAGGTATGTTTTAATAATACATGCACTGCTTTATTTATGCAAATACTGGCTAATTTGTAATTATGTGAGTGGGTGCATGTTTGGGATCTTCTTTAATCATCTCCTCAGTGTACAACACAGCGTGCATTATGAACTATCTATAGCTACTGATGGTAATGAGGGAACTAGGTAGTACAGTTAGATCTGGCACTAAAGCATAAGACGGAGAGTATTAAGACATTTCAGGGGTCCAAGAACAATCCTCATCTTTGGTTGACTGTCATATGAAACACCATTCAGGGTTGTTACAATGGTTTGCTCAGTGCTTGCATCAGATTGACTACACAAGTTGAGAAAGACTGTTCTGTCCTTGGAGGTCCGATTGCCTTTTTTTGAGGGTCCAACACTCTGTGTGGGTGAGTTTGTGTTTACTCATGCACCATGTATGTGTTTGCATTACTGGTAAAAGTTGTCTGACCCTCACTTTTCTGATGCAACTGATGTATTGATGTTCAGATGAACAGGAGTGTGTGGTTGTCTCCAGAGGACTCGAACACTGACAGAGGGCTATGGGTGCACGCTCGCGCAGTCGATAAACAATCTGAGCTCCACAAAGGAACAATAGCCCCCATTCTCTTGCCCACCCAGCAAACACATCCTTTTAAAATGTCAAATGAAAAAGCTGTTGCAAGGGTGCAAGGATGTTGTATTGATCCAAAATTGGCTCATCATTTGACCACTATGCCCAATTTATAAACTCCCTCTTTCTTGAATACAATGTGGTAATTTAAGACCCGGGCTATTTAAGAAAATTGTAGAAAAGCACATGAAATGTTCAAAGTCATCCTTCAAGTGTTGGAAATGTATAACAGGAATCTAAAATTGTATGAAAGTATGAAAAGAGGCTCAAACGAAACACTAAGCTACTTATTTCACAAACATCTCAGCTGTAATCTTAATGAACAATCACGCGTGAAGTCATAAATAGCAGTGTAAAGTTTAAACAAGTGACACAAACAGGATTCATTAAACAGAACAGAAATTATAACCCAGAGACAGGACGAGAAACATTTTCCTTCTAAATTGTATCAAAATGTGCATAACCACTGCTATGACACAAATTGGTCGTGTACTACAATTCTACAGCATTGAGTTCAGCATTATGCAGCCATTTTGATCTTTTTGGAGCTACAAATGACCATGTTTGGACTAAAGGCTGTATAATGGGAGGTTAGGCATTGCCACGCTTCTTTTCTGACTGACAAGTCATCACCCCTTAAATGCAAGGTTGCAACAAAAAAGGATAACCTGCTTTATTATTTGTTTTACTCTAAATGAGATTATGGTTAATACAAACAATATAAAGCTGTAATGAACAAGCCTTCTAACTAATGAATAAGACAATAAACTTAATAGGACATTTTTACTGAGTTAGTCGATCAAAGTCGATCATTGAATAGACTTCTACAAGATCAAACTTGTTATTGAAACCACCCCTCACCCTTTTTTTAGAAGGAGAGGCTATAGGTCAACCTCTCTATCACAGTCTTCAGCTGCTTTATATATACAGTACCCACTTTCTTTTAAGAATATTTGAGTTAAAACACACCATAACTCACAGCAAACGCTGTAAAAAGTGATTACTTATTACTTAATGCATTTGCACTGTGCCCTCATCTATGTTGGTGTTTCACAGCTGTGAGAGCAGCAAGCAAACAACCACTTCACTCACCACATTACAGCAAATGCAGCAAAAGCCCCAAGAGCAAAAAAGCCAATAAGAGTAATTAATGAATGTATTTAATATCTTTAAGAAAAAGTACAGATGACACAAATTGCCCTCATTTGAATACAGTACAATCAAAAACTCTGGCAAATGATGCGTCATGGTTTAAAATGCAGTAAGATACTTTTAAAAGAATGGAGAAATTTCTGAGAGACAGCTAAACTAAAAAGAAAAGAAAAGAAAAGTGTTTTGATATTTAAAGCGTTGTTATTTTTAGAGTGCTGACTACATTTCTTTTAAAGCACTGAAGGGCTTTAGTGGTCCTCTACTTTCTAGCCTTTTCAAGGATATGGAGGGGGTAGGGATACTTGTCACAACTTACACAACACTGCTAGCTAGATCAATGTTAAAATGATTTCTATTGGCATGTACACTGTATTACAGACATATTATAAAACCTGGCAGGAGTGGTCCAACCTCTCAGTAATGTAATAGAGTAGTAAAGCACTGCATACTTTAGATGCTTTCCAAATCATTCAATTAGAATCACGGACGTGCAATTGTACGAAATTACATTCCCATCATTGTCCTGCATTACTAATCCCATTTGGAGAGGCTTTTGTTGGAAGATGGACGGAGCATTTTGAAGAGCTTTTAACCCTAGGTGACATGCTTTCAGATAAAGAGACAGTGATGGAAAATTCTAGTAAAGGGTCCATTTCCCTCACAGTGTAACAGAAATATTTAAAACGTAGGTTGTATTTGTTTGCTATCGCTAGATTATCTAGTCTGTAAGTGATCATGGATCAAGTTACTCAGAATGTCTGTGGGACAAGAACAAGGTACAGGAGAGCGTGTTCAATGAGAACATCTTCACTCTCCAGAGAATTACTCTTGCTTATTGTTTATCCAAACCAAAGCTTTTAGAGTAGAAACGCCCTCCACAGTGATTGATTCTGTAGCACATGAGAATTTTTTTCGTTTTGTTGAGAAAACAAATAGTCATTTAAAAGCAGACATTTAAACTGTAAAGTTGTATTGCAGTCATATCCACCCTTGACTTTTTTGTGTATTAACAGCCACATGTTTCAATGAATTTTATATGTATGTATGTATGTATGTATGTATGTTATGTATGTATACATTCACCGGCCACTTGTACAGTTGTTCAACTGCTCCTCAATGCAAATATCTAATCAGCCTATCACATGGCAGCGACTCAATGCATTTAGGCATGTAGACATCGTCAAGACGATCTGCTGAAGTTCAAACGGAGCATCAGAATGGGGAAGAAAGTTGATTTAAGTGACTTTGAACGTGGCATGGTTGCTGGTGCCAGACGGGCTAGTTTTTCAGCAACTGCTAATCTACTAGGATTTTCACGCACAACCATCTCAAGGGTTTACAGAGAATGGTCCAAAAAAGAGAAAATATCCAGTGAGCGGCATTTATCTTTGGGAAAAGCCACACTTTGGGCCCCTGTGTACCAATTGAGTATCGTTTAAACGCCACAGCCTACCTGAGTATTGTTGCTGACCATGTCCATCCCTTGATGACCACAGTGTACCCATCTTCTGATGGCTACTTCAAGCAGGATAGCGTGCCATGTCACAAAGCTCATATCATCTCAAACTGGTTTCTTGAACATGACAATGGCTTCACTGTACAATGGCCTCCACAGTCACCATATCTAAAGCCAAAAGAGCATCTTTGTGATGTGGTGGAACTGGAGATTCGTCTCATGGATATGCAGCCGACAAATATGCAGCAACTGTGTGATGCTATCATGCAGAGGTTGCGCTAGACTTTCTTGTTGTCTGTCATTTTGACGGACAGGGTCGTAAAATTTCCGTCATAATCTATGATAATCCGTCATTTTCATTTCAACTTCCTATTTATTTATTAACTATTTATTTTAGCATTTGATTATAGAAACAAGTCGATCACACGTTATGTTTAATTTGCAGAACAATCTTAGGGCGCAGTCACACTAGCAAAGTTGTCCAATACCGTGCTTAAGCACGATTGCCCCCCCTCCCCATTCCGCCGCCGGCCTGCACTCACACTGCGTTTTTTCTTGTACGTCATACTACAACACATGCATGGCTCTACGTGATCATGAAGCGTGCTTAGTTTACAAGACAGGCGGACTCGAAAAAATAAATAAAAAAGGGACGCGCTGTCAGGTCCGTGTCAGCACATCGGAGAACAACACAGAGAGCATGACAGCTACTTTACTGACTTTATGGCTTATTTTGAGTCATTTTAGTCAGATACAGCCATAAAACACCGGGATTTCTACTGAATGAAGGCTGTCAACGCTGTGAACCTGTGTGCTTGTGCTCGTGCATGAACTGCACTGTGCCGAAGCACACCAGCTATATAGCTTAACCATGCTATGAAAACAACCAGCAGCTAGACAACAATGTCATGCATGTGAGGTCAGATAGCCTACAGAACAAAACAATAACTAATTAATTATGCACACTCGCCACCAACTGGACTGGGAGGTCTACTGCAGGTGCTTTACATGTGGTTAATGACAGTGCTGTGTGAGAATTAGAAAGGAGTGGTGGACACCCAGTGATTCTAATCCGTCAAAATGACAGACAACCTTCCGAGTTTTCCGTCATTGTTAAAAAAATTCCGTTAAAGACGGAGAATATTCGGTTAACGCGACCTCTGCTTTCATGTCAGTATGGACCAAAATCTCTGAGGAATGTTTCCAGCACCTTGTTGAATCCATGCCACGAAGAATTAAGGCAGTTCTGAAGACAAAAGGGGGTCCAACCCAGTACTAGCAAGGTGTACCTAATAAAGTGGCCGATGAGTGTATATACATATTTACAAACTAGTGTTGAAGGAAAATAAAATGGTAAATTCTAAAATGGTGTCCAATTTATAGTCCTGGAGCCTAGCTTAACTGTTGTTTCCCTGATGCTCTATCACAGTCCATTTATCCGTCTTATTTCTTTTGTCAACTTGTTTTATGTCTTTGTCAGTTGTGTCCTCTATGTACAGTATGTGTGTCCTTGTTCATTTAACTGGCTTAAATACTTCTCAGTATGAAACATTTGGGGGAAAATGTAAGCTCTCAGAGTCAGTTATCTGTACATTATTTAATTCGGACTGTTCATAACATGTGAAAACCTTAAAATGTTATCTGTGTTTCATAGAGAAGTTTACATATACATCAAACAGAAAAAAATAACAACCTTAGACTCCATGCTATAAAACTGTTCTCTTTATACTCACATTTTAAAGAAGCATAGGCTGTCGAGATGGAGGACGCATGAAACCCTTTATGTAAAAAAAAAACCCTAAAAAAACTGGAACCAAAATGATTTAATAAGAAAACCTTTATCTATCTTTCAGAAGGCTAATCAAATGTAGCTTTCCTTTACTGCCAAAACCTGGTCAAGAATTCATTCCGTTGCCTGTGTTTGTATGTCTGTGTACGTATGTTCTGCGTCTTCCTGGTGTGTTCTTCAGGCCTCAATGGCTCTGTGATGAATCCTTATGACCCAGCAGACATCTGCCTCTATTACAGCTGGCCCAGACTAATGAACTGGACCCAGACTCAGTCATAATCAGATTAATGACTGTGTTCAGGTATAAAATGACCAAAATCAATCGGAAGAAGGCGAGATAGAGCAAATCTATTGCTAAAGAATCATTAGACACTGTCAACAGGCATGGAGCCAAGGTCAAAAGACCAAACAGCCAGATGTAGGTCAGAAAAAGGTGCTATGCCTGGGAGCAAAATAAATATAAAAAGGTGAGCAGGTAGTCAGAGGCCTGCAACATTCTGTTGGCCTGCTGTTGATGCCATATGGAAAATCACACTGAATGAATGCAGATCGCTGATATTTTTGAGAGGCATATGGTGACTAAGGTCAGGGCCGTTCTTGCTTGCCCTGGTGGCATCCCCAAGGACAGATTGACTCATGGCATGGACTATAAAAAAGGACAGAGATTGCATTGTTAATGGCTAAAATAAAACAATTTAGATATTCTGGGCACTTACATTTGAAACAATATGTCTTGTGAAAGCAAAGACTCCATAATTTTCAGAAAAAAGTAAAGCCTATGATAACGGGAAGAAACTACATGCATACCAACTATAGGTTAAATCAATATGCCATTGGCCTGATTATATAAAATATGTAAATGGGATGCAACAAATTACAGAGAATTGAGATTGGTATCATTGATTGTATTGGTTGTTTCTGGCTCTACAAGCTGTCTCTAAACAAATTCTTTATTTGATGTATTTTTTGATTGCTAATTTTGGGTAGTGTCAAGCAAGCTAAAGCGAGGATATTTTTCAACCCTTGCATACAAATCTATTGTCTTACCAAGTGCAAAAGAATGTCAGTGGAAATCTAGCATGACTAGCCCAAGCAGCATCTACTGAAAGCCACATGCAGTCACCCCGTATATACTCTGCAGTGACTTATTGAAAAAGACTCCATTGTTAAGCGGAGGAGTGCAAAAACGGAGTTGAGACTAAAAAAATGTCTGGAATTAGTAAAAAGTGAGGCTTTACCACCATAGACATAACAAATGTTAAGTTCATGACTAGGTGGCCTAAACAGTCACATGTTCACCTCCCAATAAAAATGCTGTCCAATGTATTTTCTTCAGATTGCTTTTTAGATTGTTGAATATTAAAAACTGGTTGCCTTTTAGTTGTCCTAGCAGCCCATAAACATTCCCTGAATCACTTTAGGTGCCACTTGAGGGCTTAATCAGCCATTGAAAAGACAAGTTTTTCTTGCTTGAATGACATGCTTAAATGGCATCACAATGGTTGGCTCTCCGAGGTTGGATTTGTTCTGCACAGCTCAGTTGTTCAACAGGTAGGGGGCCACAAAAGCCATACAGCTGTTCACCAGACAGCAGGTAATGCACTCCACCTTGGAAAGGAATTCAGCTCTGCCAGATGATTCTTTTTTTTTTGCCATCAGAGCCCACATACATGGCTATAATCCAACTTGTCAACAAGTCTTTCTCTATCATTTTTGTCCCTTGATGGGAAATCTATTATGATTGGTTAGTGTCAGGCAAAAATCTTACGACTACAGTACACACCACTAACCAGGTGAATCATTGGAGACAAGTCTTTTTTGAGGCTTGGGTTAGGCTTTTTTCTTTATGGGCATGAATAAATCTTTTTCTTTTCAAACATATTCCAGAATTGCTGAAATATGGCAATCATCAACAGATGCTACACTTGATCTCCAATGGATAGTACTTTAAATATGACTCATGGATGCTCACTGTTCATATCCTGTGTTGGAACAATTTGCAAAGTTATTGCGATTGGAATTGGATGGGAACACACTTTACAAGAATCCATTTGAATATTCATCCAGTGGATTACTGTGAAATTCTAAATTGTGACATTGGTTATATTGTGGTTATCTTTTTGATATCTCATTCTGTGTGATAAGCAGAAAATTTGTTTTGAATTTTCTCTCCCTTTTTCATTTTTCTACTCCTCCACTTTCAAAGTCTTGGAACCCCCCAAACCAGCCACCCCCGCAAATACACACACACACACACACACAATTACCAGACGATTTCACCTCATCATCCAGCAGCATCCAGGCATCCAAGCAGGGAGCCAGACAAGAGGGCACATGGGAGTTTCTTCACAGCAGGCACACAACACTGAACGAGAAAGTGCCTCTCATTCTAGTGTATCAGCCCGAGACAGATGCCACTCCTGAACTAAAAAAGAGAGACATTTGGAAGCAGTATATAACGATGTTTGCTCACAATATTTCCAAAGAACTTTACAGGGAAAAAGTGAAATGCTAACATCAGTTTGTAGTCTAGATTGCAAGTTGTGTGAGGCTGATATGTTACTGATACAAAATCCAAAATCACTTTTAATTTTAGGGTGGATTAACTGTTACATATTGAAGTGTATTTGTACTCTTGACTTTATCTCTTGTTTACTGTTTGTGATGTACTACAGAGGATCATTACCAGGACAGTGAAGCTAGTTTGACAGCCAGTCTATAACTTTATGAATCCAGTTTGTGTAACTCTTTCTATATCTTTGATTATAGGTATATCATCCTTTTTCTGATTCACACTCTGATTGAATACATTGGTCATTTTGTATTGTTATAGTTTTACAGGTCCTTCTATTGATGACCTAGAAGCGCAACTCTTTGGCTTTGAATTATGTTTATGTGTTTTGCCATATATGGAACGAAGAAGAGAGTCTTAACCAATTTAAATCTATATCTGTTTTTTTTAAAGACCTGGTTGAGTCTATACATTTTCTTTTTGGTATTTTACTGACTCAGCAGATTTAATAAAAGTTTCAGTTGTATTTTTTCTGTTTTTTTAATTTAATTTAACTTTAGCTAGTCTTATTTATGTAAGCCTCTCGGTTTGCGCAGTAGATAGAGAAATATGCCGTGGAGTGCTTCTTAATCTATGTTTTAAATAACTATATTCCTATGTATTACCTTGTCAGTGAAACATAATATTTTGGTAATTTGGCCTACTTTTAGGTGACACTCTTTTTGTTGAACTCAACATCTTGCAAGTCATCAGTAGACAGTTTTATTAATACAGGCTGCTGCTCTCATCACATATTATGAAGTAATCATTTGCCTCCATTGAGTGGTAGTCAAACCTTGCAAAAAAGTCTCTTTAATGATCCCCCTGCACTGTTAGACTTATGAATAAAACACACCAAGATCAATGAATTATTGATTATGTGTCATGAAGCAAGGAAGCCCCTAATGAAAACGTGATATCAATCTAGGCCAAGATGCGGTGTATGCAAACAAAATCCATTAACTTTATATGGTCAATAATCAAAAGAATTACAGCCCTGTCAGAATGTTAATGTAACTTTCGCGAAATAAAAGTGGAACAAAGAAATCATCTTTACAGTGCACTAATTCTTCAAAACATTTTAGAACAACCTTCTTTTCTGATCCCCCCGCCTTCCATTTTCATTCATAGTTATGTTATAACTTTGTGACTTGGACCCAACCACCATTTACATAGTGGCCTTTTTTCCCCCTGATGTCACACTAAAGGTGTGAAGCTAAAATACTGTTACATTCTTTTGTTCTATATTCCAGGTTTTAAGTTATATTAGGGAGACATGTCTTACAATATTATAAGTTCACTGCTACTTTGATTAAGGAAAATAATTTGCATTGAAAATCTGGAAGAAAATCGATTCCTATCAACTATATTCCTAGCAAATAGTTTCTTAAATTCAGACGCACTGACTAGTCTTAATCTAAGAAAACACTTTGAAAACAGTCTAAATTGAGTACAATTATCTAAACCTCTGTGTGGGTTAACAATGTAATTTGATTTGGCGAGTGTGACTGTTGTTAGCAATGCTAGCACCGCCAGCCTTCGGTCCTCCTTTCAGGTTAACTTCCACATGCCTGTGCTAAATGTGGTTACTCATTGCTCCCGTTGCTATTGCCAGTTTAACCAGAGATAAATACATTTATATCACAATTTTCTAGATCAAAAATCTGCTAGAGGCCGGCTCCTATGAGAGCTATCCGTTCACTGTGCTCGTTTACATCTGGGCAGTAGAGCCAGAAGAGAAGCCAGAGGGGCTACAGTCAGTCTGTTGCTTCTGCCCTGGCTAGTGGTGGGTGGCTGCGTTAAAGTTTGATCACATCATTTGACAAGCATTGTGGGCCAACATATAAAGATATTAATAATTCCTTCAACAAACAAGTTATTCTGGTCCTGACACCTGAAGGTGGCTTTGTTAAGTGTTTAGTCGGTTATACCAGCACATCCCTCCACTAATTTTAGCCTAGCTACTCACTTGCTAACATTATGTTTGCTAGAAATTACATTACCTAGTTATTTGTTCAAGCTAACATTATCTTCTTGGCCCGGAATTAACACCTTTGCTTTTGTTTTATGTAACACTAGCATTAATTTGGCTTACAAGCACTTCCTAGCTAACGGTCGTATACTTTAGTAAGTGGATATATTGTTTTAACATGAAATAAGGCAACATTTCCCTTTGGATTTTCATGGTTCGCTGTCTTTTTAGTTGCTGCTCAATGTGGAATCATTTAATAGATAATGAAAGTTATATGCTACTAATTTATATCATCACAGCAGTCCACAATATGACGACAGTTTAGCTCCCCGCCCGGAGTTTTAAGTCAGAGGAAAATGGCCATCATGTGAATATGATCAATATTGCATATTTAAAAGGCCATCCTACCACTCAACTTTAAGGCAATCTACGAGTGGAAGCTAGCACTCTGGTGACTCTGTTGAAGAACTATGTTGGCTGCAACATATTGGCCATTTCACTTATTACACATAAAAGAAGGTATTTTCCTTGCACACAAACCTTTGAGTGGGGCCATTAGAGACTTGAATTATACAGTTTTTCACTAAAATAATATTCGACTCATGCAATGAGGCCTTTACAAGAGAGAATACGCAAAGTACACACAGGTATCCAAAAAGCACCTGTTTGTTATCACTATAAAGACCCAGCAGCAATTCTGCTCCATTATCTTCACATTTCACAGCAGCCTTTAAGATTCTGAGAACACTGCCTACAGTGTTTTGAAGCACTGTTACACGCATGCTGCTTTAAAGCTTTTAAGATGGATAAAAAAGCAAAACAAAATCAATACTATATTCCAGCGGTGATAATAATGCAGTTATAAAAAAAACAAACACATAAATGTCTACCTGTGTGTCATTCAAATTTCAGCATAATTACTGCCTATGAGTCAGTAATTGACTGTGCCATTTAATAACCGCTATGTTTTTTCCCCCCACATCTCAAATGTATAACACCCCGGTGCACATTTCCATGCAAATAGGGCTTGAAATGCATCACAAAATATTTAAAACACTCACATCATCATCAGTCCCTGCCAGTGTCTGCTGTCTAAAGCTAAACAGTGAAGTGGTTCTGGCTGTCTATTTCTGAAGAGCGGTGAAGCATGCGCCCGTTTTCTATCTTTTTCCCTGACAGCCCTGTGATGTGTACAAAGCCCCCATTCCTCAGCTGGGAAATCAGCCTTATACAGCCCCGTCACAAACAATCAGCACTCATTACCCACTACACAGCACTACATTCTACCCCATTTACCTGCAATGTGTAGCGTTTGTGCATGTGTGCATGCAGTGCGAGTTGCATTTTATGATGATTTTGTTTGTGGAGAATGAATTGTGAACGCTCTTAGGTGAATTGCTGTTAGCTGCATATCGTTTAGTCTCTAACTTGGTGTATGAGCTCTATGGTCAGATAGTGAAGCCCTCTAACCTTGCATTGAGTAGACCAACCATCAAATCCAAAATGGTGCTTTTATCTGCCTGTTACGATGCCCCAACATTGAGCACTCAACCAATTACAAACCCCTGAGACATAAACATGTATTCTGTGCTGCTACACTCTCTGTCTACGCCTTTTTTGAAGGACATGATGATCACAACCAACCTCATGTCAGGGAGAGGGCCATTCCAGGAATTGAGTGTAATTGGCGAGGAGAGCCGTGAGCTGGTAGCTCTGTGTGTAAGCAGATTACAGACTGGCATAGTGGAGACCCCCTCAGGGCGGCACAACATGGCTGTTGGTACGTGGTGTGTAAAACAAGCATGTCACTCATGAATTATACATGGGAGGATGCCCAGCCATGAAATGGGGAGGATGGAGAAAACAAGGGAATAAGATGGGGTTAAAAATAGGAGGAATACTGAAAGAGAAAGAGGCATTGCTCCATGACAATTAAACAGAAAACAGGTGTAGCCAAACAACAGGAAGCCAGCAGGAATTTGCTAAAAGCAGGGAGCTCCATGCGCTTCTGCCATATTGCATTGTTCACAACTCATTGTTGCTGTTTTCTGTTCTCCTGCAAACAATGAGCTTGTTTTGCATGTTGTCCAAGACGTTGCTTATCATTTTTGCCAAAGAAAGGAATCTTCATGCACAAGCTTTTGTTCTCTTTCTCGAAGTGTGTCGTCTGTAGGATACGTTTCTTTTATCATTCTAAATAGGTCCCTTTTGAATTTCTAAGCTTTCCTATTTGCACACTTTGCCTCCCTGCTCATTAAAAAAGAATAATAACACACATTTCACATACTCTCCATTTAAGCCAAACTGCTTTAATACATAGACTCTGGATTTTCACCTTTCCATGGGATTAAAAAAATTAAGAAAGTTGCATCTCTAGCCATTGTGACCCCTGGCAGGCAGAGCTTGCTTCAATAAAGACATTACAGCGGGCAGATTGCATTTTCAGTTTGAGTTGTTCAATGCAAAACTAAGCAAATTATTTACTGAAAGAATCCCAAAAAGTTGTTGTTATGCTCAGTCCTGGGGCTTCATTTATCAACAGTGCATAGAAAGTGTTCTAAATTCTGTCTTACTGTACAAATGAAATTTAGAATGTGCTATAGTACAAAAAAATCCGTATTTATCAATCATGCGGACGGCGATCGTACGCACATCGGTAGGTAATCAGTGTTGATAAATACCACATGTTCGTAACCAGCAGGCTCGTGCACGTTAGGGGACATTTGCATTCAGAAATGCCTCCAAAAAAACATTTATGGTAACCACACACCTCTTTAAAAACCATGTGAATATATTTACCTCGCCGGATTAATACGAGAGAAAAGAAAAGGAGCTTCATAGCAACAGGAACGGAAGTGGATGAGGTTGAATAAAAAAAACGGTAATAAATAAAATAGATAAATAAATAAATAAAATAAGCTTAATAACTCTTGCGCTAAGTGACCCAAATCAATTATTTGTCTTTTCACTTAGTCGAAGTTACTAACAAAAGAACAAATGCTGCATGAGAGAAGGTGACAATTTCTGTCAATTCTGTATGTAAGAGGAGAAAACACGAAGATGAAGTTTGATAATAAGCTCAGTGCAAAAAATAAATACGCATCACGGCACAAAAGCGAGAAGCATCTGCGGATAACAGAATGCTCCACAATTTCACCCTAAACAGTGCATTTACAGCGTCATCGGGTGCATAGCTCTCTCTGGGTAAACAAATCTAACAGTGTTGCTCTCACAAGAGAACAAGCTGGACCAAACAGATCAGTGCACTCTTTTGAAACGCACTTACTGCAGAGCGCATGGTCCGCCAAAACATCTAATAATGCAAAACGAGCCATGATGTAACATCTCAAATGCCTGTCACAGCGATCTTTTTAAGGTTTTGAGACCAATAAGGCAATGTGTCTGTTTCAAACTAGACAAAATCCCTAATTTTGGGTTTTTAATTCAAGAAAACTCTGAACATGCATCTACATCGAGATTGATTAATGTGTGCTGTGAAACTCATAGTGCTTTTTATTTGTAGTTTCAATGTTCTACCGCTAGATTCTGTGCGTAAGCATGGTCAGAGCTGCCTATATTTACACACATTTCTAAGTAAAAGCACAAGTTGATAAATTCCACTCTTTGCGTGGGAATGTTCTTCCACACTCATTACGCACAGATCCGTGCTTACGCACTGTTGATAAATGAGGGCCCTGGAGAAGAAAGATACTGTTGCCCGAGTATACTCTCTCACATTGCATTTGCTCTTCTAAACTAGACTTATTTTTTTATTTTCAGATGAAAAAAGACCAAGAAAAGACATTTTGTGGTCAATAGAATGTTTATCCCTATTTGAGTGACCTGAAAAGTATTTCCAGTAATTGAATGGAGTATGCAGGTTTTCTTTTAGTAAACTATCTGCAGGAAATGATGTCCTTTAACCCTTGCTTTGATCCCCCCTTGTGGCAAAGAGGCTCCAGACATGTTTAGAGAAGATACGTAGATCAAGCCCAACTTGAAAATACACGACAACACTTTCAGTGAAAAAAAAAAGCATTAAAAACTTTCAATGTCTTCAGAATCAGTTTCTAATATAAACACTGGTGTAGAAGAGCTGAGTTTCGGTTTTACTTAATAAGAAATTTTGTTTTAAGGATTTTTTTGTGTTTCATTTCACAGTACAGTAGTAACAAACTTTAATTCCATTTTGTGCCTGTAAATAAGTTTAGTAACTGTTGTGTAGTCATGCACATTTCATGTTTTACATAATGAAACCTTTTTTCTAATTCACATTTTGATGTCTGATGATTAAGTGGTTGCGCTATTATCTTTTGCAGACTTTGCGCTTAATTGTTTTCTGTGTGTTTGTTGTGTGTGCTGTATTCAAGCATGATTTATTCATGCAAAGAACCAAATATAGTTTCAAACTTAAACCAGCCAAACATAAATTCACTTTGAGTTAACATATTTTCGAGAGTACAATTATAATCTATCCGAGTATATCCAGAAAAAAATAGGCAAGTTTTAAATACAGAGCTCATTAAAAGTTGGCAGATGCGTGTAGAAAAGTTCAATCTTTGTCTCTTTTCAGAGTTAACTTTCACTTCAGTTCTATGGGTATTATAAGCAACACATGCCTATTTTAAATGTTTGAACGGCTTTTCAGGTCATTAATCCTCAGTCATTGGTGAAAAGGAACAAAATAGCTCATCTCTGTCAAATTTTTAACCAAAATAACAAGGTCGTTGCACTGCGGGACCAAACCAGTAAAACATAAACCCACTGAGTGTGTCACAGTTGATGCTCATTTCAAGACTCATGCCAAAACAAAACAAAGTCAGCACGTAGAAACCCGCCTCCGATTGAGATTGTCCAGTGCCAAATGAGCAACGCCATTGCAGCCTTAGCAATTCCAATCACCTCTCCTGTGCTTTGCATGAGGACGCGGCAGAGAGAAAAACATGATAATGGTTTTCATTTACCCCCCAGCCAGACTAATCACACCAGCATTGGTTCCACTCGCTGCTCTGGCTGATGCGTTGGAAATACTGCAGCTCAGCGCGGTTGGTGGCAGTGGAGCGGGTCGATTCCCCTGCATCGCCCTGTGTGCTGGTGCCAGTTTTAACCACAACCTCAGGCCAAGACCATGCAAGTTTTTTTTACAGAACATATTTCATGCTAAGAGAAAATGGAAAGAGAATGAAAGAAACCATATCCAAAATACAATGTTACTCTCTGAGGTTATATTTCAACTCGTGTGAAGACAGGCACTAGAGTGATCACAGTTTATATAATCAGCATTTTGAAGGGTTTAGTGCTGTTATGAACGCACTTATACAATAAGTATTTTGTACTGTAACTGTGTTAACTCTGATTTGATATAGTTATTTTATTTCATACACTAATTCTATTTTAAGATAATTATATGTTTTCTTTACAACATTAGATATCAATTAATGAGTGACAGTATAACTGCTATTGGGGGGTAAATGTACATTTGTGATAGACTACTTTATAGCTTCATAGCTAATGGCTGTACATACAGATCACTATGGCACAAAATCCGGCTTCTTCTTTGCAGTTTTCAGTGAACCCTCTGTAAACAAAGGAACTGCTTGCTTGCAAATACGTCCATGTCCATTTAGGAATAGCTGTGGGAGTGCATTTCAAGTTTGGTCAAATAGACAATATGAGTGCCTGAATATGCTCCTCCCTCACCCTTAAAGCTTCTCAACGCTGGTCTCACGGGGCTCTGCATTCATCACAGGCGATATGTTTCTCACTCACCACTGCATCGTAATGGGATGTGGGATGGTTCTCCTTAACACACAGAAAAGTGCTATTTTTCATTTAGGATGAAAACATAGGATGTCTGATTTTACAAGTGATGGCATTTACCAGCAACACATTCTAAACCATGAAGGGTTTGCACACTACCTGTCTGTGAACATGATAAACAGCTACTGTGATGCTGCTTGGATGCTGGATTGAGGCGTTCATTTAAAGGTCATATAATGCAAAATACACTTTACCATGTTTTTCTAACACTATGTGTCCCTAGCCTGTCTACAAACCCCGCAATTATAAGAAAAGTTCACCCTCTCTGTCTTTTGCCTGCTCCACTTTTAAGAAAATGTGTGCTCAAACAGGCTGTTCAGAGATTATCCCTTCATGACATCACAAAGGGCAGTAATCCCTCCCCCAGGTGGGTGACACTCCCACAGCTAGGTGTTTTTTCTGCCCTCTGACTCTGCCTTTTCACCCTTAACATTTGCCATAATCGTGTGTTCCAGTTATCATTGGTACAGCATAGGGTTGATATAAGTCTAAGGCAGAATGAGACATTGAGCTTTTGTTTTAAAGTCATAAGGCTGGTCCCATCCTGAACTTAAGGAAACACTTAAAACATGCGAAACACAAACAACTTTAAATGTCCAGATTTATTTGAACATCCTGTTTCCTGAAGATAAGTCTGTATGTCTTTCATTCATACATTGTTGAAAACAGTAGTGTTAAAATTACAGCCTCAACCAAATCCATTTGAAAAAGTTCTCTTTACTTGTCAATACAATTATCAAATACGCTGGCAAAGGTTTGTCAAGTTTTGTCCAAAGAAAATAGACTTTAGGACCTATGACCCTAGTTTAAATATCTACATGAATGACTTCATGTATAAAATGTTGGTGTTATCTTCTTTTTCATAGTGTTACATACAATGCAGAAAAAGTGGAACGACAAGTTTTGCTGCAGTCATGCATCTTTGTCCCGTATGTTCAGTGCAGTCGTTTTAAAGAAGCAGAGCTGCAGTGAAACACAGCCAACATAATCTTATTAACCCAGGCATTTAAAATACACTGAATTATTAAAGATACAGTTGACAGTACCCACAGTACGTGAGTGGAAAGCAGTATGGATTATTCATCCTTATTTTTATTCCTCCATAAATATAACGAGCAGTCAACATTCACCCTGAAAATAAGATAACCACCTTATAATGAGCAACCATGCTGAATTACATCCTGTACTTAGTCACAGTTCGCTCTAACAGGTATGGGTTTATTTTTTGGAAATGTATTGCTGGTTTCTTTACTTTAAGGGGAATTATATAAGTTTAAAGAAGCATTTTAGTTTTTAGTTTTCTGCCGATATTTCCTGGAGTACCTACTGTTGACAACGCAGAATAATCTTAGAATCATTGCAGCTTGAAAAGTCCTCCAGGCTTTCGACAATGAATCATTCAAAGCTGAAGGTTCCATTTGAGCAGATCTTGTCCTTTTGCCACATGGTCGAATACCTAAAAAGTCAACAGCAACAATGAGAGAGAATTTGTTCTTGGTCTAAGCCATTTCTCAAAATAACTCTCCTGAGGCTGAAATTGAGACGATGAGAAAGTGAAAGGAAACGGGAAAGCCAAATGCATGCTGACACTGTGTGCGCCTCCCAACTTGCTCTGCTGTCTATAAAATAATAAAGATAGAACGCTGAGGTCATACTTTATTCAGAGTAAAAGCCTCTTGTATTTTTTTTGTTGGGTTAAAAGACTAATAATAAACTCTGAAGATGTCTGTTTCTGATTCTATTCTACCCATATCTCTACAATTACATCTGGGTAAGTTTTCTGTGTTGTGCGAACTCTATAAGGAAATATAAAGATCCAGATTAGTAAGCTTCAATGCGACACTATAGGGACAACAACGTCATTATCAAAGAAGTATCAACATGTTGCATAAATCTACCAGGAAATGAAGGGGAAATATGAGAAAAATCCTAAATTACCAGTGTGTCTTTATTCCCTTAACAGTTCTGAAAGTTTCCTTTTCTCAGTCCTGACTCAATTATCTGTGATTGTAAGATCAGTGATGTGCTGCTCAGTATGAACAAACAGGAAAGTCTAATTATAAAAATGTTGTAAAGACACATTTTCTTATTGTTTGCTGAGATGGTTGATTAGCTGGGTGAACTCATTAAACAACATTTTCCTTCATAATTAACACGATGCTGACAATCGGATTTGACAAAAGGGATTACGAATGAACACTTTAAATGCCGGCAAGAGACAACTGACAGGGGTTTGATTTTTAAAGCTAGAAAAAGATCATTTTCTCTTCCAATCTTTTGTAACCTTTCCTTTTCTATGAACATTTTATTAATCAAATATGACAACAGCAGCCTTAACAAAACCCTTTCACTCATTTTGAAATGGTAGCTGACCCCTGTTGGCCCTGGACTGTAGTAAAAAAAAAAAAAAAATAGAATCAAACATTTTCAGTGGAAATGATGATGGGGAGAGATGCTAAAAAGATTAAGCAGTCAAAGAAAATATGAGTTGAATTGAAAATTTGTAGCCTCAACTTTGGTATATTCGTGGCGGTTGTTATGGAAACTTAAGTGCTGTTACACTTTAGAGGTGAAGTGCTGTCGGAAGACCATTATTACAGAAATACATAGACAGAAAGATGGATTGAAAGATAGATGAATAAATGAATGATTAAATATATAGATGAAATAAATTAAAACTTGGTGCTTTACTTCTTTTAAAGAAAAACTCAAGTGCAAAATGTCTTCAGTTCTCAGTCAGTCACATATGCAATGTGTTTTGGAAAAGAAGAATTTGCCTTTAAGACCCTTTTTTGACTCCATAACTCACTTACAAGCACTTAATGTTCAGAATCTCTGTGTGCAAGCAACATGTAAGTCTGCGTCTGTCTGTGTCTGTGCCCTTGTGAGTGTGCAACATCATGCTCCTTCTGCTTGAATGCTACTTCAGTCAACTGCCGTTGATCTCTCCTGTCATGAAGGAGCTCCATGGGCCTGTGAACCATCACATGGTGCCGTGGCATTGTTTGATGATAAGGGAGTGTTGAAGACACTCAGCAGCCTCTCGGGTGATCAGCTGTGTTGAGGTACAGCAACACTGCTTTCAATTTGACTTGTTCTGTGGCTGAGGATGACACAGGCTGATGTTTTTATTTTTATTTTTTAACCCTCATTTTATCTGTTTCTCTGCAAGTTCTTCTTCCCTCCACACTGCTTTGTCCTCTCTGACGTTCAAATACATTGTTTAATGCCTTCATTGAATTCAAAGTGAGACAGACTTGATGCGTGAACTTGTGCATGTTAGATTTCTTCCTTGACGCTCTCAGACCTGACTTTGTCATGTCAATATAATTCTCTCTGTTTGTTAGCGTTTGCTTCTAAAACCCCATTGAACACATTTTAGACTGATCGTTATTTAGAACTTCAGGCTTCATTTGAACTTGCTTATTATGAACATCTCTACAGAAGTAACGTTTGCTCTCCAAGCCATCATATTGTAACCAGACATTAATATGAATCAAAAATCCATGAGCTGTGTTGGCCTTTACAGTTTGATGTACCCTTCAACATTCTCTGTATAGGACCCTGTTGGATCAGAGACGTCAACACCCTTTGGCTAAACAGGAGAACTGCATCATGGGAGGAATGAGGGAAAAGAATAGAAGACTCTTAGTTCATCCATCTTACGGCTGCTGAAACACATAAAGACAGGTCAGTGGTTATAGTTGTTAGCACAAGCCTCAAGCTAGACCAGTGCTGTTCTCTCTGTGGTGTCAGATGTTTGATAACTTTACTCGAGCAGTGACTCAGCATTGATTTGGGTTTGGAAACGCAACATGATACTTTCTAGGCTGTCAAAAAAAAAGAATCTACTTGTGTTTGCCAAAATGTTTTTCCCTGTTTATTGTTGCCTTCTTTTATATTAAGGTATAATATGTGGCATAAATAACACTGACTCAATGCTGATGTTGAAATTAGTTAACTGGATGAGTAAATATGCAATAGTTTGGTAACACATCATTTGCTATAAGTAATTAAAAGTGATCATATGTCAGATGTTTACAGATTGTTCTGCTGCTCCCAAGTGTCCAAATAACCTATGGCTGTACAAAAACTTGATTACTTTCCTAATTAGCAGCTCTATAGCATCACTACAAAAAAAGCATCAATGTTACAATTCTTCAAAAGTGATTTTCTTCTCACCATCACACAGGTTTGTAATATGAAGTCAAAATTAGGGCCGTCAGCATTAACTTAAATCACAATGTATTTACAGTCCGAAAAATGCATACATATTTTTTTAATCTCCTGCTATTTTGTCCCTTTAGGCGCACCGTAGGTAAGCCACCACAGGGTCTTCCTGTAGTCACAGTGATGGATCATTTCACTCAAAAAACTCCGAGACATCTCAGTTGATGAGTCAAATAATATCCACTGTGTGACATCAAACATTTTTTAACCTTCAATCAACCGGAAGTACATATTTTTATTTCAAAATAAAAGCAGATTTGTATCCAAACAGCTTAAGACATTAAACAATACAACATAAAAGCATAAAAACGTTTTTTGTAAATGCTAATAAGTGGAATTTCAAACATGATTAAAAATGTGATTAATCTGAATTACTGAAATTCAGCATTTGTTTGTGATTTAAAAAGCTCAATCGTTTGACAGCCCTCATCAAAATATAAGTATGGATCAGCTGCTTTGAATGAGTTTATCTTTGTCTAATAAAATAGCCATGTTGTTGTTCTGGAGTCATGAGAAATGACGAGGACAACACAAGTCATGTGTCATCATGAAACAAGATGTCTTCTTGGCTGGGTTTTACTTTTGAATAAAATCTGTTTTCTTTGAATGTTCTTAATGATTTTTAATGACTAAGAAGAGTGCTTGAATTACAACTTTTACAAAACTCAAAGTGTAGACGGTTAACAGTATAGACTGTTATTGTTTATTCTTGAACGCTATCTTATGTGGAGAAAGAGGCTTAAAGGCATGTGCCACATGTCAACAGTATACATGGATGGTCTTTAAGAATCTAACTGTCCACATCCCCTCTACTCCCTCTGTACTCTCAATAGAGCATTATGTTCCCTCCCTCCATGTCCTCTCTCTCCTGCTGCTCTGCTGTGTGGCAGCTAAACACTGTGTCCTGCACCCCATTGATTTCCATCAAAACTGCATGCATCACCCAATCTCTCTTCCTCTACACACCGTATCCACCTGTACAGCAATATGTGCTTAAAAAGAGAAGGAAAGGCTGTATCAGTGAAGATGACTATGATGTGTCCATTTAAGTGCATATAGGAGATATTCTATATTATCTGCCAGTGAAGCAGTGTAGCAAAAAATAAAGTACACAAAAGAGTAAATGAATGCAATATACAGTATATGAATTGTTTGAGTATTAATCTATATAAACTCGATCCCAAAGCTTTTAGCGCCTACATCTGCTGAGCTATTATACTGTAGACCATTAAGTGTTTTTTAAAATAATTGTCCTCTAACTGGTTAACGCTAGATGATCAGAAGTTGTTTTTTTCCTGTCCACTGGTTTTTGATGAATGACTTTGGCAGTTTGTCACACAGTGTGCACAACACAAATCAAAATATAAAATTAGTTTTTAAAGTGAGTCAATGAAATCATTCAGGGTTATATTTTAGAGGACATTATGTTTTCATTTTTGGATCAATGAAGTCTGAATTAGAAACATGGACATCACATTTAAAGGCAGGGTTGGTCATTTTCGAAAACTAGCATGATTTTGAAAGTAGCATTCCCTCAGTGCTCCTTCTGCACCCACCCCCTCCCCTCCGTGCTCCCTCAAAAGCCACGCCCCTCACTTACATGCACAAGAGCCATTGGTCCAGAAGCGGACCTCAGCTCATGCTTTGAGTGTGGGCTAGTGCATGCAAGGGGTAGAGAACGAGCAGGGAGACAGGGAGGCATGATTGGTTCATTAAATTGGTACCTCATGGCAGACATTGGTCGACGTTTTTACAGGCTTACAACTGCTACTGATGACAGATTTTATTTGTTCCTTTTTCAGAGCACATGAGTTGTTAATTTATGTCAGGACCTAAAAACAATTTCAACCAAAATCTTAAAAAGTGTATCTGGAGAAAATGACCTACCCTGCCTTTAAGTCCATATTGTCTTATTAGAAAACATGCTGTTTTGTTGTTACTTCAAGCATTGTCTTTACCCCTTTTCTTAAAAACGTAATAATAAAACGTCCTACTGCTGTCTTTCTGTTTCTCACAGTTCACAACAGAGTGGAATATTCATGCTTGTTCTAAGTTTGATTCAACAGTAGTTCTTTTGATGTTTATATTGCTGCAGTGTGTTGTTCAAAGTGACCTCAGCATAAAGAACACTGCTGACTCAGCAATACCTCTGTAGACGCAAGCCAAAGGGTAATACGTTTTATAGTTAAACTTACATTTCTTCTTTGAAATGAATCCAGAGAACATATAGGAAAACTGTAGTATCACTGTTCAATATTTATGAATTTGTTGAGTATAAAATGTAATAAATAGATCTGTAAAGAATGCGCTAATAACAAAACCTCTGAACAAAATCATACTGATGAAGTAATCAGTCATTCACTAATGACACATGTTTTTTTAATCTGAAGTCCCCTTGAGGCCACAACTTCAAAATGTTGATTAGAATTTTTTATCATAATAATTTTTAATTATCATGCATAAAGTGTCTATCTAACCTTATTATTACATAGATTACATCCAGAACTATACACTCTAAAGGTTATTAATTCATCAATTTTGACAGAACGGATTGGCTAACAATCAAAAGTGTAATGTATGTGAATGTATGTCTTAAATTTGAATTAACATATCACTCAGAGTAGGAAAAACACATTTATAAAAAAAAAAGAGACTGAGAGAGTAAAACAGAACCTGGATAGTGTCGAGACAAATCTCTTGAGCTGATGCATGTTTGTGTGCGTGCATCCATATTTAGAAATGTCTCCAAGCATCTCTGATTGAATCAGCATGACATCAGATTTTGTGAAAACACGTGGTGTGCTGTCAGCCAACAAAGAGCTGTCACTGTGCAGTGGGACACGCAGAGTGAGAATTGTGAAGGTAGCCTCATGTAGTGGAGGCCCTCGGGTCTCTGTAGACTGGTTCTGTCGTGTGTGTTTTTTTTTTTTTTTAAATATACCATTGAATGTAATACTTGTGCCACTGAGTTATGGATTCCAGGAACAGGGACACTAAGATGAGCAAATCTGTTGCCTCATCTCCAGCCAGTGGAGTTATTATGTACACTGTAAATAATGTTCCTGTAAAATGGCTGGAGATGAGGCAACAGATTTGCAGTATGAATACTGTAAAATTACTTTACAGTAGTTGGCTGTAAACAAGAAATACGGTATACGTCTGTATTTCCACAATTAACAGTAAAGAGCTGGCAGCAGAGACGCCAGCAATATACTGTAATTTTACAGTATGAATACTGTAAAGAACTTTACACTAGTGGGCTGTAAATCAGAATTACAGTATATTTCTGTATTTCTACTGGCAGCAAAGATGCCAGCAATATTCTGTAATTCTAAATGATTTAACAGTCTAATACAGTAAAATTAAATACAGCATAATTCTTTTTAGGATGTCACTTCAACTTATCATAGTTTATAATAGACAGGCACAATAGATAAGAACTAAATTTAGCATTTTAAAGATTATTTACAATATCAGTGCAACTAAGAATACAACTTCATTATTCTTTGGGCTACAAACAACTGCCTAAAATATGCATTATTGTGATGTACAAAATAAGCAATACAAATTTATAAAAGATTAAAATCAAGTTAATTTTATTTGTAAGGGCAATGTCAACATGAATGCTGCTACTGTCAAATTGAAACAACAACAACAACAACAACAACAACAACAACAACAACAAATAAACACTCTAAGGTGACCCAGAGATTCAAGCTCAAAAGATTTTGAGTAGGAAACAGACATAGCTTAGAGTCTGCTTTAAACTATGTAAACTACGCAATAAATGTAATTTCTTAAATTGCTTTCGAGTAACTGCCCCTTACCCTTACCAAACATTAAAACATCTGAGACTCTAGAGACGGACTAATTTTGTTATTGGGTTGATGTCAATATCGGACCAAATGGGCAAATATAAACAATTTTTTGCAATAATACTGCAAATTAGTTATTAAAAACACAGATGTAATAAAGGCAGATATTTTACATTCTAACATTAAACTTTATGTCCTAGAAGTGCACTATGTAGTATGGGGAAGGGGATTTTCATCAGAAGAACATCTTCATAAATTGATTACTTGTATGAATGAGCAGACTAAACAAACAAATTGTCTTATGCTTATAAAGATAATAATACCAATTCTCATGTGACTTAATGTGGCAAAGTCAGACTATTGAAACAACACATGGAGAGAGAAATGAAAGAGAGCAGACTGACCTGTATGAAGTCCCATTCAGAGTCAGGGGGTTTCTTCAGTAGCATGGAGACATGTTGACTGCAGGAGACTTCTTCTGGATGATAACATCTGTCTTCTTGGAAACAACCTTTCAACCAAATCAAAAAGACATGTTAGTTCAGATACAACAGCCAAAGTGGGCCTAACTACACTTTGAGAGGAGAGGACAAGGATGACACTTAAAACTTAAAGAGTTTGTAAAACTCCAACAGCAATCTGGCAAAACATAGTTAAAATTAAGTGTATTTGTATACGTTCTCCTGTGCCACTATTGTGACACAGTTATTAAAACAGACCTGACAGGGGAACATTGTAATTGTTTGATTAAAAAAAAATTAATAATAATAATATAAAAACGGTTTGGATGTTATTCAGATTGTCAGTTCCTTTCCATCAACAAACATGTCATGCATTTGTCTTGATCTGGCTAAAATATGTCAGAAACGGCCAAGAAAGGTATTTTCTGTTTTTTTCAGTGCCATAGGGCGCCACATGAATGAGTCCTAAAACCCGGAAGTGAGTTAGCATTTAAGTGCCATGGTCTATCCTCCAACCAGGACAACTTCAGTTTTGTTGCTATTGAGTTTGAGAAAGTTATGCGAGAACCAGGATTTAACTTCAAGGAGACAGTCTGAGAGGGATGAAGGTGGGAGGGCGGAGTTGGTCTTGGAAGACAGGTAGAGCTGGGTGTCATCCGCTTAGCAGTGAAAGTGAATAACAAATTTCCTGAAAATGTGACCAAGGGTAGGAGGTAGATGATGAAAAGGAGAGGACCCAAGACAGAGCCCTGAGGAACACCGGTTGTGACTGTACACCATAAAGACTTTAATGTTAGTCACAACAGGACAAAAACGTGCAGCATGCTTACTGTTAAGAAAGCTGCAATATGAGCAGTATGGTCAGAGGAAGAGAAGAGGTCTACAGAGGACTGATAGCAATCTGTGCTTACTGTAGGTGGTACATTAACCACACTAGCTGTGACTCCTTGATGCCTTCAGAGAACTGACCACTCATCTATCTGTGGTGATTGTTTTTGCAGAAAGTCACAAGGGACCGTGGTGGGACGGCTGCTGTCGTCTGATCTACCAGCAGACCAGATTCCTGTGGTCTACTGCAGTGAGAGACACCAGTCAAGTGGGTCAGGATGTTGTCCTGCTGCAGGAATCAGGGACTGTATGTGCTCAGTTGTATTGCTTCGTGGTGATATCTCCACATGGCCACCCCAGCTCCAACTGAGACCTGCTGGATCATTGTCTACTTGATTATATTATGTTACAGAATGTTAGGTTGGTGGAAGTGCAGCCAATGAATTCATGTTCTGTGAGTCATTTGTGTCACAATAATGACAGTTTACATCTCCATCAGTTAGCCTATCATCTATGGAAAGATGAAATAAGCAGTTCAGAGCCAGTACAGGTGATTAGTACAGACCGAAAGGAGTTTCCATCAGAACATCACAGCAGAGGATCCACTTCCTGTCAGAGGATCCACTTCCTGTCAGAGCTTCATACTCGAGTCTCCAGCAGGATTTACACAATTGCCAACTGGACATTCAGAACTGATTCTGTAACCAGTAACACGACTTTATGGGGGTCTGTTTAGAGCAGCCTCCTCCTCTGCTTGACACAGCTTCTCGTCGCTCTGTGCTTGTGTTGTAGTCTACGTTGTTAGTTTGCCACCGTACCACATGCCGCACCAACCTCACACTCAGCCGGCACACTGACTCACTGACAAACACACCTCACTCCTGGTGTAAATGGTGATTACTGTTGTTACATTTTGTATGAAACTTTAGTTTTAATTCAACCATCTGTTTCCCTTGTTTCAGGCCTTAAGAACCGGCTCATGACAACATGAACAGTTCTCTTAGTGTATGGTGGCTTACAGGAAACATGTTTAGAAAGCTAATTTCTGTCTCTCTAGTTCTTCACTGAAGGACGAGGATCAACAGGCTGACCATGGTCGCTGTGGACTGAGTCAATCCAGAAAGTGAATTAAAGACTCCCCATCACCATTGATATCATAATATCATATCATAAAACCATTAATTGTTACTAATTGTAGTAATGATGATGGTGGCAATAATGATGATGATATTGTGGATGAATATTAGTATCATTGCTATTACAAGCACATTTTTTTTAATTATAATTTTTTTGTTTATTTTCTATTCCCACCCATTTTTTTTCAGCGATCTCCCGCGAACCCGATCTGACTCCCAGTCTCCACCCCGAGGAGAGCAGGCGGGGAGCGAGAGGTCGCGCGATCTCCCGCGAACCCGATCTGACTCCCAGTCTCCACCCCGAGGAGAGCAGGCGGGGAGCGAGAGGTCGCGCGATCTCCCGCGAACCCGATCTGACTCCCAGTCTCCACCCCGAGGAGAGCAGGCGGGGAGCGAGAGGTCGCGCGATCTCCCGCGAACCCGATCTGACTCCCAGTCTCCACCCCGAGGAGAGCAGGCGGGGAGCGAGAGGTCGCGCGATCTCCCGCGAACCCGATCTGACTCCCAGTCTCCACCCCGAGGAGAGCAGGCGGGGAGCGAGAGGTCGCGCGATCTCCCGCGAACCCGATCTGACTCCCAGTCTCCACCCGGAGGAGAGCAGGCGGGGAGCGAGAGGTCGCGCGATCTCCCGCGAACCCGATCTGACTCCCAGTCTCCACCCGGAGGAGAGCAGGCGGGGAGCGAGAGGTCGCGCGATCTCCCGCGAACCCGATCTGACTCCCAGTCTCCACCCGGAGGAGAGCAGGCGGGGAGCGAGAGGTCGCGCGATCTCCCGCGAACCCGATCTGACTCCCAGTCTCCACCCGGAGGAGAGCAGGCGGGGAGCGAGAGGTCGCGCGATCTCCCGCGAACCCGATCTGACTCCCAGTCTCCACCCGGAGGAGAGCAGGCGGGGAGCGAGAGGTCGCGCGATCTCCCGCGAACCCGATCTGACTCCCAGTCTCCACCCGGAGGAGAGCAGGCGGGGAGCGAGAGGTCGCGCGATCTCCCGCGAACCCGATCTGACTCCCAGTCTCCACCCGGAGGAGAGCAGGCGGGGAGCGAGAGGTCGCGCGATCTCCCGCGAACCCGATCTGACTCCCAGTCTCCACCCGGAGGAGAGCAGGCGGGGAGCGAGAGGTCGCGCGATCTCCCGCGAACCCGATCTGACTCCCAGTCTCCACCCGGAGGAGAGCAGGCGGGGAGCGAGAGGTCGCGCGATCTCCCGCGAACCCGATCTGACTCCCAGTCTCCACCCGGAGGAGAGCAGGCGGGGAGCGAGAGGTCGCGCGATCTCCCGCGAACCCGATCTGACTCCCAGTCTCCACCCGGAGGAGAGCAGGCGGGGAGCGAGAGGTCGCGCGATCTCCCGCGAACCCGATCTGACTCCCAGTCTCCACCCGGAGGAGAGCAGGCGGGGAGCGAGAGGTCGCGCGATCTCCCGCGAACCCGATCTGACTCCCAGTCTCCACCCGGAGGAGAGCAGGCGGGGAGCGAGAGGTCGCGCGATCTCCCGCGAACCCGATCTGACTCCCAGTCTCCACCCGGAGGAGAGCAGGCGGGGAGCGAGAGGTCGCGCGATCTCCCGCGAACCCGATCTGACTCCCAGTCTCCACCCGGAGGAGAGCAGGCGGGGAGCGAGAGGTCGCGCGATCTCCCGCGAACCCGATCTGACTCCCAGTCTCCACCCGGAGGAGAGCAGGCGGGGAGCGAGAGGTCGCGCGATCTCCCGCGAACCCGATCTGACTCCCAGTCTCCACCCGGAGGAGAGCAGGCGGGGAGCGAGAGGTCGCGCGATCTCCCGCGAACCCGATCTGACTCCCAGTCTCCACCCGGAGGAGAGCAGGCGGGGAGCGAGAGGTCGCGCGATCTCCCGCGAACCCGATCTGACTCCCAGTCTCCACCCGGAGGAGAGCAGGCGGGGAGCGAGAGGTCGCGCGATCTCCCGCGAACCCGATCTGACTCCCAGTCTCCACCCGGAGGAGAGCAGGCGGGGAGCGAGAGGTCGCGCGATCTCCCGCGAACCCGATCTGACTCCCAGTCTCCACCCGGAGGAGAGCAGGCGGGGAGCGAGAGGTCGCGCGATCTCCCGCGAACCCGATCTGACTCCCAGTCTCCACCCGGAGGAGAGCAGGCGGGGAGCGAGAGGTCGCGCGATCTCCCGCGAACCCGATCTGACTCCCAGTCTCCACCCGGAGGAGAGCAGGCGGGGAGCGAGAGGTCGCGCGATCTCCCGCGAACCCGATCTGACTCCCAGTCTCCACCCGGAGGAGAGCAGGCGGGGAGCGAGAGGTCGCGCGATCTCCCGCGAACCCGATCTGACTCCCAGTCTCCACCCGGAGGAGAGCAGGCGGGGAGCGAGAGGTCGCGCGATCTCCCGCGAACCCGATCTGACTCCCAGTCTCCACCCGGAGGAGAGCAGGCGGGGAGCGAGAGGTCGCGCGATCTCCCGCGAACCCGATCTGACTCCCAGTCTCCACCCGGAGGAGAGCAGGCGGGGAGCGAGAGGTCGCGCGATCTCCCGCGAACCCGATCTGACTCCCAGTCTCCACCCGGAGGAGAGCAGGCGGGGAGCGAGAGGTCGCGCGATCTCCCGCGAACCCGATCTGACTCCCAGTCTCCACCCGGAGGAGAGCAGGCGGGGAGCGAGAGGTCGCGCGATCTCCCGCGAACCCGATCTGACTCCCAGTCTCCACCCGGAGGAGAGCAGGCGGGGAGCGAGAGGTCGCGCGATCTCCCGCGAACCCGATCTGACTCCCAGTCTCCACCCGGAGGAGAGCAGGCGGGGAGCGAGAGGTCGCGCGATCTCCCGCGAACCCGATCTGACTCCCAGTCTCCACCCGGAGGAGAGCAGGCGGGGAGCGAGAGGTCGCGCGATCTCCCGCGAACCCGATCTGACTCCCAGTCTCCACCCGGAGGAGAGCAGGCGGGGAGCGAGAGGTCGCGCGATCTCCCGCGAACCCGATCTGACTCCCAGTCTCCACCCGGAGGAGAGCAGGCGGGGAGCGAGAGGTCGCGCGATCTCCCGCGAACCCGATCTGACTCCCAGTCTCCACCCGGAGGAGAGCAGGCGGGGAGCGAGAGGTCGCGCGATCTCCCGCGAACCCGATCTGACTCCCAGTCTCCACCCGGAGGAGAGCAGGCGGGGAGCGAGAGGTCGCGCGATCTCCCGCGAACCCGATCTGACTCCCAGTCTCCACCCGGAGGAGAGCAGGCGGGGAGCGAGAGGTCGCGCGATCTCCCGCGAACCCGATCTGACTCCCAGTCTCCACCCAGATCTTTCCCTCTTTCCCTCTTTCCCTCTTTCCCTCTTTCCCTCTTTCCCTCTTTCCCTCTTTCCCTCTTTCCCTCTTTCCCTCTTTCCCTCTTTCCCTCTTTCCCTCTTTCCCTCTTTCCCTCTTTCCCTCTTTCCCTCTTTCCCTCTTTCCCTCTTTCCCTCTTTCCCTCTTTCCCTCTTTCCCTCTTTCCCTCTTTCCCTCTTTCCCTCTTTCCCTCTTTCCCTCTTTCCCTCTTTCCCTCTTTCCCTCTTTCCCTCTTTCCCTCTTTCCCTCTTTCCCTCTTTCCCTCTTTCCGACTCCCGGTTTAAAGGGAAAAATAAAAAAATTGCTTTTGAAATATTTATACAAATATAAAGACATTTTAATTTACTTGTTTCTTCTTAACAGTTTAGATATTATGCCCATTTGGAAAAGTGTGTGTTCACACGCACAAGTGAATACACTTCCAACTGGGCATAATATCTAAACTGTTAAAAAAACAAACAAGTAAAATAAAATGTCCTAAAGGAGGCCTACCTCTTGAATGGTAGTGGGATTGCAACCGTTGACAAAACACTGAAAATAATAGAAGCATTTTGTATTTTTCATTTAATCCGTTTATTGTGACATGTATGATAGCCTTGCAAAGTAAATATGTTTTTAAAAAATGGAAGAAAGAAATGCATCCAAATAAAGTTACGTACCTGTTCTCATGCAAAGTCTCTCTGAAGCATCTGACGACGACAGACGAAATCTCCCTCATGCTTCCTTGAGAACCATAATTATCCTCCTTAAAAAAAACAACATTAAAACATAGGTCAGGGTAGGTAATAGGATGCCAAAGTAACTGCCCTTTCATTGTTATTCCAATAAAAGGATTTGCAACAAACATCGCAATAGTCAGAATTCATCACAAACAGTAACAACTTTTGATAAGGACAAGCAATGCTTTCTCACTCAGCATGTTTACATACAGACTGTGCAGACTTCTTTACAAACACATTTCAAGAGGCTGAAAAGTCTTGCCATTACATTTGAGCTGAATTTAGAGTTAAGTGTCTGGATGACTGTCCGCCTGTCTATCTCAGCCTTATTGTACACCGATAAAATATATATTAATGTGTGATTCTGGGAAGAGAGACATTTTAGGATTTTTATTTATTGAAACTTTATTTTGATCATTTTCTCCTGTTTTATATAGTATTAAATAGAACAAAAACAATTCAACAATGCTTTTGCATTTAGAAAGAACACAAAACAGGATATAAATGTATATACTTTAGATATATAAAGCCTCTCTGAAGCATCTGACGACAGGAGAAATCGCCTCTCCTCGACTATCTGTTGAGAAACAAAAGAAAAACAAAGACCTTACTATTTTAAAACTTTTATCATTTTCTTTAGTAGTTATTGGGGGGGGGGCAAGGAAGCAAAACATAACATAACTTAATAAATCCTTCACACGGGAGCTTCTTGGTGTGCAGATCTTGTTTTGCTTTCCTTACCTATTTTTTATTTTGGATCGAGCACCCACTGAGGGATGTGTCTTTCTTGATTTTTCATCGTTATCAAGCAGCACATCAAAAATAAAACATATCCTTCCTTTCTGGGTTATCACAAATGCCGTCAACTAAATAAATGGTATCCTGAAATCAGAAAGAGTAAAATATGTTACTTAAATGTGCAGACATGTATTTATTTTATGCATGCAAGATCCATTTAGCACTGTAATAAGTGTTGATTGTTTACCATGTTTATTTTTGTCTGGACGAGACAGGACACTGAAGACACATCCAGAGAGTACAGCCATCGAGGGCAGGAATTGTATTTGCAGTGAGTTGATCTGAAAAATCATTAAGCTTTATGTTGAATTCAGAACAGCCTAGTGAAAATCACATATCACAGTTCTTTAAAAGGATTTGTACAAATACCTGACAGCTGTCTTGTTTGGTCAGTGTAATCATCTTCATGCTGCTTTTGTCTTGGCTGTGAAACAGATATTTCATCATTACTTGAGTCCCATTCCTCTGTATAAATCACAGCTGTAGTATGTTTTAAAACACTGATACATACGCCACCATGGAGGCAGAGCCGCACTCATGTGGTGAGTTCAAAGTCATGAATGACCAGATCGGGCCAATCGTGAATCATGACAAGGAAGTGAAGGTCCCAAAGACTCAGGGTATCCTTAAGCAAAAGAGAAGACAAAAAAAAAAAAGGCTTATATACTTGCCCAGATGTGTATCACAGCTTCAAGTGAGAGCACAGAACTCACCTCACTGTCAGGAACATACAGGAGATTTTCCACCACCACTATCGTCCTCTCTCCTTTAAAGCAAACATAGACAGGGAAATTTTTCAACAATCGTGACACAATCTTTTCCAACAGGCCTTTTTACTTTGTGCAACTGTTTGTATTTGTTTTACCTCTCTTTTACCCATTAACTTTGTTTACAGAGCACTTACCAAAAACCAACGCTACAAAGTTCTTTACATAACGTACTAATCCTGACGATACACAAAAATAATGTCTCAATAAACCCGTCCATGTAAACCCAACTCCGACAACAGGACACTTGGGCGCATCTCACTCATTGTAGACAGTAATGACTCATTGACATTTAAAGAGACTGATTTCTGCTGTATTTATGTGTGAAATGTTGCACTAGCTCCTTTATCAAAAAATGTTTTTTTAGTTTCAGTTGGCATACAAATTAATTCGGCTTACATGTGTTGATTTGAGGAACTTATAAACAGTATATAATATGTTTATCAGAGACAATCATTGTAAGAAGAAGATATCCTTTATTAATCCTTCAGGGGGAAATTACTTTTTCACTCCATTACTGAGACATGTTACACACACAGGCTGAAATGCACACACAACATGCACTAATAACACAGTAACTCACTTTTACCCAATGTATCATAATAACAGGCGGGAAAAGACACTGACCCCAATCACCAAGTGGATTTCATGGCCCAGACTGAACATCACCGCTGTACTGCAGCCCTCGTCGTGGTAATCCTTGGCTGAGCAGGAGTCTATCTTGATTTGAGACTGGAGCTGAGTGTGTGGAGATGTGGAATTAAAATTCTGCTTATCAGAAAATAAAAATTTGCACTAACATTAACAAAATTAGCACAACCTACATCCATTATTTATACAGCTGCGATGACAAAAAGAGGATTTAATGTTTCATTTGGTCAACAATGAGGATCCAATAAAAATCAAAAATCTCTTTGATACACGTCTCGATCTTTGCCAATGCAAGGTTTGAAATGTGGAAAAACCCGCCCTTATGAGTAGAAATGCATTGTATATCCCTGTTGACAAAAACAATAACATGTATTACCATTACGTCACAGCAACAAAACCGTGCAGAGCAACAATTCAGAGAATAATCCTGAAACAGAGACGGATCAGATTCTTAACTCCCCCTTGTTACATTGCACGGCTAATTTTTTTAATTTTGGTACAGAGTTTTCTCAGAATCATATAAAAAGTTTACCTTCAGATCCCTCGTCTTTCTGTGTGAGGAGATAGCCGTACGTTTTCTCGTCGCCACTGGATGGCTTCTCTGCCAAAGCCTAAAAAAGAAGAACCCACATCTTAATGAAATCCATTTGGATTATTACAACTGGTGACATTATCGAAGCAAAAGGTGAAATCAGAAAAACATTTCATGGCCAGACACAGGCCTTCACTTTTAGTGTGCCTTATAAACACTCTTACCGAGATGAGAAGGATTCTCTTGCGGGGTCCCAAGCAGTAAGGGACGAGACACAGGAGTAAGTTTAAAGAAAAGGTAGGTTTTTATTTAACCCAAAAATAGAAAACCAAGTTTAAAAACCAAATTATAAGAACTAGACATATAAAAGAGGTCAATTTAATATAACTTTAAATCAACAAGGTGAAATCAAATTGAGAAACTGAATTCAGGTTCCTGAAATTAATGCAGTGTGGTTACACCACTCGCTCTTTAAAGCCTTGATGATCCCAAGGGACAGCATCAGGTCAACCTCCCTCCTCAGTGAGGCCAGCAGCGCTCAGGGATCCTGTAACTTATTCTTCTCACCTCTCATCTTTGCACCTTCTCTCACAACAATGTCATGTTCAACAATATTTGTTCTCCCAGGATTCTCCTGGAAAACGTCTGATAAATCTCACCTGAAGCTGTTGGCCTTCTGAGATAATGGTCTACCAGGTCACTAGAGAGGTAAGTATTGCTCATCCACTTCTTCATCCAGCACACTTCTTATTAGCATCACTTCTATCACTAGGTTGGAGCACCAGCACTTTCTGTCCTGGGTCGAAGGTTCTCCGCCTGGCTGACTTGTCGTAACAGGACTTCTGTTGCTGCTGGGCGTCCGCCATGTGTGATTGGGCCAGCTCACCCATTTTATCCAGCCGCTCTCTCATCTGGATGACATAGGATACAACGTTAACAGATCCCACCCTCCCCTTGCCTCCTATCTCTCTCAACAGTGCAAACGGGCCCCAAACTTTATGTCCATACAAAAGGAGAGAAACTAGTGGAGGATTGTGGTACTTCTCTGTATGCAAAGCGGTAGGGCAGCCAGTGATTCCAGTCTGTGGCAGTGTTGTTTACAAACTTGGTCTGGTTAAAGTGCTCCGTTAGCCTTTCCGTTTAAGGATGATATGGTGTGTGGTCCTCCTGAGTCTCCTGATACCAAGTAACTGGTACACCTGTTTCAGCAGAGAAGACATAAAGTTAGTTCCTTGATCAGTTAATATTTCACAAGGGAAGCCCACCCTTGAAAAGAACTGTACCAAACAGAAAGCAACTGCTTTTGCCTTTATGGATTTCAGTGGAAAGACTTCTTGATACTTGGTGGAGTAGTCTGTTATAACCAGCATATAACGGTTTCCTGCTTTGCTTCTCTCTACAGGACCTACAATGTCAATCCCAAGGTGCTCAAATGGGGTGCCAATATGGGTAGTGGTTGAAGTGGAGCTCTTGGGGTGTTTTAGCAGATGTTATTTGGCACTGAGGGCAACTTTTACAAAACTGAGCAGCATCTCTACACAGGCCAGTGGAAATGTTTTTTTAATGCGAGCCGTGTTTTTGTGTTTGCCCAGGTGGCCAGCCCAGAAAACTGAGTGCCCCAAGGCAAGCATGGTGTTTCCAGCTGCTTGGGCAACCACTAGCTGCAACGCTGACTGTTGTTGACAATAGAGGATGCCATTTTGTAGGATATACTCATCACTTATGATGTCCAACTCAGCTTCTGGCTCCTTCTCCTTTGCTTTCTGGAAAAGAGAGACTAGATGGATCAGTTTTCTGCATATCACTTATATTACCTGGAACTTGAAACCCTAGTTGTAACTCTGGCTCAGTGCTGGTTGATAGTGTCACCACTGTCTTTTGGAATTTTTCCTGCCTTCTCTGTCTGCAGGTTTTCCGAGACTTCCCAGGTGTGGTCTCCAACTCCTCATTGAAAAAAGGGCAAGGCACTGAGAATTGCGGAGGGCTCATTGGATTGCATTCTGGTTACCACAGCATTACACTTTCTTCTTTGTTCTGGCTCCAACAAATCAAAAAGAACTGGTAGGTCTCTTCCTAGAACAGCATCAAAAGGCAGATTATCAGCAACCCCAATGTTCAAAAGGAAAGTGGTACAAAGCACATTTGTGCAAGGCAAGATTATTAATATAGCACATTTCAACAACAAGGCAATTCAAAGTGCTTTACATGACATCAAAAGCATCATGACAGAGAGAAAAAGAAACAAAAGAAATATTAAAATAGAAAATTTAAAAATCACTAAAACAAACAATTCACAGTCACAGAGAAGATCGATTTGGACATTCCTTGGCATTATTACTACCTCCTTCAGATCCCAGATTTGAAGGACTCATGTGAGATTTTCCCTGAATCCTAAACACGTCTTGACAGGATGCGTATTTTTAAGGTTGAACGCAAAACCTCCAACTGTTTGTTAACTACAACGGTTGTGATTTTATCAGAGTTTTTCGGGTACATGGGCTAAGTATGGCCTTAAGTCCACATAGATAACAAATTAGCTTTTTGCTAGAGGGTTTTGTTGGCCTACTAGCTGGCTGGCCCTCCCACATGAGAGACTTACCTGCACTGGTTGCTGCCCCCTGTTGGCACTGTTGGGCTGGTTTGTGGCTGTCCTTTGTCGTCCTCCATGCATTGTAGCTCCATGGTTGACCCTTTTTCCGTGCCGCCACCAGCTTGTCAGCCAAAACAGATTCATTTATGAGCTAGGTTGTCCTAAAACTGCACCAAATTAAAACAAATAAAACAATAAAATTGTCCTAAAATGTCTTTGCTAAAAGTTGGCTAAAGCAGGAATAAAAGTCAGGTAAAACAAGGGATACAAAGGAGAGCTAAAAGTCCAACACTTATCACTCAGCTCCAACAAAATAAAACAATGAGTAATTTGTCACGATCTTCTGTGACTGACCACGCCTGCTGCTTCCTTCGCAGGGTCTCCTCAAGTCGCTCAGCAAGTACACAGGCTGCAGGACGGGCACTGCAGAAACAAGAAAATACCACCAGTATAGAGAACAAAAGTGATGACGTATTTTTGTAGGCCAACCCGGAAGTAGCATCGCCATGGGTTCTAACGAGAATTCGCCTATGGGATTTTTGCATTGGATTTTGGATCATTGCAGAAAATTAGTTCTTTGGCTAACACACGTTTCTGATGCGTAGGCGTTTTGTTTAGCAGGATAATCTTCACAAATGAACACCACTTTTATGAATTTTGAAGCGTTAATGCAGCCGAGAGAAGTAAAAAGCTAACTTTATGCTACAAGCGAACTACACCATGGTCGGTTGATTTTGACGTCACTACCGTTATGCTTCATCGATCTAATCAGCGGTTTTGACAAGCTAGCGAAACCGTAGCTTAATAAGTTGTTTAATAACCCAATATTTGCAAGAGCACTGAAAAACAAGACTAGAGGCTATAAGGCGGACTGGTGAGAGAGTTCCTGGCATGATGACGTTAAATGTACCCGACAACCACTGTAGTCTCATTTAGCCACTTGTTAGCAACCGCCGTTTTTAGTACGCGTAAAAACTTTAAAATTCACAAGTTGGGGTCTTATCCAACGTAGTTTATCTCGTCTAACAAAACGCCAACACCTCTTAAGCTTGTGTTAACTACAGACCTTATTTTAGGCGTCTAACCACAAACCCATTCAAAATCCCCATTGACTTTTAGAGGATAGAACCCATGGCGCTAAAATTCTAACTCACTTCCGGGTTTTAGGACTCATTCCTGTGGCACTCTATTGTGCCTACACACACAATCGCCGTACTTCTAAAACCAGAGTGTAATAACTACTGTCCCAAAGGGATACTGACACCGCTGGCAGAGCTCCTCACTGTGCATGCAGAGGCGCTGCTTGTCAACAGGCAAGGCAGGCAACTGCTTGAGGCCCTAGACCAGTAGGGGGCCACTGAGGGCTCACCAACTGTTCTGGCTCCTCATTTAGCAGAAAAACTGTTCGTTAAATCAAACAAAGCTTTACAGGTGCAGGTAATCTGTCATTAGTCACACCAAGGCAGAAAGTTAACTCATTCTAATAAACATGCATAAAACCAAGAGTATTCATAAAAACACAACAACGGCAAACAATAAAACCACAATATGAATAAAACCAAAAATAGTTTAAAAAAAAAAACCTGCAGAGGCCTCAGCTTGGGCGGAAGGATAGTGCATTAATACATTGTATTAATGCACTGTGTTTGAGGAGCAAGATTTTAAATTGGATGCGGTATGGGACACGTAGCCAGTGGAGATTTTGAAGGACGGGGGTGATGTGGTCACGGGATCGGGAAAAGAAGGCGTGCAGCAGAGTTCTGGATGTATTGGAGTTTGAGGACTTTGGATGATGTGCCGATAAGGATAGTATTGCAATAGTCGAGTCTGGATATGATAAATGCATGGATTAGGGTTTCAGCAGCAGAGAATGAGAGTATAGGTTGGAGAGGGGCTATGTTTTTGAGGTGAAAGGAGGCGGTTCTTGTGAGCTGGGTGACGTGGTGATCAAAGGAGAGGTGGCTGTCAAAAATGACTCCAAGATTGCGCATATGAGTGGAGGGGGATGTTGTCTATTGGGAGGCAGAAGTCTTGAATGAAGTTGGTGAGGGATTTGGGGCCGATGATTATCATGTCTGATTTTGCATAGTTGAGTGACAGGAAATTGGTGTGCATCCATGTTTTTATTTCATTGAGGCAGTTTGTCAGAGTGGAGCGGGTTACAGTGGTGATAAAATCGGTGGAGATGTACAGCTGGATGTCATCTGCATAACAGTGGAAACGGAGACCATATTGGCAGATGATGGTTTCTTGAGGATGGGGGATGCCGGTTGGGATGAGGAGGGGACAGTGAGAGTGTTGAAGCTGCTGTAAATGGTGTCAATTTTGGATTGGAAGAATGAAAGAAAAGCATTGCATTTGTAAACTGTGAAGGAGGAAGAGATGTTGTCGCTGGGTTTAAGAAGGGGAGGAAGAGTTTTTGTTTGCTGGTTATAGAGGCTGAGAGAGCTGAGGGGGCGACTGATTTTCTGTTTCTGAAGGAGATTTTTCGTTTCAACTTTGGAGTGGAGAGAGGGATGACAATGTCCATGGATATGGCCAGATGGTCAGAGATGTTGAGGTTGAGACTTGATAGTTGATGGATTGTGAGACCAGTGGATCAGACCAAGTCCAGAATGTGACAACGGCTGTGAGTGGGGAAGTTGACGTGCTGTGTGAAGTTGAGGCAGTGAAGTAGGTCCAGGAATTCTTTGGCAGTTTTACATTCAGTGTCATCGATGTGGAAGTTAAATTCCCCGCGGAGCAGAACAGAATTTGAAATAGAGCAGAGTTGGGTCAGAAAGTCAGAAAAATCACTGTAAAAAGAAGGGTTTGGTTTAGGTTAGTCTTTCCAAAATGACGGGGACAGTAGCGCCAGGGAGGCAGAGAGTTGTAGCATTGAAGAACCGAACATTCCTTATTATGGAATCGCCGATTATCAGAGTCGTGGGAGAGAAAAGTGGACGAGGAGATGAGGCCGGAGTGCTGACAGTGCAGGCCTGTACCGTTAATGATGTCAGTGCGGGGCTAACTCACCAGCTGAGGAGGAGCGGTCAGGGCAGGTGAATGCTCTTATGAAGGGGACCGTGCCAGCTGTGAGCGAAGGAGACCACCGGAGCGTCTGTTTACAGCTTGGGCCTGGAGAATGGACATCAAGTATGACAGAGTTGGCTCCTTACCTTCACCCTCAGAGCTTCCTACAGTCCCCGAAGCTCCATTGTCTTGAATAGAATATTTTAGTACTCTTTACACCTCTGCTGGCTTGCCTTTCCGGGGTGTTCACTTTGTAAGGATGGCCTAGTGGCTTAGGCCCAACAATGAGGGAAAATTCAAAAATGCAGTGAATTAATTTACAGTGAAATAAATCAAGTGCAGCAATATGTACAGTGCAGGCCTGGAGAAAATGTAAAAATGAAAAATAATACTTGCAAGAAAAAACAACATAATGCAAAAAGTGCCAAACAAAAGAAGAGACTGAGCTCTAAACAACGCCAGTCTGGGCCCTTGCAGCTCTGTACACTCTTTGATGAGTTGTTGAATCTCTCTAGCACTGTGCCACTCCATCTCCAACCTCCAACTACCTAAGAGGCCCCCAAGCCTCCTCTTATATAGGAGCTGGCACCTACCAAAAGGGGTTGGAAATCAATTTACTCTCAGGTGAGTATTACCTGTTCTACAAACAACACATACTATCTGCAATAAGGCTAAAAGCATGTCAAAATACATTTCAGTTAAGTAAATACTTAAACAGCCTTTTAAATAACATTTTTAATCTCAACAACCTAAACAACCCTCCACTTCTACCAAACATGGCACCTTCCACTTGACACACCCCCATATAAACCCAAGGCTGGGTTCAGCTCTGTTTGACACTTCCTGGTTGAGAGAGAGGAGTGCAGGCAGGGCTGTGGAGCAACAGGTGACTAACAAGATATATTTGATGTGTAACAATGAATAAAATGTGTAAAAATAGCCAATGTGTGTTTTCTTTTGGTTAAAAATACAATGTTTGAAGTCATTTGTCAATGAGTTATTCTTAAGATTTATCAGAAGTTATTCACACAAAGTACTTGTTGCTAGTCATGCTAAGCTAACATTAACACATGCCTCTCAAATTGTTTTGTCACTCTGTTAGCATGTAGTTGCAGTATGTATTGGAAGTATCCGTATGTACTTAAGTGACTATGTGTAGCATTAGCATTAGCCTTGATATTACGTGTCATGGATTTCTTCTGAGCTTCTGATGTAGCATAGCACGTTGCTTAACATTAGCATTAGCCTTGTTGTTATGTTTTATGCAATGCTTCTGAGGTAGCATAGCATGTAGCATAGCTTTAGCATGTAACATATTAACATGTAGCTTAGCATTAGCGACAACTAAGCATTCTTTTTGTTATATATTTGCAGTACGTCAGCATTGATCATTGAATCGTTTGTTTTTCTTCATACAGACCTTTGATATGACAGTAATCTGTGCATTTTGTTTTGTCTTGTTGTTTTCACTCCTTATTCAATCTGGTGAATAAATCAAAGAGCAACTAACTGCCTGACTCACTCATCATTGAATGGAGTTTGGCTGACTGTCAAACTACGTACATTAAACACCTAGGGAGGCCTGTTACAATAGGCTTCACTTCTCCACTTAAGCGCATCAATTATATTGATTTATAATAATTCATTGCTCCAAGCTTAGGCTGTCTTTAACTCTTTGAGTCTTAATATTTATACTGTACCTATTTAAGGATGTGATATTGTTAAATCCCAGAGCCATATGATCATTACATTATTATAATAAGATGTGCAAGCTTGTCATCTAGTTAATTCATTGTTCTGTATCGCTGTATGAAGGTCTTAACTTTAAAGATGAGAGAAGCTGTTTACACAAACTGTAAAGGTCTGTGTGCAGTATAGTGCAGCAAATATGATTATATATTATACATATTTCACTGTATGGATACACGTTGGAAAATATACTGTAAGGCATCCTGTCTTCCCACCTAATTCTAATTACTTTACTTGAGTTTGGTTTAAATAAATCCATTACCAGCAGGCTAGATGTAAAAGTGTTGTGAGGCTAGGCCTGTATGTTTTCCTCCCTCTGCCTTGACCTCTTTGTGCTAAATTACCGGGTTAACGAGTGTCGGTCCTCTGAAAGTTAGGCTATATTAATTTTAACCTAAATTCAACAACTAAAACTGCCCAGAAGTAATATTTTTACACTATTTAAATCTAAGCCTCACTCATAAATTACATGTTAAAATCAAAAGCTAGACAAGCTAGTGTTACTGAGGATCTGTTTTATCAAACATCCTCTGCAATATAAATGTGATATTAAAAAATAAAATAAGATTTTAATAGACCTACTGTCTAATTTGTAGTTTCAAAATCCGATACATGTTGATGAAGCAGGTCTCGTTGATGTGTAGCACATGTCCTCCATATTGTGTGTCCTTCTCTGAAAACTGCTCTTCAAATGATCCTCCAATGATTCTCCATTCAGGAGTTGATGGCTTTGGGTATTTTATAAAGAAAACTAACTGAGAAAAATAAGCAGTAGCATATTGTTAGACACGAAAGACTAACAGCCTAACGTACCACACTACTGACCGCGCTCCAAGTTCTCCAGGCAACACCCACTTTTTCAAAAATACTGTAATGTCCTGTAATTTAAAACATCATTATACTGTTTGGGGCCTTTGTCCTTTTGCTAAGGTGAGCATCCCACAATGCATTGCTAACTACAGTTCTTAACTGTTTTAGATCAAAACAGTATTTTAGTGTTGAAAATTGGCCGTACATTTACAGCAATTGCTTACAGTGATGTAGTATGCAAACATGCCAGTTTGGCACATCCACTGGCGGTTGTAGCAGATGTTTCACAGAACCCAATGTTTCAAATTCTGCAGTTTTTAAAGGAATTGTAATAGATTATATGATATGAGTGCCAGTCCCTTTATCGCACCTTATTAAATGTATATTACACAGAAGAGTTTGATACTGTATTTTGATTGGTCACATCATGCTAAAAGTTGGTATTTCTCTATAATTGCAGCCCACTGCAAACACTGGTTTGTTCACAAAAAATGTTAGACTAATTGTTTTAATATCAATCCAAAGATAGCAGTCAGGTTTATAGAACATTGGTTTCAGTAGAGTGGGAACAAATGGAAAGAGACGAAAACATCATGCAGAGAAAAAGTGAGAGAAATATGAGGACCCAAAAATATGTATAGGCTACCACAGAGAAATTGAAAAAAAAAATGCAGTTAACTGGAAGAATAACCAAACAGAACACGGTGTGAGATACAGCGTGTCTACCTTCATCATCACTGCAAATGTCCCGTTAAATGTGAGTTAAAACAGCTGAGAAGGCAGATTCCTGAGTAAGCTGTTGCCATTAAAACAGTTCCAACAGTGGGATCCAAGGGAAAACAACTGTTCAACAAAATAAAAAATTATATTAAAAAAAAAATATATAATATAAAAAGTAAATCTTTTTAATCACGTAAATCATTATCTAGTCATTTTTTGTCATTGAATTATTTGTATCACTAGTAAGTAACTGTGTAATGAGTGGGATAATGTCCCCTATCCCTTACTCATTGTACCCAATCACATCTTCGACTGTGCAACAATTGCACAACACGCCTCTAGCAACACGATTAACAAATCCAGTTGACGTGCCCCGCGTGCCTGTGCCCTGCAGTCTATACGTGGATTTGCACTGTATGCAATTAATTCCATAAAATGGAGCCCCTTAGGTAGATGCCGGCCTACGTTGTCCCCTAATTATAGGAATACATACTGTACGTAGAATAAGAGCTGCAGGAAACTCTGACCCTGTGTCAGACTCTCAGCTCACACTTTTCATTCTTGCCAAGTATTTCTGCTCCCGCTGGGTCTCTTCCCCGAGTCTGAATCGACGGTCTTATTTCCATGTACTCACTTCTACTGCAGAAAAGGCCGACTTTAAAATCCAGTGAGTTCCCCCTGTCTTTGAACCAGGCTATGGCTCTGTGAGCTGAGAGGACAGTCCGTGTCCATCCAAGGATTTAAAAAAATAAAATTTGTCTAAGATGTGGTCACAAATGAGCACCTGAGCAGATTTTTTGCACCAGTTTGTACCAGGAATAGGGAAGAATACATTTCCACAGACAAAAGCAAAGGGAGGAAAGCATTGGCTGCTTTTTTTGCTCTGTGAAGGTTTCTGGTTCTGACAGAAGGCTCCTTAACAAGCCCTCTGTCCCCGCTGAACCGTGTGACCTGTGACTACTTCAAGCAGAAGGACAGGTGGCCTGTTTGTGTAACCTTGGCCGAGGGCCAGACACAGATGGGTAGAAGAAGACACTGTGGAATAAATGCAGGAAATAATTCAATTGAGATCCAGGTTTCCTCTATACGCCAATTGTTAGGAAATATCAAACTATAATTCACATAAAATTTTGAAAAGCCAAATTAGGGCACATGATAATGAGCCACACATTAGTAATATGTAACCTGCTTTATTTGCATTAATGAAGTAGAAAAAAATAGCCAAGCATCTAACAATTATCAGATGAAAATGAAAAGTTCATCTGTTTGTATTAGTGTTATTTTTTGTCTGTGTGTGTGTGTGTGTGTGTGTGTGTGTGTGTGTGTGTGTGTGTGTGTGTGTGTGTGTGTGTGTGTGTGTGTGTGTGTGTGCGTGCATGCGTGCGTTAGATTCCACTGGCTGTCCTCAGGTTATGGCAAGAGGTGATGAATTTGGAATCCTTAAAGCATATCATACAGATGGTCAACATTGACAAGAGGAACATGAGTCATGACAAAGATGTATATACAGTATTTATTCAAACCTGCATGTGCTGATAGGGATAAGGGCCCATACATGGCTGTGACAGCAAACAGGAAATGCAGCTGATCACAGTTATGAGATTTCTTCTTCTTCTTCTGAGAGAGACCTTCCTTTAGGCTCATGGGCCTGAATTAATTTCCCAAACCAGGAAATCTTAAGTTACAGTGCTTCTGCTGCAGGAATGAAATGAGTCGGGAAATCTATTTAGACTGTAGGAAATGTGTTTTGTTTTTTTCAGTCTAGTACATGGAAATCATGGTTTATGAGATAATTGTATCCAGAATAGTAACACAGACCAAAGACACTTTAAATATTTTAACATAAAACTCTCATTATAAGCATGGTAGCTGTATAGAAACAACATAAAAAAATACTTTTTTTCCCCTTTTATTTATTTTAATGTAATCCAGTTATGGATTATCTTCTTTGCATTACCTCTCACAATCATTTAGTTTCTTCATTTTAAGTGTATCTATAAAAAAAGGAAACACTGTGTATTTCTTGGACGGACATGTCAGGTAGCTCACATGCTGCTTAACTGTAATCTGCAGGATTTAGTGTCTGGATTTGCGGCCCAGCGAAATAGCATCATACACATGCAGATGCATGCTCAAAAGCACGTAAAGCTTTAGTGTTGCTCAGCTCACATACTGTTGATATGAATACCAAACAAGCTCCAACACAAACAGCTTCATCCAAATGAAAAAATGTTTTTTTCTTAAGCTGTTCGTGGTTATACGTTGTTAAGCACCTACATTCTCTTTGTAATAATGACGGTGTAATGAAAAGTGAGAATTCTGATAAGAAAGTCTCTCTTGTAAGGCCAGTTAATCAATCACAGAGAGCTTACTGCATGCAGTTTGCTGAACCATTGCACAACAAATACTTGATTGCTGATGATTTAAAGAGGTGTGATGTTGAACTGACATAAACTGCATGCCAATTTTTTTCATGAATTACAGATCCAGCTGTCATACCTTTGTAACACTTTACACCTTCACCTTGTATCTGCATATTAAAACCTCTGGGATCGATTCAGAGGCACGGAGGTTTCTTAGAACTGAAAATCAATGGTCACAAACATTCATTACGGGAAAAACAGCACCACAGGGTTGCGCTTTACTGCCTTGAGGGTCAGGTTGATGCACCGCGGAGTCAAAGAGTCCACCTCTGACATATGAGGAGAACTTATCGGAGTGTCACCTTTATCTACTGCATTGAGCCTTTTATGTAGGGTTCACTGTTGTTGAATAAAAAAATTTTTTTTTAAAAAGGGCCGGCCAAGTCAAAGACAGTGGGAGATGCAAACACTACAGATCTATTTTCCTCCCAGGTATGAAATATTAAACAAGTTTTAACGTTAGCTGTGTGCACCTCAGCAGGAATCTGACAGCTCTTAAAATACAGGGCAGAGGTTGGAACACAGAGAAATTGGAGGGGTGGAGGAATATGGAGAAAGTTGGATTAAAGCTGAGGCAGTGCATTTTAGCTTGGAGAAATTGAAGATTATGGATGTAAATTGTGTAAAAATGTGGCATGATTATGTCTTTCATTATCTGTGAGAGAAGTGTGAATGTTGCTTCCTGTGAATCTTAAGTTATTTTATTCTTTCTAAACACAATTTCTATTCAGCACTCTAATATTATAGTTAAAAAAAAAAAGGATGTCTAATCGGCATCCTCTCTCTCCCTGTCTATCTTCTTTTGCTCTATCTTCCACTCTGTCTGTTTTCTCGTCCCTAGATAGCAATCAATAGTTATTATCTGCTGAGTGTCGCGATAGACGCCACACACAGCCCCCATTCTGAGTTGATGGTGCTTTTTCATTATAGCTGACACTAGTCTAAACAAAGCAGGGCCTATTTCCCTGCCACCAGACAAACACAGTCTCCATAATGGCAGCAGATAAAAGAGAAGCAGGAGGGAAAATTGAGTTTCACATAATGGGGGAATCACTAACTCAGGACCACTTCTTTTTTCCCGCTCTATTTTTTCTGACTTCCATCGTCTTTTCTGTGGAGTAGTTGGCGAACACATCAGGCTGGATGTTAATTTCTTACCTCTCGCAATTGATCTTTTTCTATTCTTCCATTCATTCATCCCCATTATCCAGACCAATGATGATTTTGCTCATCCATTAAATCAGCTGTCTGTCTGTCCATCCATCTGTTCAATCTGTCAGCCTGTAGGTAGGTAGATAGGGGGGGGCTGATGTTGTTTTGTTTTGACGGGGGGTTGTTGTTTCATAAAATAAATAAATGATATCTGCGCAGCCGAGTGGAAAGCATAACGAATGGCAGTTGGAGAAAAGGCAATTTAGGGAGAAGTGCACTGGCTGGCGAAGGAGCAGAATGGGTTTTTACTGTGAAGTATAACCAATGCATTACAAAACACATCAGAGGTTTATTGAAAAAGCCAAGTACCCCTCGCTCTCCCCCCATGAAAATGGCCAACATTATCATGGCCTACATGGTTAGGCATTGAAAGTCACTTTCAGAAAGTCACTAGCAGTGGCACACAGAAATAGAAGAGCCCAAGGTGAAAAAGGTGGTCCTTTTTTTTATTCACTTACACACATGGTGGCAGATATGTTTCATGGTACATGGCATGGGGTCACCGCGGAGTGTTACACTAGGATTTTTATTCAAAATATGCTTCTGGTTCACACTTGTTTCCTAATACATAGACCTGTAACACAATGACTAGTCTAGAAGTACAGAACACTGTTGAACTAGGGAACATCCCTTGTTTTTTTTCAATTTCAAACTAATCAATAATTACACATTATTTAGGCAGACAGCCTCTGCTTTTAAATATGTCCGCAGAGTAAGTAAGTAAAGTAAGTAAAGTTTATTTTTATAGCACCTTTCAAAGATACACATCACAAAGTGCTTTACATTAAAACAACTACACGTAGAGTAGGTCCCAGCTAGAACCATATCAGAGGTCAAAGATATAGCAGGCAGGAAGGCCATTAAGAGCCTTGAAAGTAAAATACTCAGAACCAGTATAAAGATGCTCAAACAGGACTGAGGTAATCATGTTATGTTGTGTTCTGTTTAAAAATCTGGCAGCTGAGTTATGTGAGAAATCGAAGGACTAGAGGTGTTTTGTTAACAGTGTCACTGAAAATTAAGGATGTCAATATTTGGCTTCTAAACTGACTCATACCAAGATAGGTCTCTTTTAAAGCTTCAGATACTTTGCTGTATCTGGTGCCTGATTTTAGCAAGTCACTTTCTCCAGGTTGATATTTGTTTTGTAGTTCCTTTAGTAATTCAGCACGAGACATATGTGCTTGTAGATAAGAGAGAGACATTAGCTAAAAAGCTAATGTGGGGCGAGCTTCAAAGTCTTTGGCTCTTTTTTCTTATGGCTGGCAGTTTGTCAGTGTTACTCCAAGCCAATGATAAAACAGTTACTACTTCAAAGTCATATATGGGGCCTTGCCATGAAACTGATGAATAATAAGAATGTCCGGCTCTTGAATATCGTTAAGACTTACATGTGCAGTATGTTTATATCTTATTTAAAGGAAAGCACAGCAGTTGTAGCAAATTCTTGTACGCAAGATGCTTATTACAATGACTAACAGCATGATCTTAAGTAGTAACTTGCAGGCCATAAAGCACACGACTATTGTCTATTAAGAACTGGGTCATTTGAAGTTCTAATGGCGGTACTAGTCACACAATAATATCAGTCATTTTGAAATGTCCTCTGCCCTTGTTTGAAAGCAAGGAGCAAGATCCAATTTTAGGAAAAGAAGATCAACCATAACCATGCACATAAATGAAAAAAGAACAGCAATCATTATGAACCAGATGACTGTCAGCTGATCCCGATTAATAACTGTCATGTTGACATTTGTAGTTAAGCAGTCAATGTGTGGGCATACTTTTCCTGGTTCTTTACCTCCCCAGTGGGGCTGCTGGCCACTTTTGTTGCATACTGTTCTCTAACTGCTACTTTCCTTGACTAACTGTGCTTTTAATGTCCTACCTCCTCCTCTGTCTAGTTGATCTTCATCATATTCCCAATGCACTTTATGTAATGCACTGCACATTTTAGTGATACATGACTTTCAAACAGTGCCTTCAAAAGACATTTGGGTAAGTTCAAGTGAGAACCCATCTAGTGGTATAATCGTTCTATTATCTTCAACCACGTGGTTATTTGTGTCACTATTTTTGTCTGTATGTGTATGAGACTAATTATGGCTTATAAAAACGGCTTTGAGTCTCTAGGACAAAAGTAAGGTACAGTCTGGCTTTGAATGCAATATAAATTGGTTTTAACCAAAATGGCTTTGCTTGAAACACTAAAAACTTCTAACCAGCCATGATTTCTTAGGTCATTAATTTATTAACTTATACTGTGAGTTGTGTTCTAAACTCCATCAGCACATGGTAAGTAACCTGAGTCGATAAAGTAACACATTAAAACAGCCAATCATAACTTTGGAGCAGTCTTTGACCTTTTGTATGCTGTTGATGATATCGTTTTTTAGCTAAATTTAACCAAACTTGATGGAGTAATACGTCTGACTTGTGTAACTTAATATATTCAGTTACACGAACAAGGATGTTGCTGTCAGCTGAAAGTGTAATGATCGCACTACTAAATCTTGGTGTTCTCTTTGCTACTTATTTACACTAACGCTCTGAGATAATCAGCACCTACCTTCATTGAGTTAAAGATATGACATCAAGAGAGAACTAAAGGGACTACACAGTTTGTTCCCATTACTCATGCAGCACCCTTTGCCACAGTACGCCGTGTTCTCCATGCTGTTCAATTGGCTCAATTGAATCCGTCAGCTGTAAGCTTTGTTTTGAAAACCAGGAATGGTGCTTCATGGGCATCTGAATAAAGATGTTACATAGGAGTGTAGTGCAGTCTGTAATTCCCCCCCCTACAATGCTATAGCATGGCAGTGTGAGTCCTTTGTGGGTAAGCATTATGGTGGGGATAATACAGCCTTGTAAAAAAGAACGGTTCACTGTCCAAGGGTGATAGACACTCAGACATTATCACGTTAACACCTGGAGCCACAGAAGGTCTGCCCTTCAACATAAAACGTAGGTCACCATGAGCCATGTTTGCAGACAAAATGTGCTGAGAGAACATTACACTAAACCCATTAAATATGTTGTTCCTTTGTTCACAACCATCTCTGTATTAGAATTATTTTGTATGAATATGCTTTTATAGAAAACCATGACCATACATGCAGACCTATCCTATTGCCAAAGAGAGCATAGATATTATATAATACAAAACCCTATGTTACTTTCAGTAGGATTCAATCATCATCGAGGTTGGGTCTGGGATGGTGAAAGAGTAAAATAAACATGTAAACTGGTTAAAATTGTTTCCCTTAATTGAAGAATCCTGCTCAAATAGTTGGAGATTGTGTGCACACTATTGAAAAATGACTGATATCCTGGGCTGTTCCAGTTTCCCATTTTCATCACAGTGGCAATGATGCAGTGGGTTTTGGCATACATGTACAACTATCTCCAAATTGAGTCTCAAGTAATCTTTTTTCTTTGTTTTGTTTTGGTCATGTGTATCCATCAAGTTGGGAGACTGTGGGAAGTTGTCTATTCTGATTTTTAAAAAAGCTTGTGAATTGCACAAAGACTGCTGTCTGTTTCCTGTTTGCTACCAACAATCAAAGTCGCTCACCTTAATATTAGCCGCCATCCCATTCTTTGTGTATTGCTCTATTTTCTAGCTACTCTGTTGGTTGGTTGGTTGGCTGGTCATCCGTTTTGGTCCCAGGACTATAACTCTTGGATGGATTGTGCTAAAATTGTGTACAGATAATAATGGTTACACAAGGATAAATCATCATACATGTAGTGCTACCCTGAGATATCTACTACTGCCACATAAGATTTCCATAGTAAACTCTTATATTACAGTGCTGTGTATTTCGATTAGACCAGCACTTTGCTTTATGACAAATGGTCTGCAAATATGATGACATTCCCATCAACCTTGGTTATACTGTAAGTGTCTTTAGGATTAATTTGCAAAAGTAAACATTCACACTCTGAGATGGTGAACAAGGCAAACATAATAGCTGTTAACATCTGCATGTTATCAGTGCCATTGTTTACCTTGTAGCATGCTAACATTAGCATTAAGTTCAAAGTACTTTGCCTCATACATAGGTTGTCACAGAGGCTCCATCATTACTGAAGACCCTGATTATTGTTTCATCCCAAACCATTATCTCTCTGTTGTTATTACCGAAACCTTTTTCTGCCCTGAACCATGGAGTCAACCACCTCCCTGTTGACCCTGCGAGGACATTTGTCAGGCTTTTTGTCAACCTCATAGAGATAGACGTCGACCTTGGGAATTTCCACCTGGAAACAGTTGGCCAGAAGCTTGATGTGCTTCCAAAACCAAACCCCTCCCAACCTAAATTAGAGTGCCCTCTCTTAACAAAAATGTAACCAGAACAATCAGAAAACAGATTTTTGAAAACGTTTTAGATGACAGTAAAGACTACGCTGGTATTCTGCTGATTTGGGTGTTTGGATGTGTTGTTTAAGGGGGCAAAGAAAATCTATGAATGCTGTTTAAGTTGGAAGATTTAATAGAAAGCTAACGTGTGTTACTGTTAGACCATAAATGGAATTGAATAAACTGTTATCTATAAAAAGCCAATTTTCGCCCATATTTGAATGCTGAATGCTAGCTTATTTAAAGGGCAGTAGTTTTATTTCCTTTATTTTATCAGACTATATTGGGTTATTTGGTTTTGTAGGGACTTGCTCAGATGGCAGTTGTGTCATGCTTATCTGAGTGAAAAACCGTCAGCCTGTGCTGTTTAGTGTGTGTGTCTCATACATGCATTTGCCCCTGCATGCTGACAGCCTGAGTATTAGAGTGATATTAGACAACTGTCTGAACTCAACATAACCCAACACAATATCCCAGTCCAGGCTATGTAAACAGCTATCTCATTCATATTGCATTAAACTGCTCTGGTTTACATTATACTTTGCGTGTGGGCTTGCACACAAAAGCAGAAGTGTGTATATAAAAACCCATGTTTGTGTGTCTAAGGACTGTTTACTTTAGTCAGAGATATCCTCTAGAAGCTATAGGGGATATGTGGGTAATCTCAGCAGCGCAAATACATAATGTAATGATGATAAGATTAGCTTGTAGCTCTGTGTTTGCTGACTGGCTAAAGAGAAGGAAGGCGAGCGTCTGTAAATATAGTAATGAAACAGTCCTGCTATCAGCTGCTACGGCTCAGACAAAGTGCTGCAGGGGGTTTGTATATATATTACAAATTAAACAGGAGAAAAGTCAAAAAGTTGACCTTCCCATGTTTTACGATAATTTTTCGACAGTTGAACTAACATCATTATTAGGCCATCAGTGTCAAAGCTGATGTTGACAGTGCAGTTCAAGTCCTTCTATGGAAATGCTATTTTGATACAAAATGAATACCATAAATGTAGTCACAGCGGACACGGGTAAGAGGAGCAATACATTGGTAATTTATCTTGTTAGGATAGCAAAAAATAATAACCAGAGAGTCTATCTATAGCCTGAGTAACTGTCATTTTAGCAGTTTTACACAAATGTCTTTTTTCAGTGCCTTAATAGTGCAACTTTTTGGCCAAGACGTGAGGCGACGCCACAGGCAGACTTCGTCGCCACTAGTTCTTTGCCGTCTGCTTGGTGTCTCAAGGCCTTAAGACAACACAAGTTAGGGAGATGTTTGAAAAATATTGAAAAAATACATTTGCATTTTCAATACTAATGTATGTATCTTTCTCAGTTAGGACTGACCGTTGAACTTCTCCAGAAAGACAACTCTTACATTCACTCCATGAGCAAAGCAACACCAAAATAATTTTGCAATCATAACACATCCATGCAGGGCTGGAGTATAGAGTCATTATATTTTGAAGTCTCGACGTGGTCTAAGATCAGTATTCAGTATCTGCTAAAATGCAAATTTAGGAATGAAAATCGGAAATTGGAAGGTTGAAATGGTATTGGAGCATCTCTAAAAAGTTTATCGGCAGAAAAGTCTAGCACCTGAAGGGGGCTGTTGTGGTGAGTCTGAGATTAATTTCAACATTCACAAAAGCTAAGATTACAAAGTAAGTATGTATGACAGGTTGACTTGAGGATTTGCATTTCCAAGCAGTGAAATGCATTAGTACTTGGCAGTGATTTTAATCTTTTGATTTATAAAACAAGTCACAGTCTCTTGTGGTCAATCTGTCTTGAACTTAAAAGATAATTTATTCATTTTTCATTACTGTTTCCCTTTCTCTTTTTTGTTCTTGTCATAGTTCATTTTTTAAACCTAAAAGCCTTTGCATCGTGATACAGGTTCCTTACCTGTTATTGATTATCCTTCAACTAGGTTTGACATGGCCCCTTTGGAGAATTCTACAATAGAATTAGAAACATGTAGGAAGAGGATCAGTGTGTTTCTAATACATTCATCTATACATCTAAAGTCTGTCATAACTGCTTCCTCCAACTGAGTAAAGCAGCTTTCTGCAGTCAGAGCAGGAGTCCTTGGATGTACAGGCTATACACAGTGCAACAGTAAATGTCACATTTTATGGATGCAATCACTCAAAATGTTTGACTGTTCATTTGGTATATTTTACGTGGGAGTGATGTAATGTCAAATATGTAGGACAGCACTGATAGATCACCTCTAAAATACCGGTTTCAGTTAATCTACTCTGAGCCTGTGTACTGATGCAGATTTGTTTTTATCACTTTTTGCCATCTCTGTATGTATCCAGTCATTTGACAAACTGAAATGTAGATAGTGATGCACAACAAACCATGCAAGCAATGCATCTATGGTCAGAGGTTGTTCTTTCATAAACACTAAAATCTGAAAAGAGGTCCCACATTATATCAGGACAACAACCTCAGTTAGGCTTTTAAAGCAAGCAACACCACCTGATGAATGGACAAACTTTTAATCACTGATTTAACTAATACGATATTAATTCAAATTATCCCACCCTTTGATTGTCTGGGTTGCCTTTAAGTCTGATGTTGGTTGTGTCTTTTGTCTGATGTGAACTTTGTTTTTTATATGCTGCAGAACAGGAACCTGCTGTAAACCAGTTTTAAATGAGTCAGGCCCGATTAACTTTTTTTTATGTAACTTTTAATCTTTTCCTGTATAATAAATGAAAATGAAATGGAATGAATTGAATCCTTCATACCTAAAAAACCTAGGATGTCTCTGTCGCTCGCACCCACAAGCATGCGTACAATTTTCAAAGACACTAGGAATGGTCACCTTCGCGCTCAGTGGGATGCTTACTGCACTAGAAAAACAAATGCTGAAATATTGGCATTCAGAGAGCAGAGAGAAGCCAAAGGCCAGGGAGAGGACACACACACACGCACACGCACACACACACACACACACACACACACACACACACACACACACACACACACACACACACACACACACACACACACACACACACACACACACACACACACACACACACTAACACTGCCACAGAGACAGAAACTGGAAAAAACACACACACACACACACAAGATGATAGATATCGCAAGAAAAAAATATTGCTCTTAGGAGGAAGAACATATGACTGATATATTATGTCTGGCACTGTTAGCAGAGAGCAAACAAAGTGGGTTATTATCTGGTTTGTATAAGCATTGTGTCTTCATATTTGTCTGTCTTGGTCGTAAAGCACCTTTGGCAACTCGAGCTCTTGTGCTTGAAATAGTATAATTATTTTAAGGCTGCTGTATTCTTTCATATTGTTCTAATGTCAGTGTTTGGACAGTCCTATTAGTGTGTGCTGTGTGCTATGTTAAATGCTTTAACCACTTCTAAGGACAGTGGGGGTCCACAGTCTCTCGCACTGCTATTTTGGGGGTGGGGGGTTGAAAAGTTTGGGAACCCCTGTACTAGAATAACTGCCATATAATGCACAGTAACAAATATTTCATATTTCTTTGTCAGAAGTGTGATGAAATGTTCAGAAATGATACAAAAGGATACAGAAATAAAGTGCATTTAATCATTTTTATGATGATACAGATAACTATAAGTTGGCTGCAATAGATGTGATCTTTTTCTCTAGAGTTGAAGTTGTTGACAGCAGAGGGCTGTTGGGGGAAAAAATAGCGACTGAGCAGCTAAAGGATTTGAAGCTAACATTCCAGCTGAACTGACTGTATTAACTGTCTATATACTAGTTAATATTCACATGTATTCTACCAGGACACATTCGGTTGGTGCTGCTACCTTAACCCTGCCAATAACAGCCATCTTGTTGTAAACTTCCAATCAGTGGACTTGTTTTTGCAGAAGTGTCAAGTTTCCCTAAGAGTGCAATGAGATCAGCAGAATAGCTAAAGATGCACGCCAATGTTTTCAGTAGCTTTAATTATTCATTAAAAAATGTGCCGTCTGTTTATCCTGATAAGCCGTTGGCTTATTCAGTTCTGTGCAGCCATGTGAGCATCGCTGAATTAGCTAGCTGTACTGTAGCTGCTCCTCTCCACACTCCCATCTGCCCAGAATCAATGTCCTCATCCACCAAAACAACAACAACTTCAACTCAGCTGGCCTCGGATTGCCTTTTCTCTTTCAGCTTTTCCATTTAAAAAGTCTTTTATTTTGAATTTAAGCCAAAAAAGTAACAGCCTTCTTTTTGCAAAGTTATTTCTGCAGTGTCTTTTCACAGCAGTTTCTTTATGTGGCTTTAACTTTCTGACAAAAAGGAAAAAGTTTTAGAAATCCAGTGTTAAAGCTTTGCCAACAATTGAGCTTGTTAGCTGCAGAGTGTACGGTTTAAATTGGCAGCTCAGAGGTGACAGGTGTGTGGTCTTGCATAGCCTGTATTTGTATTCATCTCACTTTATTTAAGAGGAGGTGTGTGGAGAGGGAAGTAGAGGGATAAAAAAAGACAGTCTAATCAATTAGGGTTTCAAGGGCTCTGCTCTGCTCGCACCCTCCTAATCAGATACAGCTATAATTCTCCTCCACCTTAAAGAAAAAGCACACAGGGAGGCCACCCTAATGAAGAGTGAGGTGTAGCCGTATCAGCGCACCATGCAGCCAGTGCAAGTTGGTGATTGTTTTTCCAACATTTCCAGCTCTCTTAAAGATGCAATGTTGGAGATGCTCAAGTGGCACTTTCACGTTTTCCCAAGCAGAGATGAGGTGTTTGTTTGCTGTGATGTATACCCAGTCCCAATCCCCTCATGTAATGATCTGACAGCTGTGACCTTCATGGGATCCTGTCCTGTGACCCTGCAGGTGGAAAGCTGCCCCTGCTGTACTGGTATTAGCAGACATACAGACAGCTCTTGGGGGAATAGGGTTGGAAATAAGAGGAAATGTTTGGTGCTGAGGAGAGAGCAGCCTGGAGACACAGTAATTTGTCTGAGAGTAAGCCTGCTGAGCAGAGTCAGGGTCGCATAGGGGTAAGGGCAGAGTGTGTACAACAGCACGTGATGAGCCTGCACTGCTACTGGAGCGTAAAGTCACAGAACTTGCTAAATAATCCATGTTGGACTCTGAATTTGGCTCATTAACAGCAACACAGAATGTTTCTTTTTATCCCCAGAGTCAATCATTGACCCTTACTGTAATCAAAATTATAACATGTGCCAGCCTCTATTGTGGACAGTTCTAACATTATCAGTCCCTCCTGGATATTTTGGGCTTTTCCATTTTATTTTTGTGACCTTAAATGTCTGATACATGGCAGCCATTTTTTAAAATAAAGAAGTGCACCTGGAAGGTATGCCTTAAACAACCGATAACTAACACAAATCTAACACAATAATCTAAATCCATCCTTCCATTTTATTTTGCCTATCTTGGGTTGGGTCTGATTCTGGTGGCAGGAGGCTTAAAAAGTCTGTGTTCCCATTGTCTCCTCCTGGTCAGAGGACGCATCCTAATCATATGTCCAAACAACCTCAACTTGCAAAAGGGTAGAGGCTGTACTCAATGTCTGAGCTCACCCTATATCTAATGTTGAGCCCAGCAACCATGTGGAGGAAAGTCATTTTGGCAGCGTGTATCCATGATTTCTTCTTTTGATCACTACCCACAGCTCGTGATTGAGGGTTAGAACATACAGTAGATCCACTGGAAAATGCAGAGCCTAAAGGTCAGCTCCCTCTCCACAAAGATGGTCTCTTTGTTTTGTAGTAGCAACCTTTTGGAGTGACTGATAACCTGAAGTGTATAGCCTTGTTTTTCAGCCATGCATAACTCTTCATTAGTCTTCTCCAGAGTTCTCTAAAATCCACTTACTACATGTCTGGGCTTTTGCTGTGCAGAGCAGAGGTTTATTCTGGGGGCCTGTGGCACTGTTCCTTTTACCATACTGTGATTGTAATTAAATCCAAGAGGTGCCAGTATTTACTGGCAAAGGGGGGGTTAGACTCTCTCTGCTCCTCAAACAGCCCTCCATCTGTCTGATTGGATTGTGGTCCCAGGCAGTACCAGACATGACACTGAGGCAGCCCTGTCTGACCCCCCCCCACACACACACACACACACACACGCACACACACACACACACACACACACACACACACACACACACACACACACACACACACACACACACACACACACACACACACACACACACACACACACACACACACACAACACAACCTCATGCTGTCTTCAATACAATATGACCTAGCCGGGGGATGATTCAGACTGAGTAGATAAAAAACACAATATATTGCATGTGTGTTTGTTCATGTATACAAACATGATAACAGAACTGAGAATCCCTCGAGGTTAGCACACACGATTAGTGTTTTCGCTCTGATGTGTTTTCTTGATAGACCCGCACAGCTCTGACATATATCAGATACAGCGGAGGCCATAAAACGTTTAGTGTCAGAAGAGTATCGAAAGGGGCAAAGGCACACAGATTTACTGTCTAGTGGGTTTAATGACTTAATGGTGCAGAGATCCGATAGAAAAATTGCAGCATGAAACATGGATCTCATTTTAATTGAATCCCTTGACAATATAATACATGTTTGAGGTTATATCAGTGAGCAAGCTGGACTCTGGAGTGTGTCTGGAGTGTCTTGGTGACACAGTGTTATGCTGTATCACACATTTAGAATATTTATTTCTCAACTGAATTCACATCAGTGATTAATTTGCATCACCATACTTAAAACAAAGAAAAAACGTTTTTTTTAAAAGATGTTAATGGGCCCAGAAGCATTTTATCTGATTTGCATGAAGTGCCACTAAAAAAGATCAGATACTGGCTGTTTTTAGTGTAGAAGTGTTGAATTGTTTTCAGCATCTGACATCTGTAATATTGGTTGGAGATATTACTTTCTTAACCTTCCTCTTCAAGTGAGAGAATTTTAATCTGTTCATGTGAATTGGATTTTTTTTTTTTAAAGAGAAACAGAAATATGTGAAAACTTGGTCCCATTTTTAATGTTGCTCTGAGTCCAAAGCTTAAGTAAAATATATTTGTGTTGCATATTTTACCTTGGGAGCCTTTCTATTTCTCACTCTTAGACTTGGATACATCATAGCCGTGACCAACAAAACCACCCACAACATTTCCCACTAAATGTTGTCGTCTACATCGATCAGTCTGTTGCAATAAAACCAAAGGCAGCGGTTATTTGATTCATTTGTCGCACACATAAATAACTCCCCCTCCCCCATATCTTCATAACTTTGAACAGCAATGCCCTGGATAACATATTGCATGAGAACAAACATGCTATTTTCTGCAGCTTTCTTGCAGTATATAGTTAACAAGGACCACAACAGTTTTACTGTTTATCCCCTTAAAAGTTGAATGACCAGCATGTTTTTCTTCAACTACAGTCATCAGTCAGTTGAGACAAAAGCCTGACATTTGATGTTTACCTTTGACACTCATATTGGACACTGGATTGGAGTGTTTCCTTCGGTTTGTATCTCTCAAAGGCATGAAATAGCATCACTATTGTTCCATTTTCTGCTGATAAGACCCTGTTACCTCCTGTTTCTCGGACAGTTGTTCTGCAGCGACTACAAAGACTATGAGGACAGCGTGTCCTTGTCATTAGCTCAGCGTGGAAGCACCGGTCTTACTTATTACCGTCCTGCTTTAGCTCACCAGGAACTCTGTCCGAACATGGGAACAAAGGAATAAAAAAAAAATGAAAAGCTGGAGAAGAGGCAGGAAGAAAGATACCCCCTGATTACAGCAGTTATAGGAAATATTTTGTGTGTGTGTGTGTGTGTGTGGGGGGGGATGATTGAGGTGGGGGGCGAGTCTTTGGAAGTCAGAGTGACGGAGTGAAAACAATGACAGTTATGATGAGCTCTCTCTTGATGTGAGCTCTCTGCTGAGCTAGAGACTGAGCTGTGGGAGAGGGCGAAAGAGCCTCCTGTGGAGACACTGATCAAATATGGTGTTCAGGACAGTGATGGTGTGCACAGAGGGGGCAGATAGAGACACAGCCTTTGGTCTGAGTCGCAGGGAGGAAGCAGAAGTCCTGGCAGGGGGAAAAAGTGAAGAAATGAAAGGCTTCTTGCAAGGTTTGTGTGTGGCAATGTGCCATTTAAGAGTGAAAGACGTTTTAGAAATATCTCAGTTTTCCATTTCTTGCTCTCCTACCCTGCGTGTTCTCCCCTCATATTCACACTCACAATAATACAGCAGCCTTTTTCATCCCTCCTCCCAATCTCTCTCTGCAGAGTCAATCTTGGTGAAATCGTTTTTTTCAGGCAATTCACCAAGGTTACGCTGGAACAAACCTCAGAACATGGCCATTTAGCCGTTTACTGAGTTTTTTCCTCAAACATGCACAAGGGCGCACAGTGACGGAGCATAAAATCCCACTCAAAGCCCTTTTGCTTCACAAACATGCCAGCAAATATCATTTTAATCTGCTGTAGCGTACATTTATTGCTCCTGACGGTTTGTTTATCGTAACATTTTATGCAATTATTGCAGCCACAGCAGAGCACAAAGCTCAGCAACTTCCATCGCTCAGTTATTATTAATGATTTATTTCTTCGCTGTCTTCTTTTGATGGTAATTACTTTGTATCTAATCTTTTTTGTGTGTTATATGTCCCTCTCTGGCTCCTGTACCATCGTCTTTGTTTTTCTTCTTGTTTTCTTTCCTCTTTCCCGCACGTCGTCTGTGTCCGTCATGCTATAAGGACTCTCTCCCTGTTCAGCCGAATGTCAGCATTCATCACGTCATCCAGGAACAATGCAACAGTCCCACTAACATGCTGAATTAGAGAACGAGATAGGATGTGAATTATGGCCCCTATCTTATTTCTATTAGCCGTAAAGTGAAAAAAAAAATCTATATAACGAATGACAAACTCTGACAAAAGATATAAAATCGGCTCACACTTACCTACACATATACAGCTTTAAAATGTGACATCAAACCTTCTCTGTATGACAGAAAGAGTTTGAAATAAGCTACAGGGGAAACTAAATGGAGATGAAACACTAGAAGGCTGATAATACATTATTGCTTTGAATTAAATATGTATCTCCTTCAAGTGATATCTCACTTTTATCTCTCTCCGGTGCTCGCTCACATCCACGCTGCAACATCACGTATTGCATCTCATATGCAAGACTGCCACATAGTATAATCCACAGTGTGTGTGTGTGTGTGTGTGTGTGTGTGTGTGTGTGTGTGTGTGTGTGTGTGTGTGTGCGTGTGCGTGTGTGTGTGTGTTTGTGTGACATATAGGGACACATGCCAGTTGGCGTAGGCCAAAGTGAACAACTCTTTATTCCAAGAAGCACTTTGTGTACTCTGTGAGCAACTGGGACAGGAAGTGTTAAAACCCCGTCTCACTCTTTCTCTCCTTATTCATCTTCAGTTAAAGAATTTCCAAATGCCAAAGTGACTTACTGAAAAACTAATTCAGACAAAGATGATGCTATTTCCAAAGAGTAATCATGTCAAACTGCACCCTATCTCTGCAGATAGCTTTTTACAAGCAATAATTAAACAACAAATAACCACTTGTTGTTGGAACTAAATGGATTTGATAATGATTAAATGTCAACACTACAGGGATTGAACATTCCATTTAGTTCTGTTTACACTGAGTTCATTCGATCAAACAAATTAGTTACTTGACAAGAAAAAAAAAAACATTTTAATACCCAATTCCCACAAGAACTTCACAATCTGGCAAAACAGTTGCACAGTCTGCTAAACCTCAGCTCCAACACAGTGATGGTTTTAGACTAAGTCCCTTTTTAGATGCAGTTGTTGATAATTTGGCTGCATTTATTTTAGATTGAAGCATTGCAAATATTGGAAGCGATTGTTTGGCTCATGGAAAAATAAAATGTATTTGTTGTCTTGCTTAGAGTGAAATGATCAGATTGATACCACTCTCATGTCTGACAGTAAATATGTAGCTGATTTGCTGAGTTTCATATAAAGACTGTTAACATTAGTTTGTATGGCTTTAATACATCCTCTTACCAGTATCTACAAATCTGTCTTACAAATGTGTATGCATTTATTTTTGTCCAGAGTAAGAGGATCATTTGGTGCTTTTTGGAAGTTTAAGTGTGAGTCTATTTCTTTATCGCGTCAATAAACTTCCGTGAGTCTCAGCTGTTTTCCTAGTGACAGTTACTTGTTTTTATGCTAAGCTAGCTGAGCTAACCATCTGCTGGCTCCAGCTGTATTTTCAGAGGGTACATAATTTAAGTCTGAACAACCTGCAGCCAAGCACAAATCTAAAGAAATATTAATAATTCACATAGTTTATGCTTTTGCAGGCAGTAGAAAAAAAGAAAACAATATTTTGACTTTCCATGTTCCTAAATATTTGGGACATTGTGTAAAATGTAAATAGAAACACAATGTGATGATTTGCAAAACACTGAAAACACATATTCATTTGAAAATAGAACAAAAATAACAAGTACAATGTTGAAACTGTAAATGTAATTGTTTTTCGAATTCCTATGGCGTTTTGAATTTGATAATACATTTTTAAAAAGTTGGGACAGGACCTTGTTTACCACTTTGTTGAATCACTTTTTCTTTTAACAACACTTTGTAAGTGTTTTGGGAACTATATCTATATGAAAGTGGAATGTTTCCATTCTTGCTTCATTTAAGATTTTACTGTAGCTGTTCATCAGTTCAGAGACTCATTTGTCATATTTTATGCTTCATAATGCGCAAAACATTTTCAATGGGTGACAAGTTGGGACTGCAGGCAGGTCAGTTTATCAGCCAGACTCTTCTACTACAGAGCCATGCTGTTGTTATACGTCCAGAATGTGGTTTGGTTTTGTCATGATGAAATAAACAAGACCTTTCTGACATTGTTGGCATCATTATGCCACTCCAAAACCTGAACCTATATGGTTCAGCATTAATGGAGCCTTCACAAATGTACAGGTCACACATGCATTGTGCACATATGCAGCCCCATACCATCATTGAACACTGATAACAAAGCAAGCCCGGTGGATGGTCTCTCTCCTCTTTAGCCCATAATGGGACGTCCATGATTTTGACTTGTTCGATGACAATGAGCCAGGGCCCAGAGAGGGGAACAACTTCTCTGGATGTGGTTTATATACAGTTTTGTCTTTGCATGGAGTTTAAGCTCGTATTTGTGAATATAGAGAAGAACTTTGCTCACAGACAATGGTTTTAGAAGTGTTCATGATCAATGATGTCCACAACTCAATCGTGTCTGGTCTTTATGCAGGGCCGTCTGATGGCCTAGAGATCACAGACACCTGATATTGGTGGATCCATGATATCTCCGGATTCTTTGGAATTTTACGCCAATATCCCAACTTTTTGGGAATGTGTTGGCATTCAAAATGGTAATGTATTTTATCTCACTTCAAACATTTTACATGTGGCCTCTGTACTATTTTCAATTAAATGTGTTTTTTTCAGTGTTTCACAAATCATCACATTGTATTTTTATTCACATTGTACACAACGTCACAACTTTTTTGGAATTGAGGTTGTAGAGTTTTTACCACAAAAGAAAAGAATAATACATTTCGGAATCTCCAAAGACGAAAAGGAACATAAAAGCCAGAACCCTGATTTGTGTTAGCTGCATGCCTTTCTATTTTTTCTTTCTTTTTCTCTTTGAACAAAAAAGAATCAAAAGGTTGATTTCCAGAATAACCCAGCAGGCAATAAACATTGCATCAGCATGGCCAATTTAACTCTTCTTTTATGATATTCATACCATTTCTTGAATGTAAAATATTTTCATGCTGCAGGTTTTAGAACATTTACGAATCCACATTTTTACAGCTAGCTTGATCGAAAAAGCTTGGACTGAAAAAATACAACATAGCATTAAAAACACGTCACAGTTTGCATCATCAGAGCGTCATCTGAGCAGTGATTTGATCACTTTAACTTCAACTCTCAACTAATTATAACAGCATTTTCACTCAGTATGACTTTTTATGCATCACAGAGGAAAGTCTGGATTAATATGGATCAAGTCTTCTAGCAGTCAGATGAGTATGGGATAGAAAAAGGTTACTGACTCGAGGCCCCTATGTTTAAGATAATATAAAAGGGAGGGAGGGATAATCGAACCTTACAGATCTCCCACACTGTCTGTTAGATAAGATTATATTTCATGTAGATGATGCATCTTATCAGATCCCCAGGGAGACCGACCAACCAGCAGGTTTCTAAAGAAAACAGCTGGACGTCATTTCAGAGTAATATGACGTTTAAAATGAATGTATACGTATGAGACCTCATTAGGAAACTGCTAACCTGGATTTTTCTTTTTACCCTTATTAAGCTTATCTAGTATGCACTGATGAATGCTGCTAGCATGTCCTTAAGCATTTCCTGCAGCAAATGCAAGCTAAGAACTATTGTGAAGCTTTGAAAAGTTCTTTGATAAAAGGGTCTATTAGTATAATTCAGATGCATTCAAAAAAAAATAAAGCATTGACATGATCAAGTGCGCTTCATTATTTTAATCAAAACCAAAACGTTTTTTGTAATGTGCTGTTTTTCAGGTGTGACTATCATTACACTCCCTCTGGATAAAGGGAACTAAAACACATCAAGACTTCTTTTATTTCACATGTAATGAGCCGATAGCCAGCAGGTAGCTGTTGTCTCCCGCTGTGTCTTATTCTGTATTGATAGTTTCCCTTTCAAACACACTTCACCCACCCCCCGCAGCCTGCAGGGCCAGGTTGACGATGTGCTTCATAGTTCGCCCTGACACCAACTCTAATCCTTAGACACTGTGAGCAAAGGGGCTGAGGACAGCTTTTCAAAGAGAAAACAAGGGCAGGTTTTGTTCATAAAATATGACATATGTCTGAAAATGGGTTCCTGTTATGCTGATATGGCTCATCCTGAGGCGTCCCATTGACAACCCACAGCAGGCGTCCAGCGATTAATCTCTCCACCACACTGACACTCAACCTACAGTGTAGCAGAGGGACTTCTCAGACGGATATCGGAGAGCTGCAGTGAGAATCGGCGAGGAGGAAAGCTGATATTTTATCCACCCAGGGTTCCTTTGCAACCCAACTGAAGTGCTTCTGTGACACATGGAGAAACAAAAGAAACATTTTTTCCCTGAGTTAAATGCTCAATATGTTCAATGTTGCTCTGTTGTGTTCAAAGAAGCAGGAATTGCCAGTGTTCAGTGAAAAAAACATATTTTTTTATGTAGAGATTTGCTTAAATATCTTGAGTTCTAACTTATACTAAGTGGCTCACCTACTAGTGTGATTTAAAAACATATACATAATATTGATAGGAAACACCGATTGCTGACATTGAGCTAGTTTTCCATAACATAATACTCTACTACCACACTGTTGTTGTTGCTTATCTTAAACCAGTATTCTCCATACCCTTGATATCATAACAGAGCTATTAACGTTGCCATGAAAATGCTTGTTTAACAAAAGCAAAGCCGAGCTTCCTGTTATGAATTATCTACATGTTCGTTATACAGCAAATGTTAATTAAAGGGCGGTTGTATATGAATGACACCATTTAGTGTCCCCCACCATTAATCTAAAGTAGATTAATATAAAATCTTAATTCTGATTAAAAGTGCAGTCCAGTAAAACTCTGTGTTGAAACTTACACTGCGTGGAGGTCGGAGGCCTGTATTAGGCTGTGTGGGGTCTATTAGATTTGGTGCTTTGGTGATAGATCGGTTAACAAACCTGAGCTGATCTGGTCATTAGTAAAGAACACAACAACTTTTTGTTTTTTCCTCAATGCTGGTTGTATATAGCCAGTCGTGGTGGGAGTAATTAACAAAGGTGCATTTGTCTAATGAGTAGCTGTGCTGGTCCTCGTGAGAGAAATTAAGGCTGCACATTCTGAGGTATGCTCCAAGTTCATCTTGTTGGAGGTTGTGGGAAAGCTTATCGATTGTCTCCCGCTGTTTCTGTCAAGTCTGAGAAAGCCCGGCAGAGGAAATATGCAGCTCCAGCCCTGCTTATCAAAGGTTCAAAGAAACAAAGGGGGCTTTGGCTGTGCTTTGAAGGGGCAGAAATGGATACATTCCAAGGGCAGAGGTTATTAGTGTTTTAATTAGGAGTAAGAGACACAGTCACAGGCACAAATTATTAATAGAAGGATGAAAAACCACAAATGTTATCCAGAGGAAATTAAAACATACTCAAATTAACATTCAAGTGAGTTAATATACTAATTAATACAATTATTAAATTAAAATGAAAGAAAAGGTAATCAATGGGGAATCTGGAATGATTAGATGTGAAACTTAATCCAGAGAGGGAAATGCATTCACAATATTTGTCTCCCTGCTGTTTGGTTACCAATAGGATTAAATGTATAAACTTCCCATGACCCAGAGGCTTTCAGTTCATTAGAAACATCACACAAACAAAACGCTGCAGTAATAACCAACAAGTCAATTATATTTGATCCTTTTTGTTTACCTATTTACTGAAATAAACTTGTGAATTTGCATATACGGTATTACGTGTTTCTGTCATGCATTCAGAATTTACAAAAAGTATTCATAATATTTCAAGATCCACTCCTCCGAGTATGAAACCAAAGTGCCTGTAGGTAATAAAGTCAGCAAGAAAAACTTTAGCACAAATCCTGAGCCAAACAAAGACGACTTTCCTAATATGTCACCTAATTGTTCATTAATTATATCATAAATCACAGTGACAATGACAGCTAGTCCCAATTACAAATGTCACGGTTGGCCTGGCCCTCTATCAAGCTTCATTGTCCCTGGAAAGCAGATTGTGTACAAATCACCTTGTTTACTCAGTACCATAGGTCATAGAAAACACAGAGCAGATTTCTTCACACGGTAAACTTTATTTATACACACGTTCAATGTATGTTATATCTTACAGTGGTGTGTTGAGATGACTCACTTCATTTAAAAAAAGAAGCTAAATTAAGACATGAGAGTGGGGAAGCTGGGTTAACAAGGGCCTGTTTAATTAAACGAATGAATGCTGTAGCTTGACCTATTTTTGTCCTGATAATTATGAATATAAATGACTGGAAAAGCTATGTAGCTTTAACCTAGATTCCAAGATTATTTACTGTCTTTGGACTCTTCCATTAATAGTAAAAATTACATTTTCAACTGTATGAAAGGGGCTTTCTTTGGCTAGCTAAGCAAATTGCTCATATATGACTGTATACCATTTTGTGTTTGTTTAGGTTCTCAGTCATCCAGGTCATGGTAAATTGGAAGCTTGATCCAAAAGCGACTGGGCTGGTTGAAGATCTTGATGACGTTTCACCTCTGCTCGGAAAGGCTTCTTCAGTTCTATCTGGGGGATGGATCTAAAAATGTAAGCCTCTGTGGATCATTAAATAATAATAAATCCTACCGTATTTACTATAACTAGGCAGTGTTTAAAATGGAATATATCAAGTGTAAATGGTAAATGGATTTGAGCTTGTATAGCACTTTTCTAGTCTTCTGACTACTCAAAGCGCTTTTACACTGCATGTCACACCTCCCCATTCACAACCATTCACACACTGATGGCAGTGGTTGCTGTGTAGTGAGACCATCAGAAGTAACTAATACCATTCATACGCATTCATACACCGCCAACGAAGCAGCGGGAGCAATTCAGGGTTAAGTGTCTTGCCCAAGGACACATTGGACATGTTGCTGCAGGAGCTGGGGAACCCCCGACCTTCCGGTTGAGAGATGACGACTCTACCAACTGAGCCACAGCCGCCCAATAATTGCTGTCAACAATTTTATCAAATTCTTCTTGCCTAAGAAAGCAAAAATGTTGTTAAACGTGGATTGATAGAAATATGATTGAAACCCAAATATTCTAGTTTCAGTCAATCATTTATTCTTTGAGGAACTGAACAATGAATCAGATAGAATTGTCTGCTCTTTTGCATGCAGAACAAGCCACAGACTGTAGATAATATCCATCTTTGTTCAAAATGAATTCAAATCTCAACAAAACAAAACATGACTCATTTTCAATCAACTTTATCAGTCAGAATATTGTTTGAACAACTTTATTCGTTGATTTAACCAGAGCTCATACAGAACTTTTGCAGATATAAGCAGGGTTTCTGTACTTTTGTCGCCTTTTATTAATAATGCATGCTCTGTGTAAGATCATATTGTTGTTCAGGTGTTCTAGAAACACAGGTTGGCAGGGCGTCCTTTCAACCTGTGTCCCCCTGAGCCCTGAAGATCCACCGTATAAAAACTCAGCCCTGCTGTAACTCATTTTGTATGATTCTCCCTCTTTTCTTTTGCACTGTCCATTTGTATTCTGTGTGCGTGTGAGTGCCGGCAGTGACAGCTATTTAGCATTATATTTGAATGCCTTTAAAAGGACCTCTTCAAAGCAGCATAGGCATGGTAACAGGGAAGAGAACAAATAGCAGATGGTGTTGGAACTCTACGTTCACATCAGGGGGTGATGCTAATGTTCATCATTCATTAATACTGGAGACAATAATTTGATAAAAAAAAAACAGAACACATTGCACATCTTTTTTCTTCTTCGTGAGTTATTCCATGCACTGCGGGCTGCACAAGACAAGATTAATATGTGTGTAGTATGATCGAAAGAGGTCGATGATTATGGATGCAAGGAGGGAAGGTCTCTTAGCTAAAGAGGTCATTATCTGCTGTGTACTCTGAAGAGATGAAAGGATGGACTGTGAATAACTATCAGTCTGTAAACACACAAATCAATTTATGAGAACGAGTAATTGACGAGGCTTCGGTTCTTAACCACATCATTTTCATAGCTGCTGATGTGCCTTACACAGGCAGTCATACATAATACTAAGGTCGAAGTCAAGTCTTTAACTCGTAAAGATGAATTAAGCTATCGTCTGACAACATTATAGCATCTGGGAAGGACTGCCAATATTTGGGGGCTTCCTGTATTAGCCAGTGGTTATTGATAAAAGACTTCCGCCCAAGACTTTTGTGTCTGATATGTGCCATCGTTACAGTCTGACAAGCCACTTGAGAAACGAGAATGGTGTTGAAGTTGAGAGACAATGTTGAAGAGCGTATTGTTGTTTTCACTTGCATGCTAATATCTGTTTAAAGAGATCATTTAAAGCTAACCTTCGTTACAGCCGTTGGATTCAACCTCTTTTTCTCTCCTCCCGATTGTTTTCATGTTCATGACCAACGCCTGCTGAGACGCAAGTGGATGATAATTGGATAATTGGATTGGCTGAACAAACACACAGAGATCAGAGCTAGAAAAACAGCTTCCATGTTAAGAGTAGAGCTAACTACTGTCTGAGTGGCTTTGTTAGCAATTTATTCCATGTCCATATTGAGGTCAGTTTAAGACACCTCCTGCCTCATCGTGAAACTCTGATATCTAATCAATAAACAATCTGTGACTGGATCTGCACTACCAATCCCCATCTATCTCTCACTGATCTCTCTTTGAATCGTTCTCTGAATTTACCAGCCACTGCCTGCATGCTGAATGAGGCAGCAGAGTGATACCTCCTCACACATCCGAATACAGGATTTGGAATTCTTCATCTTCAATATTTACACCAATAACTCTTATAAATACCAATACTAATCAGTACTTTAGTAGACATAACTCTGTTGTTTTGTTATTTGGTGCAATAAAATGAATAATATCGGAATCAGAAATACTTTTTACGATTTTTAATTGTTGGTTTTATATCTTGCCAAAGCTTCTGCTTGTTTCTGTTTGACTGATGTCTACAGAAAAAAGTTAGAACTACATATAAGTGATGCCATGCGAGTTCTGAGTTAGAAAAACTCAATTTGATTTTTTTAAGGTTTGGTTTTTGGCTTTTTTGCCTTTATTTAGAGATAGGACAATGGATTGAGTCAGAAAAGGAGGCGAAAGAGAAAAGGGAATGACATGCGGACAAGGAGCCACAGGTTGAATTAGCGCCCGGGCCGCCCGCTTGATACGTGGGGCGTGCTCATTAACCACTAGGCTACTGGTGCCCCTGCACTTGGGTTTTTAGCTGCGACATGTTACACAGTGCAATGTAGGAGCAACAGCATGAAGACTGTAAAGTTAACAAACCAAGTCTTGATTGACCACCCTCTTGCAGGTTAAGCAAAAGACTCATGCATGCTGTTTTGGGACTTAAGTGGCGATGGACTCAATGAAAAGCTGCAGCAGCTAATCAAGTTTCAGTATCTACTAATCTTGAACTGATACAACTTAAACACCTGTCTTGAAAACCTATCCAAATGGACTGAAGGTCTCTCTGTGCTGCCTCATATTTGTTTTCCACACCAGTGACTGGAAAAAACGCACACTCTGAGAACTTTTTCTCATTGTTTTTGTTCAGAAAGGCTCATTGTTCTGCATCATCCACGTCTCCTGACCTTATCTCTGTTCTTGCCAAATGGACAAAGCAACAATACAGTCATGCATCCTGTCGAGAAGTGCCTAACATTATTGGATTGTTGGACTCGCCACCTGAGATTGAGTGCAGAGATCTCATTTTGTTTGCTGTGTTCTTTTGTTTCTCTGTCTCTCTCTCTTTATCACTTGTTTTCTCTCTTTTCTTTTTAACCCCCCCCCCCCCATCTCCTCTGACTGCCCTCTCCCCTTCATCTAATCCCTCCTCTTTCTCTCTCTTCTCTCGCTTTATATAAACCTGTGTCGCTAAGCAGTGGGAGGTTCAGTCACAGGCATAATTCAGAGGTCATTTTTCAAGTGCAGCTGCTAATTAACAGAAATGGGATGAATCATTTCAAAGCGAGACAAAATTCAGCCCTCCATTTCATCCTGTTGTTTTTTTTCCTTCCTCTTGCCTGGTGTTGCCTCTCTTAAAAGTACTCCAAAAATACTTGATCACTTCTATTTCCATGGACACAGACACTGCTAGCACACTGGATTAGCATGTTCTGAAGAGCAAATGACACTCGAACAAATCCATCCAATTGTATCGTGCTAGAAATGACATTAATTTCACATGTAGAGTCTTTGCTGCTTTCTCCATTTTTCAAACTGACTGACCTCGGTGTGTAGTTCTCTGTGACTCAGTTTGCTTCCCACATGTCGAGTTTCATAAAGATAAACATTAGATCTATTTACCATAATGCTCCTAATAGACAACAGAGACAGCATCCAATCATGAGTATACCAATCACATAGCTTAATTTACAGCCATAGAAAAAGATGTTCTGCTTTGTTTTATTTTTCTAATGATGACATTTAAAAACGGATGTAATTTAAAAGCACACCATTAAAATGGTTGATAGTAAAGAGTACTTTTAAAAAATAATACATTACTTACCATTTTGTGAGGCTGTAATGTCAGTCCTTAATTTCAAAAGAAAATATTAAACTTTGATAATGCTACTTTAATATAAGGTTTAGTCGTACGAATATGATGATATCATAACATTTTATTTTGTCCAAAGGGTTCAACTTTAAAATCTTTCATTTTCTCCACCCATTTAACAAGGTTTGATTACCATACAGGCAAAGGGGGGCAACTGGGACCCCTTAGGTCCTATATTCATTCACTGTGAATTGGACTGTGTTAACTTTATACAACTGCAAAGCTTTCTGCAAAATGTATTTTCTTCCTCGGTGGTGAAAAGGTTCTACGTCAACATTGACATGGTTACTATTCTTACTGTAAGTAGTTTTTAAATGGTTATAGAATGGACTGAACTTAAGCAAACAGCAAAGGGTGAGTTAGTTAGTTCATAAAAAAACAGCAGGATGAAAGTTTTTTTTTGTAAGAAAAACACTGCTCACACACATTTACAGGACACGTTCAGCAAAGAGATCAGGGGCATAATTCAACACAAACTAAAGGTAACTCACAGAAGCTTGAGATTGTCAGTATAATTATTAACAGTTCTTTATTCAGTGGCCGTCTCTCTTTACAAATTGGAGATGTTTAAGCTCCTGTGAGGAGTTTTTCATGTGTTATGAAACAGACTGAAATCAGCACTGATGCTTCTTAATGAGCTACAAAGGCAGACAGGACCGTGAGCATAAAGGTTGATCATTTTCATACAGTTATATTTAATGCCTAACAAGGGGTATCAAGGCAAAATGCTGCATTAAAAGCCCTTTTTAATCTTCCAAAGCAACGATTCTCAATACGTTTGACTGCCTTTTAGAGTTTTATCCACAAGGGTGGCTGTAATCGACTCAAACAAGAAGTTTCTTTACATTTTGTTTCTTATTGTTCTATTTATTGATTATTTTATAGATTTGGTACGTCTTTGTACATATCGACTTACCTTAGATGTGAATAGAGATGCATTTGCATCGTTGGACACTCCCTCAGGCTTTCTTGAAAGTTGAACAGATATTCCAAGAATCTGAACAAGTCGCCAATCCGCCACATAGCCTACAATTCTGTGTAGAAAGATAGTACTGTTCACCTAACTGCACTTGTGCTGTAACAGGAAAGTAGAGCATTCAACAAGCAAAAGATTTATGGTATAATTAAATCTCCCCCAAGGCTAAAATAGCTCTTACTGTGTAGGTTTCAGCAATAATCACATAGGATGCAATTGTACTTGAAGTGCATGGTACACAGCTGGTTTTAGTGTTAGCAATGATTGCGCATACACAATAGAAATGAGTGAAACACTTGTGAAAATTGATAAGAAGAGAGACTTTAAAATGCAAAAAAGGTGGCTTCTGTTGGGTCACATTACCTACAGCGGTAGTGAACTTCTAATCAATAATTAAGGCTTGAGAGAACCCATCCTCATCCCATACCTTTTTAGAGAGACTTCAGTGAATGACAGGCATAAGTAAGTCTGTGCGTGTGTGTGTGTGTGTGTGTGTGTGTGTGTGTGTGTGTGTGTGTGTGTGTGTGTGTGTGTGTGTGTGTGTGTGTGTGTGTGTGCATGTGTGTGTGTGTGCATATGAATATGGTAAAAGCAGAGGTGTCTCGTTACAGGTGATGATATTGCAGCCTAGATTGATGTCATAGTTCTGCCACCGCCGAGGAATCAATGACATGGCTGCCGGCACGAATCAGGCTCACAGCTGCCATGAGGATGAAATGCAGCTCGAGGTTTGGATTGGAGACAGGTGGATGGATAGTTTTGAACAAAATTAAACAATAATTGGACGGTGGATAGACTGGAAATGTTTATTTATTTCAATGTGTGACAAAGAGAGTAAAAGAAAAAGGTAAAAGAAGAGTTTGTGAAGGAGGAATGAGGTTCTTGCGAGATGATAGAGAGCGAGGAAAGGAAGTGTTTTGGTGAGAAACGAGGAAGGGCTGGAAACATAAACACAAAAGGCATTCAGTCAAACTGGAATTAACTGGAATTGCACTTTGTGTTCCTTGGGAATAAAACAAGTCGGAAAACAAATGGGAGAAGTTTGTATTTAAAAAATGTCGGTTTCATTATTGAGCCCGCATGTTTGAAATGGATTCCTCAGATTCTGTGGAGTAAATAGTGACAAATAGGGGAAAACTACTTAAGACATGGTACTATGAAAAGTATGAAATCATAAATATTTCTTCATTAACCTTTGCCAGGCTGCATCAGTCTGGGTAATTATTTGGAGACACTGGATATTTCCCCAAAAGTCCATTGTCTTACCCTCTTAATAATGATTAAAAAAAGGAGTAACAATTAAAAAGGCCTACAAAAGTTAACAACTACATCTGGTTTTAGCTTGACTCAACATTTTTTAGCAATTTATTTTTCCTGGTGCAGAATAGTTTTTTTGCTTAATCTCTGGATTTTTCATTACACTAAATTCCTCACAAGACTAATTTACTATCAGACTGGATATATCATCCCCACTTACACTCTTAAAGTAAACTCACCACCATGCAAAAGTATATACCTAAAGACTTTACACTTGGGATGCAGCCAGAGACTAAACAAGTCATAAAGCAGTCCCTTTTTTCTTCTCCCTTCACACACTAGCTCACGCTCTCACGGTCACCTCAAAATGTGTGGAGGTCGATGTTAATGGCATCAAGGAATAAAAACAGTGTCTGTTGTTATTCCAAGAAATCTCTCCCTGTCACTTGCCTCTGCTATAGACCTCATTTACGAGTCCCTTCAGCAAAGTAATTCAGAGTCAAATTTGAAGGACAGATAACTTTGCATATGAAGCCTGGTAAATAATGCTGACGTAAGTAACCTTGTTTGGGGTGTGGTTAATGAGATAATGAAACAGTAATATTTTCAAAGTAGAATTCATTCATTTTTTTCAGTGTATTGCAAAATGACATTACAATTTTAAAGGCAGTGTTACAATATTTTCATCACATGTCCATCCGATGCTAATCAAGTTTTGCATCATCATGCAGTGGCTGTTTAAAGGTGACTGTGACTCATGAACAGTGGCGCTGCCAGTCGTAATCCTGTACGCACTGTGCGTACATTTTATAACTGGTGCAATTTTTCTCTATGAAAACAAAACTGTGAAAACAGCATATCGTGTGTTTACTTCTTTTTCCTTTTTTTCCTCTTCTCTGTTCCTGAGCTGCAGTCTATGGCTGCGTCCACTCACCAACGTCATGACGCTAATACATTTTTTATTTTATTTCATTTTTTATTAAATAAAGACAAGCAACATCCACATGACACAATTTGACAAACAAACGCTAATACATTTAAGGCATATGATTGGTGTTACTTAACTTTTAATAGAAACGGTCAAGGGTTATTATATTATTACATTTCTGTTGCTGAACCGGGAAGTTAGCTATGTTGAATTAAGTTTATTGTGTGTTGGCAACTGCAGTAGGCTACATTGCTCCCATTAGACCCATTTTTTGGCTACTTGTGACTAATCTGAGTCTTGGTAGCATGGGTGTGCATGCTGGCTTTCTCTCTCTCTCTCTCTCTCTCTCTCTCTCTCTCTCTCTCTCTTCTCTCTCTCAGTCACAGTGATCATATGTGCTTGGGAACCTAGAAGATAAAGGTGGTTCTTGTGCATACTATGAAACATAATCCTCCATTACTTCTGTAAAGTAGTGTACTTAATAAGCTAAATCAGCTAAACTAAGTTTAAGTCACCTTTAAGTGACATCTAATACATCTTACATCTTCACTTCTTAGATATGAATGCAGCTTCATTGATACAGCTAACAATTACTTGCAGCTAATAGCCTAGCTTAAAATTGGCCTTTATTGATCTCTACCTAAACAAACCCTGTAATGTCAGCACTTACGTCTTTCAGAGTGATGTAATGTAAATATCTGAGTGTGCAGAAATGTAAAAGAAGTCAAACAACTCATATTGTTGTTGGAATCACTATTTTCAAATACATCACTGAGGCTCTGGCTAGCATTTCTCTCTGATTTACGATATGACGGGTAACTTGTGTTCTACCATAGTCTCCCAGGGTGAATCAGATTGAATAAACACACTGGAGTAAAGCCAGGGGATTCAGTGGTTTGTGACTGTCAAACAATGTGCCAAATGTCTCTGTGTACCTGTTTCACAGAGACGGGGCACTGAAGAAAAGATGTTATATCATCACATACTGCAAATGTAAATATAATGGGAAAACAATAGGGGCCATGAAAACAGGTGCAGTTGATTAGAGACAATAAGGCGTTTTCTTAGTTTAATTGGAGAAATGATAAATAGAAGAACTTATAAAGGAAAGAAGTACCTTCATAGCCACCCACTTACTGGATTATCTATTGTACTTACATACTTGGGCAAACTTGTTCATTTTTTAATCCAATTACTGTATTTTAACCACAAGCTATACAGTGATTAAAAAAAGCTGCTCACTGTGGATCTCATTCAATGAAAAAGCTGCTGATAGCAGTAGCGTGGGTCTGTGCCAGCAGAGTTTAAAGTTTAGAGTTCTGCAGGCGGTTATCAGGTGAATAAGAGGCAAAGCCACAGAGGGGAAGGTAGTCATGGGAGCGACTTCTGCAAAAGTCATTTTGGCAGGTAGCAAAACACTTTCTGCTGAGCAAGGCCGAAAAGTTTTGGATGAAGAAGAGACGAGCAGACATGCATCACAATTCAGTTGTACAATTCTATGGGGAGACAAACTAATCGCTCCTCCAGCTTTAGGTCCAGCACCAGAGGAGGTGCAAAGTATTATAATAAATGATATAAGCAGAGGGTTTGAGTGAAGGACATTCAGCCTACTGCTGGTATGGGCAAAATGTGATTCTAGGATTGGATGAAGGAGTGTTTTTCTAGAAAGAAAGTAGATGTTTTGTGATAGATATAAATATGAGTCTACGTAAAAAAAAAACACCCACAAAATTCAAATGACATACAGTTTATCTTAAGTTTTTTTACTACATTGATTAAGTGTTGAACTTCCATAAAGTCAAAGAAGTCAAAGAGAAAGACTACTGTATGAAAAAACGGTCAAAATATAGAGCCAGATATCCTGATAATGTGAGTGAAGCTGAAATCTTGAAATCCTCCTTTTTTGGGAATGGCTGCTCAGGAGGTAGAGATCCTTCACTATTTGTATGATCACGTTTCAAACCCCCAGAAGCTGGTGCACTGGTCAAAGTGGCAAGATACTGAACCCCAATCGTTCCAAAGGGCACAACCATCAATGTTTGAGTGTGAATGTTAATTAGAGTAGGAGGAGCAGCTAACTTGCATGGCAGCTTTTATTAACCAGTGTGTGAATGGGCTAAAGTTGTTTTGTAAAGCGTTTTGATTGGTCAAAAGAACAGAAAGCCACTATACAAATGAAGTCCATTTCACATATTGCAATTGGATATGATCTTTCATTTATTTCCACTGAACTCCTGCACACTTCTTTCAAACCCCAGAACACATTTTATTACTTAGGTTACCTTTTAAAAATCTTAACCCACTTAAGATTACCCTGATGACATCATCGGACTTATTTATATTAAAACTTTCCGTAGCTCCTTTTTAACCAAGAACAGAAAATGAACTTAATGTGTAAAATTTAAGGACCGATTTATGTATGTATAATTAAGATACAGATACAGAAATACTGTATCATAGACCAACCTCCTCCTACATGTAGGTTACCAGATACTGAATACAGATTCAAATTGTTAAAAGCCTGCTCGGTGAGGTTTTGGCCAAATCAAATATATAGCTTTGAACAAAAGCAAAATGAAGTAGATGTTAACAACAACAAAACTTCTACTTTTGCTTTCATAGGAAGTTGGAAACCTGGTCTCCTGGGTGAAGGTTCAGTGTTGTTTGGTCTATCCAATTGCCCCTGACTGCTGTCCCAGATGGACTTTCTTGGTTTTTCTGCTACACCATCAAGAGCACAACCTCTGTGGAAATGTTGATATTACAGAAAGTAGAAAACCTGAAGTGTCTAAAGTGGACGTTAAAGAAAGGGTATCTTCTTTGTGATGCATTTAGATGTAACAACTTGTAAATGAGAATGGACTGCACACAGTACTTTACATTGTACACGATCCTGGTCAAATGAAGGTGCTTCTAAAACTTGCACGTGGTGTTCACACACTAGTGCATTAACATGTTCACAAAACACAGGATACATTTTAATAAAGCTGTTACAATGCACATTACAGATACAAAAATCTTTATTGTACGTGTGTCCAGTTTTCAGCAGGTTAGTCTCTCCATACTGTTGTCATTGAGGAGAACAATGACATCATACAGCTCATGAAAGAGATGTAATTATACGATTTCAATCTTCACATTTTGGATAGATTTGTCATTGTTTAAGCTGTCTCAATTAAAGCGAGATACGACAAACTGGTGTTTTCCTCAGTCAAATGCTGATCTTCAGCTCAGAGGGTTGGAAGCGCAGCACAAACATGCAATCTGGTTATGGAAACTGAAGTCTTTGATAGTGATCCCCATGGACGGCATCAGCCTGAATTCTGCGATGGGCTTGTGTGAAGCCCGACAGAAGGCTACTACTGCAGGGTCAAAGCTACACTGGGAGACAACACGTGCTGAATACATTTGAAAAACACTATGCTTTGATATTCAGATCAGCCAGCTCTCCGTTGGGAAGAGCCTGAGTATAATTATCCAAGGGAGGGAGCTCGTATGTATGAAAATGCATGTTGAGTTTCTGCACTGACTAAAGCTGTAGTGAAGATCCCTATTTTGTTTCCTTTCACTTCCTCTCTTTTCGTACTGCACCTCCTTTAGTACACTTCCTGGTTTCTCCCTTTCTCCCCTCCCCCTTGATTGGTTGCTGGTTGCACTCTGTCACTGATTAGTTAGATTGAATTCACCTGTTCACTGCTTATCTAAGACAGCACTCCATTGCACTCACGTTCGGAAAAAAGGCTCAAGGAAAAAGGGTACCGCAAAAAATATAAATGTTTGCTTTTCATCTTTTCAATACAGTCACAAACCTTTCCTTTTCCTTTGAACCCTTCTTAACAAATGCATACAAGGATGATGCAATCCAGCAGCTCAAATCTCACTTAATGACCATGCTCAGCTGTATACAGTTGATCATACATACATGGGACACTGGTAGAAGTTAATATGAAAATGATGCTGGTAATAAAGAAGCACACTATTTTTTTCTTGTCTTCAAAACAAATTAGCAAATTAGTTTCAATATCCCCTGCAGAAAGCAGCCAACCCATGTTAGAGTGCTATCTTTTTTCCATGATCATTTCCATGATTAAGAAATTAATGAGCTTGTGTAACTTCTGTGTTTCACATCAATCAGGGATCACACAGAAGAAGAAAAAAACATGCTGGTATCTTTTCAATGCCTTAAAAATGAACTAACTTGGAAAGTAGATGGTAGATAAAACATTCTGGACCCAACCTTTAATTTGTTTTATTATTTTCTATCTGTAGATTTAATCATTGCACAAAAGTCATTTTCAACAGAGCAAGGATATTATAACCCGAAGGTTGTATAGGGTTTGTCCTCTTATTTAATCAGATGATAGAACAGCCATGATTTTAATTATTGATAATTAACCTCATGAAATATGGTCCCTTCACCCATCCCCTGTCTTTTAAATATCTCTGTCTTTTCCGTGCATCAACTGATGCATTTCTTTTTTTAATATAACTGATCTATCCTTCCTTAGCTTACAGTTTTGAATTGATTTTAATTTTAAAAACCTTTAAAAAATAGTCTTAAGGCAAACCAGAAATGTGACAGAACTGGGTAACACTTTACTTTACAGGTCCGCAAATTTCGTCGTAATTAGGTGATAATTAGACAATAATTACCCCTGAATTTCATGACAATTGGGTGAAAATTAGCACTTAACTTATTTGAAATAATGGCCGAATTTAATTGTAAGCAATAATGATTACAGCTTTTGGTAATAAATGACTGAGATCAGCTTTATATGATTAACCAAAAAAAGATTAACAGTGGAACTCCTATAAAACTAAATGAACTCAGCTGTCATTCTAACTCAGACATTTATTAATGAATCCTAAATCACATCAGCTGCTGTTGTTCACAAAGTCATACTGAAGATATTCTATGATTTTCTTCATGAAATTAATTATTTCAAAGAAGTTACGTGATAATTTTCACTCAATTGTCATGAAATTGGGGGGTAATTTCAAAGAAATAATAACAAAGTTTGTCTAATTATCGTCTAATTATCACCTAATTGCGACGAAATTTGCCGACCTGTAAAGTAAAGTGTTACCCAGAATTGACCTAGATGTTTTGCACTGTGTTCTTTTTTTCTTTTGTAAATTGCTCTGTCTCCATCAAATAAACACATTCATATATTTATTATTGTTTGTTTGAAAACCAGTCCAAACTGTACCCCGCCTCTCGCCCAATGACAGCTGGGATTGGCTCTAGCCCCCCGTGACCCCAAATGGGGAAAAAGCGGTACAGATAATGGATGGATGGATGGATGGACAGATTTTTTGTTACTGTACAACCTTTAACTAATAAACAAGATAACCCCCATTTCTTATAGTACTCAATCTAATCATCAAATACTGTACATGCACTGGGCATGATTTTAAATGTTCCAACACAGCTGCATAATCAGATCCATGTTGTATTGAGCTGAAAGGTATATCTGCACTGGGCGATGTCTCTGCTTCTGCATACAGTCCTGTAATGTCAGCTCATATCAGTCACATCATGCCCCGGCTCTCATGTTCCCAGTCTAATTTCCATTGTCTGACCTAGCCGCCCTCCACTTGAAAGGCTGATGGTGGAGATGTTGCTCCTCTCCTTCTAGGATCTCAGTACAATCCCCTTCAGACACTTAATCACTCCAACATCATCAGTGACAAGACAGGGATTTGACTGACAGCTCTTCGTATATACATTAGAGAGATCTTTTTTTTCTTTCAGATATCAATTCTGATACCTAGACTTGGTGAACCCAAACCCATCTGATGCTGCTGCAATTATGAATAAACATAACATCAGCAGAATTTCGGTGGAAAAACATTGATTGCTGACATTTTGTTAGCTTTGCCTAACATCACACTCTCTGCTAGCTGTTGTTTGTTATTGTCACATAATTGGATTATTGTATATGCAGTATGCTCACAGACAGCACACACATGAATAAAACAAACATTGTGAACTCTTTTTTTTTTCTACATAAACACTCTTTTTAATCTACGCCCCTACATTGAGCATCCTCTCTTCACATACGCCTAATATTACACGTGTTGAATTCATAAGCATAGTGATCAGGCCTATGGCTCTCAGGCCGGCTTAGTGCCTCTTTATCCACCCTCAGCCGCATGCAGTGGCCTGCTGAGGTTTGTGATTGGCTTGACAGCTCCATTAGAAAAAGAGAAGGTGATTGCATTCTGTTTCAGCCCCACAGCATGCATGACTAACTAGGCTCAGCGAGGGTGAGGGGGGGAGAAACCCACTCGAGCTATGTTACATTGGGTTCATGTCAGTTTTAATACAAAGCTTTTGTGTAAGGATGGCTTACCTTTCACCACTGTCATAGAGACTGAGGTCGTGAACAAAAGGATCCACTATGTTAGCGTGCTGGAAGAAACCAGGTTACTTGAAGAAATAAAAAAAAGGCATTGAAGTGGCATTGAAGATGGCCACGAAAAAATCAGTCACTTAATCAATTTTAATGTATAAAGGGCCAAATCACAAGAAGTTATCTCATGACACTTTATATACAGAGCAGGTATAGACCCTTCTCTTGACCTCTATCATTTACAGATACTGAACTGTAGTCCCCATTGATTGGCTAGAAAACTTTGAATAAAGACAGACAGAACAATACAAAAAAAGAAAATACAAATTAATAGTAGCAAGGCCAATAATGAGAGTAAAAATATAACCACTGACTGCAATAAACACTAGTGTTGATATAAGTGTGATTGATAATAACAATTGTAGCAGTTGGAGCCAAGCGGGTCCATGGAAGCAGGCGCTGACACGAATCCACAGGAAAGTGTGAGAAAAGAGAACGCAAAAGCTTCTGGAAAGATATAGAATGAGCAACATGCACTGATTTGACACAAATGAGTCTAAGCAGAGAGAGCTTGGTGAGCCCATAGCAGCATAACTAGTGTCTGAGCCAAGAAAAATCTCAGCCAGCACTATCTATTACTCCACCAAAAGGTTTGAAGTCTACTCTTAAAAGTAGAAGGGGGTGCTATAAAAGTTTTTTGTTTGAATATGATTGTGTCCTATCATCTCTTGTTACATTTCCCATTCCTGCAGGAGGCATTTAAATTAAGAGAATTTGAGTTCTTTTGTGTTTGAATTAGGGAGAGAGAAAAACAAACTGCACTTGCTGTGATAATATCAGGAGCAGGGGAAATTGAGTTAGTAGGTAAACAAAATGATTTAACAAATGACTTTATAGCTGCCAATGTAAAAACAACACTAAATACAATAATCTTTGTGTTCAAACAAGCATCATCCAGAGCTGTTTATTTTAAGTACCCCTTTTTCTCAGGCACACCTACATACTCCTGCCAGGTTGAAGACATGATTTTCGTAGCCGACTTATTTTCATTTTCTGTTTATTTTAGTTTCAGTGTCCCTTTTAGCTTGTTTTTTTTATTTGAAGATGCATCACTATGAGCACTGTTTCTTCTAATTTCACAACACTTCTGTGAAAACTTCCTTGTCTGAAGTTGTTGACATACACACACAGACGAAAACAAACACACAAACAAAAAAAGAGTCTTTTTAAACTGGTTGCAGGTATTTGCATGGCTGGTACTATGTTCTTTATTTAAAACAGAGCTTTTATCTAAAGCCTGACACTGATGGAAATAACAAGGTTTCTAGTTAAAATTGGTTTTTGTACAAGCTAAAAATGTCCCTCAACTATACCTGGGGATTAGCCAGTATCCTATAAGGGGAACTCATGCCATTAAAAAGTGAATATTAACAGGATAAAGAGATCCTGGGCAACTTCTCTGGCCAAAACAGCTACAAATAAAACAAAAGCTTTCATTATATGAGTTCAACGGAGCTGAGTGTTTTAATATTTCCATTGGTATACATTTAGAGATCTCTGTGCACACGAGGAATCATTAACATGACATTGAAAGCGATCCGACAGACCCAGTTCACCCCTGCTACATTTGAAGCAAATTGGTTCAGAGGGCTATTTATTCTAATCTGGCTGTTGAACGCAAAGTGTCACCATCAGGATTAAACCCAAAGAAGACAGATGGAAATCTCCTCAGCATCCCTGAACACAAAGGGCTCAGAGCACGCACTGTCACTTTATGACATCTACATTTGGATGTAATATCTTTGATCTAGCCTGTGGAATGGTGCTGTTAATTTACTGCTTATAAATGTTGTCAAAGCCCACCGATTTCCTGCGGAAAATCAGTGAGTACAACAAGATTCATCAATAAATTATAACGCCATGCATGCACCAATCAAGGGATGTGTTTGACCTTCTTATTTTAGACAACAATATCCAAGCTTTTTGTGCAGGAATAGCAGGAGCGTCTTTTCCCTCACACATTTTCTTCTGTTTCTGGAAGTTTTCACGAGGCATTCTAAGTGAATACACATACTATCTTTTTACACAATGGCAGAGTGGTGCACATAGTGAGGCAGGCAGTCACTAACGATTGTGCAGGATGTTTGGAACAGCCAAGAGGCTAAGTGGAATTGTCTCTTTGTCACCAAGGACAGAAATACTTGCTGTTCAAAAGGTTAGCTAAGAGCTAAGTATCTGCATACACCTATGTAGTTGTGTATGTATAGAAGGCGTATGAAAACATATTTACAACACAGCAACAAAACAAAGAATGGGGAAGAACCTTGAATATTCTGTGCAAAGATCACGCATCTGTATACAGAACAAAGTATGTATGTAGCATGCCTTTCAGAATGACTGATCAGTAGTTCACTTAGGTACATGCCCTCTGTTTCTCTATCAGCAATAGGTGATAACAATATAGGGCTTTGGGGGCCTGTTTTATCTGCTTTTTAACAAGTCTGGCCAAAGCTCTGTCTGGAGGCCACACAAAATAAAATAAAACACGTAGACGTTTGTCCATCAAGAGCACTACGTTACATCACACATCATTGAAATTAAATTGTTCTCAAAAGTTGAATATTTTAATTTCCAAAATGATAATACATTTGTGAAGCATTATCAGGAACACGAGTTTCCGTTGAGATCAAAAAGACTACCCCCCAGGATTGCCAATGTGAGTCCTGTGTTTGAATGTAAAGAATTTTATTGGGGATTCTAAAAGCCTTGGACACAGCTGCCCTATAATGTTAGATAATGAATTCTATGTGTGGTCCCACCCAGCATCGTGAGTCTGGCCATGAGAAAAACTTAAATGAGTTTGGCATGGCCTCAGACACACTTGGCATTGAACGCTTGACTGCAAACTTCCGACAAACACGGGTTATGGTCTTGCTATGAAAAAGCAAGAAAAAAATGTAGATACCAAAACAGGACTAATGATCAGAACTGTTTATTACTGTTTAATATTAATTTATTTTAAGACATTTTCAGCCAAGTATTCTAGATTGCTTAATTGTTTTATGTTATTTATGTCAATACATTATTTCATATAATTAAATATAGACAATAGTTTTTGGACCTCAGCTTGTCCTTGTCCATTGCCTATACAGAATAACACTAGTTTGAGTTCACACCTTTTGGAGGCAATTACACGGCTGCCCTAATCTCATCAGTCAGAGAGACAGGCAGAGAGACAGCTGTTGGACTGTTTCAGTCTTATCTCTTGTGCTCGCTCTCCTCTTCTTCTCTGTCTTCCTCTCCTCCTCCGTCCTCCATCTTCCTCAGGCTGGGTGGCTGGCACGTCTGCTGACAGCAAGTCCTTGGCTCCATATTGATGCTCTTCCTTTCATAGAAAAGAGTGTTTGTGGACAATTATCAGAGCAGTGTGCGCGCCGGCATCTGACATTATTTGCCCTTCCTTTTCTTCGTCCTCTTTTCCTTCTTGCTTACAGTATGAGGCATAGGTCAATAAATGTCATCAGCTCTGTGACGGCACTAAGACATCTGCAAACAATTGAAATTAGATGTAAATCTGCGTCTCAGGTGGTCAATCCAACCTGTAAAAACCCCATGTTGACTGAATCACCAACATGACAACAGAAAATTCCTCGTATTTTGTGCACCGAGTCAGATTTTTTTTCTTCACCCATGTGTACTGAGTGGAATTTATTTCTGGGTCGGTTTTCTCTGTCCGAGTGACAGTTCCTTGGCAGTGTACAGTCCTGAGTGGTGTGTCAGCCATGTTTATTTTGGATGACAGATGCAATCTGCCCCTGCATCGGCTGACGGGTCAATCTATATCTCATTACTCTTTTCAAACAATATCATCCTAGCTCAGATTCACAAGAAATAATGATACAATCAATCCCAGTGAGATCATGTAGCAGCAAATATGCAGAAAGTAAACTTGTTATTTTCCTCTAATGCAGCAACTTTAAAAGAAATTAATTCTATTTCACACCCTTATGTGTTGACTTTTCATTTCAACTCATCCTCTACCCCTAAATCTTTCTCCTTCCCCTCTCTCTCTCTCTCTCTCTCTCTCTCTCTCTGCTACACTTTTTTCCAGGGCAGCGCTGAAGCCGGCTCTGCTTGTGTGATTTACTTTCTATTAGGGGATTAAAAATCAATTATGCAGGAAGCCATGCGTAGGCGTGATTATAGCTGCGCATGACGGCGCCATTCATCACAGGACCACTCATCTCTACAGCCGTTAGTTACACAACACACACCGGGACAGCCATCCTGTACTGTGAACTCTGCCCTCATCTTTTAACACATTGTAAACGGAGTAGGTCCAGCATGTAATAGACGATGAATGACTTAGCTTCTTTTGCAGTTTAAAGAGCTGTTTGTACCTCATAGTGAAAGAGGGGGGGATATATTATGTCTTTAAAAAAAAAGAATAAATTATGTGGGGGATTCATTAACATCCATCCCAGCTAAATGTATTATATCAATTACAGATCCATTTAGTGAGGAAAGAATAACACAGTGCCAAGCCTGACAAGGCCCCTTAACAGCAACGAAATGGCATAAGTAATAATCTTTCATATGAGCAATATTGTCAGGTGTCACTTTAGTGGTGACTTAACCCTTTGTGTGACAATCAGTGACAATGACCTCATCTTACCTGATGCTACCCGCTACTGTAAATCCCACCAGTATCAGCACTCTCTAATGTTCTATTATGTGTATTCAAAAAGTGCTCTGTTCACCATTTCATAACTAAGTGTGTCACAAAGTCATAATACACCACCACTACTCAACAAAAGTCATCCGTTCATATCTTATGCAAGCACTAATACTGAAGTATTTATGCAGAAGAAGAATATATAACAGAGAAAGTACTCATAACTTAGATACATATTAAAAGTTAGATATACAATGTCTTAGGATGAATATCACTGCTGGGGAGGGGGTCACATTAAAGAATCGAGTAAATGAAAACTGTAATAACAAATAACTAACTAGAAACAGGGCAATGCAGACTGAGGACGTGTACCTGTAATGCTTCACACATCATCGATATATGTGATTCATCACAATGAAGTTCTCAAAAAGTCTGCAACGAATTACAACATTTTCCAACTATAGTAGTGTGCACTCATTCTGACTCCTTTATATACTGTGGTTTAAGAATACAATATATATTTGTGGCATTGCCACCTTAGGAGAATCATCTGTCTCTACAAACAAAAGCTCATGAGCTCAAAACATTAAGGAACAATAACAGGTCTTAAGTTTATCAGAAAATGTTGGTTTTCATAATAGCTACATTTTGATATACAGAGCTTTAATCGGAAAGGAAGTGTAAACATTATTATTCTGTAACTTAACTAGTAACTAGTAATCTGCCAGACAGCACATATAAGATATAAAAGGTTCATGTACAAGTACCTCGAACTTGTAGCGCAGTGAAGCACAGCACATGAGAAATTGTTCTATAGTGACATTACAACCACAGTTTAATAAGGATCCAAGGCACAATGGGAGATACAGAATCACAGTGTCAAATGAGGTTCAATGAAATAAAGCACTTAAACACTTAAGTGAAGGGAGTCATTCTTGACCTTGGGATCTGAGATGAAATATTCTGAATTTATCAGCTTCAGTCAGTAAAATACTTTTTTTTTTAAATGTTAGGAAATATGTCAGAAGACAGTCACCATTAAATATGACATTATACCATAAAAAACACTAAGGCGTACTGTAATGGACCAATTTACCAATGTGTCGGTACAGTAAGTCCTTGACAATCAATCATTATTTGTATAACGCCAATTCATATGTTATATCGAGACGCTTTACAAAAAGCAGTAAAGAGACCTTAATCCTTGTTATTTAATATTTAAAAAAAGAGAGGGTAAAAGACCTTACTCATTGTTATATTACAAAAGACAGACCGAAGCAGTCCTACAGTAGTTCTACATGATTTGATTCATAATGGATTGATTATAATGTGTTTTAAACATAACGTCTCCATCTGTATACGTGTATACGTATAAAGCTAATAATCCTCAAACTCAAAGTTGTGTTTTATTGTTTTTCAGATAAACTCCCGTTGAATCCCAGCCATCCATATTCTACACAACCTTAATACAAAGTGGAACATTTTCTACATTTATTTCACTCCATTTCTGGCCTGCACAGATAACATGGAGGCACTGTGCGCTCTGTGTGTGTCTTCTCGAACAGGCTCAGATATTTCAGACATACTCATCTGTGATGGTTAGCACACAGTGGTGTGCTGGGGAGAAAACATCAATGCTGGGGATGCAGGCAGGACAAACAAGCTGGTGATAAAGGCTGTCTTTGTTGCAGGGCTGAGTCTGAACACCCCGGAGGACGATGCTCAGGAGAGGGGGAGGAGGACTGTACTGAACTCCATCTCAGACTACTCCTTTCGTCCTGCCCCTTTCTATCTTGTATCTTCTGCCTCGTCTCTCCAAGGTGCAACACAGAAACACAGATTTTTTTTCTCAACTTCTTCCTGTTCAAATGGATTTTGTCTATGCCACCGAGGAGAGAGGAAAGCTGAAAGACAGCGCAGCATGGTGCTAACATGTCCTGCTCTCTAACTTCTACCTACCCTCTGGAGTGTTCTATTAATACAGTTATTGGTTTACTGTTTTCTTTTGACATATTTCAGTACATTCCTTTGGAATAATAGTGCACACTAGCTTTCCTTCTTGATCTCTATGAATTCCTCCTCCCCCAAAAAAATGAACGTCTATAGTACGGACTGTTTGCAGGCTAAAGACATTTCAGTGTGGGCACATGCAAGTCCAGTTCACTTTGTGGCTATCTTTGCAAAATAGTACTTAGTTGTGTCTCCATTTTGACGTTGCAGGTGATCAAATTTACACAACGCAACATGCCAAAACCTAGGATGAATGGCCATGGCAACTTTTTAAACTGAGTGTTAAGCATATATCATTCCTTTATTTAAAGGGATACTTCACCCATTTGCATTAAGCTTTGTATCAGTAGTAAACTTGTGTTTTTATTGAATGGTCTTGCATCCAGCCCTCATTTCCCCCTGAGACGGGAAAAATCTGTATTTTCTTTTCTGAGATGCCTCCGCAATAGACGCAAAAATCGTCATATTGCGTCACTCGCGGAGGTTGTGGTTAGCAGGGTGAAACTACATTGCTAGTTCCTCATGTTTTCAACCACTGAAGCTACAGACCTATCACAGATCAGTGGGCGGGGCTTCACTGCCAGAATCGAAACTTAACATCCGCCATCTTGCTTGAAGGCTATGCTACCAGGCTCTATTTAGAAATCTAATATCTGCCGACAATGGTGAAAAAAGTATGTTTCAACTTCAAACTGATATGGATGAAGGGGATTTTGAAGGTCTTGTGCTTGAATCGGATGTTCGTGGCTCTTTCTATGAGCCGCCCGCAATATTGCTGCCAGGTGCCTTCTGCATACAGACAGCGGCTAAACAGGGACCCGGCTCAAGCTGGGTGTCTCTATGGATAACGCTAAGGACCGAGAATGAAGAAAAACGTATGTTTCAACTTCAAACTGATATGACTGAAGGGGATTTTGAAGGTCTTGTGCTTGAATCGGATGTTTGTGGTTCTTTCTATGAGCCGCAATATAGCGGCGAGCTGGCTGCTGAGTGCCGACAGACAGGCTAGCTAGCCTAGCTGGCTAGGTCCGCGGCTGTGAGAGAAAAGAAGGAGCCGGGGCAGACTTGTGTTGTCGGTGCTGTCACTGTTTGCCTATGGACACAGACATATAGTCTGTTTTCTTCCAGGAATTTCCAAGATGCCAATTCCTTATGGAAGAAATCTCTGAATCAGTTGTGGAAACTGCTGTATTATTATTATTAAATGTCAGCGAGTAATGCTGCATTGAGGTGCTGCTTCGGTGGTTTAAGTTTCCGAGTTGGGAAGTCATTCTTCCGACTTCCCAACTCGGAGAAATCTTATAGTCAAGTTATATTTAAGCAAAAAGTTGATGTGGAATACGTGCCTGAATAAAAAGTATGTTAACAAAACACAAAACCGACTTGAGCAGGTGTTTCATTTGCATTTTACAACTTGGAATCTCATTTTTCCGATACCACATGAATGCACCTCTCCTTCAGCGGGAGTGTCCTGCGGTGCTGTGCATTCTGGGAGATGTGTCTTTGCAGAGAAAAGGCAAAAATACACTTTTTGCCTTTTCTCGGTCAAGAAGGCACCAATTTCAAAATGTATTTCACATTTCTACTACATATATGACCCAATGTCACTACAGATTCATGTTTAAACGGGTGAAGTATCCCTTTAAATGTACCCCCACTTACAATTTGCATTTTAATACAAATGCAAAAAAAAGTTTTTGCAGTGAATACTTTGAGGTTAACAAATGCATTTTCAGAAAAGGCTCTACTCTTTGTAGAGCTCTTACATGCATAAAATCTTAGTTAAAAAGGGACTTAGCAAAAGCTTATGAAAGCACACCACCCCTGGAGGCCCAGGCTGCCCCCCTGGAAGGAGGTGCAGTGATGGATGGAACTCGGGCTGCAAACTGTGTCTACATTATTGCTTAGCATAGTAATAGGAAGTGCAAGGCTGCAAACGCTGTCGGATGCCCAAATTGTGGTTCACTTTACAGGTGGTAGCCAAACACCTGATAAATAATTCTGTGTTGTGAAGAATGAGTGATGTCAGTTGAATCATATAAGCACTATTCATTCAAATATTCATTGAAGGGATACAGAGAGAGGCTTTGTTATACAGCTCTACCTAAACCTTGATTTAAAGGGTTTGCTAGATTACTCATCTTAAACTGGAGTAGTATAAAGTTTTCCACAAGCAGACCTTTAAAATTTCAGCTTCATCCTTTTGTGCTGCTGAATGTTTGCCAGCAGCAAACAGGACCTGCTTTGAGTTTCTCTCAGAATTACTTGCCAACATTTTCACATCAATAACTGTGGTACATACGCAGTCATACTTTGACAGAGCCTCGGTCAATGTTTGTAGCTGTACAGTTTCTGATGTTACACACAAGCACACACACACACACACACACACACACGCATGCATTCCCAACCGTTTTTATGCCTGTAAGAGCCCAGACTTCAGGAGAAAGGCACGTCTGTTTACTCTGAAAGGTTCAAAGATAATTTACCTGGATTAGAGGAGCCATCTGTGCCTGCCATCCCAGATTGCTTTGGAGGTGTCTCAATAAATACTGAGCAGGGAGCATGGTAGGCAGTGCGATGGAAAGGCAGCGAGAGGTGTGCGCTAAAGCAGGGCTTAATGCCCCTTTTTACATCAATTACCACTGGGTGCACACTGTGTGACACCCTGCGACCTCTGCTCATCTCTTGATATGAAAGCTGGTTCTTTGTGTGACTTAACGCAGAAATTAAATAAAAGATTTTGGCTTTGCTCTAGGGAAATAAACTGTACTACAGCAGTGATGTTTTTTTTATTGTTGTTTTTGTCTTTCTCCAGTATTTTAAATTTCAAATGAAATACAGATTAGGAGGTTAGACTTTCAGCTTCAGGGGTGTTCAGATGCACAAACACTAGGGGGCTGTGATTTAAACACAGTCAAATAAACACCCTGAAATTACAGCAAAAGGTCAACACTTTAACATCAGAGTTTGAGCTTCATTTGGGACCTGACTGAGAACAGAGACTAAGAAACAGAACATTTTCACTGATCTAATATTCTGACTGCACTGATGATTCATTTTATAGAGATTCATCCTGTTTTTATCCATCTGGACAACTCTGACATACAAATAATGTAATACAGCTTTGAAAGGCAAACTGAAAAGGCCACATTAGGTCACATAGACCTATTGTTTGCTCATCTAAGTGCACACATAAATTTTTTCTGTGTAGTACAAAATAATTTCCACACCACATTTTGCGCTCATCTGTAGTGGTGAGCGTGAGCGCTATGAAGCTATATAACAACTCCCTAATGTAAACCTTTGTGTTAGGGATTATTTGAAGTAAATGTAGTCACTCCTAGAAATTCGTAGCCATTGGGAAAGTTGTAGTATTGTAAAAGAAAAAGAGAGAGAAAAGAAGCACAGAACCTGCCTAAGGTGATTCTATTGATTTTTCTAAAGGCTGCATCTGGTGCTTTCTAGAAACATGGTGAGGTGCAGAAAAACAACTCCTCCCTCTCTCTCTCTCTCAAACACACAACACCCCCAATCCACCTGCCTCCTACAAACCTACATTTAAGACAACTATTCTTACACACCCAGTTAATGAGTTGCACAGTCTTTACATTCTGATGCAAGTCCTTGAAGTTATCACTTAATGATGTCAAGACATGCACATGCCTGTGGACACACCCGGGGCCCAAACAGATACAGATCCCAACATCCTCATCAAGCATTAAAACTCAAATGGTCAAAACGACAGCTTTGCACTCTCAGCACTGTTCAGATTTAGATACCAGCCTGTATCTGGTTTTGTCTCACTCAATCGACTTTTCTGAGATAACATTTTCAGGAGAGTAGAGCAGCAGCGAGTAAAACCTTTTCTTCTGGAAATAAATTGTTGCCATCGTCCTCGCTGTGATGAGAGTGGGGAAGCTTGGACCTGAGAAGTCATATCTGAATTTTTTCCCCCAACTGCTGCAAAACAGTAAAATGAAACATCTGCCTCCATATTGATAGATGTAGAAAAAACTGCAGTCTTAGATGTCAGGTGCAGCATCTAAACTAGTTGTTGCTACTAATATAAGTCATATTTATCCCATTATTAAGCATTATAATATCTCACTTTTTATATAAAAGTGACATTGTAGATGTGCTGGACTAGCTTAGTTTGCGGGGAACCCCTTGTACAGTCCTTGTCACTCTGGTTGCCGGATTGACTCCGGATCCTGCTAATAAGTGCATGTTATCCCCCACTCTCTCTCCCCACATTTTTCCCTCAAGCTGCCCTTTCAAATAAAGACAAAACACCCCAAAAATGAATCTTTCAAAACATGCCAATACAGATGAACATGTTAATGCCGCAACTTGGAAGGAACAGCTCTCCCTCTCTCTTTTACACATACACACATACACATAGTTACACATACACCAGACATGTGGCACAAATCACTTCACACTCTCACACACACATGCAAAAACTAGGGAATGTTCCTTCGGTGAAGAAGCTATTGCTCACACCAAGTGCAATCTGTATAGTTGAAAAAATGACACTATAAATAGATGTAGAAGATGTATTAGGCTATACTTAAACACATCAGACTTATATTCTGTTGTGACATTGCATTCTTGCACTACAGGATTATCATTTCATCTCTGCAGTTCTTCAAAAAACAGCCATTATTCTGTCTTAATGTTTTGCAAATTGTCGACTCTCCTTGGAATGAAACAAAAAAAGTTTTGAGTTAGAACGCCTTACTGCTCCAGCGCGATTGCATGATGAAATACACTTTATTCTACATCAAAAGCATTGTACCCTTTTAACGGCAGAGTTGATCTTAAAGACGGCCATTTTCAACCTGGCTGTCAGGCAGGTGCTGAAAGATTTGAATGATTCATGAAACAATTTTTCTCTGCGTGTGAATGGAGTACTTATAGGAATGGAGCGTTTCACTCCTGGGTGATGCTTGAGGCTGCTCTTACAGCTGCTGCTGCTGCTGTACAGCACTTGTCCGGAGCAGATTTAGAGTCTTCTAGTCTGTAGTTTTACCTCTCACGCCACACAGATAACATTACCTGAAAGAATGTAGAGAGGGGAAAATTGGGTCAAATGCAGCCTGGCTCCGGTGAGGTCACACTTAAAGAGACTCCTGCTGTCTTTGTCTTCCTCTCCCACACACATTCCTCAAAGTTTTAACTTTGGCTGAGGTTATGAATCAGTTGCACGATCCATTTTAGTGTCACGTTACAGGACACACAAGCTAAAAACACACATGTAAAAGCTATTTTTTTCTTCTTTTGGATCTCTCCAAACACCTTTTCCCTGCTTCCTCCCTCCCTCACACACAGATTCTGACACACGCAGATAGCAACAGGGGAAAGGATAGATAATACATTTCCTGAGTAGCTGCAGCGAAAGTTATTTGTTATAATACATCTCTAATTTCAATATTTTCAAACCTTCCCAGAGATTTATTTGTCCCGCCTGATAGAGCATCCATCTCGGCCTCAGTGCTGGTCGGCCTCAGTTATGCCGGTGTCACATGATCGATGTTTTCCCCCGGCATCCCGACATCTTCTGGGGGTCACATGGGCCTCTGTCAAGCTTGGTTAATTTTGCACTCTCAGCTCCACAGCTATTAGCATATGAATATCCTCATAGCCATACATATTCTACGGCCATGCATGGGGATTTCAAAAAGTGGTCCTTTTTATAAAAAGGTAGTCTGAAAAGACCGGAGGGGACGAAGAGGGGAAGGAGTGGTTTCGGGGGTTTGGCAGGATGTTTTCACAGCTGTCATGGTGATGAATTAGGCTCTTATGATTCATCTGTATTTAAATGTAACATTACCAACGCCAGACAGTTAGGCCCAGCCCATTTTCAGTGGACCATGGCTGTCTAACAGCAAAGTATGTTGATTATATTAACCAGCATGGAAGGAGCAGATCCAAACCTGATTACATTATTAGTCCTATTAAAAAAGTAATTATGTTTGGAGTAAAAATGGTCACTCCCAACAGTCAAAACTTAGTAAAGCTATCAAGATATGCAAGATAAAAATAAAGTCTTGGGAACTTCACCATCATAGTCTTTGTGTTGCAGTGAATTTGAGGACGCTGAATGGGCACCTATAAAAGCTTCCTCATCCATTGACTCTGTGAGGACAAACACTCCTCCCATCTCTATTGTGTGTCTACATGCCAGCTTTTTAGAGCCAACTTAGCATTTAAGTGAGAGTCAGGCTCCCAACCCAGCCATTTAGTTCCCACACGACCTTGCCGAGATACAAAGGCGACCGCACCAAACAGCTGCCCACTGGGGCGACAGATTTACGTTGGCAAAATCAAACCTCTAAAACTCCCAACAGCTGACCTGAGTAGCGAGGAGAAATAAAAATCACAATGTGCATATTATGGCTCTTTTGAGGCTGTCGTCCGCTTCAGTTCAAGGCTCCAGCTGTCATTAGTGTACATAATAAGAGCTTTCCCATATGCTTCTGTCTGCAGATGTTATGATTGGGACATAACATGTTATGACTGCACATTCCCAAACAGTGTTACAGGTCAAGTGGGGGACAGACTTAGCAGGAGTGCCAAACAGAACAAGCTGCCTGCAAGAAAGACTTGAGGTTACTGCTGCTGACAGAAATCAGACGTGATCTGATGTTAACTGTGTTTGGCAGGCTAGAGTGACAGAGTGTCAGTGACACTGCTTTCCTGATTTTGGTCAGGTCAGTGGACGGCAAGGAGAAAAAACAAAGGTGTCATTAATTTCAAAAACATCTTGCTAGCAGTGGTGTATAAATTGGACATTTTTTGTGAATGGCTTATTTGCTTTTTTGCTAAGAACCTAATGAATCATCAACATCACTCTTTATGGCTAATGTGTTGCTAGAGCCAGCAGCTGGCTAGCTTAGCCTAGCTATTCAAGAACAAATAAAAAACAGTTATAGCTATGAGTTACAGTTAGTTTTTTTTGCTGTAAAATGAAGTCAATACATGTGCTGAAAAAAATGTCTTGGGCATGGACTTCAACTTAGCACTTGCCAAAAACTCATTCTTATACAGCTCAACCCATATCATCACTTCCATCACAAAAAGATGGCAGGATAGACAAAACAGTGGTCCACAAACCAATGCATGACATGAAAGTGGTCGCATCCGCAAAACTGTGCACCTGGTCAGGTATATTAGGGATATAAATCTGCATTAAAAAAATAAATAATTCTGAGCCATACTACTTCTTCCCTACCCAAGAGTTTCCGAGAGCTATTATTGTTGGTGCACCTGTTGCATAGACAATCAAGTCATTTGATATATTCCTTACAACATAGAAACTACCAAAGTAAAAAAAAACAAAAAAAAAAACATAAAAATCCCTTTTACAGAATGTAAACCTTGAGCTTGAATTAAACAGAGTAAAACACATAGCATTATTAATTGTAGGCAGGCTTTTGATTTTGAACTCTCTAAAGTCCTTGAGCATCACCTTCAAGTACATTCCCTTTTGAGGTTTACTCTGTTTTATCTCATTTCACATCACTTTTTTTCCTTCTACTTCTTTATGCCCCCACCGTGAGTTGGTCTGTTTCTCATTCTGGATAGTGTTTTCACTGTGACTCTCGTTGTTTCACTCTGTGCAGTTTTTGCTACCATAAAGCCATTTTTCAGGAGATTGTACCCGTGACTGACAGAATTGCATTGTGAAAGTGAGACTTATTGGGAAGTAATCTAGATGCTGATGATATCATCATTTTACAGACATTACATTTGTGATTACTACTTGTTTCATAAAGATAGGTTACAGTAGAAAATATGTCCATTGCCACTTTAAGACAATATTCTCTTTTCTCATTTCAGAATATTGAACCAGAATAATCAGACTTAACCAATTCCCTCAAGGCTATGTCCTGCTAATAAATTGCCAGTGCAATAAACATGTCCCTTCAACACTGATATACTGTATAATCTTTAATCTGATGCCAAAGCAATCTACTGGCCAATTTTATTAGCTTTATTTATTAAATTCCTCCTGGATCATCTTCTGACAGTTCCTTAAATCCAAACACCAGGAAATCCATCTGTTTTTCAGAGATTCAAAATCACCATGACATTGTTTATAACCCCAGGGCTATATTAATGTACAAGAAGACACTGTTTTCTTTTTTTTTGGAAAGGAGATGGTCAGACTTGGTCCTGAATTTATGTGTATGAATTTACACAAAGATTTAATTCAAAAAGCCATCTTAACGGGGCTGATTGAAGGGTCCGTGGAGATGGTCTTAGTTCCTCTTGGCTGGGCTGATAGGAGAAGGGGAGATAAGAACGCCAGACCTGACAATGATTAATGGGTTGCTATCGCTACCCGTCTCATGCAAACCAGACCAGCAGACACTGTGTAAATTATTAAAATATGTCTGAGAGCACTTTGTACGTTTCCGCTTCAGGCCCTTCTTGTTTTACTGTGTATTCATGACATCAGAAGAGGGAGAGTAGAAATAATTTGACAAGGATTTGGCAGGTGGAGGGTTTTTAAAGGACAGGAGCAGAGCGCAAGATGGGCCACATTTAAAAAAAGATCTGATTTAGATTCACAGATTCCACCATTTTCTCCCCACCTTGAATTTTCATTCAACCAAGTTGAACGCCAACATATTTTGACCTTGCCTTTTTTTTTTTGCTGCATACTTATTCATACCAATGTAAGCATTTCCTTCCTCTTCATGCTCTTTGGCTGGAGTTTGTTAGCTTCTCTTTCTGGCTGGGTGAGGTCCTGCCTTTAAACACCCAGATCTCTCCCTCCCCTCCCCGGCTGTCCCTGGGGAGTAAAGAGCGTGTGAAGATAGAAGAGGGAAGGGGGGGTCATAAGAAACTGAAATTAAAGCTTTGCAGCACTTCACTGCCTCTTCACTTAAATTAAATACATTCATGCATTTTGAAAAGGGAAAGAGCATTTTAATGAAAATGTATACAGTGTGGCAAATGTCTTTGTAATGCTCTGTTGATGAAGAATTGAAGATGGGTAGCGTGGAAAAACAGGATGATGTGTTTTGGAGGATAAACAGAATTGGTAAACATAACAGAGGTAAATAGTTTGGAATATGTGGCACCCTCATCAAAGCTAATGCCCTGCTGTGTAAATTTGCCAAAGTCTTTGTGCGTAATTGATTCGCGTAGACGATGATAAGCTGTGTTTTTGCGATAAGAGGATAGTTCGAGGACAATGTTGTTTGAGGAAAAATTTGAATTTAAGTATTGCAAGTATTGCATGCTGAGGACAAAAGTAAATGAATAACCACAAAGGAAGGATTGAACATCAAAATAATCAGACGTAATTTGAGCCAGTTATACTGATTCCAATTATTCTCTTCTTTTATTATTACAGTAATAATGCATCTGAAATCCCTGCATGAATTAATCTTGTTTCTAACACCTACTGTAGAGGTTAATGATATGAAGAGCTGCCTGTGTATTGTATACGTAATGACTAAGTGCTCTTGCAATCAACCTTTGCAGGCAAAAGGTGCAACTCCTGGTAAAGTCCAATGAGAAACATGTAACTTCCTATATAATGATCAACAAGCACAAAGACAGAATACATTTACAGCAGAATCGTTTATCTGGGAATAGGTTTCATTTGAAGTGATTCCCTAGTCTTCTCAACTCATTGCATCTTGCTGGAGAAAAAGTCTTCTGAGTTCTCTGGTATTTTCATTTGTATTGACAAAAATCAACATCAAGGGTCCACGGATGGCCTGGCGGTTATTTTGCGCGCGCAGGTGAAAGCACTTACTCATTGTTATGTTACAAAGACCCAGCGATAATCCATGATGAACGTAGCACTTGGCAACATTGAGCGAAGTTACAGTGGCAAGAAAAAACTTGCTTTTAAGAGGCAGAAATCTTGGGCAAAACCAGGCTCATGATGAACAGCCATCTGCCGAAACTGCACCAGGCTTGATAAATGGTAAAGGGGGGCGATGGGATAAGAAACAAAAAAACATAGGTGATTTCCAGATAGTGACTTGCAGTAATATGATGTGATTGCACAGAGAACCCCCTGGTCTGAACAGATGAGTCTTCAGCTGCTTTTTAAAAGTGTCCACAGAGGTCAAGGCTCTCAGTTCTGGGGGAAGACAGTTCCAGAGTTTAGGAGCCACAACCTCAAAGGCACAGTCCCCTTTGGTTTTTTTCCTTGTGCGAGGAACAACTAGCAGACCCTGGTCAGAGGACCTCAGGGACCTGCTGGTGTTATAAGGCCTCAGCAACTCAGCAACATAAGCTGGAGCTTGACCATGCAAGGCTCTAAACACAATAATAAGAACTTTGAACTGGATTCTAGAACTGACGGGGAGCCAGTGTAACGACCTAAGGATAGGTGTCACATGAGACCGTCTGGATGATCCTGTCAACAGCTTAGCAGCAGCATTCTGGACCACTTGTAGGCGGTTCACAGAAGTGACACTAAGACATGTGAACAGCGAATTACAATAGTCAAGCCTTGATGAAACAAAAACATGAACAATCATCTCTAGCTCAGCTCTGGACACGACAGGTCTGAGTTTCGCTATATTCCTTAGATGATAAAAGGATGAGCCGACCAAACTGTTCACATGCTGGTCTAGACTCAGAGCCTGACCCATTTGGACCCCTAAATTACGCAGGGCAGGTTGTGATGTCGAATAGTGTTTATTCATCAACAAAGACAAACAAACAATTAAGTCTTTGACAAAAAAACAATTTATTTCAATGGTAAATTCTTGATTTTTACAAAAAACAAGACACATTCAAGTCCACACAGCTATCTCTGCAAAGTGGAGCACATTCAACATTGTCTGTCTTCCCTTTCGTTGTTCCTTCTCCTGTCGATCATCCATAACTTGGGGCAGAGGCCGGCTGGTGTAATTATAAAGACAATCAAACATGTGGTGTGTTCCTCTTAAAATGTAACCTCTGTGCCTCTTAGCTGCTAAATTACAAAGTAAACAGAATAAATTAGAGCCTCAAAGGACCAGCAAATGTGATTGCAGGGATTTATTTGGTACTGTGTATCAGTTCTCATAATTGCTAATACTGGAGCAGCCGAGTGCTACATACAGATGTGTCTGTGATCAGATCCACCCTGAGACTTGAATCTCTCCTTGTAAAATAAAACAGGAGATGAATAAGCCAAGAGAATAGGGATTATTTGTATTTTCTCCATTGTAGCTTTATTAGGATCGTTATGAACTTGTCAAACAGAATAAAAAGTGTCATTTCTATCTGTGATTTTGATTTGACAGGTGCACACACAACGACATGAATGCAGATAGAATCAAACAGCAACATGCACCCAGGACTTGGATAGTAACTTATTAAGCTTTGTGTTATCAATTATTTACTAACAACTAGTTAAAGAAACATACTTGGCAGTGAATACTTGCTCTTCTTGACTTTCAGGTCTACACTAGGCTGGATGACTGGTACACTTTAGACCAAGTAGCAGCAGATGGCAGTGACATGTCTGCATAAGTCTGAGACCACAGAGAAAAACGTACATTACCACTGTTTAGTTGCAGCAGACTGCAGCTGCAGCATCTCACCCAGGAGGAAGTCAAAATACAGAGACAAACTGGTGGAAAAAAAAACATTTACAGACAATATGGACAGGTTGAACCCTTATATTAAGAGTTAAAACCACATGGATGGTACATTTTGAACCTAACCTCATCACAAGTGTGTTAATATTTGTTTTGGCATACAATGAAAAATGTTCCCATCAGACATCAAAGATTTCATAGGAGCATTGAATGAAAATAGTTGAGAATAGTTAGTATAAAATATGTTTCCCACAGGGTCAAATCATTAATGCTTAGAAAAAGCACCGACAGTCAGAGATAATGTTGATTTCTGAATGGGTAAATTGAACAAATATTGGAGTTAAGATGAGAAACAATATATATGGAATTTCCAATTATAAGCAAGCAACCAAAAGAAAAAGCCAGAAGTACAACCATTTACACAATAATTACTTAAAAATGTACTTGAAGTGCGGCACATATGATTCCAACATTTAAGAAGACTCATTTTGATAGTTTTTGTAAAGAAAATATCAGAACGATCAAGATGCAAAATTGAAACATAAAGAAAATCATTCCATTTAAATTCAAATATGATTAACCAAGGTCCCTCATGTTTTAACTACCGAGCACAATCTGTGTACAGGGCAGGAACCCACTGTTGTTGTTCTTGTCACAGCAAGGAGGTGAACTGCTTACATTAAGTCTGTTTTGTGACTTGTTAAGAGCCATTTAGTAAAACAAGTTTGGTGACGAGTTATCTGTCTTTACTCCTCTGTGATTTGTTGCACTGAGTTTTGTGAGCTGTTAGGTTGAGTGGGCGTCTGGAGCAGTTTTTGCTTTGGGTTAAAAAGTCTGAATTGAATCAAATATCCAAAAGAGCACAGCTTAAGCAAAAGTCAAACATCTGTATGTTAATACTGACCTCCTTTTCTTCCTCCCAATACTTGATGCTTTAATAGTAGTTGGTTTCCAGTTGCTACGGGCTAGTTTCGTAGTAAGTTTGGAAGTTGGGCCCTCACTGTTATTATAACTTCTTGAAGTGACAAATTGTATAGGCCAAGCAATATTTCAATCAGGAGAGACTTAATTATGAGTGAACACTTACTTGCATCCATCCATTATCTTCCACTTGGCCGAGTGCCAGGTCTTGATGGTAGCATGTTGACCCAGACGTCCCTCTTACCAGCAACGTTTTCCAGCTCCTCCTGGGGGATCCCAAGGCGTTCCCAGGCCAAAAGGGATAAATTAATCCCTCCAGCGAGTTCCGGGTCTACCTACTGGGTCTCCTTCGAGTTGGACGTGCCCGGATGACCTCCAGAGGAATGCATCCGGAAGGCATCCTGCCAGAATCCTGAACCACCTCAGCTGGCTCCTTTCTAAGCAAAAGACCAGCGGCTCTACTCCGAGCTCCCGCTGGACGTCCGAGCTCCTCACCCTTTCTCTAGGGCTGAGCCCAGCCACCTTTCTGAGAGAACTAATTTCAGCCACTTGTATCTGCTATCTCGTTCTTTCGGTCACTACCCTCAGTTCATGATGACCATAGGTGAGGGTTGGAACATAGATCGACTGGTAAATCAAGAGCTTTGCTCAGCATTTTACAATAGGGAAAGTAAATATGTAATGTCTTTGGCATTGAATGAACTGAAGTGAAAAACTGACAGCGGATGAAAGAGAGAGGATTTGAAAATCTGACAGCAGCAGGATGATTGGTTATTGGAGGTCGTGGTCAAATCTGGTTGGATAAGTAATTAAAGAGTTAACGCCCCTAGCCAGCTGGTCACCATAGTGGACAGAGAGAGAGGGAGAGACATGAATGAATGATGACTAATTAATAAATGTATGAATGAAACAGTTGTCTTGCTTGATTATAACAATGCCAATCAGGTATCAGGTATCTGAACATCAATGAGGTGTCAAATTTTGAAATTCTGTGTAACTTGTTGCTTTCTGAGTTTGGTAGCCATCCACGTATATGCATCGTTTCTTGTTGCCACTTGCTTGCCTTTGTTTTACATACAGTATCTTATTTAGTACCAGTTGTAGTTTTGAGCATCCTGATTATTTAGCTGTTAGGCATGCAAGAGCTTGTCAATTTCTTATTTTGCCTTTCTGATTTTTGATAGAGGGGATCTGGTACAGGGACGGCTGTGTTTGGGCTTCTCAGATGGGGATTTTGTGTTATTTTCTTAAGACCAGGGTGGTCTTGAATCATTTGAGATGACCTTCAATGAGTAGCAGTCATGTTTTAAGGAATGACACTGTATTGGTCAGAGAAAATGCATCCTTTATATTTTTAAATTTATGTTAACAGAACTTTTATGTTAGTTTTACAAATGTAACGGTGCCAAAGAAACTATTTCAGACCAATATGCTTCCAAATACCTTCCTACTATATTGGGAGGGATGGTTTTTAATATTAATACACTGTAACTTTTTAAACCTTCATATCTTGAAATTATAGAGTGTGGAAAACTGTAGGGATGGTGGATTTATTACAGAATAAATGACTATGTTTACGGTCTGGTCAGACTCTGCTGTGTAATTTCAATCAGCCAAACTTCCCCTATACAAAGCGCACCTCATTACCACTCACCTCTGTGGACACACTGTTTTGTTCCCTTGATTGGAGGGCCTCAGCTCCAATTAATATCTCAGAAGGCTGACATTTCAAACGAGGCTCCTTCCTCTCTTGTTTGGAGCACATCGCCTCATTTAATGAAGGTGCACAAATAGGAATTTCTGGTGTGGGAGACAAGAGGTGTTTTTGCTTTGATCTTTTTTTAATGTTGGCATATTCTGGCATATCAGCAGGTGTACTGAATGTGTTCTCTTTCAAAAATACTTGAACATGTTGATTTTTTAAAGATTTCTGTCATCTTTTTCAGTAATCAGATTGAAAGGTCTGACTTAATTACAAAGCATTGAGGGGGGAATTGCATGCATGTGTGTGTCTGTGTGTGTGCCTGTGTGTTTGAAAATGTGTGCAGCAGTGTTTAAGGATTTTCCTGAAATTGGGTCTTACCATATGCGTACCAGTCAGTGTTAATTTTCACACCATTTTCTAATTTAGTCATAGTCATTAGTCTCTTGACGAAAATGTCCTTTATATTTAGTCAGATATTAGTCATTTGTTATTGATTTAATTAAGTCAATTACTCAATTACTAAAATTGTCCTTTTAGTTGACGAAAATAGAAAATATTTTAGTCAACAAAATTGTCATGGAATTCTTTTTTGTTAAATACCCCTGCTTTAATAGGTATTGTGGAGTAACTAACTTACGGTAAAGTGGAACAATTAGCACTCGTTTCTAGGATACACATTGTAGATCACAATAAAGAGTTTGATTCCTCATTTGACCTGTTAAGCGGTTGTAGTTTGGATGTAAAAAATGTTTCCTGACATATTTGCTTCTCTGTAAGCTGCTACTGAATGCTTTAAATTTCCCTCTGGATCAATAAAGTATCTATCTATCAAAAACACGTAATCAGAACTCAAATCTGCTCATAATCTGTATCATTTGTTCTATTGGCGATTATTCAATAGTATGATACGATTGCCGTAACCCTGTAGTTCAGAAACAAAGAAGTAGGAATGCGCGGATCAGACGCAAGCTTTTATTTTGATAATCAGAAGCTCATGACGGTCCTGGGGGCGGGGCTTCACGTTACTGCAGGCAGAGGGCATGAGACGAGAGGCTGCAGGCTGCGGACATACTCTGTTGCACTCACCACACACGCACACCTTTGATGTATTACGCTGTGGTTTACAATGATTCTATAACAGCTGAGGGGGTTTAACACTTCTTTATCAAGGATGTGATAACCGCCACTTGTAATGTAGTTTTCGTTTCGTCACATTTTCGTCAATTAGATGATGAAGGAATATTATTTATGAAATCATCAAAAAGCAGAGTTTCGTCTCGTCATCGTCATAGTTGACTAATTTACAAAAACCTTCAACAACGAATATTTTCGTCATTTATTTCGTTGACGAGATTAACACTGGTACCATTGTAGCTCATGCTCTATTACTTTTATTCTTCAAATCTCATCCTTTCCCTATCCGTTATTAATCTGGATTCTTAATTTTACTTGGGTCAGAAATAAAAAAACACATTTTCTTACTTACTTTTATTGATATTACCAGGAGGTTCTTTGAGTAGTCTTTCACAAGGAGACATGGCCAAGACAACACACCAGTTAGCAGTTAGATTTGTGTTATTTTTTTGAGAATTTAAGGTTGACTTAAGTTTTTTTTAGTGACAATTAAAGTTGCTCAAAATAAATTTGAAGATATGTATTCCGTATAAGACAGTGTTGTCTGCATAAAGGCGGAATCGAGCAGTTTGCTAATTCTTTATGGTACTCTATGTTTCAATAAATGACAGCAAATGGAACCTAAATTGAACATTGGGGGTCCGCCTTCATTTGAAATCTCGAAAAAATTTGTAAAGTCATGCTAGCAAGTAACGCTAAGATACCATAAGGAAACTGCAATCAAACTGTCCAGTTTGAAAACGATATATACTTTGTTGCCCTGTCATGCATTTGTGTTGTATCACCTGTTGAAGTATGTTCCTCAGGCATGCTTCAGAGTTCCTGCGTGTTGGATGTGTGACCACTGCAGCGTGTGCCTGCTGTCAGCCCAGTCTTTCTTCAAATATGTAACCCTAAATATTGTCCATAAACTATCTTTATTCATATTTCTTGGCTTTATAATTGTTATAAAGATGCATTTTTTACAGCAAAGGGTGAAGAGGCATGTTAACAACTGAAAATCATAATCAATAAACGTAAATAAATTAAACATATTAATCACTCCTCACCTTTGTATGCATACATACAATACATACATACGATTATCGGAGACCCACCGAAACGTGCTTGAGGTGTGCTCAGTTTGAAAGCTCTGACTTGTTCAACATGCATGCCGAAATGAAAATGGAGCCTTCACACAGCTGACAACCAGCTAGTCTGAAACTGGGGTCAGTCATGTCGTGTTTTTTGGTCACACCTGACTAATAAACTTTTGCAAATCACAGACTGTCATTCTTTCTTATCTAACCTTGGCCAGAGCAAATAAAGTGGCCACCTGCCCAAAACATGACATCTCTGAACATAATAGGGGCAACACATGCCAATGTTTGCTTCCAAAATATGAAGTTACTGACAAGATGCACATTTAAAGGAAGACAGATATTGGTTACTGCACTTGTAATACACGATTTATGTGAATTACTTAGCTGACAGTAAAAAAAACAGCAATTCAAAGCTTCATCAGGTGAACAATCCCCCACCCCCTCCCCTCATTTTTTCTTCTTCCGTCAAGTCTACAATTAATTCAAATGTCATTAAACTAAAGAAATCGGCATAATCCGTTTTACAGAGAATTTAAAATTCCTGCCATTGAAGAATTTTCTTCATCTATATTTTAAAAGAAAAAAATTAAACAATTGACAGGGGCTGATTAAAATCATGATTGTTTTTTGATAAAGAACTGAGAATTATTTACAGATATTTGGGAGAGAAGAAGAGAGAGTCAGACCCTGTTTCTTATGCAGAGCTGACTCCCATCAGCTATCAGTCCGCATAACCCTTCTCTTTTTGAGGTGCAGTGGATTTCAAGCCAGCCACTATCTCTGTCTCTCATTCCCACAAAATGTAGCTCCAGCTGGCCACGCTGCTTTAGAGATGTCATGCCGGGTCATATGCGTGAAGCTATTTCCCTTCCCCCTCTCGCCAGACCCCACAGGTTGTTTAACATTTCAGACAGGGCCCTCGTGTTTCCTCGCAGCCGAGCACAAGGGCGCTTAGGGATGTCATCTCCTCAAAGCTAATTGCTGTGCCCTTCTCTTAACGAAACAAGCGCAGGAAATAAATAACTAATGTGCCCCTTGGTACGCTCATTAGCTTACTGCAAATTCGCTGTTCCACAACTTTTCTCGCTCTCGTCACCTCACTCAATCTCACTCAGCTTTCACTCCACACTTCCAACCCCTCTACCGCACACCCATCAAAACACACGTTTCTCCCATTCAGTCTACTTTATTCTTCGCCATTTTCCTGTGTCAGACTCTGTCTATCCTCTGCCAGGAGAGATCAACATAATGAGGATGTTTGAGAGTCCTGGCTTTGAAGAAGTCTGAACTAGTTAAAAACAAACATTTCCTCTCAGTAGAAAACAAGAGATCTGTTTTTTATCATTGCAGGGAATAAAAACAAGTCAGTTGGTGTGATTTGACACATTCTTTGATGCAGAATTTGAGTGGATGTTCATTGACTTGTCAGAGCAATGTGGCAAATAATGAAGTAACTAACGTTCACTGCAGCCACATCTGGACTATCTTTTAATGGATATTTTTAAATAATGCTGAATAGACATTATACTGACATGGACAGAGCACTTATGTACGGATTTGACACAGGGTAAGAACTATGATATAACTGGATGGCCTATATTGGAAATAATATTTTGAGAGATAGATGTCTTGTTCATGAGATAAAAACCAAAAAGAGAGTCCTGGGATTTGCCAAATATCCCTCTGAATCACATCCACGGCCATCTCTCATCCGTCTGTAACTAGATTTTATACTCATGGGAAAAGTTGAACAGATTGATTTAAAAAAAAAAAAAAGGATGAATCTTTGGAGTGAAGGCTGGCTTATTGAAGCTTAAGGGGATATGTGGTCATGCAGCTTAAAATGTATGTAGCTTATGTCTGCCTAAACCCACAAATAATAAGAGGATGTATCTTGAATAAACCTTGGAAAAGAGAAAATATTTGCTTTGTGCAACAGAACAAACCTAAGTTGCTCCGTTTACGACAGTACAGGCCAAAGGCAAACCGTCCTTGGCCAAGCTCAAACCTCAGGCTGCTGGAACATTAAATTTAGTTATCCATTAGTGAACTACAGTATGACAGAGACATCATTTATGAAATAGAAATGCACGCAAGCAAACCTTGATAAAACAAATAATACTATCCTTTTCCAAGTTATCTCTAACCCCTTTTTACGGACCTGTCCTGTTATAAAACAGTTCAGCTGCCTCGTTGTACTACTCGAGTAAGTTTAGCAAATGAAAATGTCAGCCCACATGCCATCACAAAGGCTAAAAGAAGATAAGAGAGAATTGCTAAAAGCACAAGTCCCATTGGAGCTTGTGTTCAAGTACAAAGGAGCATGTCTCTCTCAAACCCCTTTCCTTTGGGGGGCTGGAATAATGTTAATTTGCGACTGCATGCCAAAGCACAAAAGCACTCACATGTTTAGATACTGAGCATATGTGAATGCATGCATGCAAACACTCAGAATCACACAGCTCCCACAAGGGTTTAGCTAATGAATGACTGGCAGGGAGACACAAATCCCCATTAGTCCCTAATGACTTACTTTCATAAACATATAACCTGAGACTACGATGCAGAAAATTATTGATTTTCTGAAGAGAAAATATCTTTGGAATGAATCCTGTTGTCCGTGCTGTGACGCTACAGACTAAGTAATGTTCTATTTAGCTATACAACAAGTAACCTGCATTCAGTGGCAATGACAAAGAGGAATGTTCCTCATGGTAAAGCTACAATGTTAATGACTTCACATACCAGAAGCTATATAACTATAGCGACTAATAGAAAGCATGCTTTAGCTTAGAATAGATTAACTGAGCATGTGGTAGGTCTGAGCAGCTATTTCTTAACTAAATAGCTCTGCCTGCAGGTAATGGCAGAGAGCTGGAGCATCTCCCAAATTAATTTTGATTTCAGAACTCAACTCCAAGCTAATCAGGTTTCTCCAGAGTGCCATGCATTGCTTTTATGGATTTCTCATAAATACACAAACACACACACACACACGCACACACACACACACACACACACACACACACACACACACACACACACACACACACACACACACACACACACACCAACAGAGAAGCACACTTATGCGATTGATCACGATTATTTAAATGTTTTTGTAATAAATATTTTCCACATACACAATTATTACAAAATAAAAATAGCTGTACATGATTAGCTTATTTTCTGAGCATCACAAACACACCAAAATTACTTTTTGCATAAATAGAAATTGAACTATGGGTACATAAAAATCTCTACGTCTCTAAAAGCGATGTTAATATTTCATTATTTGCAACTCACTTGTGCAGCTGTTTGAAAGTCAGCCGCCACGGACAGAGAGTGTCCCTAAAGTGTAAGATCACGACAGGTTTGGCTGGAGAAATTCTTCAAATTCTTGTCTATTAAGAAGTCAGCCATTTGTGCCATAGAGCCATGTGCAGGCAACCATTTGTGTAATTTTCGATGCTTGTCCAAAACTCATCACTTAATATTTCAACAAAGCATTTTGGATTATAAAACCCATTTAATAGTTTTTAGGCAGTTTGTGAGAGATCAGAAATTGGAAAAGGCCTTTTGGGTATTCTGCACCCTTAGCCTGGAATCTGTTGCAGAATGACTTAAAACTCAAAGAGCTGGTGTCCTTAAATGTTTTTAGATCAAAAATGAAAGACTTGGAAACAGATTCTAAAGGATGTCGATGCTTTTAGCTTGACTGCTTGGACTACTATCTCCCAGATTTGACTCATAGATGGTTGTATTTTAATGCAAAATGTAGTATTTTGTAAATTCTACTGTGTCTCCCTTTGTGTCTCTGTTGGTAACTTTGTGTTTTTGCTGCTGCCTGTCTTGGCCAGATCTCCCTTGGAAAAGAGGTTCTTAATCTCAATGAGCCCAACCTGGTTAAAATAAGGTTTAATACAAATAAAAAGATGGACAGAAAGAAGGAGATATAGGTGGGTGCACTATGATTCACTGCTCAATCAGTGAATCAGCGAGTTCATCATTTCTTGGATTCTCTTCTTATTTGTTCCCTCTGTCTTTTCTTTCTTTCCCCCACAAGCAGAATATTTAAGGTTGACAAGATCAGTTCAAAGCATTGCTTTTACTTTTAAACCCAAATGTTAAATTTGATTTACCGTATTTTTTAATTTGGTTGGCTTTGGTTTGTCTTTTGTGTTCCTTGCACATATAATAAATACAGCTCTATTGTCAAATGACAAACATTAGCTTCCAATTCTTCAGTTACCTTTAATTATGCTAGAACCCCCCCACCCCATTAGTTCCTTTATATTTGTATTTTGTCTTCACCTCTGTTACTAAGGTGTACGCTGAGAGAAGAAAAATAAATAAAAGTCAGCAGATTAAGATGTCTTCTCAGGGTGTACGTTTATTTCTGTGATGTTAAAGCGCTGAGAAAGATTGATTTATTTCCTTTCAAAAAGTTCATAACATTGGGTCAGGAAAAAAAATAATTATTTGCACAAATGGTAATACCTCCTGAAGAAACGAGTCAGTGATTTTACACACAACAGTATTCAGTAAACAGCATTGATTAAGTTAATTTTTTTAATAGAAAATCCTTATAGACACACCCCAGACAAAGAGACAAGAACTCTGCAAACATTTTAAGAATTGAAAACTGTGAATTTTCTCCCATTGGTTTTTATGACATGCACAACAATGTCTGGGTCTCATTTACAGTCAGGGATGTTGAGACCACTCCATGCATACAGATCTGGATTTTGTGTCCATGAAAACGAACAGATGATGGAATTGTCAGGCTGGAGCCGCTCTGCAGTGGAAAACAGACTTGCAGGCTAATGTCTCCCTTTGGAAGTGTTTATTTTAGACTGCAATAAGACAGCAACAGTCTGCATCTTGTGCCCAAAGGCTTCAGTGACAACTGATGTACTCGCTCTGGATGCGGTCATTTGACACAAAACTGGAAAAATAGTCCCTCCACAATCACTTTGTGAGACTAAATCAAATCAATTCTCCAAAGAAAATGAGTAAATGCTTTTAGTTTGAAATCTTCTCTTCCATTTGGGATAACTCAGAATTAAGAGTTATTGCTGGTTGGGCTGCAGTTCAAATGGAATGACTGTATTACTTCTCAAACAATGAGACAGTCCAAGTCTTTGTAAACCTCATATAAAGAGAGGTGGGGGGTGCCTAAGGGGAAAAAGTTATCCCAAATTACTTCTCTCAATGTTTTTCAGAAACTTGAAACACATGTCCAGCAGGTAGAAAAACAAGGGTTGATGTCATGACCTTGCCTCTGTGTCAGTTTTTTTAGACAACCAGTGAGGACAATGGCAACCTGTGCAAACACTCATATTTATGCACATAATCAGACACTCTAGCCACCAGAGCTACCTGTCAAAACCAGGAACCAATCTGCAAGAGTGATTAGTTATGCCTGACTGATTTTGCTGAACATTCTCCATCTGCATGCACTAGTAATGTATGGAATAAGCAGCGTTGGTAATAAGGCTGCAGACTGACAAGGTTAAGTTGATGCAGATGCAGGATAAACAGTTTGGCATGGACACAGGTCACTAAGGTCTGACACTTTGAAAGGTTCTTCTAAGTTTTTTTTTAGGGGGATAAAAAATGGGCAAAGGCAGAAAAATAAAGTCAAATACAAACTTAGCCGTCATGACTGTGCATATATTATAGTTGAGTTCATTGAAGGACATTAATGGCAAATGTAACAATGAGAATTGTAAATCTTTTCAGATATAATTTAACCATAAAAACATTTAAAAAAATCTAACAGTTAATTCGACTGCTACTCAACCTTTTTATCAGTAAGAAATACTTCTGCTAGCTTTACTTCAATTAGGCGGGACTTCATCATGTGTGAACAATTATTAAGTTTACAAGTCCTGAAAAGATTAACCCCTTTAATGTCATTATCATTCATTCAAAAAAGGGGTAATAAAGCTGACAGCAGGATAGAAAAACCTGATCCAGTGGAGTCTGGAAAACATCCACACTGTAATAACAATCTGAGAGAAGCAGAGAGGAGAACAGATTTAAAATGTAAGAGTAGCAGGATGATTGGTTGATTAAGGTCATAGCAAAATGTTGTGTGCTTAAAAAAGTAAATGCCTTTACTCAGCTAATCAGAGAAGTAGAGAGAGAGTGCTATGAATGAATAGTGAATAACCGACTGAATAAAAGACTCAAAAACATTGTTCATGCTTTCACTTTCACTGAGTTTTGTTTGTGATCAGGAAAATTAAATCCAGATGGTACAGCCCAGCTCTTACCTTCGTATCTGTATTAATTTGACTCGTGACAATCTTCATCACAAATGTGCCTCACTTCTATTTAAAATGCCATCCACTGACTGTCATATGGGGGAAAGCTTTCTAGGGCCCAATCACATGGGGAGGGCCCATGAAGGTTAGTAAAAAAAAAAAATGGCCCATCCTAATTTTAAGCGACATTGATCACATTTTATTTTACACCTTAATACTACCCATTACCTTTTAAATCATCAAAACACACATTTTGTTTATTGTTTGCTTCAGTGAAATGTAGCCTGTTTCAAAATGTAAACCCCCTCTTCTTAAAATGATATGAGCCCTTTTTTTTTTGTAATGTTACCGACATAACCGGCCAGTAAACTTAACTGTTATGCCAGTTATGTCACAATCAGAATAGCCATTCCAGGACTTGCACAAAGTTAGGATGTCAGAAAAGGAAGAAAAATAAAACGATGAGCTGGCTAGGGCATTTGACCCAAACTAGAACTTGTTAACAAACTTATTTCAGTGAGCTCCAAATGCTGATATGAGCCAGGCAGAGGGAGCTAATGTTTGCCTTGAGGCTAGCGCTAACAGTACTGATCAGATGTGCATACATTGACTGCAATCATTTCCTGGGAGAGCCCATTCACTGGGCTTTTCAGGGGACCAGAAATTTCTGCGGATGGGCCTGTCCACTGACAATGAGAAATTTTTTTAAGTGCTCTGTAATCCTGCTTTTTAAATGATACATGATAATTAAAGAAGTGGCTAGGAATAATGCTGTGCTGTGGCATTGTTTACATCAAAGAGCACACTATTACTTTGCATTTTATTATACTAAAGGATGCTGTGAAGTTTTCAGTTCAGTTAAATACAGCACAAAATTCCCCTTTAAATTCTCAGTACTGCTGTGAACCTGCCTCATTTTCACTCGAGGGTTCACAACTGTGTGAATTGAAATAGAGACCGAAATAAAAAATGGACACTAGACACCTGCCAAAGAGAGGATTAAGGTAACCTGCTTCTACTCAGATGACTGACTGCTGTAAGGATCTCTGACAAGGTGTGCTCATGGATGAAATGACAGCTGTCACTCACTACCTGAGACTTGAAGCCTCTTGTATATTGTCATATTGTGTAACCCTGACAGTAGTCTTTTCTGCCCATCTCAAATATTTCCAGGAGTTAAAAAAATCATTCTGTCTGAAACCATTTCATGCAACTTGTCTGCTACTATTGCTTAACCATGGACAAATATCGAGAATCAATGTCTGAAAGCTGTATGGCAGAAAAGCTCAGAAAGTCTTGTTGGGTAGTATTTCTGACTGAAACATTGATTGGTTTTCTTTCCTATAAATAAAACCTGTGAAAGTAAACAAAAGTGAGCAATTAACTCCCAGCAGATTTATCGTCCAGTCATAGTCTGTTTGAACAACCTGTTGAGATTGTTTTCTTAAAAACTCATATATTGAGTTTTAAAGTTTCAGTTATGTTAAAATCACAGACAATGAAGTTGAATAAAAAATAATTCCTGAGTATTTCCATCCAATCAGGAATACATAGCATTAGCAACAATGCAAGATCAACTTACTGTACTTTAGTAGTTCATCCTTTAGAGACTTTATTCTGTCTACATCCCTACATTTGTCTGACAGCTTTAGTTACCGTTTACATCTTATTGTGTGTACCCTTCCTGTGTACTGAAAACTACTGTATGCATTACTGTTTGTTTGCTTCTCCAGGTTTTTGTTCAAATCAGCATTAAGCTAAAGTTTAACCCTAAAAATGTTTCAGATGTTCTCGTCTTACCTGGGGGTGATGGCCAACTCATCAGAGATCACACTGACAATACCAAAATCTTGTCCCCTTCCTACAGATTGTTTTTATGAAGAATCTGTAAACAGAGATTACCATCTATATAGAGGTGTCAGCAGGGTTTGTTTTCAAGCTCCTGAAATAATACAAAAAAAATGTCTGAATTGTGTTGAATTGTTGAGCCTTTTGTCATGATTTGGTTTCTTATTTTGGAGATTTTCAGAGTTTAGATCTTGTGTTTTATTTCATTGTTCCCAGGTGTTTGTTTCCCTTGTGTGAGTCCTAAGGTTTAGTCTTTAGTGTTTCCAGTGTTTTGTAAATTTTGTGTCCTTGTCTCCCTCTATGTTCTAGTGTGTTTTATTATTGTTGCATTCCTGAGTTCTCTGTGTCTTTAGTGTTTCTTGATTTATATTGTATTTATATTGTAGTTCTAGTCCTCGGTGTTTCTTGTCTTGTGTTTATTCCTGCCTCTGTGTGTTTTCCTCCTGTCTTGATTGCCCTGATTGTCCTCACATGTGTCTTGTTAGTCTCACCTGTGTTTGATTACCCCTGTCTATTTAGTCTCAGTGCTCCTTCCTTCGTGTTGTGAGTTCATTGTTGTACTGTATGTTAGTTCTTTTTACCTGTATCTCCTTGTGTTTTTTCACCTGTGATTGTTTAATTCAGTTTGGACCTTTTTCAAAGTAAGCCTCGTTTTGCATTTTTGTTTTAAAATAAATAGTTTATTTTGCATCTGCACTTGGGTCGAGTCTCCCTGTTTCTCAATTCATGACACCTTTAGCTAAAGGGAACAAGGTCTAAGGATGAATTCCATGGCAAAAAAGGCTTAAGAACCTAAATTATGCTTGTTTTTTGAGTGCCATATATTTTTATGCTGCTTGACTTTCTCTTTTATAGTCCTCGATTAGCTGATGTCTTAAATACTTGTGAAGAAATACCTTTTCCATCTTCTGCATGCTTCTAAAAAGAAAAAAATTGTAGCACCATAGCTCCATTTCCCATTGCTCTGAGCTGTAAAATCGGCAGTGTAAGGGAGCTAGCATCTCCTTCGTGTCAGTCAGGTTGCAGTCTATAGGAAATGACACACGAGTTGGCCACATGCTGTGCCTGCTTGGTGGGATAAAGGCACATGTCTAAAACCCCATTGCACCTTAATGTGATTTGCCTTGGAGTGCAACAGGCTTTTACAGTGCACAGAGAATTATATGAGGATTATGGTGCCAAGAGATGTGGACTTCTTAGACCCTGGACTGTGAGGAAAACCCTTGTCAGCTGTCAGTCAAAAGAACTGAGGCTATGGCTTTGTGTCTATGGTGTCAAAGGCTCTGATACTGTGGTTTCAATCATACATGAGAGGGGTTATTTCACAAAAGCTGCTATGTCTTAAGTACTATTGACAAAATACAGCTTGTAATGAACTTTAATGATGGTTTTGTTAAGGTCTTTATGTTTTCTGAGCATATATTTAATGAATAATGCAAGCATGATAAGTATGCAAACCATAAACGTAAGCCTGTGTGTGAACAAAAACATGCATGTATTTCTGATGATGATGAAAGGTGATGAAACACTGTTTTCCTCTGTTTGGTAATTCATAGTTTTCAAAAGTATGTAAATACAGTGTTAGTTTCTTTCATCCAGCGCTCGAGTTCTGCTTAAATTTACTGTTAGCTCATCATACTGCAGTTCAGACAAGCCTCGATCTGATGAAACTAATTGGGTTAAAGCAAAATGTAAGTATGTTCTTTCGTGCTGAGTTGACAAAAACGACTTGCAGCTCTGGAAATGTCAATAATTAAACACCGGCATGGCAGAACCTTCTGGGTTCACAGCTTGCATATTCCTTCTATTTGATCTTCAAGGCTGGTGCGGTCTGGCATCGTCGGTCTTTAATGTGGGTTCAGGGTGGATTTCCCAGGACTGAACCCTGTCTCTAAAGTCTCTCCGTTTCTCCGGCTTACTGGAGTCGGGCCTGGCAGGAGGCTGAGATCTGCCTTTTGCGTCAACTCTCTGAAGGTGCCCCCGCGCTGAACGTATTTCTCCCGCTGTGCCGAAACACCTTGGAGCTTTACACACAAACACCGCCTTGGATAAAAAGTCAGTTTGTTTTTGCCTCTGTGTGCACATACAAGGATTTAAAACATGAATATAAGTGTACATAATATTTCAAACACGTTTTTCTCCAAGGAAAAATATACTTACAGCAATGCTGAATACCAGTTAGGGAAGGTAATGTGGAACCTTTACTAGAATGGATCAACCCTTTTTAGATACCCAAACTCTTTTTCACGGTCGTCATTGGGGTACTTTTAGAGAACAACACTCTCACAGTAACTCAGAGAAGAAAAACCTACAAATTAATCATTTTCGGCCAGTATGGGTACTGCCAGTAAGTCTGTCCTCCACTCAAGTCCAGACTTAAATACCCTAAGATTTTTGAGATGATTGCCATGATACTATGCAGAAATTCATGTTCACTTTAGGATTAACTCTTTGGTGATGGTTTGACTTTTCCTCCATCATTGTTGTGCAGTTATGTAAATGTTCCCATTAACCCTAGCTCTAATTTGTGTTTTTTGCTAATAAGGGGATGTTAGCATCATGCCAAAACAATAATTAAAGATGGTAAACATTTTAAACAGTTTTTACCTAAACATGTACCGTACATTGTCTTTGTCATTGTGAGAATGTGAGAAGTGTGAATATTGAATTCAAAGGCTGCAGGTAACCCACACAAATACACTTGTATAGCTGTTGACTCTTAAGGCGCATTCACACATAGTCCGTGCGCGCCGCGGTCCGTCAGCGCCGCGCACTATGCCGTAGTTAGCCGCCACTCTAGTCAATCATTGTGTTCACACAGCCGGCGTTGCGGTCCGTCTCCGGAGCGTGCCACCATCGCCACGTCGCTCTGCTCCGTTTCAAATACGCTGCAGGTCTATTTTCGACGGAGTACGCTGCAGACACGCGTCAAGCTAGACAGAATATCACAACCCGGACAGGAAGTCAGACAAGGAAACGCACAGAGCATCCGGTCAATTTCAAAATAAAACACAATAGACGGACTCGCGATCGTATTTTTTATCACTTTATCAACGTAACGTCAAAACAGGCACCAAGCGAAAAACAAATCATCCTCAGAAAGACAAAGAGACATATTGTCTGCACGTTTTTCTCTTTATTCCCGCGTGATCTTGTAGTTCTCCCGTGATGTTTGTACAGCTGATCATGAGTGCGCTTCGCTGCGCTGACGTTCCAGAAACGGATCCAGCGTGAATGGGCGCGTGCCGTCCGACGGAACAAAACCGTGGCGCATACGGACCGCGGCACGCACGGAGTATGTGTGAATGCGCCTTTAGTCTTATTAGAAACTGCAAAAGTTGTAATTAAAGGTGTCGGGGCCAGCTTAAGGCACTGGCAGTCGTCTAGGGGGCCACATTCTGGTGGGTCCCCTCCAATGATTTGAATGTTCCCTGTATAAGATTTTATATAGGCTCACTACCAGATTGACAACTTTACTGCAAACCTTTTTCTGTCTGCTCTGCTCTGCTTGCCTTCTCCGTCTATCTTCACCATTTCTCTTACACAAGCAATCTTTAAATGTCACTCAAGTCTTGAAAACTTCTCAAAGCTTCTCAAATATATAAGAAAACAATCAAGCAAAACAATTTATTTCAGATCCAATCTATAAATCATTCTTTGAGAAGCATTCAATAAATTAAAAAATATAGAGAAACCCCAGCTTTTGTGTGTTTAAAATTAAATATTTTCTCTGCTTTATATATTTGTATTAATGATCACATGTATGTCCAGGTTGTCCTGAAGTCCCAGACTCCAGTATTCATATTTATTTTAAGGATGTTTTAAGAGACTGTAAGGACATACAAAGTCTGTAACTAGAGTAGGAGGGTGTTTAGGTCACCACCTTAAAGTGCATACATTAATTGAGGGTATATATGTGGAAGACAAATAAACAAAAAGTTATAAAAAAGGAGAGAAGATTTTGGATGTTTGAGTCTTTGGTGCTCCGTATGCTCACGACTGGTGGGTTTACAGAAGGAATGGTGATCCATCCATCTGTCCATCCATCCATCCATCCATCCATCCATCCATCCATCCATCCATCTATCCATCCATTCATCCATCCATCCAATCCATCCATCCATCCAATCCATCCATCCACCCATCCATCTATCGGTCCATCTGTCCATCCATCATCCATCCATCTATCCATCCATCCATCCATCCATCCATCCATCCATCCATCCATCCATCAATCCATCTATCCATCCATCCATCCATTCATCCATCCATCCATCCATCTGTCCATCCATCCATCCATCTATCCATCCATTCATCAATCCCGCTATCCATCCACAAGCTGTTCTTTTTTCCTACTGTAATGACACCATAGTAGAAGATGACAGGAAGCAGGGTGAGAATGTAATCTTTATTGATACTTTGATACATGTACGTATGTACATGGTTTTTTTTGTGTGGGTGCAATTTTGGCTGTTTGGGAAGTACAAAACGTTCAGTAAACAAGAAAGACAGAGACATTACTGGAAAACTGGTTAACTAACTCCTAACTGTTCTAAATGCGTAATGTGAAAAGTCATTATGAATGTGGCTCCATGTGAAAATTGTAACGCAGTAGAAGGCCATTACAAAAAATAAAAAACAATCAATAATGCTTCCCTGTTGAACCCAGCCAGATGTCGTATATAAAGATAATACCACCTGCCTGTGAATGATGGCTGATCCCAGTGAGGGAGAGGAGGAGGAAAAGTAAGAGAGAAAGGCGCTTGGGACCGGGATGAGGGATACGCTCCGTGCCTTTTCTCTGTTTCCCTGGTTTGCTTTTTCGAGTCTGTTAATCCCCTAGCAAACTCTGATGAGACTGGAACTCCCCAGGAGTGCTAACAGCACATCAATAATACATCCAGTCCAGCTGCATCCACTAAACACCGCTCACACACACATGGACACAAACACATGTGCTCTGTATCGCACACATACATACACTCTTACCATTCTCCTTCTCAGGCGTGGTTCAACTCCTCGCTGTCACTGTCATAAAAGCCTGGCATTATTTATTCATGGCAGACCAAAAATATGAGCTAAAACTGTCCAGGAAAGAGGTGACACCTGAAGCTTTTTCTAAAGGCTGCTCTATCATTCAAGAACAGACCGATTGCTTAGGCTGAAAGGGAGGTGGCAAGGGTTGTTCAGGCTCCAGCGCCGCTACAAAGTGCCTCTGTGTTTACACCACGATTGCATATTCAAGGAAGTGGCTTTTTGAGGTGCTACTAAGTGCGCATCCAAAAAAGTGTTACTGTAGAAATGCTGCAACATGGCATCAAAGATTTATCTTTGTCAATACAGCCTTTTTTTAACCGCCACATACTATTGATTCTTTGGGTCAATGCTTCAGAGAGGAAGAGACAACACTAGCAAAATGTCTTTTGTGTAAAAAATACAGTGAAAACTAGCTGTTGTTGCTTTATTATTTTTAGATTAACAGCATGATGGGTAAAGGAAATAGTCAAATAATGCACATTGGTTGGAGTATTCTGTGGCATTGTACTGGGTGCTTCTCATCTCTTTATGCATGCTGTATGAATGTTTTGCAAACAATCCTTTAACCTGTCCTTCGCCTTATTAAAATGTGCATCTGTGGCTGTAATATCACAGTAAGCAAAGCTGCGAATGCAGAATTGTCTAATTGTTATTCTAGTCCACCAAGAGGTCAGGAAAAATTAAAAACACAATCACAGAGGTGCAGTGGCAACCGTCCAGAATAACTATCTAATTAATTTCTGAGCATCGTTTTTGTCTTTATCCGAAGTTTCATAATCTTTTGAGACCTTAGTCAAGGCCAAAGTGGAAATAGCTCATTTTACTCACATACATAAATGAAACTTAATCCTGCCAGTCACCATCTGGTCTGCTTCTGTGTGAAAAGAGTCCAAGGTTGAAACTTAACAACAAGGACATTACTTGGTAGACAGAAATATTAATACAGTTATATAGAGCCAAATACACTTTGCACACCAGACAAACACACACACACACACGCACACACACACACACACACACACACACACACACACACACACGCACGCACACACGCACACACACACACACACACACACGCACACACACACACACACATACACAGATAGATATTAGACTATGAATCAGACACAGTATCAGGGCTTTTTATCTGCAGACATTCCTTGAAACCAGTTCAATGAAACAATAACACTATTATAAATCACTTACAGTCATTTTTTGAACACAATTATATTGAATGAAGTATTACTCATCATGAATACACGCCATATTTTCAATGTATTTTGATGAAGATTATTCCTGTTTTGCAAATGATCAAATTTTCGTCTGAAAGACAACAAAAAGCAATCTACAATGTGTTAAGCCTTTGATTGATGAGTTTCATCAGATCAGAGTGTTGATTTATGGAGCTGTCCAAGTTTTTGTACTTTATGGAAACCTTCAAGCCCCAACAGTCTGCTGGATGATTTGAATAACAAGTGTACATTTAAAAAAGATTTAAACTGAAATATATAATCATGCAATGGCCGATGATAAAGTTACAATACAGTAACTATATTACAGTAAAAACCCTACAATATTAAATACATTTTCTTAAATAACCTGAGAGCTGACAAATACTCCAACAATACTAATACTAATACCATACACATAGTAAAATACTTATAAATTGTGCACATGCAAAATTAACCCCCTTCTTCCGTCAACATGATCACACGGTGTGGTAACATGTTGGAGGAGATTTTTCTGTTCAGGTGTCAATGGCTTGTCAACACCTCTTTCTGCTGTGCTCTTTGCTTTGTCTCACCTTTCCACCCTTATTTTCTTCAGACAACAATTGTGTACAGATTGCTTTTTGGTACTCGTCTAATTGGAATGACATGGCTCATCAACACCTCAGCTGAGCACAACCATGTCTGTTTGGTCCGAATTGGAATAAGCCTGAGAACAAACGAGAGAAAAAATCTTTACCAATTCTCTGAGCTTATTGCTTGTTAAGATAGTCGACCAGGTTTTATTGGTTCTATTTATCTTTGATAGACCTCTCCAAATACATTATATCACACCATGCTGGATGTTAAACAAATATATATATATATATATATTTATACATCAAATTAATAAAACACAGAAAAGATCATTCACAGCTTTGGGAAATTTGGCGTTTTAAATCTACCAAACCTTGTATACTGAAAATCTCCAGCTTGCTGTTGGCTTCAGGACCTTCTTGCAGGTAAAACTTCAATTAAAGACCCAGGCTTTTATTTGGCTTCAGTCTATGAAATGACCCTGCTGTTATTTGGGACAGGCGTCAATACGATACAGGTCTTTAATTACTTTCAAACTAAATTTGTGCTCCGCAAAGATGGGAAATACTATACAATTGTAAATGTACAGAAAGAATAATTAACTGTGTACAAAATTTGGCTATTGATTAAAAAAATGTCATTAAAAATCTCTAATTTTGATCATGCTTTTTAAGAGAGTATGTTAACCTGCTGCACAGTTGGGTACACATTCCAGCATTATTCTATTTTCATGGATATATTTTTCTATTTTGTTTATTTAACCCATTTAACCAGGTACTTAACCCACTGAGATCAAGATCTCTTTTACACGGGTTAACAGGCCAAGAGGGCAGCAGCACATGTCATAATACATATTACATGATTAAGAAACAGTTCACAAACAATAAGTTAAGGGTAACAACAATTAAAATGTGCAAATTGGTTAGATAAAGTGCAGAAGTTCACAGATAGCAATTCAAAACAGGGGCACTGTCCAAAGGTCTCGCCTTTTTTGTCTTTTAAGATAGAGCAAAAGACTTCAAGTGAAGTGAAGTCATTCTGGAGAAAGTTCCATGCAGAGGGTCAGCAAAACTAAACGCTCTTTTACCGAGCTCAGTGCGGACACAAGGAACAGACAGTTTAAAAACATCACAGGAAAGCAAGGCATAGTGGCTACTGGTTCTTTTTAAAGTATGAACATAAATACGAAGGAACTAAACCAAGAAGAGCTTTATAAATTAGACTCAGCCAGTGTATATACCTGCACTCCTTCAAGGATGGCCAATCAGATTTCGTATACAGGTCACAGTGATGTCGAGGTTCCCCCTTTTTTTTTTGTCTTGCTGCTTTTTATCCTTATATTTGATCCGCTAACTTTTTCAACACTAAATGTGCAGGGGCCTCTAATTGAGACCTGCCTTTATTTGTCAAAACTTGCGGCACCATCAGGCTAGTAAAAGGGACTGGGCCTTAAATTGGGATGGGCCTTTCTGTGGGGGTTCCACTGAAATATCTGTACTAATCCTAAATAGCAAGTGCAAATTTCTTAGTGGTTGATTTGGCCCTCTTCTCTTAACAAGATTTAACATAGTCTTACAAAGCATGCTATGATGATGATGTCACACTGATGAAGCCATTGGAGCATTTTTTCCCGTTATTCAGGAACCTCTTTTGTAGATGGTAAGTAAAAAAAAAAATGTCATTATGGCCCATATTATGGTATTTTAAATTCCACTGGCAGTTATGTGTATTAGTAATAAAACTGTACTGCCTTCCTGAAGAAGAAAACCTCTCTGCCTGAGGTGCATCGCCTCACGGGAAACTGATGATAAAAAATGTGTGTAAAGTCAGAGAGAGGATGCTAAGATGCATATGACTCCTAGGTACAGAAAACACTCAGAGGCAATCAATATCTGCCCTATTGCTTTGACAGGAAGAGGAAGGAAGGTAGAGAGGAAGGAGTGAGAAAGGTGGAGGTGGAACCATTGCCAGAGACAAAGAAAGAAGTCCTCTGAGATCAGTTTATGAAGGCACCTCAGCTGTTTTTCCAGCTTCACTTCAAACAGAACCCAGAAACACTCACGGAGAAACGGCAAAGGTTATTGAAAACCCAGCGGTACCTGGGTGCTGGATCTGTTTTTAGTGTATGGCCCAAAGGTTGGATTAGACAGATTTTTCTGTTTGGTGTCAGTAAAATAAAGGCACCACCAACACAATGTATCTTTAAAACTGACTGACAAAACCCACATTACAAAACAGCAGATACAAACAATAGAAGAATATGACCCTGGGATCTGAGACCCCAATGAGAAGTCAAACTTCTTGGAAAGAAAAGTCAAAATGCCTGGACGAATTCAAGAGACATAAACCAACATTTGCTTACCGTTGTTGTCTTTTTCAGGTTCATTGTTAGAACAACCTTGTGCTTAATAAGTAAGAGCAATGTAACTGCTGTGTCAGAAATCATGCTGGAGGGGGGACATGAGGAGGTAATTGATGAGACTGAAAGCAACTTCAGTCACGAACTTCAGTCTTCAGTTGGTATTTTTTACTGCTTATTTTATTGTTTTGGTTATGGTAAATCAATCAAGCAATAAAAGAGACAACATACAGTATAGAGAATGCTCAGGTATATAAGGGCTAAATGCTATTGTTAGCATGAAAAAGAGCACGCGATTATATGTTAACCATGTTCACCATCCTTTAGCATTTTAACAGGCTAACATTAGCTAATAAACACTACACGCAAATACTAATCAAGCCTATGGGAAGGTCAATATAATAAGTTTACGTCTGTGTTGGTATTTTGATCGATTTAATGTTTTTCCTGATGTCGACACTAGAAAGGTAAAGATGGTCGCCAAAGTCATTTGGATTTTTCTCTTGATGACCATGAGAATCTGAAAGAACAAGGAATCTTTTCAAAGCTTTAAGGGATATTTTAGTTTGACTAAAATAGTGAAGCAACCCAAATACAGACAGGTAGATCATGCTACTTGTATGGCTAAAGGGTGATCTAACAGTATACCCTCATGTCACAGCAAGGGCATGCAGGGGTCTGGTGCCAATTTCCAAATGTTTGTGGAAAATGTTGGAATTTTCTCACTGCAAAGAACATTTTGAGTTTTTTTATTTTTATTTCTGGAGACCCTTTTTGTGTACCAATTTATATGTGGCGATTTCCGATCAACCGATGCTTTCCTCCATTCATTGATTCAATAATGGTGTGTTTAAATCAAAACTTCTTTTTTTTATGATCCTGAAATAAAAGATAGCCTTGTTTAAATCTCCTTGTCTTAAATATGTTATCAGTCCACAGAAATAGTCAAGTGGACACGTACGTTTTTCAATAACTAAGTAGACTGAAAAGCAGTCAAGAGTTAATGACGCAGCATAGTAGGACAGTGGAGCAGCTCCTCTCTTCTGTGGATGCTGCTGTCTCCTGCCCAACTTCAAAGCCTGCTTTGAAGTCCCTTAGGTGGAGATCTCTGTGTTCTCAGGGAGATATCTATCCTCTCCTGCTCTCTTTTGTTAGCTAAAGCACACCGATGAAAACGGGGTTGAGCAGAGAGAATGCCAAGAGAAGATCAAAGCATGAGGGGCAGAGGCGCCATGCAGTTAACTGCTTTGCCAGTCTTTGACTGAATGGATAATAACAGAGGAGTGCTGTCATTCTGCTGGCATCTAAGATAAAAATCCCCAAAAACCATGTGGAATAAAAGCATTCTTTAACCAGCTACGCAATATTATTCATTTAATTGAAAAGATAAGCCATGCCTTCTTCTGTGATCTGCAATTTTACAAAAAGGGGGCCTCGAAGTCATGCATGGGTTCCCAATAATTCAACTGAGTTTCTGGAAGCACAATCAAAATCACATTTGCTTACCATGGTTACATGTTGCCTCATGTAACCATGGTACCCAAAGAACATGTTGTCCATTTTAATCCACAAATGACCTACTAATTTGAACTTAAAAGGAGCAATATGTAACTCTGACACGTAGCGCTTAAAATTTGTACTGCAGTCCAAATTCAAAACTTCCAAGAGAGCTGCCTTATGTTACTCATGTTAGCTTTTTGAATTGCACTTAAATGTAATTTTCAATCTAAAACTGTCATAAAGCGTTAAGAAATATGTTCTATGGCACAGACAATGCTTTTCAAAACTTTTGAACACTATTGGGTCTGTTTATACAGTACTGCAGTTGTATTTACTGACTTTCTGCTTTGTCTGTGGTGGCTTTAGATACAACGGTAACTTCGGCCTCAGGCTACAGAGACTTTTTCAAAGTAGACAGCGGGATGATTGGCAAGTGGTTGAGGATGAACCTGACCAACTGAGGAGGAGGAGGGCAGCACTAATAATACACAATGAATACTGAAGGAGCTGTCTGAATAAAAATGCTGCTGTTCCCATACATACACGTATATATCTCCCTGAATCAATCTGTTTAAACATGGAAGTGTGTATTTTACGTGAACAAAATGTGAAATGTGTTTTCACTTTAAAAAAACTGTAATGATATTCCTCAAACCAGTGCTGGATTAAATAATACAGCGGCGCCTTTGTTGTTACAATTTACATTTAGCTAATAAACTTCGTTATCACTGGGATTTGAATAGGTTAGCAATTAAGCATCATGCATCAGGTGTATTAAAGTGTCCTAGTGATGAACGTACACATCCATTTGGCTGAGGGAAATAAATGTGTTTGTGCAACAAATAAACGAGCAGTGGCACGTCAATATGAATCCACTGTGCATGAGCTTCCAAAGCTTAAAAAAAAAAAAATATTGCTCAATTTAAATTTAATGACTGCTTCCCCTCAACGCCACACTGGGCACCGGGCCCGTGCTCTAATAACAATAATGCACTGCTTTATGAAACGCCCTTCCCACTGGAGTGTAAGTGTGTGTGTGACCAGCTGGGCACATCACATTGATAACGTGGGTCTTAACTAAAAGGTCTAGTGCCTGTGAAATGTAGGAGCAAAGTGCAAAAACAAAAAGTGTAAAGCACCATTTTAGTCTTCTTTTGGAGTAAAATGGATACAGGTGTGAAAAGAAAATTAAGACTCACATATAGTATGTGACTATAGAAAATCCTGCATATGGGCTATAGGGTCTTCAATGGTAAGTGTAACGATGAATGGAGGTATTTGTAAGTGTTATGAATATGCATTACGTGTTGGACTCTTCAAAGTAACTGGAGCATTAGTAAATTAGAAAAAGGATCGAGTTTGTACATGCAGACTGCAAACTAAAACCCTCACAAAGGCCTTTGTGGTCCAAGGATATTGTTGTCATCTAAAAGTTAAGTGTCTCGGTATACGCCCAAACTGAATTTCAAGTGTGAGCCTGATAGGATGGATTTTGTGTAATTTATACAAAAGAATTATATTTCTGTGTGTTTGGGTCCATTTTGTCTAGACAGCTACACACAGTGTGGGATAGCAGTGTGAAAATGTATTGTAGAGAGTGTTGCAGAAGAGGGGGGGGGGGGGGGGGGAGAGAGAGAGAGAGAGATCCAGCCACTTGAACGACATATCAAAACACTTGCTAAGCACGGCCTCACATAAGTAGCCTTTTAAAGGTAGAGGCCTCCTCCTGCATGAAAATGATTCTCTTTCCCTCTGCATCCTTCATCCAGGCCTTAAGTGTATGATAATGAGCAGCAATCAATGAAAAATACTCGTGTTATGCTCAGTGATGGGTCAGGGCAAGACAATACACCTACATACTCTAAAGACACAGGGTAATTTAAACCCTTTTAAACATAAATAATAGCACGTTACCTTGATGTAAAGAGATGTACATTTTATTGTCTCAAGCAGCAGTTAACTGGCTGTCTCACATTGTGTGTGTGGCTTTGGTGCACTTATGAGCTACTATAACCACAGGGGGAGCTACTGCATAATTTAAGTGTTGCTAGGATCTGCCTTAATAAAAGCCCCTGATCTCTGCTGTTCTAAACCTTCAACAGATACTTTTGTAAGATAGTGTGATGATAAATATGCAGAAATGATTCTACCTGGGAGTATTTGATAGAACAGCAAATGCTGATGTGGGTGAATGGAAGGGAGTAAATGGTGCTGTCAGTTATATTTCCATTCTCTCGCTCTATCTCTGTCTCTCTCTCTCTCTCTCTCTCTCACACACACACACACACACACACACACACACACACACACACACACACACACACACGCAATAGATATTCTTGTTACCAAAGGAAGTGTACATTTATTTGCTTGTAAAAAATATTAAAAAGCCAGTGGTGACTGCTCTCTGTCTTTTGCTAATGGCACACAGAGGTAAACAGTTTAGTCCTGTTACACAAAGGTTCTGTCCCAAACCCCCACCTTGTTCTCACAGCCTGTTCTTCAGAGGACCACTTCATCAGTGCAGCTCCCCTCTGAATCTGTCTCCACCATTTTCTGATTTCTAATCTTATATTTTATCTTTAGTCCTTTCTTTATTCCTGCCCCCCCTCTCCTCTCCCTCTCACATGTCTTTTACACTTACTTGTGAATTTCTCTTATGCTAAATCCCTCTCTGCCATGTTGCTCTCGATTCTGTATCTGACGTCTCAGCCTGCAGCCTGTTTTTGCTCGTCCCTCCATCAAAGCTGCAGGATTCTTTGTCTGCCCTCAAGTACGAATGCTGACAAAGAGGCCAATGTAGATGAGATGATGCTGAGGATGTGTTTTTGTATTGACGCAAGGGCAGGGGAGGTGGGCGTTGTGAACGAAGATCTAGAGGGCCAGCTGCCAACACATTAATCCTTTTCTCTGCTTGAGCAATGGAGCGTTTGGCAACTTTTTGTGTGTGTTTGTGTGCGTATGTGCATGTGCAGTGTAAGAAGACGTAGCGCTGAGCCTGGCTCTACACTGGTCTCTGCGTTTGTGTTGGTTGTTGGTGGCTTACCCCTTTTCAGATGGATATAGAGGGAGAGCAGTGAAAGCAGAAAATTAATCCAGCATAGCAGAGCAGCAGAGGCACAGGAAACAAATTGTATTAGCTGCACGCCACAGCAGAGCCTCTCAACATCGTTTAACGCTCTGCAGCATCAGGACCACACAAGTCCCTGCTCTCAGCCAATAAATTCACAGATTGTACAAGTGAAGAGAAGGACTTCAATAGTCCTTCAACATGTGTTTTTATATGTGGGTTGGAGTTGTTTTGTCAAGGTGAGCGAGTAAATAAAGTTTAAAAAAAAATCAAAAATTAACATTCAAATGATTTTCCATGTCTGAACACTTTTTGCTCTAAAATTGCACTTGTTATCTGCAAGTTGGGAAAACCATTTTTTTTCATTTAACTAACCCCTTTTCACTACAATGTTTTGACTGACAGCAGTGCACTGGGATACAAAAAAAAAACGTTTTAAATGAACATATTTATAAAGCTTACAAGCTTTCAGAATTCCTCATCATATTATTTCTCAAAGCACAGCATGGATGGAGTTATCTTAAAATAAATACAATGTCTTTTGTAATGGTCCCAAAAAGAAGCACCTCCTCTGTTTTCCCACAGAGCACAGAAAAAAAGGAGAGAAGTAAAATGGTTGAGGTGCAATTTTAACAGGTGCTGTTACACAGCCTCCAATATTGTGTGATCAAACAAAGAATTCCACTTTAATTTGAGGTCATTAATCATTAAGAGCCAGCAAATGGCAATTAGTTAATGTTGATAAATGTTTAATGAATGTATCAATAAATGATCATTAGGGTAGAGCGCTCCTTGGAGGAAGCAAATAATGGGATCTTGGATTTGCCAATCTGATGGGAATACATCTATGGGTCTGTATCAATACTCGTAAACATACCACACCTGCTGAGAGTAAAGGTTCTTATGTGTCTTCTGCTTTTGGAAGTTTGGTGCATATCTCTAGTTTAATGCCATAGTGATATTGTACTGTTGATAAAGCAATATTAATGCAGAGGGAGTAGTGTTGCACTGCATTTTAGCATGTCTGTGATTTAGTTGGCCTAGTGCCTTGTATAAAATCAGCTGTGCTTATACTCAGTAGAACAGCGCAACCTTGAATGAGATATTGCTATAACACATCAGTTCAACCAGAGTCAGACATTATCAATCAATCAATCATTATTTGTTTAGTAAACAATATAAAAAAACATATTTTTTTGGTTTCACGGACACTACTAGTTCCCCAACTTGACTAGACTTGACTACTGTCTAGTTTTTTTTCTATTTTACTGCATGTTCACTGCTATGGTGAATGTCTTAGTCACCTCCAGACTAGATTGCTGCAATAGCATCCTGTACGGCATACCCACCAAACTACTCACCAAACTCCAGTATATTCAGAACTCTGCTGCTCGCCTCCTCACCCGCACCCCCTCCCGTGACCACATAACCCCTGTGCTCCAGAACCTTCACTGGTTACCGATCCAACAACGCATCCACTTCAAAATCCTGCTCCTCACCCACAAAGCGCTCCATCACCAGGCCCCCTCCTACCTCACTGACCTCCTCCATCATCACACCCCTTCCTGCAGCCTCCGTTCCTCCGAAGCAAATCTCCTTGCCCCTTCCATCAGGACCAAGCACCGAACCTGGGGCGACAGAGCCTTCTCAATAGCCGCCCCCTCCCTCTGGAACTCTCTCCCACAATATATAAGAGACTGCTCACATCCAACAACCTTCAAAAAACTCATCAAAACCCACCTGTTCAAAACTGCTTTTAACTTATAACAACCGGTGTTTGATTTTAATTGTGTGTTTTTATTTGTAAATGCATTTTCACTGTTTTAATCTGTAAAGCGTCTTTGAGCACCGTGTAAAGCGCTCTATAAATATAATATATTATTATTATTATTATTATTATTAACATTACCACATAAAAGTCACAATGTATTTTGTTTATTTTTTGTATGTTTCCATTTATCACCTTGTGAAATAAGAGTCTGTTGACAGTTTTGTTGATGGCATGTGTGATACAGAAGTGCCAGTTTGATCAATTATGTGACATTTATTAAACGAGGCGACACCGGCGAGCTAGTTCAGGCAGACAACTCGAGCTGCATTGATTTTACGCTTGACATGCGTCATTATCCACAATCACCTGACAACACCTTCTTCCAATTGGCGGTCTGTTTAAGCTGCAGGATTGCACTTTCATTGCTAGCTCTGACCTGCACGAGTACTGCACTCTTGCTTCAGCCCCACCAACCACACTAGGATCCACCTGTAGACTTCAACTGGGGGTTTAAGATATCATCTCATCAATCCTCAAATTTCTGTATGTAAAATATAACAGCGAGGAGTGATGGCTATGTTCTAACTGCATTTCTTTGTATTTAACATAAAAATAATCGAATTGAAATCAACAGTACAGCAATTTTTCAGTACAAAATGACAGTACAGTAGGTTGGATGGATGGATGGATGGGTCTGGTTTAACACACTTGTTCAACAGTAAGCTTGTCCCTGTTTCACCTTGGTTGCAAGCTCTGGTTGTAACAACATGTACACTATGATATTTTTAGTTACAAACTGCCACAGTTGGTGGAAAAAGCACACTCTAGGTGCTATTAGGTGTTTTCACAAGGCCACAGTTAAGTTACTAAATTGCAATGACTCACATGGCTGCTTTCCATGTGAGGGCTCAGGCTATTTATTGTAGGTTTTTGGGTCTCTGCCACTAAAGCATAGACGTGCATAATGCATTGTTTAAGGAAGAGGGAATTTACATATAAATTGGGAAGTGAAGGTAAGTGAGAAGGGTAAAAAATGCAGACATAGGGAGGCACTGACAATGCAAGGTTGTTAAGCTATGAGCGAGGCTGGCATTTGTGATCCAAACGCTTGTTTGCAGAATTGTTTTCGAGGCTCAAATCTCTATAATGCAGCTGCTGGTCCTCCTATATCCCTGTTAAAATCTCTTTTAGTTTAGTTGGATAAAGAAGGAATAAATACATAGAGACCATAGCTAACAACATACCTGCTGTATTTCTTCAAACCCCAATCTTGGAGCCCATTGGCTGTCACCTCTTGGTGAGATGACCAACATCTCAGGGCTTCCAGTGTAGCTAATGGTTAGCAATACAGAAATGCTGATAAAGACTTCCTTGTCAGTGAGTGAGTCGTTGTTTACAGTCCAGCCAAAAACTTAAGAAGCAGATATAGAGTTGTGGTTTGTAGGGTCTTTTCATACTGTAGAGATTGCGTTACAGCAGATAGGGGATAATGCTTCTCAGACAACAAATAGAAACCTGAATGCTTCTAACTCTTTAAATCATATCTCTTTCTTTCTCTTTTTACAATCTAATGATAGATTTAATTCAACCCCAAATCTCAAAACCCATACAGTATTATCCAAGGATGATATAGGTGGGAACGCTGGACAACCTGTTCAGCATTAAACAACTTCCAGTTTAAAGTCCAACTTGAAAAGCGACCGTGTGTTCGAATCAAAAGCTTAGCAAAATTGGCAAGAGAAACTCAGCCTCAAACTGCATTTTAGTCTCCACTGACACAAGCTCTTGATCACAGCATTGTCATGTCTGAGCAAACGCATCAATCCCAGCATTCTCCATATATAGAATCAATTCACCCTCCTGTGTAAGTTTCCCCAGTAACAGCGACGAAGCGGACTAAATGTTAACTGTGATCTGATTTGCTATCAGATTGACTTTTTAATGTGACTCTCCTGCTGTTACACATTCAAAGGCGTTGAAATAGGCTGAAATATGAAATAAATGCCAGGTTGACAGTGTAGATAAATTATTCTGTCACAGGGTTTCCTCTTTTTTATTACGAGGTTGCGTCTACTTGTTATGAGGTGTAACTGAAAACAGCTTTAGCGGAGAAATGAAATCCATAAACAGAGACATTCAAATATGAACAAATGCATTCTAACCAGAAAGGAAGTATCTGTGTAAGGCTATAACTGACCCATTGTTCTTAACTGTGGTAGTACAAACAAACACAAGCAGCGCCTCAGGCCTTCAGTGCACCACTCTTCTATTTCAACATATAAATAAATGACAGTGTAACACAGAAATGAAGTATTGCCTAATCAGCAGTGCTGGGTACAGTTATTACATTTTCAAGGAGCAAATGTGGTACAGTGACATGGCATGTCAGTGCTACATTTCTTTAATACATTTATGTCACTGTCATGACATAGTTTTATTTAGATGTTAATTACGTCAATCATAATCATGCTCATCGGTAAGTCTAAGGAGACGTCATGTTTACAGCTTATAACATTTCAAAAAGGGGAAAACACAAAGATTCAGCTTCTTTACCTCCCAAACTTTTGGATTAATATAATATAATAAAACGCGGCCTTGCAAATTATGTGCATTGCTGCTTTGAAAGAACAAACAAACTGAGCCCTGTCGTCTGTTGTGTATCTCTGCTGTTTAAACAAGATTCATAGCTGCCGCCACACTCACCTTTCTACCTGTGAATCATTTCAAAGTGGCTGATTTCAGTCAACAAATCAAAACCCAATGTTAGGACATCTGTCCACGACCCCGCTAAAGAGCATCAATTCGGTTTGAGAGCCCAACAAATAGAAGGTGTCTCCTTATTAGTGGCACATTAACAGAAAATTGATTTTGCCTGAAATAAAAGGTCAGGATAAATGACTTGTGAGTGTTTAGCTTGCCAGTTTTTTTTTAGTCCCCTATCTACGATCTTACAAATTACTGCTCCCTTGTGCCTTGGAGGGCAGAACAAATAGGAACGCAGGGAAGCGACTTCTAAAATGTCATTCCATAATGTCAAACCATGGATTATATGTCAAAGTCTCAGGAATATCCTGTGTTCTTGATATTTTATTTATCTATTTTTGCTATTGTCTGATAAATCTGTTTCTTTGGCTATGAAGATCGACTGTTTTGATTGCCTCCCACTCACAATCTTACTCTCCCTGTGGGAAGTTGGCGGCTGCTCAGCAGGACATGTGAGAGTTGGCACACTTGAGCTATCATCATTTTAGGTGATAGCCGTAGGTTCCTCTGGATAGTTGGTGTGGATGCTGCCCCTCCGACTCCAACTGCTACAACTATTAATATCAGCCTTACATCTATTATCATTAATATAAATATTAAAGTGAATCCAAGAGCTGCTCGACTTCAACCACTATAATTAACATAATCAGTCCTAACCATTTCATCATCATTACAGTTGCTAACGTTAATATTAGACTGATCAGTCTATTATCATACTTACAGTAGCTGTTACTGCTGTACATACGTTTACCATTATTACTGACATTGTAGCTATCAATCTGTTTGTCTCTATCCTTCTCTTTCTATCCCACTTTCCAAGCCCAACACAGTTTCAGCAGATGGCTGTTGAACATAAGTCTGGTTCTGTTCAAGGTTTCTGCCTGTTCAAAGTCCGGTATTCCTCGTCACTTTAAAGTTTAACTGCTTAATGTTGCTTGGGGCCGTGCTCTCATGATGTGTCATTGTTGGGTCTTTATAAATGATATAACAAAGAGTGAGGTCTTTTACCTGCTCTTTTGTAAAGTGTCTTGAGATAACATTTGTTATGAATTAGATCTATACAAATACAGATAGATTATATCTGCTTCAGCAGAAGTTAATGATATAGAATGGAGACCGTTAGAATACTGTAGGTTAGGGGATGTTACTAGGTCAGATGCCAACACTATCAAAAGACAAGAATGCTTCTGCTACTAGATTCCTTTGACTAGCAGGGTTTTTTATTTGTTTGAGTCCTGCATTTGCTGTCGATGTAATCAGTGGTTTGGGGGAGTTGCCCAAGTGAATCCACAAAATCTGCTGATCTTAAAGCTTTCAGTCGACATGTGCGTTTGGCATTTGACTGTAAATAGTTTTCTGCACGGTCAGTTAAATTGCAAATTACCTAAAAAAATTATTAGGGCCTTCCAAAGTTTGAGTGCAGAGGGTGATAAAGCTTTGGATAGATTGTACATTGTTTTGTCTAACTCAGATTTTTAACCATGGACATTTCAGCAAGAGTTATGGGCTGTAGAAATGCAGATTACTGAAGAAGAGGCACTGCTACTAGGATTCGCAAGCAAGGCAACTCGGCTTTCTTGATCCATTGAACACCAAATGAGGAATTTATTGATTGAATATACTACATTTACCACCAACACTGTTAGGACATCCAGATAAGTATGGAAAAATCCCCTGTATATACTGATTTGCCTTTAACATGATGCAAAAGAAGGGTGTTCATTTGTATGAAGTCCCTTACAGCCATGCAGGCTCAAATCCATAGTGCTGCTTATATTTCACTTTATGCACTCTGCCTGTGCCTCTGTTTGTTAAGCTACAGTGACGTGTGGTAATGAGTATAGAGGGGGGATGAAGAGAGAGCAAATGAGAGTGAGTGAGAAAGAGAGAGAGCAGTGTACAGGAGTGTTTTGCATGCTTTCACCTTTGATTTACCTATAATTACCATTGGATTTACCTTCAGTGACTCAGTCGCTAAGCCAATCTCTTAAATTGGATTTCTGCATAAAGTAGTTTTCCCTGCAGATTGGCATCCCTCACAGATGCCTCATTTCAATTCCCCCCTCCCCACCACCACCAGCAATAGCAGGACGGCCATAGTGAGAAAAAATACAATTAAAACAAGTCAGAGTTTTTGGCTCGAATGGTCTCACTTTGACCAATATGATGTGGTCGTCATGGTAACACAGCATCCCCCTTCTTTCCAATTGTGAAGGGGCTGCAGCGATGGGACTTGGCTGATGATGACTCCATTTCTCATCCAAATGATGGTGATGAGACTGCTGCTCTATGCCTCAGTACATAAACACAAGCTACAGGAAGGAAGACTGAGGACAGAAGAGCGATGAAGGCCAGGAGAGGAAGAGGAGAGTATCACCCCACCGGGACACGCTCTGAGATATGGTACCAAAGCCCGACAACAGTTCTGCAGCGAACAAGCAATTAATAGGACAATTATGCATCATGTAGCAGAGCAGTTACATTCACATTCACTAGCTTTATTATCTCGTACTGCTATATGGATGGATATGGGATAATGCTGAGGAGTATATTGTGGTTGAGGATTGCCTTTAACCTTTTCTCAGCACTCACTTTGCCTGTTGGGCTTAATCAGAGACAAAATCATGATTTTTGGTACCCATTTTGCATTGTGTATACTTATGTCAGCAATGCTACAAAACTCAGGCTCATACACAAACCATATCAATATTTGTTCACATTTTCAAAATACTTGCTTTTCGTTGCCACTGATTAAAGCGATAAAACTCACCGTATGTTTGTAGATACAGATGTCCTTTCTCTGTAGTTGAACAATCAAGATGATGAAGGACGCCAATATGGAGGAATTTTTGCAACTGCTTTTAATTTAAAAAAAGTCTATTAATTCTTGATGTCTTTTGGTGAATAAAAATATGAATGAACAGATTTTAATGGTGGCGGGTAGGTGCGAAGGCTCTGCAACAGCTGAAACAACATACATTTAGAAAGACGCTCGGCATTTTAAAAAACGCTGCACATTCAAAACAACTGCAAACAACCAGAACAAATGCAACAGCTGAAACGCGCTGCAGATGAAACAAACATGCTGCAAAAAAGTCTTTAACAACTGCGTTAACATCAAACGCGCTGCAAATACATAAACAGAAGAAGTCACAAACACACACATTCAGAAAGCAACTGCAGGTAGACAAATGCTGCAGGTCCAGTCTTTTCCACTGAAGTACATACTCCAAGCCTGAGGCGCTCTGTAAGACAGTTTATTTACAGGGGAGAGTGAGGGAGTACAGGCACAGAAAGTTTTGTTTAGACAGGAAAGTTGTATCGACACAGAATAATGTCAATATTACTTCAACTTGGAGGTTTAAAGCATGTCCCGTCAGCAGATGTTCTTTTGCTGCAGCCTGGGATGCTAGCGCTAGCTCTAGGGCTAATGAGCCAGAGCACCAAGCTCAAACTGTCTCTGGAGATGGACACTGACAGTTTACTTGCAGTTGTTTTCTGAATATGTGTGTTTTTAAATTGTTTCGTTGCATTTCGTTATGTATTAAGTTTGATGTTCATGCAGTTGTTTCAGCTTTTTGAAACATGTTTGTTTCTTTTGCAGCGAATTTCAGCCTTTGCATTATATTTAATTCTTTGCATCTGCTTTTGAATGTGCGGCGTTTCTAAATATGTTGCGCTTTTTTCTAAGTGTACTGTACGTCATTTGAACTGCTGCTGAGCCTTTGCACCTACCGGCCACCATAGGGTTTCTAATTTCATTCTACACAGTTAATTAAGCAGCAGCCAGAGAAGTATGTAATGTTGCCAATGTGTCGGCACCATATCTTTTGACTGACAGTATAGCAGGGGTAATTGTTGGGTTGCTGGTGTATGAATGTAAGATATACCACACAAATAGCCTCAACACACCAGCATAATACAGAAAATACAGAATTCATGCATCCGTGAATAAATTACTTAACCATTCTGGTTGGTCTAATGTGCAGCTGTCTGCATGCTGTTCTGCTTGACTTGCAGGTAAAATGGAAAATAGAGGAGATGTGAAGGAATGGAAAAAGCACATCTGGACATGCCCTTCCCAGGAGGATCCTTCTCTCCTCCAGCTCTGCGACCTTCGACCCGGGAAGTCTGATTAGCTAGCTCCTATGCTTTTATGTAAAAAATAAGTAGAAATGCAGAGCCACGAATATGCAGATAAGGAATTCACCCTGGGCAGCTTTAAGCACTCTGCAGTTCCAGTCAAGGTCTACACTGTCATGCAGCAATGCTCATGTAGTCAGCAATGTTTCAGCGAGCACAGTGTGTCTATAAAAAAGTCCAACAGGTGGAAGAAAAATTCATAATGGATTATTATCTTCGGAAATATGGTGCACTTTTGAAACCATTGCTGAAGGTTGTCTTTTGATTGTGTTTTTTGTTTTAGACTTACTTGTAAGGCCCTGGAAGCATATTGTCTCAATCAGGAAATGATCCATAAGGTCCCTTAACTGGGCTCCTGTCCATTAATCCGTTAACTGTTAATTATAACGTACATTTTTTTATAATCTTTTTACGTGGATGTTTATTTAAAATATCATTAACGGAACATTTAACTTCAGTTAAACTTGGTTTACGTCATTTCTTTACTTGAATTCACTTCCTCCAACTCAAGTCAGCTGACCTCATTGCTCCTGACTCTCTGAAGAAACGAGACTGCAGACCCTGTTGTTATCTCTTTTTCTCAGCTGACACATCTGTATCATGTGTAATGTTGACCACGGAGGGGAGAGAAAGAAAGTCCTGTTTTCAACTCAGGCTTATATTGGCTATAGTAGTCTAGGAACAGTAAATGGAGGGCCCTGAAATAAGGTGTCATTCAAAAGTTCAGAGAGAAAAACTAAACAGACATGGCGTAATTTTTTAATTAATGTTTGGATCTTTATGGATATAATGTGTTTTGATGAAATCTTTTACTGGATTTTGATCCTGAGGACCTTTGCAGATACAGCAGGACTGTTTTTTTTAATATAATGACTGGAGGAATAGCCTAGCCCACAGACGGTAAAAAACATGAATCAGAAAAACGTGTTTGTTTGTCCGTGGTCTGTTGTGTAGATTGTGGCTGCTATGTTGGTTGGATGTTAAAATGGTTTACATGGACAGAGTCACAAGAGCCGAAGCATTTTTAGCGACGTTATACACAGATCAACAGTTGTTCACATTCCAGGCAATAATGAGGAAAAACACATACGGGTCAGGGGAGGTGATAAATGAAAACAGTTTCTAGTATTTATAGATTTTCAACACAGACACGTTTAATTTAAAGTTTACGTCATCGTGGCCTCTTAAGAAGTTATATTGACATTGTAAAAAGCTGACGATTGTGTTACTCTTTGGTAATAACGGTAAATCTCAACATTACTTTAAAGTTCTGTTAAATATGAATGGAATTAACAAAGATTAACTGATATCAAAGTTAAAGTCTTTGTTAATGCAGAGTTACAATATTGATTAACTGTGCAATGTCCGGTATGTCTCACTGATTTTGAGTGGGTGTGGCTTTGATGTAAAAAATATGATGTCACATGTTTGTCTGCACAAATCCTGATTTAGCAATAGAAGAAGTAGAATCATAATTTGAAGTCTGCTGTAGCTGTATGATTATGTTGTCGAGCAACAATAATATTCCTATTTCAATACAATGATATGTGAATATAATGGTCTAATTTAAACCAATTTTAGACTAGTCATGGTTTTGTACTATTTGGGGAATAAAATTGGGGACCCCTTGTATCAGATTTCTCACTGGGGCCTTCACCAGACCGCCTGTCTACTATGGGTGATAAATGACTACTTCATTTCACGCATCATTCCTGGAATTACAACAGAATAAGTTTAAGAAAACACTTTGCCAAGGGGTTTCAGAAATGCATGCAATAATGTGCCCCCCACCGTGATCGTAATAGGATCATAATAGAAAATGGACCGAAAAATGAAACCAAGCATGTGGGTATCTCCAGAGACAGAATATGAGGCAATAATGGCATGGCATTGATTGACATTTCACTGTTGTTTTTAATCATAATCATAGGCTTTCAAGTTAGGCATGGAAATGACTTCATGATGGTATAATGACAGCTCAATAGCTGTCAGGGTACTGTTTAGAGGATAACATCTTTATTGTTTTCCATCATTGTATGCTGACAGAGTGATGGCTTACAATGAAAAAGAAAATTCTGGGTGTGTTTGGTGTACAATTAATGGTCACTGTTATTCAAAACGGGAGTTGCTTTTAAAGCCCACCCTGCACCTTTATTGATTCTGATACCACACAAATGTCATGTGATGATAGCAGATGTACATTTCAGTTATGACTTAAGGCAAAAGGGAGATTTTAATGAACACCACTGGTACAGAAACAAAACTACAGCAACAACAAAAACATAACAAGCTATGAAGTCGATTTGTAAGTCTGGCAGTCTCATCCATGTGACTGCAGTCTGATCAAGCCCTATTCACACATATCAAAAAGGAGCTCTCTATTCAATACAAAGGCTAAAATTTGCATATCACCTTTGTGTATAGCCAATTACAGAGAGACACTATTTGTTGTCCCTTTCATTCGGTTCTCTAGTTTCTGAAACTATCAGCCAATGTGAGAATGCATTTTCATGACTGGGCTATGTGCAGCCCATTAGTGGTGTGTAGGTGGACTCAGGCTAATGAACATGTGGTACCATTAAAGAGTGTATGAATGCCCCTGCCAGTACCTAGACACTCCTCAGTCATTAATTACGGGCAGAGTTTTGATTAGAAAGCTGCGGGGAAATGAAAGACAGAAAACAGGCGTCATTATGGATTGAGACCAGATTCAAACAAAAAAAGGAGGAGAAATTCAGCTGACTGCCTTCCAAATATATATTTCTTTCAGAAATGTTGCAACATCAGGGATCTTTTGTTCAAAAATAATCTGATTGGATTACAGCTATCGGGGTGGATCAAATCTTGACGATGGCTGGACCAAAAGAAAAGAGGGATTCCGAAATGGAATAAACTCAGGTAATCCAGTTTTGTTCATTAAATGGATAACACCTCCTGTATGTGTTTAAAACTTTCAGGTAGTATTGGGATGACTTTGATTTAAAAAAAAAACTGGATTCATTTGATTGTTGCAGAGCTTTAGATTTCATAAAGAAATTGTGATAAAAATGTATATTCTTTATATTCTGTTTCAAATTGGTCAAACAATACAACATTTTACAATGCAGTTTATAATTTAGAAATGTTATGTTTTTCACATGCAATACTGTTTTGCTAACATTGCATCGTAGATAAAGTAGACATTTGGCTTCTAAAAAAAATTAAGAATTTGTCCCTGTTAAAAAATCTGACACATGAAACAAAGTATTGAAAGTCAAGGTTAATAATTTTCCAAATCTAGCATGATTTTGAAAGTAGCATTCCCTTAGTGCTCAGTCAACACCCACCCCCTCCCCTCTGTGCTCCCTCAAAAGCCACGCCCCTCACTCATGCATGAGCGCCGTTGCTCAAGAAGCAGACCTCAGCTCATCGCTTGCATTGTGTAGAAACGTTTTCGTCTCATGTCTCATTTAGCGGTGAGTAAACACTAAACTTTATCATAAAACATGTTTAAAAAAAACAAGTCTATTTTACTTCTCACAACGGCTAACGACAAACTCACAGTATAAACTCCGTCATCGGTAACACGCTTTGAGTGTGGGCTAGTGCACGCAAGGGGTAGAGAACGAGCAGGGAGACAGGGAGGCGTGATTGGTTCATAAAATTGGTACCTCGTGTCAGACATTGGTCGACGCTTGCAACTGCTACAGATGACGGATATCCTTCGTTCCTTTTTCAGAGCACATGAGTTATTCATTTATGTCAGGACCTATAAAGACAATTTCAACCACAATCTTAAAAAGTGTATCTGGAGAAAATGACCAACCCTGCCTTTAAGTCAAAGCAACTGTGAGGAACGTTGTTGTGTACACTTTGGCAGTGATTGTTGTATGGTGATCTTAAAAAGTCTTTATCTGGATCTGGATGATCCAATTCAATTTTCCTTTTTTTTTTTTTTTTTTAAACAGGACAATGAAGATTAATTAGCTGATCCTTGAAAGCCAAACAAGTAGGATTTTCAAATCCTAACATTCAATTCCAGTTTTAACTCTTAACAACTTGTTTCTTAGGGAGAACTTTTCTACAGTAAGAAAAAGGTAGTGCATGCCTGGTAGTTTACGATTACGATTACGATATCGTAGTGCAGGTTGTTATGATGTTATAAGAAAGTTTAAAATGTGTGCACAGTTAGAGTGACCTGGTTACAAACTTCTTCCAAGATTATCTTTTAAACACTTTCCTCTTCAACTCAGTTATTCTTCTCCATAAAAAAAAACATTCCTCCATTGCCCTCTTGACCCAGGTGTTTGGGGTCATTAACCTTAACACTCTATGTCCAAATCTCAATCGGCAGAGGTACATAAGGATAAAATATTGACAATACTAAGGACGATTGGCTCATTAAGGACCCAGCTTTGCTAATAAGCTGGAAAGAGTTCAATGCAATATTAATGGTATAGGATTTCTCACAGCCACCATTTCCCGAGACCATTCAGTGAGGTCTGCTAATTATTGATGGGCCAAATTACAAGAAAAGACTTCATTACATCTGCAAGTGAATGAAGAATTCATGAAAGCTCTCCTCGTGTGCTGCATGCTAATGAAAAACTGTAATAGAGTCTTTCTAATGTGTGTATCATCTATTTTTGTGTTATGCGCTCCCGCTAGAAGTTAAAGAATTAAGTGTGGCTGTTTAAGAGTGTTTGTTTCCTAAAGTGGAAGAAGTTACGATTAGTGAGGCATTTATTAAAAAGTTAATTTAATCTTTTATGACTCTGCTTTCACATTCAGAGATTCAGATTAATTCTGGGGGGGGAAAGTAGAGGCACTACCTGCCTAAGATGGTATTAAACTCACAAACATTAAATGTGCACTAGAACTTTTCCAGGAATAGAGTCTGCAACGCCTGTTCTCTTTGATATATACCATTTAAGCCAAGCTGTCCAATGTGAATGGCTGACTATAGAGTAAAGCCATTATCAACAGTTCACAGTCAGACACTCTGCATTGTTTTTACTCGGCAGAAAAACATGTTTGTTAAGCTACCTTAATTAAAAAAGCCTGACAGTGCTGCACAAACAGTCTCGGAGAGCTTTCAGTATTCAATCTAAAACAAATTTCTCCCTGCACTTAATGACGCCTTGTCAGAGAAATATGGCAGGTGTTGACAGGACACTGCTAATCACAGAAGAAAAAGAAAATTTGAGAAATGAGGAGTTCAAACGAAGAGGGAAATGAAGAGAGGGGAGGGGGAAACTTCTGTTAATGTCTGTCTGCCCACAAGCTCTCAAAGCAAAAAAAAAAGAAGGAAACATAACTCCATGTCTCTGCTCTTTTCTTCTCAGCCGTCTCTCTTTTGTGTGATATCCGAGCGACGGTCTGTGATCACACTGGAGGCGCAGTCTACACATGCATCTGTCTCTCATTAAAATGTGGAGTGTGAATACGCTGACCCTCACATGTGCGACTGCTTTAGCATCTTTGTTATAGCGCACTGTTTTTAATCTACTCTTAAAAACGTGTCTGCCCCTCCTCACCATCCTCCCCTTCTCCATGTCCCTTTTATTTTCACAATACCTAAGCCTTTTGTTGGGTCTTTTGTTCTTGCTCAATGCTCCCACCTTGAGTTCTGAATCTCTCACACAGATATAATGCAGAATCAACAACACCTTCTTCTCGTCTCTCCCTTTTATCCAGGGGCGATGAATGGTAAGAAAGATGCTGTGAGACAATTAGACAAGGCCACATGATGCTGTAATGACTGAGCACACTCCCTCATGGCAACACAGACATTGATGTTCCTCCCGGAGGCCTGACGTACAACGAATGATAAAGAAACAGAAACACACACACACACCCCATAACCACATGTGTGTGTTTGATTGACATGCTGTTTCTTGGGAGTGCTACAATTTCAAAAGGCATAATAATGACTGAGAGAATCACAGGGACAGCTTAGCTCACCTGTATAAATTCATCACCAATAAAGAGCTGGTACCTCACCGGGATGCCTCATTATAGTGGCCCCTACAATAGGCCACTATTAGCCAGGTTGTCTTTGGCAAAACGGATTTGTTCTGACATTGACATGCTGGTGCTGCATTTAGGGAGCTAAAAAGGTGACACATTTTTCATGTTTCAACTGGGTGACTCCCTGAGAAAGGGCATCATGTTGCTTTGGAGGCAGTAATCAATTGAACTTACTAGTCTTTCTCTGTTGATGACTCCTTGGTTTTTGTCTTAAGATGTGTTCAGTCAGTCAGTCAGATTTCTTTTGCAACAAAATTCAACCCAAGTAACAGATATTCTTAAAGATGTGTCCTGAAAGTCAAATAGCAATTACATTTTCCTGAGTTCCTGGGAAGCATCAGAGATTACCGGCCCGACCTCCATTCAACAACCAACCTTTTTTGAAAGTTGTTCTCTCCTTTTTCGTACTACCGTGCCTGACGAGGGCCATCTACCTGAAACTGCTGAAACGACTTACAACAGGAAAAAAGTGCATCAAATTCAGAAATGATATTTCAAAAGCAAATGCAAAAGTCCAAAACTAATGCAACGACTGAAACACGCTGCAAATGAACATGAAACATGTTACAAAAAGTTACAAACAACAGCATTTACATCAAACATAAGCTCAGTTAGCCCTGCAACCAGCTCCATGCATCCATGGGGCTGCCCTGAACATGTGAACCTGTCCCTTCCCTGGTATGCAAGTCTAGGCCGGACTCGCTTTAAATCTTAATTTAGGTGATAGAATTTTTTATGTAACCGTTTGCTAACCATTATTAAACAGCAATAGAAGAAGAAGAAACAGAAACACAGGAAAAAGGACATTAATTTAGATAGATAACATGGCCAGCTAGAAGTCCCTCCTGCTTTTTTTAACCAGTTGTGAGGGGATACTTGAGATTCACAGTGTAGTATGTTATTGGAAACATGTCGAACATGCTGATGAATATCAGACAGCATCACCCAGATGTGCCAATCAATGGAGCTAGGCAAAAGTATTCATGTGTCCAATAATTTACCCCCGCTGTTTTTACAAAACATCTGGATTGGAAAGCAGAAAGGGTCGATGACACTGAAACTAATATGTTTTAAGGTTATCAGCGAGTATGCAGTAGTAGAGGAACCCAGTGTGTATTAAAAGTGCTCAAGTCTCGTTACAATGTCACATCCCATGCGCACATTAGCCAGTCCGTGGTCCTTTACTGGCGAACATGAGTAGTAATTAAGCACTGCTGCACTCACTGTATTCTAACAACAGATGTGATTTCACACTTCATAAATCATAAAGATGATACATTTCTCCGAAAGGCCGTATTTTGTCTCACAATTTACATTGTATTTATTTTATATTTTTCAAATCAGGAGACGTTATTAATTTTGTTCTGATTTTGCATGCTTTAACTTTTTTGTTGTTGTGTGTTTTATGTTTAAAACGCTCCAGGTTCTACCAACTACCACAGGTAGTTCTAAATAACATAACCACAGAACTTGTACCAAACTAATGACCCCAAAGCGAAGGTACAAACACAACTGTGACCTCTGAGACACCTAACACCCTATTATTCTGGGTTCATAGAGCTGTAGTAACAAGAGTGAAGCCAGTGTGACATGCTTTTTATAGTGAAACTTAGAATCACCATCAAAATATAAACGGGATTCTCAGCTGTAACAGAACATCTGCAGTTGATTTCCGTCAGAGAAATCTCCCCTGAAGGATTTAATGAACCAAGAAAAGGCAGCGTTCATTTTGCTTACTATCTTTACTTTTGGTTTGCACACACCTTAATGATCCTGTGCAAAATGTTGTGCGAGTTACACAAGGCAACACTATATTGTTCACTTTTTGCCTGTCTTAACATGGGTTTCCCTTTGATCATTTCTTACCCTTCTCCTTCTACTTCTATTGTTGGATGCAGGGACAAAGAAATGAATCAATTTTCACAAATATATAAAGACTATTACTCTCTCCTCTATACTTACAGTTTGAGGGCATTCTGCAAGTGGACACTGGTCTGTATAACCGCAGTATTAAGCTATCCTCTTGTGAGCTGTGATTTATTTGCCGTTCATGTCTAGTTAAAAAGTATTTGAACCATCAGCTGTTTTCCATCTATGTCAAACCTTGCCCTGCAAGGTGTTTACATGATGTGTTAAGACAAGCACATGGATGACTTACAGAAGAAATCCCTTTATATTCCTGTTTGGATGCTTTGGAGCTATGTCTGATTAATGGCTGAACACACACATGTATGTGTAAATATGATTTGCCTCACAGTACTCTTGAATGATCCATGATGGGAGAGAGATATGTTGTTGCCTCTGGCTTGTTGCGTATGTAGTTTGATGATGACTAAGTCTTTTGTTAATACAGATGTTGAGCAGGGACAACACTCATTTCAGAAAAACAACGTGTGATCCATTCTGAGCGAACAAGTATTGCAATAAAACAGAGTGCTTAGAGCAGTTCTTTGAGGGGAACACGTACAATGACAAACACAAGCCAGTACAATATATTTTCATTTTTCATTTGAAGCACAGACAATATAGAAATATATTTATATTTGTTCACAAAACCCACATGTATTATGTTTCTATTCAACGCTTGCCCAAATAACATAAAGGCTGAACATTTTAAGCACACACGCTGAAAACACACGCAGAAAAATAGGCACAGAGCTGTTAAATATAAGGATACACATTAACATAAATGCTGCTGGCTATCGTTTTCTTTCTGATTTTATTCAAAGAAGACAAAATGTGATCCAAACTAGCAGCTAACACCAACACACAAAACTGTACCCCTAAGCATATGGATGCATGATCTGCATTGGACGGCATGATCACGAGACCTTGGTACATTTCTGTCTCCAAATATATTTTCTGCATCTTGAACTATACTTTGAAAAAATGCTAATTTTTGGGGGACATTTCTTTCACAAAATATCCTCCAAAGGGACTCCATCATCACCTCGTGTCTCCTCATTATACGGACGGTGAAGCGTGTATAGTGTATATGTTAAGAGAACACTCAGAGCTGTCAAACTTACAATACCACACTCCTCTCTTTTTAAAAAGAATTACACCTTCCCCTCAGCTCTCTAATGCTGGGTTTGGGTGTCTTCTCTTTGTAAGGCAAGATTTACATGACAGTAAATGGGATTATAATGCACAGAACTGTCATCAGGGGAGCCGTTTATAGAAGTGGCTGCAGGCAGGGTATATATGAGTGGTCAAACTTTATGTAGCACTGGGAAAGAATCCCAGAAAAAGAGATCTTATTTTATGTTTTTTCTTCATACAATAAGACGTTCTCATAAAGTAATCCAGTCAAAGCCGTGTTCCTCAGGCTTTTTGTTCATTTTCTTACTTGTAATGTGTTTTTTTTTTGTTGCTGCAAATGCATTATATGAAATTAAACTCTGGTTAATGGCATAATTATGTCATGTGTGATATATTTGGTTATTTAAGTTCAGGTTGAGCTCGTAATGGCAGCATACAATAGGTTAAATAACCACTCAAAGTTAACAATAGTAACAGTTTTTTCTTTTTCATTCTGGAAATGTAAAAAGAAATGCCATGTTTCATTTGTAGAAGTGTCAGGGGTATTAAAAATAGGTATTTGGTAGCTTGTCAGGATGACGGGTATTGAAGCTGAGACTTAACAACACAGCCTGACAATGGAACCATTTCACTTTTCAATTATACATTTTTTAGGCTCTGTAGTGGAAGCAGGACTCGCTTGAACGACACACTGAGAACCCCACCTGGCAGCCAAATGAGAAAGCCAACATGATTTGCATTCTGAGGCATAGCTGTTAACTTGTCATCAGTGGCGCTTGACGATTGAATGAAAATAAACATCTACAACCTACACTCTGTGGAGTTAAAATCCAATTTAAGTTAGGAGTCTGAAGAGGGTTGTGAAACATCTATTATTCCTTTGTTCCTGTGTTATTTTCTCGTTTCTTTTTCTCATTCTGGGTTTGATTCCAATTTAATCTTTTATTCACCTTCACCCTGCACTCTTGTTGACAAACACCATTAGGGGGATACTCAAGTCATGGCTTTCACATGTTTTCAGCCATTAGTACACCTTAAACAAACTATCATTTAGAACAAGTAATTACAACGGAAAATGATTAACACTTTCAAATATTTTAATCATGTTTGTCTATTTCTATTGTTTTCTGTTTGTTGCTGAGCAACCCAGAATGTCTACTGCACTCTTCCTAATTATTTTGGGTCCATGCTTACCACAGACCAGCTACCATAGCCTACATTTAACTGTATGTTTCATGTTTATCATGCAACCGGTTAAATAAAAGTCATTTTTATAAATCAGAGGTACCAGCTTGTAAAATCAGGACAAACTGTCTGATGCTATGTTAACATACAGTATTCAGAACATCTGGCTGAGGTGGAGTGATACACATTGTGAAAAGTCCCAGTGATATTGTACTCTTTATCAGCACCTATATGGCATGCCTCCTGTCCAATCAGAATACTCAGTCGGAACTAACTGTTGTGTAAATTAAGTTATAGTTATATGTGGAAAGCAATAAAATGTAAGTTCTATCTACATGTCTTAGGGTGAGACATCCACAAACCAGAGAGGAACCAAAAAACATCTGTTGACATATTTGTTGAGACTTTCTGCATTCTAAAATAGTCCGAGCTGCTAACAGAAAAGTGAACAGTTAAAATGGATTTCTTTACTTTGTAGTCTTAACATCAAAGGTTGAGGTGTATAGATAGTAGAGGTGCTGCAGGAGACCTGCATCTGGCGGGACAGTTCAGTGTTCAACACTTCAGGGGGACTCCTCCAACTTTTGAAGTCAGACTCTTTTAAAGCACCTTGGTATCAGTCTTGAAAGAGATAGAGCCGTTGATAAGCACGTTTTTTTACTCCACATCTACAGAGCTCAACGGCATGTTCTGGGTTAAGAGGGATAATCTCTCTGCTCCAGACAGAAAGCCCTCTGCTCAAGTAATGGAGGCAGAATTTAGCAACAGCAGCTGCAAGAATGCTATGCTAATGTGCTACATGTACCTTAACTTTTTTAAAGCTCTCCTGAAAATCAGAATTTCAAACTCATAAACCATGAAATGCAACTTTCTTTCATGTAGAGCGGAGGTGTGAAAGTCATTCACTCTTGGGTGCGACTAATATAGAAGTAAACAACACATTTTTATTCACAAACAGACCTCTGTAGAGACACGCAGACATGAGTCCCTGCCCCCCCGCTGTGTACCTGTGCGGCTCAGATGTAGGCTACAAACAGTCTCAGAAGCTGCCTGTGATCTATACATAGAAGAGAAACAAACGGCAAAGGCTAACTTTGATGGACCTTTTTTCATTTATTTATTTCTTTTTCAAGCATAACAAGCACATGCCTGCGTTTACAGGAACCAAATAAAAAACAGCAACTTGTTGAGAGATTAAAGTTGGATTGAAGATGAATGTCGCTCAGCCAAAAAAAGCAGTATCTGAATATCAGAGTCGATTGTAAACTATTTATACATGTTTTATCTTTAAAAACAAATAAAGAAAATCGAAGTTTACTCTAAGAGGCGGTACTTCCAAAAATATACAGCAGACTTAAATATAGCATTTCTACACTCTAAGATGAATGCTCAGTTTTCTCATTGTTGATCATGTGATATAAATCTCTGTATGCTCAATAGGCTACTTGACTGTAGAAGTGCCTCTGAAATGCACATATGCTCTATGCAGTAATCCAATAACATGCCAATAAAAACTAAAATTACAAAATATGTGTCGGTTATAAAGTGGTTGAAAGTGCAATAGCTGACATCTAATAAAACATAAAGAAGTTGGGGTATTTGTGAACTCATTACTCCTACATTTTACCAATTGATCAAATTCAGTAGCACATTATACAGTGTAGAGCTGTAAATGTATGTGTTAAGCTTTGAATTTGTTTTTTTTTCTAAATAGTTCAATAATCTATCCATCCAGTCTACGGCAATTTTGACCAGATTGTAACATTTAATCATTATAAGAAAATAAACAAAGGTCTGACAACATTAAGAACATATACATACACTTTAACACATACAAACATTTTTGTTTGTGCTTTAGTTTTGTTGAAAGAAACAAAATAAGCAACACATTGTGGCCACAAAGTTCAGTCTGTTGAATAGTGTTACACACAGACTTCAGACACCCACACACACACACACCTTCTACTCAGTGAATCAGCACTCTCAGACAGACACACATAGATAAGAACAGTATGAAAAACACACACACACGCACACAGATGATAACACACCTGCTGTTATCATCAGAATGTCCATGATGGTTATAAGATGAGCACAAGCATATTTACCCATCTCATTCATCTTGTGCTGTCCTATCTCTGTGGCGGGGCTGTGCAGACACATATATCTCCCTCCCAGGGTACAGATGCTAGAGATCTATTTAGCTTTGCTCTGCTATTATCTCTTGTTCCTGCACTTTCCCCTCCTGCTTGCACACCACATTTATTTCCCTCTCCTATGCGGTTTGTTCTCTCTGTTTTGCCACTCTTCTGTTACCTCGCTTTTAAGTCTCGGTCTGTTACATTTTCATTTTTCTCTTCATCTTTTGAAGACAGGTCATTACATTTACTCTCCTCTCTTCTTCTACCCTTTCCTACTCTCTTGACCCCTCCATTCTTGATATTTTCCTGTCATATCCTGGCCTTCTCTGTGGTCTCCACCTCTCATCTCCTCTCCTTCAAAGGTTCAAGTCATATTTTGTTCTTGGAAATCCAGTCAGCCCTTCCCCATCTGTATGATTATGCACATCCCCCCCTGATTGGTTCCAGGGAAATCATTTCACTGGAACATGATGTCCTGGATTAAATATAAGTATAGAGTAAAAAAATAACTCACGCTTCCTCTCCAAATTTCAAACTCACAAACTTTATATCCACTCATTCCAATTCTGATCAGACACCCAAATCAGTCCTAGAGTGATTCGATTTTTTCCAAATATTATGGATTACAGTAATGGACAACGCTTTTCTTTCATATTAAGGCCCAGTGCTTCAGGGATCAGATTCTTCATTAAATCAGAACAGATCTGACAAGGTAATTTGATACATCTGCTTTTAGATGACAGTTTCATTAACTAGATTATTTTCCCCTGACACCTAGAGGATCACAATCTAAAGTATACTCTGGGAGACTACCTGTTAGCTAGAGTCATGTCTTTATCGTATACATTGATGGACCCCTTTACATTTTTTCTTGTTTTTTTTATTGCTATCTATTTATTGGTTTATACTCTTTCGTATCATTTTTTTTTTATGCTGGAGAAAGTGTTTGGTTTGACAAAAGTGGTACTTGGTAAGAAATCTCTTCTAGGTAAAAAGGAACCATACAAAGCCTGTTATGGCTCCAGAGGGAGCTGTGTAAATCTGATCACTGATGCACATCATCCGTCAAGGGAGTCACCATGAGTCAAAAAAATAGACTACAAATCCCATGGAACTCTCTAGCAGAACTAATGGGGCCCAAGTTGCATTTTGGGTAATGCAGTCTTGTGGTTGAGAAAAAATATATTTGTGCAGCTGCATCAGAATAACATGAATCTGCATATTTGACACATTGCGATTTAAATAGAGGAGTTTGTACTGTAAGTCAGGAAAGATAGATGTTTTTACGAGGAAAGGGATGGTAGTGCAAGAAGTGAAATTTCATTAAAAAAAACATTTATTGGAGCAACAGGAACTTGATGCGGTATGTTTAAAGGAAGGTTGCAGTGAGCAGCATTTTCTGACATCACCAGAGCAGCCCCACAAAACCAGCATATGCACAATACTGGAAACATAGACTGTATTATTTACAGTCTATGATCAGGGCACGTGTTCTGTTCGTGTAAGACAAGATAAGTCTAAATGCATTATAAAGCTGCCTGACTGATCTTAATATATTTGTAAAGCCCCGTTTGATCAGCAGGAAAAATGTGATGTTAACTTCCTACCAGGTTTTTGTTGGTGACTGGCATGATCATTTACTGCTAACCCAAGATGGGGTCACGCCCATTGGTTCACAGATGTCTCAAGTAAATAGAACTTGGGTGTGAAAAATACTGCTGCAGATGTAAATTTGCTGTGATGTGCAGCACTTTGCCACAAATGAGATGAAGGGCCTCTAGTATTACAGCACTGTATGTCTGTAAATAGAAGAAATATCTTAAATTAATCCCAAAAAATGTGTATGTGTTTACTAGTAAGAATTTCAGTAACAACTGCATTTGATAGAGTGATCCCTGGTTTATCATTCTGATAAATTGCATTTTAAAGGAGCTATGATTGCCTTTTCTGACATAGAAAAAGGTCTAAAGATGTATTGTCACTTCAACAGTAGAAGAAGAAATATGTATAGAATGCTGATTAGAACTTATGCTAAGTAACATATTTATACAGCAACCCAATTGAAAAGCAAGGCAAAGACAAATCGGTTATCACAGGAAACTCACTTATTACCAAGATTTTAAAGCAAAGAGTACAGCTTCAAGGCCCCTCCTTTAGAAGTTAGAGCAGTCAAGAGCAGGAAGACCAACCAGAACACAGCAGGCACTGAATACAGAGAAATTGCTTTTTTTTTGTGGCCGGCTAAAACAGCAAGTTTCTGAACATGCCCGAGGCAAAAACAGGATGTTGGGCTTAAGAGCATACTGAGCAACTTCTAACCATGTGTCCACCATCTCCTGCACACACAAGGTCGGTGAAGGGTGGACACACGGCGATTGTTTGTAGAGAAAAATGGCTTCATATAAAAGTCACAACCACATCCAACCTCATGCCTACCACATAAAGTAATAAGCCTGACTCAGGGGGAAATCTTCTATCTGCTGCATGGGTACTTGGGTTGCAGATTGCCATAGGTTGCCTTCTCAGTGGACCTGACCCAGCAAGGCTGCAGCTTATCTAATGCCGGATAGTAAGTTCTGCTGCATACACACAATTAGAACAGACTTCATACAAACACACGCACGCACGTACGCACGCACGCACGCACGCACGCACGCATGCACACACGCACGCACGCACGCACGCACGCACGCACGCACGCACACACACACACACACACACACACACACACACAGCAGGATTACTTTGACATTTCATTAAGAAAGTCACCCAATCTCTTACATTTTTAAAGCATTTGCCTTTGGCAGACATTCACTTTGTGTGTTTACACTGACATACATTGATGAATACACACATGTGCACATACAAACACTGCTTCAAGAGTCTCTTGGTTCTCTTATCTCCAACATCACCCAGTCGGGGGCAGCCTTGGATGTTGTTTTTGATGTCCAACACTCTGCAAGATTAAAAAAAAATCAGCAACAACAACAACAGCTCCAGCATATGGCTATTAGATCTAAAAGGCGTTCATGCATCAAAAGGACAACTAGATTTCTATCATTATTATCAACACTATGTGGCTGCTTCAGGGGCTCATTTTAGCAAATATTACTTCCCATGGACAACAGATTGGGCCGAGTGATGAGTTAGGAGTAGAATGAGCAAATATGCTAATGGGATGACAGAATGTAATGCATTGAGAATACATACAGTTGCATGGACAGATAAACAAACGGAGAAAGAAGGAAATCAGCACTGCTAATGGAGTCCAATCTTGCAGAACAAAACAAAGATAAGGTTGAGTTGAAGCCTGAGAAAAGTGGCGAGTTAGTTGACACCCGCTGTGTCGTGTTTGGCAAATTATCCCAGGAATATGGAGCTCTGCATATACATTAGCTGAGGCAGGTCTCTACCTCCCTGAACAATGCAACCCTGTGTTGTCTGTGGGCTACCCAGAAAGCTAACCTTAATCCTGGCGACTAGTTCTACAGGTCAAAATGAAAACGCTACATAGGAAATATGTAAAGCAAGCTAATCCCATTGAAAGAGTGAGCAAGGAATGCTTTGAATTCCCTTTGAGGATGGATAAAGTCTATATCATTTATGTTCTGACCAGAGAATACATCAAAATGGCTGCCACCAACATTTAAACACTCAAGCCATGTTTCTCACTAGATATACAATCCCACATTGTGCCCTTTATATATGCCCTCATCTCCCCAGTGTAATAGGTTGCGTGTCAGAGATCAGCCCTTGAGTTATGATTATTACAACCACAGGGGAGACCCGAGTGTTGGATTTAGGGTGCTGGGCATGTCTCATTCACCCTTCAGCTGTCACAAATCCCCTCCAGAGGCCGGGCCTGCACTGACTGACAGGTGTAAGTAATGACTCAAGGTCGGGGGTCACGAGTCCACATAAGCACACGGAGCAAGCACAGCTGCATGCAGACCTTCCACCCTCCCTGAGGATTCCATCATTTAGCAAGAGTTTCCATCAGTAAGAGAAAACTCTGCAGATGTAGCGCTTGTGAACAAAAGATGGTAATTAATAGTAACAGATTGTCACTTCTGAGAGGCAATCAATTTATTTTATATGATTTTGCTGCACTTTTTCTTGTTAAAGTCCTTTCATTTGAGGAGTGCAGGATTATTTTGGAGTCCTTTATTTGAAAAATGAAAACTCCACCAAGCTGCACTTCATGAAATTGGAAAAATAATACTTTCCATTAACTTCATTGTTTCGCTATTTATCAGCTCACATTTTCTGTTCACCTCTGCTGCACTGCAAAAAGGAGAGTGGGGAATCTCTGAAACAAGACGGAGGAAGAACACAGTAGATGGAGGAGGAGGTGGAGGAGGAGGGGGCCGTGCTCATTATGGCTCCACACATTCCAGAAAGTGAGAGCTCAGCCTGGAGGCCCTCGGCAGCTGACAGCAGCTGCATTTCCCAGCCGAGCGGTGGTGGTGGATGGTGGTGGTGGCGGTGGAGATGGTAAGTGGAGAGGACAGTAGAAAGGGAGACAGGGTCGGGAATGGGATGGAGATGTCTTGGGGGACTTAGTTATCATTTGGCATTCCTCTTCTGCTTTCATCACTTTGGATAATGCCTCACATGTGGGTGTAGGGGGAAAAGCTGAGGTATCGTGGGTGTTATAGGAGAGAAGGGATTTTGTTCTTTGTGGAATTTGATTGGATGGACGGTATTGAAGTTTTGAAAGCACCACTCCTCCTACTCCCTCGCTACCACATGTTCCTCCAGGCTTTTTGAGCTTTGACTTGCGACAAACATACATCTCTCAGAAAGAACTCATGCATGATGAAAAGAATAAAAACCCAAAGTAATTAAAAGAAAAACCAAAGTGGTTAAAATAATATTCATTCAAAACAGTTCTATAATCTAATAAGCTTTTTGCATAATAGTTACAGTAGTCTACAGGATCATCATGCATAGAGTACTGATCACCTAACTGACAAAATCTTGACTGAACAACTTAACGAAATGCGCAACAAATTTGCAGATTTAAAAAGGTATAATGACATTTCACAACAAACGTATACATGTGTTCACAATGTTGCGCAACAGGCACAAAACGGATGGAAAAGCCCCCATTTTGTCATAAACCGGCTCAGGAGTTGCCAAAGTAAACAAATCATATATAAGACAATTAAGTAAATAAACTAAAAATAACAACAGTGATGAGATGTCTTAATCTGTATCATCAGAGGTGAACATGTGGGTGTGTGTGAGAGCATATAGTGTGATGTGAGGTGAAGAAGAGTGCAATAACATTACAAACTAAATAAAAGAAATGGTGCAGGTGTTGCTCTGGCGAAGAGAAAGAGAGAGAGTAAGTGGCACAGGGAGCTGGCTCTTATATCCTGGGAGGAGCAATGGGCCTGCAGGTGCACTGGATCTAGCAGGATATGACATCAACTTCTCGGCACCTCGAGGAAAAGACATGAACATTAGCACATAAATAAACATACACATACGCTCCAGGTAAGGGCTGTCACACTAGGGATCTATGTAAAATGTAGCAGAAGTGTGTGCCAGTTTAACTGTGGCAGTCTTCTTACAGCATAGGCTTACAGTAGACATAATAAGAAGCACCACAAAAAGGCAGAGTCTGAAGTTATTGATGTATGTTAGCTGTGAGTGCATTGTACATGCATACATGTGTTTTTTTTTATGTACTGGACACAGCTACATGCATTCATCAGGTGATAGCACTGACTATGAGAATAAATTGTATCCATTAATTTCTACTTTTCTATCAATATGATGCCCTGGCATAAAAGACTGGGGGTGGTCAAAGTGAAAGGCGTCTGTGGGAATGTCAGAGAGAGAGAGAGAGAGAGAGTGACTGGTAGAGGTGACTCAGATGGCTGCCTGTCTGTAGCAATTACACAAACCAGGACTGTGTGTCTGTTTTGGCTGTTAGCGTACGCTTAGGCCGTTGTGTCCCTCTCCACTGTCTTTAACAACCGATCGACTCTCCCCTGAGAGCCACTTAGTCTGTCCTCCATCCAGCCTCTTGAGTTACAGCGCAGCAACACACATGCTCCCATCAGAGGAGCCGCCATCTGGACACACATTCATACACAAACAGGCTCACACAGAAACTCCAGCACACACACAAACACACGTGGAAACACTCAGAAATAAACCCTTATATGTGCAGTTAGAACATCACAACATTTACAGCACTCTATTGACCCAAAGAGGTCAGAGACAGATTCTCGGGCTTCCTGCAGCCATGAGATGTGAATCATTTTCGCTTGCTAACTCTTCACAATAATCACAGCAATCGGCAGATTCTAGTGGCATTCGTTAAGTGAAGTGGGTTAAAATGGCAGGGCTGTTTTTTCCATCATACACCTGTCGTCTTTTTCCTCTTAGAAGGATTTTGTTACACAGTATGGGGATGCAGTTAGATATACACCTCTTAGAGCCATTTTAAGATTGCCATGGGAAAAGTATTTTAAATAATAGGGAGAGTACACAACTTTTTTGTAGAGAGAGAATCACTTTATATTCTTGATATTTTTGTGCATTTTGAAGCTTTGATTAACATTTGTTCTGCTCTGTTATATGTTTGGGCAGCAGATCTTAGCCTGAAAAATGAAAACAGATCTTCATATGTTTCCAGAGACCGTATAGAAAAGTAGAAATGATGTCTTGAAAAACACACTCGGGCACATAAATCTCATTTAATCTGGGTTTCTGCTTTGTTACTCGTGTCAGTAGGTTTCAAAGTTTTGACTTGACCTTGATTTGTGTTTAGAGAACGTGTGTCCCACTGCATAATACATGTGAAAAATATTCCGATTGTTGGATCATGTTTTTTGAGTATTCATTCTGCATTTTAATGTTGTTACTTGACTGTTGAGGTAAAAAAGGAGATGGGGTATTTCATGCAAAAAAAAAAAGGTCCCCAGCTGGAGCTTGATTCATGGTCAGCACCTTTACTCCTGTTGGTAGTAAACCTGTTTCCACTGATAAAATCAAACTGTTTTACATTACAGTTTTTCTCTGACATTCCTTTTTGAGAACCCTTGGAAACCACATTACCTTAAGTACTGCTGTGAAGCACTTTTTGGAGGTTTCCTTTTACTTGCATATTTTATTGAGCATTTCAGCCAATCACAACTGAAAACTGAAAGTATACATTTTATGTATTCGTTAGTCAGAAGCCCACACAGAGGCGAGTCATAAAACTGAATGTGCTGTATATTCCCTATGGAGCTCTGCAACTGCCAAATAACAGAGTCCCATAAAGTATGAGTGTGCAGTGTATCTTTCCTCACCAAGTATGAATACCATTATACCGGCTGAAGTGCATCTATGGAACGTAGCTCTCAATGCTACAAGCATCTGTTACGATGGCAGCTGCTGGTTAAGAGCAGTAATGACGGCCATTAACCAATGTTTCACTGCTCTAAATAATTTTGCTCCACATGCATCACTTCTTTCATGCTCAGCTTTAAAAGACCAGGCTTTGAGAAGTTGCAGAATGTTTTTTTATGAATTATGTATCATGCAGCCTAGGAAGATTTTAATTAACATTTTGCAGTCATGTGTGTGCTTTGTAGAAATTATGGTAAAGTGTATGTCCTTCTTCACATTAAAGACTGAAGGCAAACTGGTGGGGAAATTTACATACTTTACATCCCAACCCCTCATTAGAGAGAGGTCAGCTTTGTCTGTTTTCATCTGCTCCCTTGCATTCCCCTATATGAAGGTGGTCTTGTGAAGGGCATTTATAGATTTTTCTACTCAAGAACAACACAATGACTCCTGCACTTACCAAGAGTAAAGACATCAGAGAACCTTTCAATAATAAACGAATATGGCAGGCTTTCCACTTTCATTTCGAGGGTTAGATGTGATAAAACACAATGACATGTCTCTTAACACATCAGGGAAGGAGACAAAAGGAGGGAAAGCTTGTAGCTTCTGGCATGGCGTGCTGTGTGCACAGCTACGGGAAGAAACATGGAGGGATGTCAGCCCATCAGATGTGCTTTGGCAGCCAAGGTTATGAGTTATGAAGTTGATATTAGAGAGAAGGGAGCAACGAGTGGGAAGAGTATGACCTTCATCACTCACTATCTATTCTTGCCCCCTCTATTTCCCCCCTCCCCTCTCGTTCTGCAAGCCGTGAAGCAAAGAAGCCCTTTTGTGTGAACTCTCTAATTAGGAAGACCTTGACGTGTGGATCTCATCCATTGTTCCTCTTCATTTTGGTGGGAAAATATTTCATTGATTTTTTTGCAGCAATCGAAGGCGGGCGGAGCTGAGAGGGGCTCTGTGTGGGATTAGACTCTGCGGGGGGTTCCTGGCATGGGTGGGGGGAGCTTATGAGGTGGTGTGTATGTGTGTGTGGATAGAGGTAAAGTCCCTCCTCATAACCCCTACCTATTCTCACCCTCTGAAGGAACCAATTACATCTGTGATCCACAAGCCACCATAACTCACCTCTTCCTCCAGCTCCCAGAGTTCACTTCCTGCCAGTGGTTTGCCGTCAGGGCCAGCAAAGCCTTCTCTGCTGGCCTATACACTGTCAGAATCAGAAACATTTTTTCATTAATACTTTATGTTTTGTCAGAATTGTGCCTATTAGTTTATCTTAGCTTCATAGTAACTCTTATAGTTCCAGTTGTTTTAATCACAGCTTTTATCCAATCAGATTTCCTCCCCGTGTTGCCTCCAGGTCAAAAATCTGCCCAGAGGCCTTCAGAGTTTCAAGTGAATCCCTCTGCAGATTAAGGAAATGGGGACAATATTGGAGGTTCTCATATTCCTTGATCAATCAGAATTTGAGTTAAACATATTGGGTGGATTCTTTGACATTCAAGAGCCTTCAAGCTAGCCTTGCAGAATTTAGTGCAGCTGGATTGGTTAGCGAGCTAACGTTGGTGAAACTAGCTACCTACACAGAAGTTTAAGCTCAGTGATTGTGGTGTAGTTTTCAGTGACGTTTAGATTTTTAGCACTTCGGTTTTTTATGTGATATATATTTTTATAACTAGCTGGCTCAGTTTTTTTACACACATGGCTGAAGGAGAAGAAATGGATTTGGTGGCACATCCCGGGACTTCTGCTAACTGATAATGCTGCTATCCCCTCGACCTGTACCAGCTATACAATACAGTAACTAATTGGTTATCAAAGCTATTATTTAAACTCATAATTTGGCCCAAAGACCTCTGGATTGTTTCCATCAAGTTTTTTTTCTTCAGTTGCGTATTAATCAGTAAATTGTTTAAATCATTAAAATGTGTTTTATCCCCTTCATTGCTTACACTGACAACCAGCGACAGAGCACAATAACATATAGCATGTTAGCTTCATCAGTTATTTCGTTAATGTTCTCCCAAGCTTAAGTATGATGAAAGAAGGCTATTTTTCACAACATAACATAATAATTTAAGTGCTTGTCTCTTGTTGTTGTGTGATCCTTTTTAAAGAGTTGAATGACACTAACATTGGCTAAGTGGGGTTTACATTTTGTCCCATATTCTGAGTTCATGCAGTCAAAACAAGGAGACTTTTCTCAGAGGAGTTTGCAGCAATCACCCATTTCTGTCTCTTTCCTCCTCACTCTCTTCCTCCCGTCACTCCAGCCTGCCTCTAAATTACGCTTTACCCCTGCAGGTGCTAACGTCTCTGAAATGATTATTCCTACCACACAGAAGATTGCTTTTGGTAATTATATGTATCATAATTAAATTTGATGAACTCCTCCGAGACATAAAATCTCATTTGACCCAGGTGCTGGGTTTCTCTTCCTAAACACAAAAGCAGAAAATGTCCTCCACTGTTAGGAGAGACACACGCTAAATCTTGTAACTGACATCTTGATTAAGCAAAGTAGTATTTCTACATTTACCTGATCCACTGAGGTCCATCAATAACTTAATTACTGTGCAAGTTGAAATGCAAATTCTCCATTGTCACGGCAGAATGAATTGAGCAGGATTAGCTATGTTGTTCCGCCATGGCCCAAATTGGCTTCTTCAGCAAGAAGCTGAAGGTCAATACCTGTTCAGCCAGACCACACGTGGCTGCATGAGTCAGAGGGCTCCACATGTGCCATAACATTGTTTTTAAAGCCAGACACACACCACACACTCTGCTACTAACTTTTTTCCATTGAACTTGTGCCCCTGAAAAGAAAAGCTTTACTGGCTTTAATTCACATGACATGTTAATGATGTACCCTCAAAATGCCTTTAATTGGCTCAAATGTTGTTTTTTAATCCTGCAGTACATTCAGCTTCACCTCTTCTCCACTTGTAATAGAAGCATCTCTGAGTTTTGACATGGATATTTACCTGACATTTTCCTAGATTTCTATTATTCAAAGATGTTTGCAAACAATTTAGCGAATATTAAATGTTGATCTTATGTATTTAATATCTTTTTTAAGGTATTATGTTCATACAAATTATATTGCATGTCTTTACATGCAGAAATAAAAGTCCCTCAGCATTTCACTTAGTAAGTTTTCATTCTTTTTGTTTCAGCTTATAAGGGCTTTCAGGGGCTTTAGTTTTTTCTTCACAAATAGTCTGATGAAAAAAGGTGTCATATGGTGAAGAGTTAGTAAAGCCCTTTGAGGCTAATTTGGGATCCAGGATTTCGTGCTATATTTGTTAAATTGACTTGGCTACAGATGCGTGACAAATTAAAGAAAAACCCTATTAAAGGAGTGGAGAGAAATAACAAATGCAAATCTCTGCCCAATTCAAACAACCTGAGGGAGATTATAGATCGATGTGTAGGAAGCCATGATCACAAAACATTAAATTAACGAAAATAATTGTCTTGCAAAGTTAGAACTCTAGGTTTATTAGAAGCACGGAAGCTGCTCTCTTGAGCTTTTATTATTTCTTTATCTTTGCACCCATATTTATGCCGGATTTCATAATTTGTAATATGATGCAATTCAGGAAAAAATATCCACCAAGCCTTTGAATGTACAGACTTAGATTTCCTGAAGCGGTTTGTGCTGTAGGCTTTTCCTAAGCCCCAAAGATCATTGTAAATATGCAAACAACTTGCTGACGCCCTGTAGCCAGCTAAAGCGCTGAGATTAGACTTAGTCCTCGGACAATCTCACAGGGCAAACCATCCAGGCACTGGGAATCAAAACAAGTCCAGTCATGTTTTCTGTATTTTGCTTAATGTCTTTGGCTTTAAATAATGCAAACACAAGGACAAGGATTTGATGATGTCATTCCTCTCTCCCCCCACCAGGACTTTCTCTCGCTCGCTCAATCTCTGAGTCATCATCTCTGTCCCACAGTTGTAAGTTCACTCTGTTCCTCTGCTGTCCTTCACTCAGTATTCACTCCAAGTTTTGTACTCTCTCACTCTGATCTGCACGGCTGGATGGATTTCTTTTTCTCCAACTCTCCCCCTCTCCCTGCAGGAGTCCCCCTGCTGTGCACCAATCCCTTTCTCGCAGGTGATTGCTCAGGGAATATTGATTAAGGCAAAGATTTGCTGCTGAGAAGTCACTTTTCAAACTTCCTATGACTTTAATGTGAAAAGAAGTAAGCTGACTTCCCTCGTCAGTGATAAACACCCTGTTATGGATGAAGCACACTTTAAAGAGAACGCCCGTCCATACTCATCTTCGTCTTCATCTCTGTGGCTCTCTGTCAGCCTCAATCTGTCATATCATATCCTATTTCTCTGTGGCACAAATACACTCACAGCCTTCACACCTAATGTGAACAAGTAGTGCCTGTTATGAGGGCACATTTCTTCCACTATCTCTCTAATTGCTCTGATTCAAGAGACAAACAGGTCCAATTAAGATAAAGGCTTAAGGGAAGGATAAGAACGTTGTTGAGAACGTCTCTATATCAATGGTCATTATTTCTATTCAGCTATTAGTAGATCTCAACAGGTGCAATTAAAGCATCCAAATGACCTTGATCTGTCTCCTGAGCAACATCAAATCTCATGTGAAGTAGTACATGAAGGGTTATTGTTGAAGCTTTTCTTGACATAGACAATATCCATTATTTAAACATTCTAGTTCAACACAACTTTGGCCTTTTCATTGTAGTTATGGTTTTCATTTTTAAAAGTTTTGATAACATTATATATACCTAAGGAATTACTAAGATAGGAACGTTGTGACTATTTCAAAGAAATTCTGACAATGTAAAAGACAAATATCAAGACAACATTTTCAATTTAAAAATTGTAACCCTAAAGGAGCAACAATGTAGCAGTTATAACTGCTTGGCAAACATTAGAGAAATGTAGTACTTTGGAGGTCTTAGATGACATCACAAATATAAATACTGTGTTGAATTTGTTAAGAGTTTTTAAGGCCTGAAACACTGTTGATAACTCTGTTCATCTTAAAAACTGATAAATAAAAAAAAAAATTAAGTTTCCAAGTTGATGATTATCTCCTTGCTTTTGAAATGAAAAAAATGGTGTCCCACAATGATCCATACTGGGTCCAATTTTATTCCTATGTTCATCAATGTTTCTTTCTAGATGAAATGCTTTCATTCTGAAAATATATGGGGCGGTGGTGACCAAGTGGTTAGTTTGTGCACCCCATGTACGGATGCTGGGGCCGGGGTTCAAATCAAATCTGTGGCTTCTTTTCCTGCATGTCATTCCCTACACTTTCTCTCCGTTTACGACTCTTTCCACTGTACTGTCTCTTTAATAAAGGCATACTGTAAAAAGCCCAAAAATACATCTTAGAAAAAATCTGAAATCTGTTAAAGAATTTTAAAAAAATGGGGCAAGGAAAAAAAAAAAAAATAAGCATGGCTTTTTTTTTCATCAGTAATTGACTTGGTGATATTTGTGCATTTATCCTTTCCTGCACAGACAATTTGGGGTTTAGTGTATCACACTGTTGTGATTTGTCTCTGGATTGGGTAAAGTGGATTTGTCTACCTTGTTCAAGTGAAGGATTGAACATTAGTACAGCTTTCTTCGACAGGCCAAAACAATAAAGGTTGAATTAACATAAATAAATAAATGAAGGACAAAACGCAGAGCTGATATGTTAATGTAAAGAGAGTAACATAACATCTTTTGAATATCTTGAATTGTCCTCCACATTTTTATTATTTTTTTTAACCTGCTGTTCTGTTGCACATGAGTAATCCGGGACCCTTTGAGATGACTGTTGGCTGTAGTTTCAGGCCCATACTGCCATTATGACAGAGGTGAAAACAGACAGACAAAACATTCAACCAGAGACCGGGGCAAACTGGTGTTAAGTTACTCTATAATTTAAAGATTTTCATCATCACCATGTCAAAACACTTGTATAAGTAGCAGCACTTTCACCATTTCTTCAGTGACATCACTGCACAAACCCATACAAACGGACAAAGTGAGGAGTGACAGATTTTATTTACCTTATTTTAAATAAAAAAACAACAGAAAGTTAACTCTTTAGTGACTGTTAATGGAACTGTTTTCTTTCTGTCAGTGTGGCACTTCCCTTACAAGGCTAATACAGTATGAAGCTGGATAGATATTATCAATCAGTTGAAGTAATCAGACAGCTATGGGGGAATGCTTAGAGTCGGATAAATTCCTCTATCTTTTATTTCCCCTCCCTAACCTTATCATTATGGCAGCATGATTTCCAGTGTGAACTGATCCAAAAGTCTCCCACAACTGGTATTTATGAAACTGCATGTTTATTTGTTATTGTGTGAAGTGTGTGTTTGAGAAGAAGATAAGAGTTTAGATTGGAGGATCATTTCCGATAGTTTGTCAAAATATTGTCACTTTTCTTTGGGAGCCATTTTTTTGGGTGTGCGTGTAATCCGAGTGACGGCTCGTTTATTAGTGGATGATGGCCTTTAACACATGCTGTCAGCCATGGCCGCCAGTGACAAAAAGCTGTTTATTCCCCTTAGCCATTATGAAACCAAGCATTAGCTGCCACACTCACGCACAGCACTGACAGTAGTGTTACTGGATAATAACCCTTCCTGGCTGCTTTCTTGACTCACCATTAATGAAAACAAGATTATCGCCCATTGAGTCACAGACCATAAAGTGATTGACTTGTTTTCCAAGGCGTTTATTGAGTGCATTTTAGTACAATAGTTCTCAGAAAGTTACAGCTTACAAACTCTTGACACGTACTTGTCACAATTTACAAGTGGTAGCTATACAGAAACAAACAAAATAAGAAAAGAAACCGTTCACGCATGAACAACGTACCTGTGCACACATACAGTAAATGTCTGTACACACAAATGTGCCCGCTTTGCACACAAACGCATACATTCACTCTCTTTCACACAGACACAAATGAACAAATTATGACTTGTGCACACTCATATTCAGCTCCACCATCCATTGAGTACCATAGAAGGTTTTTTAGTCACATTTCACCTGGTCTTCTGCGCCATTGGCCGCCCACAGTAGTTCTTCTGAGCATTCACAGTGCGTGCATGTGTGAACATGAAGTCTTGTGTGTTTGCCGTTTTATATGTGTGTAAATCTTCCAGCTCACAGTCTGAAACAGAAGAAAAAGACAGGATGGAGGGATTTAATGAGTGTAGTTTTGTAGAGTGTCATTTCTTCCAGGTGAACACGACTGTTCTAACCTATAAATGACAGGCATGAAATCAGTAACTAAAAGGATCGTTGGTACCTCCTCCGACAGTTACAGCACCATGAAACATTTAACAGGCTCTGTTCTCATGTTTTGTATCAGCGTGTGATGAATGGCTTCCATTTGAAACGGCTTTCAGAGAAGGCTACCAAACCGCCTCTCCATATATCATGCTGGAGTGTCATTACAGTCAGATATTTAGAAAGACAAACAGAGTAAATGGAGAAAAAATGACACTGTTGCATAATGAATACATTCTATCACCTAATTTACAAGCTCTTGGGTTATGAAGCAAATACACCAGACAGAGCATGGAGGACTAATTCATTCAAATTGAATCTGTAGTTCAGCAAAAGGGATTCATGCCAATCACAAGGAGCATGTGATTATATTGAGGAAGACTTGATTAATCGATGACTTGAAAAAAGATTTTTGTCCTCAAGTTAAACCAATTGCTTGAGTAGTTTTTGTTAGTGACCAAATAAACTAAACAAATCATACATAGGAAGAAATGTTGCCACTCAAACCCCAATGCAGAGTAAAAGGTACTGAGTCATTTATATGATTTTATTCTAAGTATCCCTATTTTACGGCATCTCCACCTTTATATTAACTGACCTTCTGCTGAGTTTACGATATTTGTCCAAGAAGCTTTTTTGTTAGTCCAGCTGACCAAATGTTGGAGGCTAATGCATCATGGGTCTTGTCTACCATGTTTTGTGGCTGTTGGAGCATCTTAAGACCCTTAAAAAATAACTTCCTGTTTAGTGAATAATGTTTGCCATTGCAACAGTGTTACACTAAGAGTAAAGAGCTTTGAAATACAGCACAGTGAAGGTCCTCCCTCCCTCTTTCCATCACATATGCCCACACTGTGTTGTGTCTGCCCACTTTCTCTTTATTAAGCATCAGACTGGAAACCAGACGCGGATAGAACATAATCGAGGCTTCCACAGTGTGTGTGTGTGTGTGTGTGTGTGTGTGTGTTTGGTTTTTGAAGGTCCCATCAGTCTCCCTCCCCGTGGCTGATCAGCTGCCTGTCAGATGTGGGTCCCAGTTGGTGTTTCCACCCTTGCCTGGGCCCACTGGAGCATGGAGTCAACCATTTCTCAGAAACCAGCCATGGCCTGGCCTGGCCTGGCCCAGGACGGCTTGGTTACACCCAGGATGAATGAGCTGGAGATGTGCCAGGCAGTAGGAGAGAGGGCAGGACAGACAAAGGAGGAGTAGGAGGAGGTGGACTGTGACTTGGTTATACTTAATAATCTGGTAATGGGCCTGCCATCAATTTCTAATTTTGGATGCAAGGTGGTTAGAACTGTCGTCACTCATGTCTTTTTAAACAGGGCTTTGAGCGTGGTCACAGCTACTGCAAACAACTGAAAATTCAATCGCTAATGATAATTGTTTGTGAGATCAGAAACTTTGTTTGTATGTCAAATCAATAAAGCCATGGAATAGTTAAGGTCAATTTGCCTTTGGTTTCTAAAAAGCAGTGTTTTTCATTAACACTTGACAGTTATGTTATACAAATATAACAGCAATTAAGTGGGAGTAACATGAACAGCCAGATAAACACCAGTCATCACCAAGCTGTGCTGAAGTTGTTGCTACTCTGACTCAACCGCAAACCCTCCCTTGTTTAAAAAAGGGAAAACATCCTTGTCCACAGTCCAGAACCATCCTCAGGGTATATTCCTGAGGCGTTTATTGCTTTTTCATAGACAGGTATCCTCTAGGAATAATGTAGCCTATACATCCTGCAATGAAATATTACTAAAATGCAGATTTCCAAAGGTGATTTCCTGCAAACAAGAGAGCTGGAGAGATTTGTGTATCCGTGCAGTTTTCTTTGACTCAACAGCATTTGCAGTCAAACTGTCTATCCATATGGAATTAGCATATAGTGAGAACGTATGGATTTACTCAGCAGCTTAGTTACAGCAGTCTAAGGAAGACTGTGGGATGGTTGGGCTTTTTAAGTCTGTGGGTTCATCAAACCGGCATCAGGCATCTTTTGGCAAACCTCGGCCCAGATGTTCATTCTCACTGTGACGAGAAGTTATGCTGATTCACTCTGATGCCTGATATGTTTTAAACCTGCAGCAAATCTTGCTTTGCCCAAGATATTGGTGTCACCAATGAGGTAGACAGAGTGGATTTTCCTGAAATTAAATCTTTCTGTTTTCTCTGTGTGCTAGGTGTGTACTTACCGTGGATCAGGGCCGGCCAAGTCGTGGAGTTTCTTCCCTCTCTGGATGGTGCTGAGAACTCCCAACACAAACAACAACAGAACGAAAAGACATAAAACATATCTGTACAAGTAAGTGCTCACCAGCAATAGACAGCATGTGTACACCCACATTAAACATGATCTCCAATAAATGGACAGTTTGTCAATTATTTAACTCCTACAGCTTTTTCATATATAGATCTACAATACCAATTCTTTGCCCACAATTCCTCCTCAGTCGAGATTGTCCTTGTGATCCTTGAACTAGGAGACATAAAACCCAGTGTCTACTGTTCAGTCTTCCAAAGAGAATCAGGGCATTGCAGGAATCTACACATTGCATGTGTCTATCACAATCTAATCAACAAATATGTCTTTGCCAAAAATGCAAGCAGAGAGTTCTGTACATACATATTCATACATATCACCTTCAATATGAAGGTTTATTATGAAAGATATAATTATATTTAGCAAGAGATAAACATATTTATATTCTCTGAATCTGGGTGGGGCTGGTTAAGAAGTCCTTTGGCAAGGCCTTCCACCCAGAACGCCACAGGTAGTGTCAACGTTAAAATACAAGTGGGCGGCATCTTGCTATAGTGACATAAACAAACAGATGGCAAAAGACAAAAAATAGAACTAGCTCTGATTTTTTTAACCGGTCCATTTACGATACATCTCTTGAAATTATTCAAACAAGCGAAAGATGGAGTGAAAGTTAAAAATGGTGCTCCACTGTACATCCCTGTATTTTTCTCCCACTAATTAGTCCTACTGATAATTGCTTCTTATTCTTCTGGGACATATTTCTGGCCAAGTCAAGGCATCTTCATTGCACACACTGACGACAGTAAAATCACAGGTCACATGTTGTTTCGAAATGTCTCACACTGCTGTTTACAATTTGAAAATCCTCTTTTCCAAATGATATACCATACAGTCTGAAATGTGAGAGATTCCCTGTGTGGGTGTTTGATTGCTGAAGTCATTTTGGTTTGCAATGACGTGAATGGCAGTCTATAACAGCAGCAGCTGATGACTGTCTTCCTTTTGTGAAGAAATGGAGAAACAGCATCAAGTCTGGACCCTGAACTCCTAAAGTGGATTGTATGAAGTGTGATAGCTTTTAACCATGTGGAAGTGTTGACCCTGGTCTCCTGTTGCCATGGTAGTGGATTAAATTAAGACAATAGTCTCGACTCTGGCGCGTTCCGATGGATCGGGGGTCATTCGAGGGCTGCCATTGTTGATGGTCCTGCGAATGCTGCCCGTTCCGTGGCACAGCGCCCCCTGTAGTCATGCCATAGTGGTGGGGGACTGGCTCATCTGGACCCTCATGGACTGGATGTTACTGAGAATCTTCTTCTGGTGGCCTGCCAGGGTAACTCCTATTCTCAACAAGTCCCTAAAGGGAAAGAGGCAGAGAGAAAGAAGATTGAAAAAAGAGAGCTTATTTTGAGGCAGTTACAGATGAAAGGATTCCCATGTTATTGTAGATGCAATGGATCATTAGAGTAAGAAGAAATGGCAAATAATGGCTACAATTTTCCAGTGCATGTACTGATCTAACATTATCATATATGAAAGTATATTACAGGATGGAAAGCTAGTGGCAACAAACAACCACACACACATTTACAAAAATGTATTCCATCACTTGAGAGAGGACTTACTAATGCATGTTGCTTTGCATTGCAAAGAGACTGCATAAATGCGTCCAAGCCCCAAGCATTCATTTTTAATAAAAATGTTAGGATGATTTTACATTTTCACATAAATTTGTAGACCAAGCAACATTGTTAATTAAAATAAATGAAGTGCAATGTTTGTGTCTATTGGCACGACAAGTGCTGAGAGAATTGCTGTCACGACCCATGCTTGAAATATTCTACATAAACAGCAAGAAAATAATGCCTCTTAAAATATGTTTTTAAAGGCTTTACACGAGTAATCATTTTGGAAAATTGTTCTCAGATAATCCTTAATTATTGGATAGCACTCATAATCTTGAAGAGCACAGCTGGAACGATTCTTAGCCCAGTGACTATGTTATTTTCTATAATCACAAGTTATATTTTTATGTACGATCTATACAGGCTGTACTTTCATGCAATAATTCAAAGACTTGAATCATTGGGCGCATTCAGGCTGAAAATACATGCACTTGACTATGAGTCATTTTCTACAAGTATGCCCATCAAGTGCCATATGGGTTTGGAACTCTTCATTTGCACTCAAGCAGGTGAACTCACTCTGAGGTCATTTGAGCCACCAGCTGCAGCGAGGTAAAGCCTGAGTTGAGGAAGTTGTCTCTGTACTGGCTCATCTTAATGGCGGCGAGCCAGTCCTCCACTGAACTGAAGGTGTTGAAGTCAGGTATGGATCTGTCCAACAGTGGCTGAGAAGGCCTGCAGGAGGACAGAGAAGGCCGGGGGGGGGGGGGGGGGGGGGGGGGTAAGAGGAGGTTTAGAGCACAGCTTTGATGCCGTAATAGAATCTTTGTTAAGGACTTTGCGTGGGTGTGTGAGGGGATGTAAGACGGAGAAGGAGTGTATTTGTGAATGTTGGATTTAGAGTGTTTTCTTGGCCCTTTTTTTGGGGGGGTTAAAAGCATTTTGATCCAAAGAAAGTGAAAAATTAAGATATTGCTCATTACATGGCTAATACTATCCCTATAAGTGGTTCTCAAGCTGAGCTAAATAGAATTGGAACCTTGAAGAGAAACTCAAAGGAACACAGGGCCTGAAGTTCACCTTTCAACATGGCAGAAACCCAAAGAACACAACCAATACAAGTGCCTTTAGGACAACTTTCTGAATGATCCTCAGTGGCCTAGCCAAAGCCTAGAAATATGGATAGAAAATCTGTTGAGAAACCTGGAGCCCACAGTTCACAGACAGTCCACATCCGATCTGGCTGAGCTTGAGAGGATCCTCAAGAATGGATGGAAGAAATTATCCAAAACAAGCGTGTGCAGAACTGCCAAAATGGTACCAAGTGAGATTCAAAACAAATCGATGCCAGTGAATTGCTAAATAAAGATTATGAATGCTGTGTGGATTTCTACATGAATTACATTTTCTAAAAAAACACACATGTTGCTCTTGTAATTCAGGGGTACAAATAACTTACATAACAGTAAATGAATGTGGAAAAAAGTGATCTCTCTAAAGTCAACATGGCTGGGAGATCTATGAGCCGTAGGGAAAAAAATAGCTGGAGAGGAAAAGTTCAGGTTTGATGCAATCAACAGTAATAAATTCATGTTTATTTAATGAGAGGCTTAAGGATAAGCATGTTTGACTTGGCTAGTTTGTCCTGATTGCCAGTGGAAATACAGATGAAAACACACTTGTGTGTACTAAATTCACTTCAGGGTGAATGTGTGTAATGCGCTTTTGAAATGTTGTTGTTACTCACACTGCAGGGATGTTGGCTACAGCTTTGAGACTGGTGGGGTTACGGATCATCTTGTCCAGGGTGCTGACAATGTCTGTGAAGCGAGGTCGTACGTTGCGGTCCTTCTGCCAACAGTCCAGCATGAGCTGGTGCAGGGCACTGGGGCAGTCCATAGGCGGTGGCAGACGGTAGTCCTGTTCAATGGCATTAATCACCTACAGAAAAAAAAGGTGGGGGAGGGAAAACACTGGTTGTTAAGTATTATGCCATCAAATTAACTGTTAATTATATATTAATACACCAAACCTGTGTGTCCAAGGGTTGACCAGGAGTGGGATAGGCCCCCTGAAATCTGTCTAGCCATCCCAGATGCCACCCCATACTCCTGAACTATGATTTGATATCTGCCCTTATCAGAGGTGGGATTTATGTTTGAATGATCTCATTAGGAGATTGAGTGTTTGCACTCACATCTGCATAAGTCAGTGCCCAAGCTGGGCCGCCAAAGTAAAAAAAAAAAAAACAGTGTGAAAAGGACTAGCTGGTTGTCAATAATGTACCTTGTAAAAAAGAAATTATTATAATTTCAAATTTCAGAAATCATAATTTGATGTTTTGAGAGAATGATGTCATGAATCTGTCCACTCTGTAATCCTGACACGCTCATCCCTGCCTAAACAACATAACCCCCACCCCACACAGACACACTCCCTCTGGTCACTCAGGAGACAGACAGCATTCAAGCTGATGTCCCCCTTGCTCTTGAATCTAGCCAATCACATGTCACTCCTGGAGGACAAAGCGAGAAAGGAGACGGAAAAGCTTGCAGAGGCAGTGACACTAAAGACAGAAGTCGCTGGAGGAAAGGGCAGATTGCATATAATTAAGAGAGTGAAGTACAGCCCCTTGACACATGTCTCTTATAGGCTGCACAGGCTTTCCTGAATTTGTTGGAGAGAAGTTCCACGTAAAAGTTTCAAGTAGTCAGAGTTTGAGGAGAGTGTTTGGTAAGAAATGAAAAAAAAAATAATAATGCAGATTTGATGTCTAACTGAAGGCAGGAGCAGAGAAACTCCATCACCATCCTTCACAAACCTCACACTCCTTGCAGCTAACATTTTGGTTGCAATAAATATAAAATAAAGATATAAACTTACAAATTGTGCATAATCTGCAGCTCTAAAGCAACTTTTTACTCCACAGAAGACAAACTATTTCCCAGATTGTTGCACTGCACACTGACGCACCTTACTGTCACCCATACTTCATATTCATACTATCTGTAGATGAAATCTGTTCTTGAAAATGCACTCTTGCAAGATAAAGGTTTGGTATGAAATCTAGTATTAAAGATACTATCTTTAAAAAATAGAAGCGGCTCTGTAGGTTGCCAGCTCCTACCTGGAGTGGAGCGCAACTCAGCAGAATTTTGACAAATGGTGCATATAGAGAAGTGGTTGTGAGTGTGTGGTTTTGAGTGTCTATGTATGTGTGTGTGTGGACTGAGCAGCCGGACATGCTGAGCAGTGCCAGTCCTCCTCTCTGCATCAATCCCATCAGGCAGTGTTTGCTGCTGGCCCACTGAGGCAACATCTGCTGGGTTGGACGGTGGTCGTTCAGCAGGGTCCATAGAGGCCCAATGGCTGGCTAGTTGTCTCCCTAAAGGAGCTTAGGGAGAGAGACCTCATCATACGGGAGTATATCCAATGGATGTGATGTTTGTGTTGGTGCCTGTGTGTTTGTGGCAGTGTGTGTGTGGACCTCATCCAAACGGACATGGGGAACAAAGCAGAGCTCTCAGCAATCATTCATTGCTCTCCAAAGCCGACCAGGAAGGGAAAGGGATCATGTGAGACTGTGTTTCCATAATAAGTCTGCTTTCAAAGTCAGAGTCAAGGACATCTTCAGCGATGATGCTGATAAAAAACCTGCGATTTATTACGGCTTCCTCTCTTATCCTTGATTGTGTTTCTATGGAGTGAAAAGACAGTAACCATATCTGTAGGGAAATGGCCGTCCCGTTTATTCAGATTCTAACATTTTTTTTTAGCAGTGTGGAAGTTGAGAAAGGTGACAACATTTAACTAAAATGTCTCTTTTTATGATCCTTCGTAAAAATCCTATAAAACGGGCTCTTGAGCATCCAAGGAAACTGCTGCTTTCAGGGGACAGGCTGAACTTCTGTGTTGAGGAGTGATGTACAACAATTAACACTTTTTTCCTGTCCTACCAGATAATCACCATCTGTCCAAAATACTCTATCAAAATTAAAGACATCACAATAGGAAAGTAATATAGTATTTCAAAGTGGGTCTTACTTTTTTTAATTGATCGTATCTTTTGCCCTTGTTGAAAGGTCTTTGACTTTTTTATATAACACTTACATCCTGGTTGGACATGTCCCAGTAAGGCCTCTCTCCGAATGACATCACTTCCCACATGACGATCCCGTAACTCCACACGTCACTTGCTGAGGTGAACTTTCTATAAGCGATGGCCTCTGGAGCTGTCCACCTCACTGGGATTTTCCCACCCTGAAAAAAATAGAGAAGGGAAGAAAAGATGCAGAAGGTGAAATCAGAGTTCAAAATCAGTTTCTTTTTTATTTCCAGTCTATTGAGTTGTAACACATTAAGTCAACGGTTACCCTCTATATCTTTAACTAAAATGTCCCTTTACATCTTTATTCCCTCATCCACCCAATGTATCAATCCTCCTGCAGCCAAAACACATACAATTCCGCCTTTGTCTCAGCGGCAGCAGCAGCTCCCAACAGTGCTCGCCCTTCACACATCGACCAACATCACATTTAGCGTCTCGTCTCCCACAGCCCTGTTTGGATAAAGGAAGATAGGCCCAGGCTTCTGCTCGTACATCGAGCGTGTCTGCCTGTAATTGGGCTACCTGAGCCTGAGGCATGCCACGCGCCCTGTTGACTGAAATTGACAGCTGCTTGTTTAAAATTCCAAACGCACTCTCTCTCACACTCACACACACATATACAGACAGAGTTGGGGAACTAATGCACGGGTACAGACACAAATGATTGTGTGTGCACAAACAGACACACATGCATAAATCGCGTCCTCCACAGCACCTCCTCTTATTTCTGACTGGAACTCACCACCAGTTTAATAATGCCAATTAACTGAACCTGTGCATTTGCAGATAAGCCGCTGTTGGAAACAAATCAAAACCCAGACAGAAACGTACACAGACCACCTTATTCCCCGCTTGCTCTTTTAGAGAGAGGGAGGACATGGACTAAAGAGCAGGGAAATGAGTGGCAAGTGAGGAGAATGAGATGCAGAAAATAGTTATTTTAAGGCGTTTTTAAACTACAGTACTGTAATTTGAGTGTTTTCCTGTATGCGTCCATGCACACTTATGTAGGTGTTACAGGTCAATGCTGTGTGTCACTGCGAAGGTGGAGAGGCTGAGCTCATTAATGAGCATCTCTCTAAGGTTTGACCTTTGAGCGGTTGCTGATCCAGAAAAGAGATTTAACATTTGACCCTGAAGGGAGACTGCTGTCAGGACACTCTGCAAGATCCAAAGGAAAGGCTTTCGTGGCTCTCAATAAGCACACCAGTGAGAGAAAAAGGCATGAGGCATTGCAAGAAATGAGGCAATGGTGCAGTGAGTGACAGAGAGAAATCGCAAGAACAAAAAAGAAATACGCAGAGGAAGAGATCAATAGTGGAATAAAGGCTATCTAAGCCCCAGTGACTTCAATGCTTATCTCATATCTCAGACTACTTCATATCAGAATCGTTTCATCTTAACTGAGACCCCGGGACACTTTTCTCTTGCACTTTCTTTTTCTGAGGGCAAAAAGGAGCTGCACAGAAACAAATATCTCCCCTTTAAGAATATAAAAATGCTAATCCTCTACTTCTGCCTCAATCACTCTGTCCGGGCAATGCTCGGGGTCAATTATTTTGTTTAGATGAACATACATAAAATGAAAAAAAAAACGAATAAATAAACACAGAACAAAACGAGAAAAGAAAAACAGCTGCTCTGAGCAAAACGCTCCCTATTACAGCTTCTCTTTATCATTACTTACTTATTCCCCTCACTTGCTCTGTACATCTGGTTTCATGCCCCGGGACTCTGTTGGGATATGAGCTGAGTGTCGCTGAAATGGCCTGAGCAAAGACACAGGCTTCACAAGATGCTCCCTGTGCGCCTCTCCAATGAGACAGACTTTAGTAATAACATTTCCAAGGCTGGTGAGTCAGAGGCAGCTATGCAAACTCTTAGTAATTACTGCTGTGGGCCAGTGATAGCTCTGCCAAAATCCTGCTTTAATAACATGAAGTGCTGAACAGCTCAGGCATATAGGGAAAAAACATAATAAAAAGCAGTGGAGCTTCTTTTTTTTTGTAATTCAGTAAAAAGAGCGTTTACACCACAGGGAATGAGAAGTGTTGATGGGAATTAAAACAGACCTAATGTCAACACAAAAGCACGAGAGCTTTGTGAAGCCCTGAAGCATGAGGAGAGCTCTTTAGATATGGTTTACTGTGCTGGCTACTGAAAAAGGAACAAGCTGCTTTTTGTTTGCCTTGAAGTGAAATATCAGCCCTTAAAAAGAATAACACGCTCCTATTATCTCGGACAGTTGGCTCAGAATGTGTAGACAAGCCAGACTGTAGCGTAGCACTCCAGCTGCAGGGCTTCTAGGCCTTGAGTGGAGTCATCTGTAATGATATCAAGTGACACTTTGCAAAACTCCCTTGGTAATATATATATATATATGGGGGGGGAGGGGGGGGGGGGGGGAAACAGTGACTCATTTTACAGAGATGCTGGTTGGGTATATTTTCTGGTTAATAAATGCAGGCACTATGAAGAAAAATTGAGTGAGTTTTTAGGGCATGAAAAGCTGAAATAACTGCAACAAAAACGCCTTACTGCAGTGATGTCCAAAGTGTGGAGCGGGCCATTCAAGGGCAGTGAAGGTGCTACAGGTGGGCAATAAGAGGTTATTGAAGATACTTTTTTTTTTTTTTACCATTTTATTCAGTTATTTACTATTTGCACTTATGTTGTTGTTTTAAATTGTAATATGTATATCAGTAGTTTATTTCCCCTGCATTGCCATATGCCTATACTTTCACTTTGATTGTTTCTGTTTATTAAAGCAACTCTGACAGACTTCTGGTTTGTGTCCATTTTGGTGACTTCTGTTGACAAAACAGTATGTCTTGTGTCTTTGCTGATGCTTACTGTACATAGGTGTAGGTTTCCTATTAAACAATATACCCTACACAGCCTCCTTTTTGCAGTCAAACAAACATTCCACTCACTGTTAAATATTTTCCATGGAAATTGCAAATGAAGCTGTTCCACTTTCTTACTAAATAGAAATATACAATCTTTTCCCTGATGGTCTTATTGGCTCTTTGTGGCTCAAAATGAGGCTTTTTTTTTTTATTCGTCTATTTCATAACCAGTTAGAAACTTCTCAGAGTTTGTTTAAATACATATACATTAGGAGATAATAAGTCAAGTGTTGAAGTTTGGATGGGCCAAAGACTTGTTAGATTTCAAATTGTGCTGGGGCATTTTAAAGTTTGGGAATGCTGCCTTATCTCAGCTTTTCAAAAACTTGATAGTTCTCTCACTTGAATACTAACAAATTCCTTCCTCTGAAACCTCATATCACACATGTGGACAACACCTAAAGCCATTTTCACACATAGCTTCCCATCCAGAACACACCAAGAGCAGACTCAGGAATGTGCTGTCACCCCTTTGTCATAGGAATGATATTACAGTACATGACTGGCTCCACCTGGTTTACGTCCGTCTGTGACAGGTTGTGACCAGTTGTGACAGCAAGTGATATGTCTGCTGTGTGATTGCAACAAAGCAGTGCTGGGAGTGTCAGGTTAGGAGGTAAGACTGGGAGACGAGTGTGTTTCTGTGACAGCTAGGGCTGAAAGATGAAGGATAAACATGTGTTAGCCAGGTAATGCCTCTATTTACTGGTGTCTGTCTTGGTCCCTTGGCCCAATAATGTGTGTATGTGTGTGTGTGTGTGTGTGTGTGTGTGTGTGTGTGTGTGTGTGTGTGTGTGTGTGTGTGTGTGTGTGTGTGTGTGAGAAGTCAGTGAGAAGTCAGTGATACACATAGCAGGGATATGAAACACCTGTCATGCCTTTGAAGTGCATTGCAGATGCCAATATGCCAGATACTTTCATGTAGACTGTCATTTAAAATGTTGTTGCAGAAAAAAAGTGAAAGCTGAAGCATGAATCCTGTCATATTACAATTAAAGTTATCAATAAAAAGTCAGGGAAAAACGTACTGTAATTGCAATTAAGAAGAGTCCAATGTTAGGCTGTGTTTTTTTTTACTCAACCTTCTACCTTCACAGCAGCAGAATTAGAGACCTTTTTTCCTTTCATCTGAAAGACAAATATGCAGATCTTCCTCCCCCCTGCCTTTTCCCCCCATTCCATCTTCCACTTTTCTTTACTGCTCCAACTTCAGTAATCCATTTCCAAACAATGCACACTCAAACGGACTTGAGCACATTTACTTTAGGCTGGGAAGAGTGCTCCATCAACATCCTTTTAATGAAATCTTGAGATCTGCCTTGGAAGTGTGCCCAAACCGAATGAGGAGGAGAGTGAGATAGAGATGGAGGAGAGAGCCCGAGAGAGGAAGAGTGACATGGAGAGATGGGAAGAAAAATGAAACAAAACAGAGAGGGAGGGTTTGGTGATAGAGATGTTCGTTTCTCAGACACCCATGAGAATCTAGTGGATAGAAAGACACAGGTCTTTCACCACACAATGAAGTCTTGCAAAAGTTGAGGGATGCACTTTTGTTAAAGTTTTATTTCGTGTTGAACGCATCCCAAACAGACTCGGGAACTCTTTGAGGCTTTTTGTTTTTCAGATTTGATTAACAAATGAATTCTTAAAACTTATTCTATACTGCCTGGGAAGATAACAGAAGGGAAAGAAAAAAGGACTGTACACCCAGAATAGCCACAGATAATTGGTCTACCTCTGAAAAAACAAAAAGATTAAAGAATCCTTAGTTGAGATTTGCAGAAATATTCTAGCATCCCAAAAATACCTCCTCCATACTGTTACTGAACTGAAATCCAGTTCAGTAACAGTATACATGAAAGCTCTACACAGAAGTATCCCATTCTACTTGTACTTTTCAATGCTTATACAAGACACTGACCTGGGTTTGTGATTTCTTCACTGGACGTAGAGAGGTCATTATATATACAGAACATCTTATTACTTCAGGCTGATGTTGTTCCTTATGTTGTTAAAGCTACTGGCAGGCTAGTGTGGAGGCCATTTGAATGAAAAACATACATCCATGGTTATCTGGGGGATTTAATAGGAATTTACTGCTTTTGTAAACCAAACAGTAGTGTGATCATTTTATTATTTACATGTAGACTTCATTGTGAATTCTTCTCAGATGCAAATTTAGTACAATAGCCACAGATGGGGAATCACTGTAAAATGATTCTGGCAAACATAACTATAGAATTAATCAAGGTGGACAGCTTTGGATGGTTGCTCCTTCTTTGATGCGGCGACCGCTTATGGATCCAAACCTACGTATGCCTGTCCCGTATTCATACTAATTTCCATTCTTGGATATTTTCTGCAGATAAATTTAGAGCAAGACTGAGCCAATTACACTCCACAATCTGAATACAATTATCCTGGAAACATCTTAATACGTTTTGAATACAAAACCAAGAGATAAAAAACAAATTAGGTTAGGTTTAGGATTTTGCTGTAATTACGAACAAGAGTGACTTAGGTCCAGTTGCCCAGCGGCAGCACCTCCAGTTTGGCAGAACATTTGGGTGGTGAGCCAGATGGAGATTGATCTTGGTCACTGCAATGGTGACATTTTTTGTTTTACCTGTATTAAGAAATAAAAAATATCTTGGTTTGAAATGCTGCAGAGCATGTCCATAATTCACAATACTGTTGTGTGAAACTGTCTTCATGGTGTTGTGTGGACTAGGCATGAAATGTGTATGTGATGTTAGACTATTGACAAAACAAGCAACCATAGCCACTTGCTGGAGAAAGGAGATGCTTTTTAAATCACAATTTTTGCCAGATTTGTCTTTCTTACATGAAGTGTCAATAGATGAAAACAAATGGTTATTCATTTTCAGTTTGTGCAGATCTATTCTTGTTTGGAGCAACTTGCTCTTTGCCTCAAATTGGCTGACGAGGGTGTGTACCTTGCTGTATGGTGTGATGTATGGATATAAATGTTTGATGTTAAGGTAAATATTCGTATGGTTTGCATACAGAAGTGATATATCAAGATACAATCCTGCATGAAAGTCCCTTTGTTTTGCTTTTTTGCCTGGTCCATATGGACATGTTCCCATTTTCCATCTTGTTTGCTCAGAGGCTCTGTCCCCTTAACTTTATTCAGTACATAAATATTTCAGTACAAGTTGAATAGACAAGCCAAAAAAAAGTGCATGGGCCTGAAGCCAGGGAGAGAGAGAGAGAGAGAGAGAGAGAGAGAGAGAGAGAGAGAGAGAGAGAGAGAGAGAGAGAGAGAGAGAGAGAGAGAGAGAAATAGGGGGAGAGGATGCAAATAGAAAACAGACAAATGACAGAAACAGCAGAGGGGTCCACATTGTGTGAGCACTAGAGCGCAGCTGAGAGAATGTCACTCAGGTCACAGGGATTTGACGGATGAGCTTTGTTACTGGCTCTGTGTGACCTCGCCTTTCAACCCCTCTCAGCCTCAATGACACAAACAAACACACAAACACTCACAGGCACACATACATGTACATGAAGAGAAAGGCTCCTAAGGGACATATACTGTGTGAGTCTAGAAAGTCACATAACCGTGCTCACCTATGCCTTCGCACACCATCAGCTGGAGTACACGCAGAAATTTCTGACCCAAACCTGCCCTCCTCACTTAGACCTTGTGGTCATGAACTCACAGTGGGAAAGGCTAAAAGCACTTGTCAAGGCTGTTATAGACTTGGCACACTCAGTCATGCCAGATTTTAGAGACATATCGACACACAACCACACACGAGTGCACTTTCTTACAGCCACTTACTCTTAAATCTTTACCCCGACCTTTGCATTAAAGTAGAAATCTCATGGATCTAAGCTTTGATGTCTTTGGCTTGACCCATGGGGTTCAGCCATTGCAACTGTTTATTATTTACTAAGCAGCGATTGGAGAAAACAGTACATTTGATCTCCTGTGGACCCTAAAGCACACGATAAACATATGGCATGTCATAGCCTCACACAATGACATTTTCTTTATCATACCTACAGTGATTAAAGTGTATGGACATGCAGACTTAGAAAGCCTTGAAATAAGTGGACAAGAGGAAGAGGAAAGGGTTAACGCAATTCCCAGCATGTCCTCCCAACCATACATCCAGCATCACACCACAGGCACTGTAATTGGTGTGCCTCGAATTGCGGGGAAAAATATCAAATTCTCTACTTTAAACCAACTTGTATTGGACTACTTTTACCATGGGAGCAAATGAAATTCAGAGATCTCCCCTTCCCTATCTGTGTTAGTGGGGCAAATGGGATGCGATGGGATAGTGAAATGACAGCATATAATTTGAATTTACTGACATTTATACCTGAATATAATATCAATGCCTGATGTAATTGTGCATTATCATTGACCATGTTGAAAGATAGAAAAGTGCTTTTTTACCAAATCCTACCATGGATGCTATCCATCTCATCATCTTATGAGGTTTTGCTCTTCCGGTGAATTAAAGTGTACTTCCTCTGCAGTCTCCATGCTGTATATTAAAATGAGCCTTCTGAGTGTGCACCAAAGTACTGTCAAAACTTTCAGTTAAAATGGCCAAAACAGCCTCCAAAATGCTGTAGTGGCAAAAACGCAGAGAGACGCAGAAGATTTTTTCTTTTTGTAAAAAATGTCCCGGGGAAATATGTTAAGTAAATTGTGGCAGAATTTATTTTTGAAATCACAAATAGTACAGATTTAAAGACGATTACAATCAGAGATTACATCCAAATTAATTAGAATTTACTAGAGGTCCACAGGTATTACTCAACAAAAAGGTCTTTTTGTAAGCCAAAAAGAGTGATCTCACATGGGCTTATGATCATTTGCATACATTTACCTCTGAAAACACACAACCATGTAAATGTAATTACTGATAACAAAACAAACACAGGCAAGCCACAGCTGTATTTACACACACAAGCACAGTCTTTAAAGTCTTTAAAATAATTAGCACACATCACCTCAGCAAGAACAGTGCAGTGCAAGTATTGTCCTGTGAGCCTAATTAATCACGACTTTGGTGAGCGGCCAACAGAGAGGCAGGACAGCCCCCTTCTGTCTGAAACCTCCACAACATCGCTCCAGAGTGAACCCACATCCAGGGTTAACGCAATTACCAGCATGTCCTCCCAACCATACATCCAGCATCACACCACAGGCACTGTAATTGGTGTGCCTCGAATTGCGGGGAAAAATTAGAAAAGCAGTAGAGGGAAAGAAGTGATTAATTTGCTGGAGGAGGAGGTCGATGGCGATGTAAATCACTACATGTCAGCGCAATTTAATTTCCCTGATTCCCTCGGCCTTGTCTGCGATGCAAGCCTTGCCCACTGATTGGTTAGCGTCAGGTCATAGCTAAAGAAGTCATGGAGTGAAGGGCACCATGCATGGCTTAATTACAGCAATAAGACCCTGCATGGGACCTGCGGACCTCCACTTCCCATCATGTTTGTTTGCATGTTTCCCTGAATACAGGGGATGAGGGATCAGGAGGACTCTGGTGTGTAGCAACATTAGCTAAGTCTTTTAGAATTGTTCACATCTGTTAGCTGATCACATTAAACTCTATGTAAGAATTAAAAGAAATATTGACGGTATCAGCCTCTCAGTACTTGCTGGGTTATGAATAAAACAGATCTGTTGCTTTGGAGGAAGCAGAAATTGTTTTGGAACTGAATATTTCATCTGCATAATTAAGATAAGCACTCAGAATGAAGCACAACCAACGTTTTGATGTGCTCTTTTTAAATCTCCATCACCCAAAAAAAAAACCATAAAAATACTCTGAGGTTTTTTTTTACCAGCAAAACAGTTCAAACGTCAAATGTCAGCAGCTCTATTGACTCTCCGGACAATGCCCCTCAAGGAGACTTTGTTTACATTTAAGACAACATCAAAATGTGTACACAATCTATAATCCAATCACAACCTTTTACACCCTGTTGTATTAGCAAGCTCAGCGGCGACAACAGAGGTGCTGCTTCTCTTTGTTGCTACAGAAGACCAATTCAGCAAGGTTTAGCCGGAGGGGTCAAGGATACAACGCAAGCTAATCCTGCAAAGCAATTAGCCCTCAGCTTCACCAATGTGAGGTCATAGCTTCTCTGTCCACACCTGGGCTTACACCTCTTGTCAATCAGAAGCCTTAAATGCTCCTACACTTCATGTTGTGCATTTAAAATAGTAATAACTCTAGCAGAAGGTATTTTCTACCAAAGCTCAGCTACAAGGAAGGACATAAAATTGAAAATAAATATATCCAGTGTTATGTATGATAGTTTTGTTTCTTCACCTATATTTAGATGAAACAGATTATTTTGAGAAGTCTTTGTTCATACCTGTGTGCCAAAGACTCACAGGCTATTTGAATGCATGCTTTTGATCCAAAGTTTTGCATGCATTCAAGTACCTCTGAAACTGTTCCTAAAATAGGTCCATTTTATAGCATAATATATTCATATTCATCCGTAATATATACAGTGCTACCACCATGCTGCACATTGTCAGTGTGCACAATGAATCATATTCAGAAAGATCCCCCAAGGCGATTTCATACAAGTGAAATCCTCCTCTCCCAGGTAAGACTGGCAGAAAAGGATGTGTGGGGCCACTAGAGACTGGTGACCCAAAACAAGAAGAGAAAAGGTAAAATACAGGACATGGTGCAGTGAATTTTAAATTAAAAGGGTATGGCAGAAATATATGACAATTACAGGTATATCCATAATGTAAGTTTATTAAACTCCAAAGGTCACATATTATGCAAAATACACTCCACCATGTGTTTCTAACACTAATATGTGTCCTATAGCCCGTCTACAAACCCCCTAATTATGAGAAAAGTCCATCCTCTCCCTCTTTTGCCTGCTCCACTTTTCAAAAAATGTGTGCTCAAACAGGCCATTTGCAGATTTTCCCTTCATGACATCACAAAGGGCAGTAACTCCTCCCCCAGGTGGGTGACACTCCCACAGCTAGGTGTTTATTCTGCCCTCTGATTCTGCGTTTGCACCGTAAACAATAGGGCATGTAGCGAGAAAGCTGGAGCCACATCCCCTTCCAGAGGGGCGTGGTCAGTCACAGCTCATTTACAGTTAAAGCTATAGACACAGAAACAGCATGTTCTAAAGGGCTGAAATATAGGGGTTTATAGACATGATAAAATACATGATCAGAGTGGATTTATAACAGACACTCCACAGACATGTTTTGGGGAGCTCTGAGACTTATTTAAACTGGTTAAAAAGGAGGTTAATATGTGACCTTTAAAGTCTGCTTTTAGGGTATAATATAGAACCATGCTCTTTATACTCTGTTGACCAGTCCTGCTTGTAGAGGAAATTACTGCTTTCAGATTTCAGGCAGCAAAGCACATGATACATTGGCAGTAAACGGGCTAATTTGCACCAAAGTCTCAAAGCAGAGTAGATGAGGTGATACTACACACATGCACATGGGCACGCAGACACCTGCCCACGCAGAAACCCACATGCATGCCTCTGGCTCACACACACATAAAGACACAAAAATAAAAACACGCACAAACTGAGGCATGCCGGGAGTCCTAATGACCTACGCCGTGTGTTTGCGAGGGTGTAAGAGTGTGTTTTGAATTAGGAAGAGGAGAGGCAGAAGATGAACTAACGATGGCTGCTAATAATTACAGATCTGTAGTGTGGAGGAGTTAATGAGGAGCCAAAGCCTCCCATGATGCCCCAGTAATAATGAATGAGGAGTGAGAGAGAAGAGGGAAGGAGGGAGGGAGGGAGAGAGGGGGGATGGTAGCTGTCAGTTTGAGAGGCCGCAATGCCCTTTGGTTCCTTTGCACTCTGGGCATGTCAACGAGAGAAGAGCCTTCCCAGAGGAGGCTTGTCTCCGCACTAATGAAGATGTGACAGACCCTTCGGTCCATGACTTGCAGAGTATAGGAAAGAGGAGGAAGAGCAAAAAGAGAGAGACAGCTTCTATAAAATGAAAGGCACTGACAATGTGAACGGTTTCTCATACCTTCCAAGAGAATACGACAATGTCAGATAAAAGCTGATTAGACTGATAGGTCATGTTTTTTTTAGGGTGTTTGGATTACCTCTAAAAAAGTATAGACAATTCACTTAAAGGATACACAATCTAGCTAATTTTACCAAAAGAACCAAACCAAAAATATAGGAAGAACGTCACAGGAACTCACCAGAGAGCTGGTGTAGCTGGGATCAGAGGTGTCATCCTGTAGGTAGCGCGACAGGCCAAAGTCAGACACTTTGCACACCAAGTTGCTGTTTACCAGGATGTTACGTGCAGCCAGGTCACGATGGACATAATTCATCTCGGAGAGATATTTCATCCCAGCTGAGATCCCCCGCATCATCCCCACCAATTGGATCACCGTGAATTGGCCATCGTTTTGCTAGAGTACACAAAGAAAATCACAAATAGAAACAGTACTTAAGATATAATATATGTTGTAAATAACTGAAGCGAGAATAGCTTGGGGAGACAGATCTGTTTTACCCTGTTTTCCAAGAGATACTACTTCAACTTAAAATTCAGCGGTTCATTGTTCTTATTCTAAATTTACTGTTTTCATTTATTCTCTCGGAGGAAATGTCAGTGCAACATATTTTAGAAGTATTTTTTTATTTTCTGCAGACATCAAAATAAAAATGCCTTCTATTAGATCTTTACTACAAAAGCCAGAGGGCATGCACACAGACATTAAGTCTATTTAAGGTGGAAACTACCTTTAGTAGTGGGTAAATATGGACACGTATTTCAGGTTACAGTTTTTTTCCTTCTTAAATACTTAATTTGATGTTACACTTTTCCATTAAAAGGTTCGACAAGCTGAGCTCTTTTCTTGCCTTTCAAATCCTCTAAATGTCCAGAGGAAAAGTACACTTGTAAAAGATAAGCAAAATGGATTCCTGAAGCCAATCTTGTTCATTGAAGGTGTTGAAAGCATTGTTCCATTCCGGCATGCAGGCATCCATCTCTTTAGCATCCACGCATGGTGCCCAAAACCCCTGTGTGAATGCTCTGAAGAGCAAGCTTTGAAACCCCCAAACACAGTAACAAATAAGAGGGTAAAGAAGATCGATGGAAACACAAGTCGGATGTGGCGGTTAGCAAAGCCAACTTCAAAGAGCCCCTTTAAACCCACCCTAGATCAAAGTGAAATAGAACACCAATCCATGAGATTGAAGGAGGAAAAAAAGCGAGTTGAATATTGAGCTGTATGTCCGCTCAATCCTCATAAAAGAAAGAGTGAGGAGTCCATTAATCGCCCCAGACATTAAAACAGAAATTAAAGGCTGATAGGGCTTGCTAATGGAAATTTCCAATTATGAATGACTGAAATTGTGTTCATTGTCATGAAATATATTCTCTGTTGGCAGAAGATAGGTTTAGAAGGCTTATTCTGATTTGAATTAGAAGGGATTCTAAGCATGAGCGCCTTTTCTGGCACTGTTTTACATTTCTTAACACAAGCTTCTTGATCCTTGTTCACACTTGCACAAAACTCCTGAAGTTTTCGTGGTGAGCTGCATGTGTGAAAGCAAACAGCTAAATATTTCACTCGCACTGCATCTGTAGTTTCTCCTGCCAGCCCCCTAGAATTTTTTCAAAATAAAGTCCAAGTGAGCTGACGTGAGAACACAGTAGGATATAATCAGGCAAATTCACCTCCAGTGAGTGGGAGGGGGGAGGTGACATTTATTCCCTGAATTTGGTGCACAAGCATAGACTGTATGCACGTGGCCAGTACAATCTCTATGCATGTAATTCAACTGCTGAAATATGTTTTCTGTTGATATTGTGATTCTGTGAAACTACACATAGCATTGATATGATGGCAAATATTCTCATTAAAGCGCTACAGACTCTGTTGCTTTGTCCAGCACTTGTGTGCCATTTTAGTATGTCATATCTTAACCTCAGGAGACCCCCTGGTCCCCCTCCCCACCGACAGTAATAGTCTCCTGCTGTGAGGTGCATGTGTTAACAACCAGAACAGGAGGATTTCAGGGATAATCCTCCTGAAATGATCTATATTTTCAGAGTGAGTTTTCTTTTCAACTTGTGAACATAACTTTTGATCACCCTGATTAACTGTCAAGAACTTTTTATGACACAACATGTCAAGTTTATAAAACTACTCACCCTGAGGAATGAGTCGAGGGCCCCATTCTCCATAAACTCTGTAACAATCATGACCGGGCGGCTCTTTGTGACGACACCCTCCAGACGGATAATATTGGGGTGGTCGAACTGGCCCATGATGGACGCCTCAGAAAGGAAGTCCCGCCTCTGCTTGTCCACGTAACCGGCCTTCAGGGTCTTGATAGCAACGTAGATCTCCCTCTTACCAGGCAGCTTCAGACGACCCTTGTACACCTCCCCAAATTCACCTGAAGGTGAAAGAGACGTAGTCAAAAACAAGAACCAATCGTCTTTTGTCTGATCAAAAAAGAATTTGACAAAAGATTAGCAGAGTTGATGAGATCTAAAGCTGTTCATTTATCAAGCTTAGTGGCATCACATGTCCCTAGGTGGAAATATTACCCAAAGTGCTGTTATAAATCTTAATTAAGGATTTATCAAGCATGCTGTGTTGTCCAATTCTTTTCCGGTGTTGCTCCTTCATGATCTCCTTAACAGCATGGCTCCTCTGACTCACAATATTCATCTATCCTAAAAGCCTGCCAAGTGTCTTCATACTCCCCAAGCTAGGTAAAACCGGAAAGCACTATCTGTTAAATATCTTGAACCTGTTTGATTAATTATCACCACCTCAACGTCCTGCAGAGACGCCACACAGTGAAATCAGCAAATACAGAATTCTTTAATTAGACAGTCCCCTTGTAGCCTACCCCCCTATCCTATCTCTTGTCACTTCCTCACACCTAAGCCTCTGTATGAACAAACACATATGCTACCAGCATGCTGTATGAGCTGTTAAGAGGTGTGTCCAGTCCCAAGGGTTAGACATCTTGGAGACATGTGGACACACTAGGCTAGGGCTATTTTTGACTCCAGTTGCGTCAATTTGCGTCAAAGAAATCTGTTTGTTGGACACAGACATCTCCACAATTTAAAAAATAAATCCTTACAAATCAAGGACAAAATCAAAGACATCGAAGTAACTGAAAAGGGAAATTAAAGGTAGGACATGTTAGAGAGAAAGACTTACAGGATCCAAAACCAGAGAAGCACTGGGAATAAGCCACCAAGCTTGAGTTATTTCTAATGCCATTAGGTCCCAAGGTAGCTGGCCTATATGCAGCTAGTACACTTCACATGGGCCCTTGACATGTGCCCATCACATGTGGCTGCCAAAAGGGCCAGCTTGTTTGCACGCAAGCACACATAAACATACTTACACCTATACTGTAACATACAGAATTTCACAGACACCTTGCATTTACCTGCAAACACACAAACACAGATTGTTCCACAGAACCCATTGTCCATACCTGCGCCAATGACCTCCTCGATCTTGACAGTAGAGACATCAATCTCCTTGGCGAATTCTCGTACAGCCTCGTTTGGGTCTTCATAGGTAAAAGGATCGATGTAGATCTTCATCCCCGGGGAGCCTGAGAAGTGGGTCGGGCAGCCCAGTGGGGAGGGGCAGTTAGACATGTCGGCTCGCAAAGAGAGTTCTAGAACAACCAAAGTGCTAAATGAGCTTTCCAGGAGAAGACACTGTTCTATTTGTTTGAACTAATGTCTACTGTTAATGGTTGAGCATTAAAAAATGCCCTTCAAGTTGTAGCCAAATTCACTGTGTGACACAGTTACAATCACTGTAAGAGCTAAACAATCCTAAATGATCACTACTCCATTTTCTCTACGGTCCCCCTCAGGGACATGCAAGAGCACTATAAGACATGAGTATTAGCACACATTAAGTAGTATTGGTGGATGATTTCAGTAACTGCAAAAGTTACGAGTAGAAATGGACAACAAAATGGAGGTTTGATGGTTCAGTTCTTGCAAGAAGGGAAGAGTCCAGAAAAAAAAACAGAGAAAAAAGATGAAGAATAGAGGGAGGGGTTGGGTTTTTTATAAAGAGTAAATGTAGACAGATTTTTTTTACCCTTTTATCCCTTACCCTAGCAGTCTCTGCTCTTTGATAGTGGTAGAACCAATTTCCCTGCAGCCCCTTCCCTATAGGAGCTCATAAAGAGATAAAACCACTGCGCTATCAACTAGCTCTTTATGCTGTTCTGCAATAGGTGAGCTCAGTTCACAGAGTGGGGATGTTTGCAAATGGAAGCTGAATTTTCTGTTGACAGGCCGGGTGGGGATGAATGAAGAAAAATACTTGTAAACAAATTTAATACGGTTGCCACACGACGGACATTGCAGGCGTCAAATCATCATTTCTACAGTGACACCCAAGGGCAGCACTCTTTCTCAGAGCTGTTAAGTCAAAACTCAGCAGTCATGATTGGAATAAACCCATCTCCATCAAGTCAATTTGTGCCTGCTCATTTGCATAAGCCACATGGAAAGAGGCTGAGGTCTCAAGGGAAGGGAGCAGGATAAGGTCTGGTCTTGGAGGGATCAAGGTGACTCACCTCGCTCTCGACTAGAAGCTGATTCTAGTTAGCGCTCTAATTGCCTTGAACCCTTCCTGTGTGAATGTAATTGCTCATTAGAGATTCCATACAGATTGGATTCCAGTTAATCCATCAGAGGGTTTACAGCTCAGCATTCCATAAAGTCATTTTATTTACAAGTGTCGCCAAGCTGCTCGCTCAGCAACACCACTGGGTGGGACTCCAAATCTCAGCAGGGAGCAAATACACAGCAACAAACATGCACTAAAAATCTCCATCCAGCATACATACACACTATGTAGACCCATTAGCTTCTAATACACATGCCAGAGCTCACTTTCATGTATAATTTAAAACGCAAACAGTTTATCCCTCTCTCTCCCTCCGGTACAACCCTCCCTGGTTAACTGGACTCATCTTTGTATGGCCAGTGGGTAAAAAATAGATCTCTACTTTAATATTTTAAAGGTCCTTCATCTAAGAGTATGAAGCAATTGAATCCAAACGCTAGTTCTATTTTCATCCTGCACATACAACAACAAGCCTGTCAGTAGATAATGCATGCCTAATGGTGACTTTTGGGCATCTAATGCATTCTCTAATTTCACAACTTTTTCATTTCAATGGCCCCACATAGGACAGACATGGAAATACTGACAAACTGATTAATTTGCTGCAATTGGAATATAAATCTCAACAAAATCCTGACCCTCTAAGAGTATTTTGTTAACCGGCAAAATCCATTTACGTTTAGTGCACTTCACTTAACCATGTTATTTTCACCAATGTCAAGCATTTACCCAGCTATTACTCTTCCCCGATCGTTAACTGAGTGGCCCTAATGTATCCACAAATCAAGGGTAGAGCAGTAATGCTTATATTAATCTATCACTAGCTTTGGTTACAATTAAATTACTGGTTCTATTTTACAGGATTTACATATTGCCTAAAGACAAAGAGCAATGTCACTAAATGAAACAGTAGCCTCATAAAAGCTCATCTTCTAAATTTAAGGAACTCTTTCATAATTAAATCATTTACTGACAAAACGTTATTTATTCTAATTGCTTTGAGCTGACAATATTTGTAATTTCAGTATATAGTTATTATATGTTCCATGTTATTATCTACTTTGAGAAAATTAACATCAACAATTTCCAACACGGTACGCCTATAGTAAAGACATTACCATTTCATGTCGGTCCAAGAAGCACATTAATCTATTCTGTGGCACAGTGAATATAATGAGTTGAGTTTACTTCCTACACACAGTAATTATCCATCGTTTGATGTCAGAAAATCGTTTGTCAGACTCTGCGTAGCTTATTAGTATGGAAATCACTGAAGGGATCTTAAATTTGTATGGAATTAGCAGTCACATTTGTATTGACGTTGGTTTGGGTTTAGCAGGCCTTCTGCAAGTCTTCACTGGTAGAAAGATAAAACTATGATCAGCTAATAAGGATTTGACCTCTGCAGATGTTTACCAATTAGGCTGTACCCCAACTTACTCACTGAATTCATATATTTGAATGAGGTATGCAATGGCATGAAAAGAAATACACATATATGGATTTTTTTTTTTTAGAAACAAGATCTTTTAAGGCTATTGTCAGAAACTCTCAACCATTTATCTGATTTGTTCTTCTCTCTTCTCTTCCCGTGTGGAAATGAGGGAGTAAGGGGAGGTAGAGCAACAGCCTGAACCAGCGGGGGTTAATGCTAACCCTGATCAGGGCACCTCACCCTGTCTTTATATCCCCTGTCTTCTTTCTAAGATCTCTCTACAGACTCTTCTCTTTGTGTTTCTATTCTTTTCTCTTTGCCACTCTTTTCAAGTATAAAGTTGGCACCAGTAGTGGTTTGGGATGTTTTCTTTGTTCTCTCTTTTTTTGTTCTCTGTTTTTTTCTCCTCAGATTTATACATAAGGATACACAAGCCAAAAGAAGTTTTGCAGGTGGGATCGTCACGAAGTAGGAGCTAGCATGGAGGGGGCTGGCTCTGGGACGCCAGAGTTAGTTATCCAACCTTCCTGAGGTGTCGTGGGACTAACTGGGCAAAATACAGGTGAAGGGAGGTTCCCAATTGGAAAGCCCAGTAATGTCCTTGCTCTTGCTGCCCAGCAGTCTAGATAGTTGGATTGGAAGCCAACAGCGACCATGTGGATGGTCATGGTAGGTGCTGTTGGTACAAAGGTTGTTACTACCTGGCTAGCTTTCATAAACAGATCCTGGGTCTGTTGAGGGTAGCAATACTGTTCAGGTTGCGGCGGAAACTAAGGGCTATATGGTAGGTTATGTAACCTATCAGAAGGGCAAAGGGGAATATTGGGATACAGGGTTTCTTCACTGAGTGATTATCCTTTAATTAGGGCACAAGTATCCTGTAGGTATGTTGGTGTTCTCCTGCTGTCTTCAACTGGCAATATATCACTCTTGTGAATTATTTCCCATGAAAATGTAAACAAAGGCACTTCCTGTCTGCTTGCTGTGAATTGCTCCGTTGACACCAACCAGGTGGAGGAGGTAAAAAGCATTGAAAAAAAAACTATTGATGTGGTCAATGTACTTCTTAATTGTCTCTTTTAGTTTTGTGGGTCATTTGGGTGCCTTAATATTAATTTTAGTTTGTTTTATAACCAGTTAAAAACTCCTCACCGGAGCTTTTAACAGGCTTTCAAATCCTGTTCTAAACCAGAATGAGCAGCAAATGTTTTAGCTCAAACAACAGCTAAAGCTACAAAATGATAAACAGGATTTTAAGATTAGCTATTTCAATTTGTGCTGTTGGTAACATGCAAAGATGCATTAGGGCATACAGAAAACATGCAGTCCCTGGGTCTGTCTGTTTATTAACCGATGTTGACAGGATGTTGATGCATGGGAAAGTGAAACCTTTTTTTAATGGAAGGAACATTTTTGTTATTGGTGATGCGCTTATGTGACCAACTTAAACAAAAAATAATTATAACTATGCCACACAAGCAATATTTGATTCATTCAGTGAGTGTCAAAGATGTGTGTTCATGCATGTTTCAATCTGTTTGTCCTGACATCCAGCCCTGTGTTTGGTATGAAGTAAGATGTCTGATTTCAATAAACATGGCCACTCACATGCACTACTGAGTTTACAATGTGAGTAGCATCCCCCTTGACGCCTGTCACATTAAAAGGGCTGGAAATGACAGACATCTCCTGACGTGTGTGGCAACAGCTTGAACCGAAGCATATTTTTGGAGCATTAATCAAAACAATTGTCTGTTGAGCACAATTTAATTGTTGCATTGAATCTTGTATACCCTGTCAGTCAAATTTGGAGACAAAAGAAGTAAACAATGAATTGTGGGTTTGGGGATTACTTCATGAGTGTAGGCGGTTTTGAAGGTTGAAGGAATAAAACTATGAATAGGATCCCTAATCAGCTTTTTATTTCCTCTTCACTTCAAATTGCTTATTTGATGATTAGGGCTCTAAGCGTGTCTGATCTTTTGTTTATTCTCAACACTTATGTTAATTGCGTTTGTTTTTTCCCAAAGATAGCCTATGTCAAACCTGACTCCTCTGCCCACAGGCGTTTTTTAATGAGCCCCTGGGCTGCCACTGCTGGAACTGTGACAAAAAGTCACTGTGTTGAAACGCTTTGCAGTGTCAGGCTCAACAAAACTCTATCCCCTCGTGTGAGGCCCCTTTTCAGACTGCTAGGTCGGCAGTACGTCAGGCTTTCATTTGAGGTACAATCTCATACACACCCTTTTGTGTGCATGTGTGTTAGTGTTGGAAGTCATGTGTGTCCCTCCAGGCTCCTTCTCCTCATCATTCGGTGGCAGGGTGTGTGCTTAAAACATGACTCAATCAGAGCTATTGTACAGCCCCCACTGTCAGTCAGTGTCATTATGTTATAGAGGAAACATGTCATTTACATCTACAAACGCTCACTACCTCAGGTTATTTCTCTTGTGCCATACCTGCTTTTCATGAATGCATTTTGTAGGAGTATGGTCTTTAAATACATTTAATGTATACTTGATGGCATGTCGGCAGAAGGCAGCTGGACTAATGAGGAAACGGAGGTGTAGCAAAGAGAAGTACTCAGAAAAAACATATCTCCAGTACAAAGCACAACTCAATGAATTGTAACAAGGAGACAGGCTTAGATAAATCTTAATATACAATTGTGTGACATAATCCTGATATCTACTCCAAATTGGTCTACTGCCTCAACAGCTATACTTGAAGTTATAATATAATATCTGTATGTGTCATCTAATGACACATGCATGTTTGTATACTGCTACTGGATGCCTTGAATTTCCCTCGGGATCAATAAAGTATCTATCTATCTATCTATCTATCTATCTATCTATCTATCTATCTATCTATCTATCTATCTATCTATCTATCTATCTATCTAATGTGTATGCATTTGCACTATGCATAGAGGAGTTTATACAGGATCTGTCAAATAAGCCATCAATTTAACTTCTTCCTGTCTTTTCTTTTTTATGTATGTCTTTTTTTAATTCTGATTATTAGTCTTTTAAGTGGAGAGAAGGTTTTGGATTGTTTTCATTTCGTTTTCATTTTGAAAATGATCTATAAACCATATAGATACAGATGTCGGACAGAGAAAGGAAAAAGAAAAAAAAGCATATGTTTGTTGTAGGAGCGATACATATTTGTGCGGGCTTGACCATTACGGTTGTCTTGAACTATGAGATGTGTCACAGTTCAGGAGTTTGAGCCAAGATTTGAACTGCATCAGATGACATGATGGTTGGCAGAAGCTTCAAAATACCCTCTTAAAATATCCTGAAAAAGAACAAGCAAACTATAGCAACAAACACTAACCTAACCACTAGTTTGTAAGGGCAGGTAGTTAAAGGATGGACTCACCTCGTCCGGTGCTGTAATGTTGCAACTTGTCACTGTAAACGGCCTCCTTGCTGTATGCCCTTTTCCTGAGGTAGCAGGAAACAGCAGAGAGTGAGAGATGCAGAGAGAGAGAGAGAGAGAGAGTGAGAGATATGACAGGATGAAAGGAAGTGTAAACGAGGCCTTATTACTGTTCATGTTTCTGTGTATAGACTGAATATGACATGGCTGAAATTGAATCAGTTGTAAAGGGTTAGCAATGGCAAATGAAGTTTATGAAAATGAGCTGATTTTTAATTAGGCCCTGATAGGATCTCTCTGCTTTTCATGTGTCTCCTTTGCCTCAGCATCAAAAGATCCCGGCCCGTTTGATGAACACTTTGCTTGCTCAAAGTTGCACGCAGCACTGCAGAAACTTCCTTTCATTTTTCCAAAGCAGAGACAGAGGGGAAATGTGACAGTGTGACAAACTGCTGACAAATTAAATCGGCTTGACTTGAGTAAGTTATCAGGTCAAAATGATTTGAGTTTTGACATTTTTTTATGGAACTGAATATTTCCTTCTAAATATGTCAACTTAGCTTTCTTTTTCAACAAATCAATTGCCATGGCATGCTCTGAGTTTTGTAAGCAGCTCAATACAGAATATTTCAAAATATGACCTGTGGGTGTACAGTATAGCTGTGTCTAATTCTGTAATGTTTGAGATTTGGTGTCAAAGCATGTCAAATATCTCTGAAAAATTAAACTGCAAAACATTTATTTAGCTAAAAGAATTAGAGGTAAAGATGTCAATGGTCAGAATCCAATTAAAATCTGTGCAATCCATTTATATGTTAGGCAAATCCAACTTCAGTCTTTTGCCATTTTATTGTTGATAGTAATTAGTATTTAGGTAGCATACTTTGCTAATGCAACACATTGAATAGTGTTCATCTTATATCACTGCCCCCCTTATATTTGCTATTGGCCCCCAGGAGCCTATATTATTTTACTACAAAGGAAAAAGTAGGCTATCTTCTTGCAGTTTTCCTCAGTTGGGAAGCCAAATAACATTTTTATTTGATGACAGACAAACAAAATTGTGGTTACCTGCTACACACGATGGTGATGGCAACAAGAGAAACAATGAAGACCACTCCTGCAGCAGCAGACCCTGCAATCAGAGGAAGCTGCTCCCTCAGCTCAGACTTGAAGTCATCTGTGTTACAAAAAGAGAAAGACAGAAAGACAGACAGATATTGTGACCAGCTTAGGTGGAGCTTAAGTAGCCTGACTGTGTTTTATTTGTGGTGCTTCTTTGAGTGTGTGTTTAGGAGGTAAAGAGAGTGATAGGGTGAGGAAGAGGCTGAGCCGACCAGGTGTACCGATGGATAAAGAAAACATAAAGATCTGTCTGTTGAGCGATGCTGACTGAAATCCAGCAGGCTTAAGCAGGACTGACTGACAGGATGTGTTTGATAAACCGGGAGAGCGATGGAGAGACAGAGTGAGGGAAGAACATAAAACTGATGGGGGGAAAGAGAAAAGGGGCCTTTCAGCCTTTACTTTTGAAAAACCTGTCAGAGGAGCGGACAAGAAAGTACACCTTGGAATGTTTTTGAAAAGGAAGTCATCTACTGCCAATCACATGCAGCCCAAACATGTTTGATGTACATAGCTGGAGCAGGCAGCTGGTTCAGAGGACGGGCTAACAACGCTACACAGCAGAATCCTTGGTTAACTTTATGTGTGCCTGTCTTCCCCTGACTTTGGCACTATAGCAAACACTAGTAAAAGCAAAGCACAATTTAGCATGCTGCAGGCAAATCAGAAGCTTCTAAACCCAATCCCCCGTGTAGAATGGGCCTATTGGATTAAAGTGATAAAGGGAGAACTAATGCATCTTTGGAGCAGTGTGCAAGAGCAGGGATATATGAGGAAACTCAATGTGACAGGAATTGCTAGCTCTTTTAACTTGCACATTTATCAAGTACAATTCAAGCCAACAGTGTGAATGATGTTCCAGGCTCTGAGGCTGTCTTCCCGTTCTCTTTTTTTCATGCATATTAGGTGTGAGAGGTCCAGATAAATCTCCCCTTCACCCATATGAGAATGTTGATTTTCCCCTGACAGCCAGAAATCACACAGTTACCTTTTCCAGTAGTAAATAGGCACCTATTACAATCAGTTAGCTCTCAGGGCCTCTGCTTACAAGAGGACTGAGACATCAGTCACGTTCCTGATGGATCAATCACCTCTTTTTTATTACACCTGCCAATCAACGCTGCTTTAGATGATGTGTTGGAGTGCAAAAGGACACCTTGTGGAGGTGATGTGTTATGATGAAAGGACATAAAGGGAGAGAAGTGAATAGGCGACAAGGTGGCATCTTCACAAGACCATGGAGCAGGTTGACAGGGCGAGAGGAGGCCGGTAGAGGTGGAGCCGTGGGCGGATTGTCAGCGGTTTCTTACGCGTCTGCTGCTAATTGCCTTGAAGAATGTCGTGCCATGGCAGCGAGCCAGCAGATGAAGCTCTTGACAATGTATGTGCGTGAGCAACTGCAGGTGTGTGCATGTATTCTGACGTGTTTGAGAGGAAGATCATTTGTGACTGGGAGAGGGAGCGAGGGGGCCATGATGACTGAGCCGATACATCTGCTCTGAACAGGTAAATAGCCACACTGATCACCTTCATCATCATTATTATCCTTCCCATCTTCCCCTCCCTCAAGATCATCACCGTCTCCTTCATCTTTATCACCGTCATTAGCACAATGCATTACGGAAATGTCACCCTGTGTTTGATACAGTATGAACTGCGGCCATAGTCGGTCCAAAAAGGAACAATGTGGCAGGATTTTGGCAAATCTTATGATTGTCGCACATAACGTCGAGTGTAAAAATCATCCAGGCTGAATTATGCTCTCTTAATTTTAGCACCAGATTCCATGGCCTAACAGCCCTATGAACAAGAACTACATGAATAAATGATGTGCACACACACCCCCTTGCACTTACACTAATAAACACAGTCCTACAACCCTGCCAGAGAAGCAGGTGTTGCAACTCCTCCTCAGTACCCTTCTTTTTTACGACAATCCGACCCCACCCGTAGAAAGAAAAATAAAAATAAATAATAATCTCATCAAGTACTAATCACAGCTATGCATTCTGGTATAGCTCTCCAGCAACAGAAGGGGCCGGGTGAAAAACCAATTAGCTAAGCGTTTTGGATCAAGCACAGTTAGTTGCACAAACAAAAGACACTCAGTGTTGTACAAAGAACCCATACACACACAAACACACACACACACACACAAACACACACACACACACACACACACACACGCACGCACGCACACACACACACACACACACACACACACACACAAACACAAACCTGAGCGTGGAGGAAATTAATTTAGCTGAAGAAATAGAAGTGCAATCAAACATTACAGTTCCTCTCTATCTCACCTACAAGTAATAATGCAACAACAAATACAAAGAGCGACAAGAGTGGAGGAAAAAAAAAGAAGGGTGTATGTGTGTGAGACAGAGAGAGGGAGAGAGAGAGAAGTGATACAGGGAAGGAGAGAGAGAGAGAGAGAGAGAGAGAGAGAGAGAGCTGTTTCTCCTGGCATGGCCATCCTTACCATCTGTGAGGGTTTGGAAGCACATCTTGCTGCTGTATTTGCCAAAGCCGGCCACAGTCCGTGCCCGCACCTGTACCACGTAGACCGTGCCCGGCCTGAGGCCCTCTACTCGGGCAGTGTTAGTTTGGCTCCGCAGGATGGTGGAGTTAATCTCAGCATGGTCCTGAAATGAGCAAAGAACACAGGAAACAGGTTAGAGATGATGCACAGAGAAGAAGAGTGCTGGAAAGTGTTTAACCACGGTTAAGAAACGTCTGGTAAAACAAGATTTTTGAAGCAGGAGTGTCCCTGTTAGAGAAAAAACAGGCTTCTTAATCATTGTAGATATTCAGGATAAACTGCAGAGTGGACCAATGTGGGAGATAATCAGTTTAAACAGGATGTAGTTGTTTTGAAACAGAGACAGAGAAAATGAAGTGTCCTTTTAAATGATATCAACAGATGAAAACAAGAGATAGTACAGAGATCAGGGTCATGATGTTCCCTTTTAAGAGAGACTTTAATCTGAATCTCTTTTTCTTTTTTTTTTGGTCCATTTGAACTTCAAAATCTGACAACATGTCACACTCTATACCCATTTAAACACACACAAGCACACCACTTGGACAGAACCCCTCTGGTTCCCAATAATACTGTAACAGACACACATCATAGGCCATCAAGGGCAATCTGTACTTGCATATTACAAAGAGCACCAGATGGGCCTCTCCTCCTCAGATGGGCCTCATGATGTAGTTTAATTACTGCAGGAAGTTTGAGCATTACATCCTCAAGTTTGGTTTTCTGTTGTAGGTTGAATTGCACAATTTATGCATTTACCCATGCCTGCATGGATGTATACATACAGATACATATTATATTAATGTTTGGTTCTGACCATGTGGACTGTCCTCTATATCCTGTATGTCTTCCTCTCTCAAGGCTCAAGTCAAGGGACTCAGTGAGGCAGTGTTGCTGCAGTGTAGTTTGGGGCTTGCTGGAGGTATCTGCTGTGGGGAATCAGTAATTACTTAGTCCTGTCACCTTACTGTAACCCAGAGTGAATATGACAGCCAGAAAATAGGGCTGCACCTACACTACACCCACCACTGCAGAATGCTGATAGCTGGATGCAGACATACTGTAGAGAGAGACAGGAGGGGAAGGGAGGGGAGCAGCTGAAAGTGAATTCCCTGTGTCAGTAAAACAGTGAAAATGAAGGCGTGTTTCTTAGCTGAGTAAACACACTTTTGTTTAATGCTGGACTACATCTTATAATACATGTATCACTGCTCTGAAAAAAACATGAATACACAATCAGAAGAAGCAACAGTGTGGAGTGGAAAAAGTGGATAAGCAAGAAGAAAGCAAGGGAGGGAGGGGAGGTGTGTGTGTGTGTTGGGGGGGGGGGGGATGATGGCAGGAAGTGATAAGAAAGTGGAGGCAGAAGCAACCCACGTCGAAATCATTATCCAATCTGATTGGTGTAATTGAATCATTCCGGTTTTCTCCGTCATTGAGCAGACGAAGTAAACACAGCTATGAAATCTAGCCCCCACCCACCAATCCCTACCCCCCCCATAATGATGTGTGCAATCATATTAGCTCTTATTGGACACTCTGGGCTTGATGAAGACAAATGTTTGGGCTTGGGGATGGTAGAGCATCGCACCAACAGGCTTTCATTCGATCTCTGAGAGGAAAGAAGAGATGTTTATAAATGGGAACGCTTGATGTAACTGGTTTACAGAGTTTAATCATTGCTCGGACCATTTGTATCCATTAGATCACACAATCTGTCACGTCTCCAATGCTCTGCCTACTTTTATTTCAAAATTCTGAAACTTAAAATGCTGAAAAAAGCCATGAAGCCCCGTGAGAGAGACCAGAACAAGAGTCACTTATTCATCTGGTATCAGACATGGTTGGATGCACATGGACCACTTTCTTGCTGCTGCTTTGAGTCATCTTGCATTTATCAGGACCACACCCCCATCTGTTTAGTTTGAATGGAGGACAGGTGAGCAGACAGATGGAAAGCCACCAATGGAGGGGGAGCATCCCTTGAGGGAGCACCAGGCTAGGAATGGCCCTTTCATGCTGCCAGTCAAATGGGGATTATGTGACTCACACACACACGCACGCACGCACGCACGCACGCACGCACACACACACACACACACACACACACACACACACACACACACACACACACACACACACACACACACACACACACACACACACACACACACACACACACACACACACACACACACACACACACACACACACACACACACACACACACACACACAAACACACACACACACACACACACACACACACACACACACGCACACACACATCTGCCACTTAAAACTGATCTGGCATTTGGCACTCCAGCAGGTGAGGGGATAGCCAATAAAAGGCCGTGCCAGGAGGGACTTCCAGCCACGAGAGGTTCTGTCCTGCTGCCAGTCAAATGGGGATTAGGAGGACCGCACCCTAACTTGCTAAATAAAGATGGAGTTGCAGGTGGGAAGGCAGATGGCTAAGCAGCCAATCAAAATCACTGCCAGAGGTGACAGACAGGAAGCGCTATAGGGAGTTTGGTCAATCAAAATTTTATAGGGTGAACGGCATTATCATTAAATTTAATCTGTTATTGACATCAACAGTTGTAGGAATCAAACTTATTTTTTAAGAATTCAAATTGTCAATCTTTTTTTTGTAATTGACAGTTCCTACCAATTTCTGAATTCACTACCAGATCAAAGATTGTATGGCTATATAAGTGACATGATGTGACATGACATGTGTGTGGTGTGTGTGCGTGTGTGTGTGTTTGTGTGTGTGGTGTGTGTGTATGTGTGGGCACATGGACTGTTAACCGTTTGTATGTCTGTTTCAAAAAATGCCAATCTCTTAAAACGGACAGCATGGCCACCTGGCTATAAAACAAAAAAAAGCCACATGGCAGATTACCATGCCTCCTCTTTGCAGGCCCACACATGCACACGCTGGAAAACACACAAAGGAAGAGATGGGAGAGTTTTCTAGTATTATTTTTGTTAAGTGGAATTTAAAGAAAGAAACCTCTCATTAATGTAACAATAAAATATATTGCCCAAGGTAAAAAGAGGGGGAAAGGAGATAGACGAGATGGGTTTTAATTACAAAATGCAAATAATTACCATTACCTCATGAATTTTAATCTTATAAGAAAGTGGTTATTATTTTATATGGGAATAAATTGATAATTAAAAACTGATATTAAAAAAGCATTAAAGCCTCTAAATTGTTTTGGAAATAAAGGAGCTATAATAATATAAGAGCTGATTACATCCCCAATACGGCAAGTAAGACAAAAAAGAATTGCCCTCTCCTTCTGATTCAGCAAAGTCACCCTCTAAACACAAGTGAGCAGTGTAATAGAGAGGTGAGAAGAATCCTCTTATCTCGAGGAAGTTTAAAGAGAAATGTATTTGCTTGAGCGCCTTCCATTTGTTTGCCTTGTACTTTGCAGTAGCCTCCTTTTGTGATGCCTCTTTGTATGCATTCCCCTCACCTGGAGACTAACAAGGAGGCCTGAGTGAGCGGGGAGGGAGAGTCACAAAAAAGGGATAGAGGAAGAGGAAGACTCTGAGGAGAAGTGAGAATACTCTGGCGTTGGGACTGAGGGAGTGCTGAACAAGTCCTGCTTTTCACAGGTTCCATTAGAAATCTAAACTTGTCTGTATAGAACATCTGTGAGCGTCGACAAAAGTGTTGTTGAGGGCTGGTGTCAGGGAGAGAAGAAAATAATAATAAATAGTTTCTCCTGGCTTCACTTCTGATGAATGTCTAATTGCATGTAAAGTATACAGGAGGGATTTCAGAGTGCCAAAAATGCAGATTTTGTCCCGGTCAGTATGCTGCAGATGCTGGTGACATGCTGTAAACTTGTGTCTTCTCTTGAATTCCTCACGTCGCAGTGTGACAGTGCTGCTGTTAGCTGAATGTATACGCCTGAACTAACGCTGAAACTCCCACACACAAACACTGACACAAGCTCACACACACACACGCACACCCACCCACACACACACACACACATACACACACCCTCTCTGTGACATCAACACGCACACACAGCCATCGGTAACCAGAGCCGGTGGCTGCTCTGCTCCAGCCTTAATGGAAGGCCTGACCTCCGCTATGCTGAGTTATTTCCACCCTCCCCAAATTTTCAGGCAAGCAGAGGAAAAAGAGTCTGAGGAAAATGGAGAGATGAGGAGCATGGGATTCTACTTTTTCGCTGCAAACCATTAATTCATTTCATCTGGCTTCCCAATTTGCAGGGTCCTGGAACAACTCTCTCTGTAATGAGAAGGTGGGCTGAGGAGGGGAGGGAGATGCCCGTGGAGAGAACTTTCAGGTGAATGTTAAAACGCTGTCTTTTTGAGTCATTATATATATATATACCATCCCCCCAACATGCAGCTAAATTATGACTAAACTTCACTCTGTAGACAGAACAAAAGGTGTATTTTTGTAGTTTGGAAAGTACTATAAGTAATGCTTTACCAGCGTAATTACAGAAACTAAGGGCGTCTAACAACTAAATCTTTAAATTGATGCCTCGTAAGGACACAGAACGAAGCCCGAGACAGATTTGAACAGTTGCAATATCGACATTGTCTCTCTGAGCCACTTACATTTTAGTCAAAATACCATTATCCTGAATACCCATCATATATTTATAGCAAAGACAGGAGACTCTTAAATAGAGCTCTGACGTGTTGTATTAGCTGTAGTCTGACATGTCCACGTGTTTTTGTGCACTATAAAATGTACAAATACATTCCATGTGGACATTTATAGTTATAAAGTTTTATTTTTACACATTTACATTTTCGTTTAATTAACAGTGGAATTGCTCAACTTGTAATCAACTCTTATTAACCACTATGATCAGTGTGTTCTGTGGGTCTAAAGCTGTTCAAGAGTTAAAAAGAAGTTCCCTGATGCTATGTCATTGTCTCACTTGTACTTTCAACAGGTAAAACCCTTTAAATACAGCCCCCTGCTTATGGGCTGAAATGCAGAGTAAATGAATAACATTAGGCTATGAGGCAATTTAAGAGTTGTTGCCACAGTTAGAATTGAAGGTCAAGTGATGCACAGTGACTTCTCCTCAGGCACAGTACTCGGTAATGAAACAATTTTATTATGAAATGGTTATTATAATAGAAAACCAAACACAAACTAACTGTTTGAAGAATGAAGGCATCAAGTTAAACAAACTCATGTGAACGTCATGTTTGTGGCTAATGAGGCTCATAACTTTTCCTGTTCTTCTTAATAAATCCATCCTGTGTTTATTGTCAAGGCAAAGATCACAAAACAACCAGAAAATCATCAGATATCTATTGTATAAAACTCTCAGAGAGATCTTTGTCCCATGATAACCCACACTCTGCCTCCATGTTATTTCCCTCTACTGGACTGTCAAAACAAGAAAGCCCTCCACAATAATAATCTGAGGGGAAGACCGCAAAATGACTAAGTAAAAAACAACAACAATTTGAGTGACAAGAAATATGTTACCGTGGTCATATCTTGAACTAAAACACCAAGCGCTGGTTGGAGAAATATATATATTCTATGAATACCTTGAAGTAATGCTGCTGCAGAGTTTGCTATTGTAAATGAGTATAGGGCGGCTTCCTGTGAGATGGAGTGTACAGAGAGACAGCTCTCTGCTGCGCTAAGGACTTACTGACTGTGCCAGGCACGCTGAGACAATCAACTCCACAACCATAACAGTGTGACTACCCTCAGATTAATGTAGGCAGCACTGAGATGCATTAAACAAGAAGGTGAGTGTAGCAAGGCCATTCTTACATTAAAAAAATCCCATTTTTTATGATTGTATTATCCAGCCTATAAGGTACCAATGGTGCTGAGAGCGTGCAGGGGAGTGTGTGATAGACATTGTAAGAGACATCTTGTCGTAATTGTCTTTTATGACTAAAAGGCCATTCCATTACATTATGGCTGCGTGGAACTTCAAGATTTCCTGGAGCTTTCAAGCATTCAGGGAATCAATGGAAAGCTGACCTCCACGAGATGCAATTTAAGTCCCTGTTTCATACATGAATGGGCAGACTGAACATGCAGCATGTAACTCAAGCCAAAGTGTGTGGGTTTTTGCTTTATTATGTAAATCTCTGCATTCATTAGCTTTTTGCGTGGTCCACGTTCAGCAGGGAATCGTTCTTCCAACTTGTGTGTTCACAAGTTTTAAGATGCTATGTAGAATGAACATGGATGCCATTTTATTGCCCGTAACTAAGTCAATCTGTGTGGACAACAACTAATAGACACAACCTTGTACAATCTGAAAAAATAACAAATGAGCCAAAAAACTGAATGCAATGCAAAGATTTATGAAAAGTTATTAACCATCAAGCCTGCATTCACTTTGGTCCCCTGTGTTGCTGCATTATATGACAGCAATTCTGTCAACTCTGTAAAACAGTCACCAGAAACTTTCTATGACTTTCCAATTATTTGTTCCCACTTGAGCCTTCAGGTAAATGTTCCTCATCTAGAAACTCATTTGTTCGAGTATTCTGGCACCATGTAAATGCAGGATATAACACATTATACTACTGGTACAGAAATTATACTTGTGGCATTTGCTTGTATTTTAAGTCTTTCTTCCGTTGCCAAAAAGACACTTTTTATTCTCATGGTTCAGTCTTAATCAGTAACAAAAACCCATCTACACTTTCTTAATAAAACTTGTAACAGCCTTGTCAGATCAGAAATGCAAACAGTCAAAGGAGGACGACCAGTGGAAATCTCATCACAATCACTCTGACTCCCATTATGTGTCTTTCTCACAGACACCACACGTACAGGGAATATAAAAGCACATAAAGACTAGGATGAAGTGATGCAGACAGCATGAAGTGCAACCTCTTTGTCACCTGAATCCTTAGCACTCTTGTTCTCCTTAATTCATTAATTTGTGATTATTCCATGCTCATGTATTTGTGTGAGGACACGCTACATAAACATCAATAGGATTAGGTTTCGTTGATATTCATGAGCTAATGGGAGGCTGTTTAAATGTTATTTACACGATGCTAAGCTGTCTGGCAGATAAGGTTTCTCAGGGCAATGGCAATCGGATTCAATTTTATGACCTGTGCAATGCCAGAGGGGGAAACAGAGAGCAATGAGGCCGTGATTGGATAACTGAGTTTCCAATTGCAAACATCATTTAAAAACATGATTGTTGTTCCCTCTGATAGAGAATGCTAAATGTGACAAACACTAGTCTAAGGTGGAGTTGTGACTATTGATCCACCAACCTGAGTCAAAATGAGTTTGTGTAAAATAAATTACTTAACAGAACAAGAAAAAAACCATTTATAAAACTATCGATTTTTATCTTTTATTTGAGAAAACAGAACATGGAGTTTAGTGCACTAAGTCTGGCAAAAGTCAGAGCTTAAGATGACAAAAGCTGTGGGGGAAAAGCAACATGCATGACCAACCTTGCTTTACCAATCGATCCGCTTTAGGAGGACAAACAAGGGACTAAACAAAAAGCTATAGAGTCTCCCATCTCTGGGTATCATTATGTCCCAAGCCTTGGGAGAAGCCTACAGGTCAATACTGGTGCAGCATAGGCGCTGTAGGGTAGGGCTGGAGACTTAATAAAGCAGACGTATTGTGTGTGAGCAGACCGGTCGATGTACCCCCCCTCCCAGATGCAATGCATTTTCACAGCGGGACAGGTTGCTGCACTGTGCAGAGTGGGCCTGGAGCAGAGGTCAACCTATTCACTTCATCAGCAGCAGAAACCAAAGAACAGTGGGAGAGAGGGAGTGAACACAGTGAAAGACATATTATCAACCCAGGGGACTCTGTTCACTGATATCCGGGGGAGCTTCGATATTTTAGGGGCCGTGTTTGTGTTTGCATTTGCAGAGCAGAGAGACAACACCAAGTATCTAAAAGAGCTACCACTTGTGTAGACACATTTGCACACATACACACACTTATCTTTACCTTCTCGTAGTAGCGCAGCTCATAGTCCAGGATGATGCCATTGGGCTGTTCTGGTTGTGGCCATGACAGTGTGAAGCTATTCATGGTGGAGCTTATCTGGTGCATGATGGGAACTATGGAAGGAGCTGTAAGACACAGAAAGAGTAACACAGAATCAGCACACATTTATTATTATTAAATATTGAATGTTCACAGAGTTAATGTTGTGTTTTCGGTATATAGTTTGTATAAGGCTCAGCTAGCATTGTCCACATTTGGTTCAGAGTACTACACTTTACTTTTATTACTGAGTACAAATCAGGTCCTGTACTTTTTCACCTTTGTGTGAAGACATCGAAGTACTTCTACTTTTACTCGAATCTCTTTTTAAATACAAGTATCTGTACTTCTCTTGATTAAAGTATGTGTGTACTGTTAGCCATCACTTGGTACAACTTCCATTTTCATCAGTAACCAGGTAGCCCGCTGAGTCAGGCCGATTCGACCTGCGCTCAGGCATATTTTGGCACTGCAGTATGTAATATGTGCCTGTTCTGGCTAAAATCAGGCCACTTATTTGGCAAAGACTTTAAGGCTGTGGACTTCTGCATTTTAACTCCAGTTAGCAGGACTCAGGCTATGATTGAAGAATTGTCAGAAACCACCAGTCTGGCTCAAATCTGGTAATCAGAGATGTTGGATGTAGTCCATTGTGGTTTTGGCTACCTGTTGTGGCATCAACAGGGGGCATGATAGGCACTCATTTATATGGTTTCAAAAGTTTTTAAATTCTCAAAACTGGTGATGGCATCCATATGGCCACGACATTACTAACTGTTAAACAGCCAAGATCATCATTGTTTTTCTACTCCTTTAACAGGAATGTAGGACAAAAGAATGTTGGTTAACTGGCAGAGGAAACCACATTTTGTCATTCTAAATATTCTGTCTGAATATTTCTGACTCATCAATGAAGTACAATTGCATTTTTTAAAACAATGAATGCAGTCATGTTAAGTTTTCTTCACCTCTTAAGGACAGACAGACAGACAGTGTTTATTTTTCGGGCTCATGCCACTGACTTGAGCCGGAAGGAAGCCGCTGTCTTACTTACAGCCTACTGCTGATGAACTGAAACCCAACAGATGAACGGGCACTACGCCAGGATGTTATGAACCAAGAAATGATGGCGTTTACGTTGCTGACATAAAAGCCACGTGGAAACGGAAGTCTTGCCCGGTGAGTCGTCCAATGCTAACTGCTGGCTTCACCAAAAATACAGAGAAATGTGCATTTTCTCCCAGAGGCTAATATCGTCTGTCAGACCATTATAGACGATGATTGCAGATGTGTTCTGAGACTGGGAAGAACTTAAATATAAATGGCACAAAACTGATTGTGTTATACAATGTGGTCTTTTAGTAGGCAGGAACACAGATTTTTATGACGATTTTTGTCTACCTTGTTGTGCTGCTGATTTCACTGCAAATGACCTAAGGCTGAGCCATGAAATTGGTACAGAATTGGGGGGGTAAATAATTTCCAATAAAACAGTCGTTACAGTGGTACCACCAACATAAAAGGCCACAAGTTTTCATACACTTTATATAGAATTTTTACTCATAATAGGACATTCTACAGTCAATACCTAACATGCACAATTCCCCATCCTTACATGAACACATGTTATTCATTAAATGAACCCTTTGGAATTAAATCACTCCTCTGAACGGTCTCTTCCATCATTCAGCCCCAGTCCACCTGAATGCACACACATGGTTTGTCAATTAACCCAGAATTAACCCTTTTCCATGTTGCTCTTCACATCCCCCACACACCTTGTTATTGAAAAGAAGGCAGACGTCACCAGTTATAAAATTCTATCAATACAGTTTATTTCGGTGAGTGTGTTGTTTCTGTGCTGGTGATTCTCAGCGGTTCTTTTAATTTTAGTTTGATGTAAGTGTAAGTAAAAACTGCCTGTTTTTACTTGTGTAATTCTGGATGTATTTTTAATAACAAGAACCGTCAGTAAATTAGTGCAGCATCTGATCAGATGAAGGCATGTTTAGTCTTTTATTCATATCAACAACTGGTTTGAAAGACAATTAACAGTAAGGATACATTAACAGTACTTTTTCCCATCACAGGTGGAAAAACTACTGCAGAGTCCCCCCTTCCCCTTTTTTTCTGCTGTCATCTTTTGACAGATTACCTCTGTGTTGACATTTAACAGTTGCAGGGATATCTTGTCACTGCTGGCAGCAGAGTTAAGGGACTTCAATGCACCTGAATTTATGCTCTGTGAAGAAAAGGACACTTTCCTGGAGCTGATTTTTTTTATTTCATACAGATTCCTGTTAATCAAGTAACATCAAATCTGATGTCTTTCTTAGATCATGCAAACTGCCTTGTTTACCCCTGTTTATTCTTTACAAACCACTGTTTCTGCTCCAGTTTAAAACAATGCACCAATTCCTTTATTTGTTTGATTTTTTATGAGAAAGCCTTCCTTACAAATCATTCAGCAAATGTGAAAAGTTGGTTTGAAAGATCCTGAAACATATTTTCTCATCAGTGAATTCCTGTAAATGGTTATTGCCCTACATAAACAGTCTCTACTGCCAAAGTCAAAACAGTTTAAGTTATAGCACTTCAAAGATTTCTGTACTTTTGGATTTTGTTCTCTCTCTGTGCTTTTCTTACTAGTTTGAAGTGGGCAGAGTGCTCTGTCGGAAAAATGTGATGTGTCACACTTTGAGGAGACCAATCAGGGTAGAGCACCAGATGAATCAGAACTTGATGACAGTTATGGGTTTTTTGCTCATGTGTCAAGAACTGTTTGATCAAATTTCACATACAGAGTGAGGCAGAAGAGTGGAGTTTGGAAGTGTTGAATAAATACTACCTTAGGATAGATTATGTACCACATGTTTTCACAGGCTTTAAGATGAAAACTGATCATAAATACGCCAATCTATGGTAGCTGTTTACAAAAATGTCAAAAAACATATTAAATTAAATACACATCTCTTAGCTTTTATATACAGATCAATCTCTTTAATGACATGTCAATACAACCCCAAATCTACTATATGATCACAAACTCATCCAAGGTGGGAGGCTGGAGTTCAGAGATGAATCCAGCAAGACTGACTCATCAAACCAGTTTGTGAACACACAAGTAGGTTTGATTAAAAACTGATTCTGCCGCTGCTCCTATTGAGTTCAAAGCCGCTGTGTTTGTATACAGTGCTGGAAATGAATCTCCACCCCCATGTCTGCAGGCATAAATACAGCCCCACACAAGCATTTTGTGCCCATCAGCGTCTTGGCTCTCCGCCGGCTCGCTGCTGAGGCCGAGTCATCGCTCCACCTGGTCTCCACTCACCAGCTTTCTCAATAACTGCTCTATTCCACAGGCAGCAAATGGCACAGCTCTCTTAGCTAAGTAATGCTTTTTATCAGACTTCTTAATGGTTATTCTATTTCTTTTTCTTCTTTTCATACTTTTCTATTGCATAATCCTTATATTGTCACAGGAGTTCTGTAAGAAGAAAAGTCCCTGACCTTTTCACTTGATGTAGTTGCTTTAAAATCGTGTTTTCAAGATTCCAGCATCAGATAACTACCTTAAATGTAACTGCAACCAAATGAATAAGCTCTGCTTATCCTTTCAGTGCAAATGGGTTCTTTTGAGTCTGCCTCCCTTGGCTCTCACTTCCTAACCCCCCTCCCTCTCTCTCCCGCTCTCTCTCCCAAACCCTCGACAGAGAGTGTTAGGGCTAAGCTTCACCTCGGTGCACTTCAGCCTTTCTGCCTCTCAGGCTGGTTCACGCTCCACTGACCAGGGCTAGGGCTGCCTGGGCCACATTATCAATTACCGGCCACAGGCACACACTGTTCCTGACAGACCCGAGGGAGGGGCACTCCACGCAGAAATTCCTGCAGTGAAAAAAGGGGAGTGAGGAGGAGAGGTATTTTCTCAGCCCCAACTCTGAGTCTTGATCCCAGTTCTACTTATGCATTCAGCCACACAGAGGGAAAAAAGGTTTAAGCATGGAAAACTTTTTGGGATTTTTTTTTCCAGTGAAGTGCACTTGGTTGTTATTACTCAGAGCAGCACATTTCATTGCTCCAAATCATCCAATAGCAAGCACTAAATATTTTTAAGTGCAGAGAACATTGATAAATGTCAGAAACACAGAGAAACTTACTTTTTGAAAGAGAACCGTGTACATTATATGTATCTTGTTCTGATTGCTATTTCTTATGCTATGCTAGTAGAAAACCATGTATAGGAGAACAAAGGGGTAACTACTGTATCTCTCTGCACAATGCCTGAGGTAGGTGCTGACTAACACACCAGGAGCAAAGCCTCTGATAAGTCGATTTATCATAGGATTTAATGTTATGCATTTATAGTCTCATAAAAGACAAGGTAGTTCAAGGCTGAATGAGGAAGCTCCTAAAAGAGAGACGATCACACTGGAACGCTTGTTAGAATATAAGTTAGTTTCTAGTATATTTTACCAAGGATAAAAGTAAAGGGGACATAGGGGGATTCATCAAATATGTGGAACAGTTGCTGTGATTTGACAGAACTTAAATTAATATAGATAACAGGAACACAATGTCGAACTTGAAAACACAGTGGAAACAAAATTGGCAGTTTAGTGGGATTTTTATTACAAGCAAAACTTCCCACCACTCTCCCCCAAAAAATCCTTGTCTCACTGGAAACTGAATGACCGTGTATTTCAGAGTAAAAGCAGAAGACAGAGATATAAAGAGCATGCACACACGTATGCATGTGTGTTTGCTTTCTAGTAGCCTATATGAGAAGAGCCAGTCAGTGACAATGTATTGTGCCTGCATGAGGCTGAGGTTCAACCCAATGAAGCACCGCTGTCCCCTCCAACTGCGTCCCCCAACGTCACCCTGGGACGATGATGCTGACAGTGATTGGTGACTGTGTCCTGCACTCCTCTCTCCTCCCTCCGTCCCTCCCATCCCCTGCTCCTGTGCTCCACTTTTATCTGGCCCCACTCGCTGCCCCTGGCTTTTAATGCAGAGCTTGGCTCACCATTAATCAAAGTCAGAGCCTCCCAGTGTCTGGCTGAGACAGAAGGAAAGTGAGAGATGGAGCAAAAAAGAGAGGAAGAGAGAGAGAAAAAGAAAAGATGAGCAAAAGAGAGAGGGTTCGAAAGAAGGTGATTAAAGAATGAAAAGCTTCTCTACCTTTGTACTATTGAACCACTGTGAAATACAGATGGGTTGAAGCATCATTTTACATTTCTGGCACAGACCTGAGAGTGTTTTCATTTTTGTTCAGTGTGCAGTCACCATAATTGATACGATATGGTGAGGGGTCAGCACATCAAACATGCCTCTCTGCATTTATAAAGAGCACTCCTGTGATTTACAACTGTGCTTCCATAAAGTTGGGAGACAAATGATAAAGAATGGTCAAAACAGATAAGCCCCTACTTTTAGTGGTAAATGGAATTCACTATTGTAACGCTTTTTTGTGTAAACTGACAACGTTTTTTACACGTTCTCTCTGACTCACAGTACTCTCACACAATCATGGGCGTGAAGTATCCATGCAAAGCTATTCCTGCCTGAAACTATGGGTTCAGTGTCTTTCTATGAAACACTATAACACACGAACAAAGGCCAAGTCGCCTCTATGGCGTTTAAAGACCCCAAAAACCCAGGATCCTACATTTCCTATCTTGTTTTTAGTTACTTCCTGCCTGGTTAAAGACCACATCTTTTAAACGTGACTCTTGATGCAGGCCTTCTGTTAAAAATTGACATTCTCCAAGCCAAATTTTCCATGATGACATCACCATTGTTCTTTTCTCAGATTTTAAAATTATCCTCAAGAGCTGAGCACAATACAAAAGTAAGTTTTAACAGTCTGAGAAGTACTCACCAAGAAGCTGAACTTAATGTGTAAAATTGATTAATTTCTTTTTAATAAATGCTCTCTTCTGTACCCCTCATAACACAAAACGAGCATACATACTTGAAGCCACCAACTCACACGTTCTGTTTTTACTTTTTCTCTCTTATTCTAGGGATAGAGTAAATGTAGATGGTGGTCAGTGTTTTTGTATGCAGCAGTTAACCTATGTGAAAGTTTCTGCTTATTCTCAGTGAAATGATCGCTCAGGAAGTTGAACTATAATTGGTCAGCTGATCTTGTACCAATGCTCACACAAGCGGAGTTGTTGTTCCTCTATAGTGCACTTTAGGTTCATGCTTTAATATGTTGGTTCACAATAGAGTGGTGCATCTTCCTAATAGCGGCTCAGTGTCTCAGATGAGGAGAGCAGCCTATAGTCATATGCTGTGCCTCTGTCAAAGGCACAGGTTTAACTACTCCCCGACCCATTAGCAGGGGCTCAGAGGGCCAAGCCAGCCATGACTGTATGGTAATGGGCCTCTCTCAAACATCATAAAGAGGGATCAGTTCAGCACCATAGAGTTCTGTCTAGGAACCAAAGTGGAAACTATCTTTAAAAAACAAGCAGTATTATACATGAAGGATTGTGAACATAGCCTACACTGCATGAGCATACTTTCAAATACATAGATCTCTCTCTCTCTGATCACTTATTACAATATATTAAGATGTCAGAATTGATGAGGGAGGCTAAGTAGCATTCAAGCTCACACTCTTATTTTAGCCTGCAGCAAATACCTCATTTTTTTGGTTCAGGGACAGGATCCAACATTTATGAAAACAGGCATCAAATGAAATAAAAACGTAACCCGGAGAGAGCCTGAAGAACTATCTCAGATGATGAAACTCCTGGACACCCTGTCTCTGAAACACAGCGGTGGCAATAAGCGAGAAGAAACAAGGAAAAAGGCAGAACCCCAAGAAACAAATGGAAAGTGTCTTTAGCCTAAACTGAACAGACGTAGTGAGTGGTGTCTTGAACACTCTCCACAGATATCTTGTCTGGTTGGAGAACCCGGCAGAGCTCAGATCTCTTTAATGCATCTGATTGTTCTGATTTCATGAAAGTTACATCTTCATTTTTTGTTCTGTTTTATGCAACCCACTGGGCGCAATGTGCCCATGGAGGGCGAGGATGGTGCTGTTTGAATTTCTGTGGGAATATCTCTCTAAACAAAGTAGCTAAGTGCAGGATGATTGTTTGTAGATATACTTGGCATTCTGTGGTCTGAGGGATAGTTGGCACACAATCTAGGTCAAGAAGGCTGTGCCAGGCAGATCAGAGAAACTGCTGAGCCGGAGGATGTTTAAACAAGATAGTACCAGTGATGAGATGGGATTTTTTTAAGCTCATGTGTTGTTCATAAAACCTCCCATGCAAAACCAGTAAGAAGTAAGAAAGGAGTGAAATATGATAAAGATGACATACATACATAATACATGCTCTGTATCTGAAGTAGTGGTGGATCTAGGTTAAGTGTCCAGGATGGATTACACAAGAAAAAATGGCTGCCATTTATTTTTTATCCATTTAATCAATCCGCTGGAAGCAGAGAGGGCCTCTTAGCCCCTACATTAAACCACAGTAATTCACAAAGAGACATTAAATCGCCATTTTTCAAAGCTAACATAGATAAATATGACTGAATTCAGGCCAGGCGTGAATGATTGTGTAAGAGGGGGCAGTATATATAACCTTTGTGTGTCTGTATATATAAGTGTGTGTGTGTGTCTCCTGGAGAGCACAGGCTGTGAATGAACTTTTAAATCACACTATTGATCAGTCCTTCCTCCCAGACACAGGCTGGGATCGAGGGCAGTTAAATGGCCTCTTCGGTGATTCCCACTAAATCCCTTCAACTTCCCCCTCACCTCCACTATTCCTTCCTCTACTCCTCCTCAACCACAGTCTCCTTTTATCTCCTCTCACCTTTGTCTTCTCATGGCAAGTTTACACTATGACCCTTCTTACTACTGCTGCATCACTGTTTGGTAGGAGTTCTCCCTTCCTTTTTTTGTGTGTAAATCTCACAGTCAACAGTGAAGCTACGTTAGGTCGACAAAGCAAGTCTCTTTTACGACAAACACAAACTTTCATTGGTAGTTTAAAGGTCGGTGTCACCCTACAGTTCTCTCACTGGTTGACAGTCTTAAAGTACTGACGTGTCATAATGTACAATTCCCCTTAAGGATAAGGATAAACTTTATTGATCCCCCAATGGGGGAAATTTAGATGTTACAGCAGCTCAAAAACAGGAATATAAACAGCATCAATAGCAAAAAGTTAAGAAAAAAACAGCTACGTGCATGTTTACATGAATTAAATAAAGGAAGTAAAAATACAATAGAATTAACTAGGCATAAACACTATGTACACTTTCACTTGTGGAAAGACAGATCAGATATTATAAAAAACACACACAGTGTGTAGCATTAATGATATTGATGATTATTATACAGAGTCATGAGGCGGTGATGCTGTTAAACAGTCTGACTGCAGATGGAATAAAGGACCTGCGGTAGCGCTCAGTCCTGCAGGGCGGATGTCTCAGTCTGCTGCTGAAGGAGCTGCTCAGAGCCCCCACAGTCAATTGTTTACATTTTATGGTAAGGTTATGCTTATCCATTCCCTGGTGAGAGCTGAGTAGAAGCAAGAAATATATATTTTGGTCCAGATGTCTTCAAACAGACAGCACTATAGACTTTTTAAACTATAAAAACTGAAGTTTAGGCTTTGACACACAGGCAATATAAGAAGTCCATTTAGGATAAAGGTTGAAAATTGGTGCAGTGGTCCTTTAAACAGAGATGCATTGAATGTGACTGTCAATACATGGTCACAGTGACATTCTTATCCTGAAATGAGTGCAGATAAGTACACACCAATTTACTTTCAGATTAAGCGCAGACACATCCATTCATGTTATTTGTGAACAGGATGAGTGAGGTGGAATATAAATACGAGGGTATGTTGATTAAGTATTACCTGCCATGCAATTATATTCCTGATCTCCTCCATCATCCTTTTTAACAGCTGTGCTGAGCACAACAGCTCATGATAAAAATGGCTCACCTTGAAAAAGTAGAGCCAAGAGGGATTTGGAGGAGAATGTGAACTGAGCACTCTTTACCTTTAACGTTTCCCCACGCTTCTGCAAATAATGAACTCCGCTTTTTGAATGATAGTCAAATTACTTTTCATGATTTAAACACATGGTAGCTTTTATTAGCCATTCCCATGCATGTCTTCTTTAATACTTAACATTCTAAATCAGTAAGCTCTCCAGAGTCACTTTTCCTGGACTGAAAATCTAAAACACAATTGCACTGACAATATTAAATTTCATCTTTCACATTCGTCTGTGCACCTGTGCGTTCCCTCATGTGCATAAAACATGGCCGTGTCAAATAAACAAAGAAATCTGTCTATTCTACTGGTAGTCTTGGCTCCGGCAGAGATGGAACATTAAGCAAAATTATTGTTGTGAATTGTTCATCTGTCTAGTCCAAACAGAGCCATCTTGTGCTTTTGTCTCATGGAGAAGTGCTAAATTTGATTCTGATTGTGCAGCAATCAAATGAATTTCAGCGTTTTAGTTGTGGATGCGGGTGGCATTCCACTGCTTTAATATTGAGATGAAGGAAGCATTTGGCTTCATAAATGAGCACAAATACCATAAATAGCAGCTGAACTGAAGATTTAGTTTGTATTCATTTGGATTACAGTTTTTTTGTTGTATTCAAATTCATATTACTCGTAAGAATTACAGTATATTGGGTATGAATAGCGGACCGGTTTTGGTTATGTTGACTGTTATTGTGCTACATTTCCTTGGTCCTCCAGTCCTCAGATTTTATTAAACACCAACACGTCTCTGATTGCTACCTCATTTACATGGAACTTGCATTTTGTTACGCCACCTCTCTCAACCTTGCATCATGCGAGGTTGCAGTGCACAAAAATACCAAATGAGCGGACAAGCAAATGTCAAGGTTCCCTAAAATAGCAACACATTGTTTTTCTTAAAGCATCTTTATTCATTAACCCATAAAAACAAAGCCCTACCTTTTAAAGAGAATCTCTGCTTTAAGCTTTTTGCTTTTTGAAGTACATCATCAACATTAATCCCTTCTGGATACTTCCGCCTTTTCAGTTGCCCCGCCAATGAAACCTTCTGTCGAAACTAGGAACAGTGCAATTACCTGGCTACAAAAGGCCATAGGGCTGGACACAGGCCTGGCAGATTACTGGCAGACACCTCATTACTGCTGTAGACTTCAACAATAGGCCTGGGCATTGCTTCTTCTACATCTATCTGTCAAGTGTGCTATTAGCCTGTCAAATGGGGACAGTCAGCACCATTAGGGCCACCCTGATAATCAGACCTATTTACTTCCTCATTTTCCTCTCCTTCACTGTCACAGCCTGGGCAAAAAAAAGAAGAAAAAAGGGCCGCCTTTCTCCATCCAGCCTCCACTTCCCTCCCACTCCCTCCCTGGACTCATTTTCAGACAAAGACAAGTTCAGTCGGTCATTACATTCTTCGGAGAATCGTAATCAAATACGGTAAGCCCTCCACCAACTGAGCCGAATTTAATTTCAGAATGTAGTCCTACACAAACGGGATCTGGATAGAGCAATTTCCATTTGACTGGTATTCTGTGATTTATGTGAAATAAGTTATCTCTACATTTTAAGTGGAAATATACTGTACATGAATTATCCTGAATGTCTGTGTTGCTGTTCTGTCTGTTGTTTTGTATTTCTGTTTGTCTGATAGGACCTTCGTTTTTTAAGTACTGCAGAACAGGAACCTGCTGTAAACCAGTTTTAGCTGAGTCAGGCCCGTTTAACTGTAACTTTTGTAATGTTAATTTTATTTTTGTCCTGTATAATTAAATAAATTCAGAATTGAGTTTACATTAATTGAGAAGAGAGTTGTGGACACAACTTCCATAGATGCAGGCTGACATATTCTTTCCTTATGGGAACCTTTCCAGTGTGAACCCAACCAACCATCTCCTGCCTTCCCCACACTGTGACTGCACTTCATGTCTGTTATTAGGTCCCACAAGCTCCCAACTGTGTTTTTCACACTCCACCTCATCCACAGAAAAAAAAATGCAGAGAGCCTCATTTACATTTTTCACTTGGTCAATACTTGTCCCCTGAGGGGTTCTGCGTACAAGTCAAAGATCCACAAGGGCATGAAAAACACTGTAGAAAAAAAAAAGACTTAGAAAACGACAGTATCCTCGAGCTGTCATTCGCATTGGCTGAGCTCAGTTCCCATCACAGGCACAGTTAGAAGATGAGCACACACATAGAAACAGAGAACAAGATGAGAGTGATAACAGGATGAAGGTAGCTTTCATTGGCTCGGCTCAGATCCATCAACATCCAGTCAGAGGATGCACATACATGCACAGTGGAACATATGGAAAGACAGACAAGCAGAGAGAGGGTGAGAGAGAGGAAAAGAGAGAGGAAGGGATACAAAAGTAAAGAATTTACACAAAGGGACTGTCTATGTATCTTTCTCCAGTTGCTCTCCTCCTGTGTAATAATCAAGCACTGAAGCATGTACAAGTTTGAACCATAATACATTTTTTAAGTTAAAACTTTTAGTTTACCACATACTGTATAATCATTGGATGTAGCCTTGACTGCCATTTGAAAGCTTTAAGTTTGGTATCTTTGCTGCTGCCATGTTGGTTTTCTGGAGCCTATATACTGTATGTGGACAAGAGGGCAGTGCTACAGAGGAGCTGAACAAGCTACAGCCATGGCTGATGTTTAGCTATAGCTAACGAGCTAGCTAACCATCATGTTTGCCATAGAATCAAAGTTGTTTAGTGATGGTTGCTGACCAGAGTTCTCCTAATGGGGAGTGAGTTATTTTTTAAGGAAGGCAGCCTCAAGTATCAAGTCAAGGAACTGCAAATTTTGGAACTTCTCCATTGGCTTCATTTCTCATCTTTAGTTCAATGTGTCAACAAAGAAGATTTGTCATTGCCGGTCACATATGAGAGACACAGAAAAAAAGAAAGATTTATCTGTTATTGTTCATTCAGAGATCAGAATAGTGACAGTGAGTGGTATATAAGTGAAGATTCACAGACATTTTTCAGCTGGAGGGCAACATTCCGTGAAGAGAAACGTACTGACTCACTGTGCAGCATTGCTATCAAAACAAAGTCTCATTACACAAAGAGCAAAGAAAAACATCTCAGAGACGTGTCAGTCTGTGAAGCAACCAGCCTTCAACCGCCAGATGACAATCTTGAAAAAGAGCTTCCATAAATGTCTCCTGTGTTGTTTTTGGATGGATGCTTACCTTCACCAGTGTCAAAAAAGCAAGTAAGTCTGGAATGCCCAAAGGGAAATGCAAACAGGGGCTATTTCTATCATCGCCTTTGATTTGTAAATAAACTACAAAGCAGAGAGGTGTGTTGCAGTGACTGCGCTTGTCCTGCCACAAAATCTAACATGCTGAGTCTTGGCTGTGGGTTTGTATTCCTCCATGGAGTATTCAAAAGGGAAAGCTTTTACTTTGATTCAGGGATGGAAGGCTCAGAATGAGAGCATGTATGTATAACTTTCACTAAACCAGCTGGCCCCGCACTCCCAGCCTTAAAGTCATTATTCACGCTGGAGCGACGTGAAATCTTAGGAGCCCTGAAGTCAGCTTTGCCAAGAAGTAAGACTCTGAAATGCACTTTTGCAAAATGATGGCGCTTTGAGGGGAATGATTCACATTTATGCAGTAATAGTAAAATCTTCCATTTCACAAATGTAAAGTAAAAGAACTCTACTTAGGCAGGAGGGAAACCAGACGTCTAATGGTAGGAAGAGATTCAAAAAGAACCCTGACACTAGCTCTTAAAGTTGCATGATGAATACTATTTTTGCACCACTTACCAGCCTGGTTGGTGGTGATGTCTATGGACACATGCTGGGCAGGGTATGGACTCTTGTTGCTGACTCCGTTAACAGCCTGGATCTCAAAGCTGTAGAGGGTATGAGCCCACAGGTTACTGATGAACACCCTGGTCTCAGTCAGACCCAGCTGTCGAGGAACAAAGTCCACGTTGTCGTCACAGTGGGAGCAGGAGCGCCGGTCAGCACGGCACTTCTTGCACACTATGTTGTAAACGACATCACCTCGGCCGCCTGTCTCCCTGGGGGAATGCCACTCCAGGATCACGGAGGTTTCGTTCACAATCGAGATCACGTTCCTGGGGCTGGATGGGACACCTGTAGACACACAGAAAAGAAAAAAGGATGTAAGAAAAATGCAATAGTAGCTACTTACCTTGACAGCATAACACATTTCTAATTAAAAAGGCAAGCTGTTATGATGAAAAAAGCAAAATAATGCATGCAAAAATGGAAATGATTTAATTAATCTGCTTACTGTCATGTCAATTCAGTCTATTAAGAACCCTGTAATAAATGCAAGTGTTGTTATCCAAAAGCCAACTTGTCTTTTTTGCTCTTTTCTTCCATTGTCAGCACATTGGGATGCTAATTTATTCCATTCACACCCAGAGAGATCAAACAGTGAAACGTTTGTGTCTATCAAACATTGGTTATTTAGCTAAATGCAGTGTTGCATGGAGTATTCCTATCCAAGTGGCTCTGGAGATTTACGCTACAATTCACTCCCTCGTAGCCTGCAGCTGCAGCAGAACCTCAAAGACGACATTCAGAAAGAAATCAGGAATTAATGAAAACTATTGTTTTGCTTGAGTGGTGGCTTAATATCAGGGTGCAGAAAAGTGGCTTGTTTAGCCTCCCGCAATTGGAGCGCAATTCTTAAAGAGTTGAAATCTGTTCACATTGCAGTGTGGAAATTTTCTGCTGAGATTGTGTGTCCCCGCGGCTGCTCAGAGGCGGCTCTTTCTTCTCAGATAGCAGACTCTGCAGATAAAGCAGAAGCTCGCCAAAGCCCTTAGTCAGTGAAGCTTAGGTTAAGTGAGGCTGCCCTGCAGAGCTGATCTGGTACCAATTCATCCTCCATAAAGCCTGACCTTTATCATTAAAAAGAAGTTTAACCGACCCACCATTAGACTACTGTGAAACTAAAAATCCACTCAATTCTAGAAACACTCCAAAGAATTGCCCAGCTCTCTCACATACTGTATTTTCTTTCCTCTCCTTCCTTTTCCTGCCTATGTAACAAGATAAACATATATAGATTTTAAAGCATTGTATGAAATAACACTTGAGTTTCCCATTGCTGTGATCACAGAGCAGATAGTAATTTCAGTCAACACAGACACAATTAATCATTGTTGCTAAACCCCGGGTAGCTCGGTCTAAGCGCTAGAAAACACAAGGGTGAAGGAATGGCTTTGAAACTGCTGCGACCTCAGCTCAGCGGCTCGACAACAGAGAGGTCAGTGACAGGAAGGGCGTGACCTCTACAGCGTGATTATTATGGTCTGGGGTGGAGGCCAGCCAGTGCTCCAGATATACGGTCAAATGGAACATAATTTGGTCCTTGGACGCTTCTAGATGTGTTACAGTGGAGGGAAAATATAGGGAAAAGTGCATGTGTTGGTAAGAACCGGCCATAGAGGGATTTGGCAGCACTTAAGCTTTCCTCCCTTGGGGACAGAACAATAGACACTTCATGTGTTGCTCCTACTACTTCTATCTTCTGCATCATCCATCACTTTTGTGCACTTGCTCCCAAACTAGCATTACTAAGGGGGAGAATGCAGATCTGCTCATGTGGAAAACGCATGTAAAACAAGCACATATGCCTACACTATCTGTAGCCATGTATTCACATCTGCAGCATCTATCAGAATCAGAAAAATGCTGCCTGGTTGTGGTGTGAACAAGGCGTCACACTCTTTTCTGCCCCAATTACAGCCAAGCTTCACACATGCAGTGATGGCACAAGAAATCAGATGTGACTGCCACTTAGCCAGTGATTTGCAGGCTATTACAGCAGCCCTTGGCTGTTTTAATTTGCCATAGGATTTAATTTGTCGAGAATGTTACTTACAGGCTCTCAGCTGGCGTTCATTTAGTCATGGCAGTCGGATTTGTTAGACCTCCACTACATGTTGCTTTCACTTTACTTATGGGAACAAATTGTTATCTCCAAGCAGCTCATGTACTTCCTTTGACATGTACTGTATAACAGTGCAATCACAATAACCCGTGCAGTGTCAGGTCATTTGCACAAGGACAATGAGGACAAAGCAATGCTCATGTTTGATATTTTGTTCGGTATGGCAGCTGAATAAATCACAACACGGTGTGGGTGGAGTGTAACTGTGACCCCCTGCGGTGATTGATCATATCTCCTCAGCTGGTCACACTATTGGTTTCATACTCTTTATACAGCCTTAACAACCAGAGGAGCACAAGGTAATACAGGCTAAAATTCTGAACAGGAGAGAGAAGAAATGCATGAAAATAATATGTTTGTGCAAAAAGCACAGTACAGTATATGTGGATTCAAATCTGAGAGACGGTTCAAGTCACCTTGTTTCGCCTTGTTCACATTTAGATAGAAAAAACGTCCAATAAAAGCTCTTGCAGACACTAAGCGGACAATATATTTGTTTTGTTATTTAGTTTACATGCAAACGCAAGGCAATTATGGCAATACTCCGAAGAAATTTACATGGTTGCATAAACGGAACATTTCGGTCAAAAACCCTATTCAAATAATTGTATTTAATTATTTTAGAAGCTAGTCATATTTTCAGATTCACCCTCTTAGATTAAACAAAATAAATGGCAATTCTGCTGAACCTCATCAAATTGTTTAAAAAAAAAAGTGTATCAAATCGTATCATTTAACACTATTTACAATTGTATACTTCTTATTCATAGCCACTCAGCTAAAAAAAGTGTTCCACGCTGATTAAAAAAAACCTAGTGTAGTAGTAGAGGTTGCACAAGTTTTTTAAACGGGCAAAAGTTTTGAATGGGATTGGTGAAAACTAAAAACATATTTTTCTCATCTGGAGATGTGCAAATTGCTTTCAGAAAAAAAAAAAAAAAAAATTCCCATCAATATCATACTTTGCAAATGTATGAAAAACTCTTTGAAGTCATTTCCTATATCTTTCATGCATGTAGATGTATGAAGATTTACTTTATGGGGATGTCTGTCTTGTACCTGCTTCAGTGGAACTCCCAGACTGATAGGTATGCAGAGCCGTCCTGCTATTGAGCATGCTTCAAGTCACCACCTGTGTTGCAAAAGACCCCAGTGCAGTTTTCTCCCTCAGCTGCTAATGTAAGGGGTGTCCCAGTGCCCAAAATAAACACTTCAGCACTTTGTTTACTCATCTACCCTTTGAATAGACTGGGGCTAGCGCTTCTCCTCTTTCAAACTGTTTGTTTTTCATGATGTGAAACAGGCCTTGAGGGACCAACAGAAGGTCCCTGTGTGGAGATACTGATCACAGCCAGAGGAGCTGAGAGAAAGAAAGAAGGGCTGTGTGGGTTGGTGAGACATGAAATAAAACATGTTATAAAGACTAATAGTGTCTGCCTGAGAGACAGAGGAAGTCATAGACTGTGAGTAGTACTGTGTATGTCAGAATGAATATATGGCAGCTCTTCTTTAACTGTCTAAAGGATAATCTACTCACCAACATTACTCACAACAATAACTCTATATGCATGAAAAAGCTGTAGATGGTTTCATTTTTGTACATGTATGCACGCATTTGAACAAAGGTCTGGAGTATTATGTCCTCATACACACCGCAAGGATTAGAGAAAACCAGACAAATACCTCGCCTTAGCTCCATTTACAACTGGAATACTGAAAGAGGGAACCGCAAAGCAGACTTCTGTGGGAAAACGCCTCAACTTACTCCAGAACTGACAACAAAGTTGGTGTGGGGAAAAAAAAAACATGAAAAAAAAAAAAGAATGGAGTATTTATGCCCTTTGATGGCTCACTTCTCTTTCTCTTTGAAAAGGGAACAAGGAGAGAGGAGAGACGGTGAAAAGGAGAGCAAAGAAGAAGAAGAAAAAAAATCCAAACTGGATGATGAGGAGAATGGAAAAGCAGATAACCCCGTCCTTTCAGTTAGGAATTCTGATGGGTTTTGTTTGTGTTGCCAGGCGGCGTAGACAGTGTTTGACAGGGCTCAAGGAGATTTTCAGGGGATAGGCCACAGATATGAGAATTGAGTGAGAGCCACAGAATTCTGGGGCAATGTGGAACGGATCAGGAATGAAGAAACCCTTCAGAACCACTACATTTTCTCCCTTTTCCCTATATTTATGTTGATTCAATAACATTCCGAAGATTTTCCCCATGAGTTGCTTGGTTACTGGCATTGGTAGTTTCCAAAATGTAAATGTGCATAAACAGCATGTTTTTTGTACAACATAGCTAAGTAATGTGGCTCACTGTCCTGGATTACTTTGGGATTTGTGTCGAAGTCCCTCGGAAAGTTTTTCAATCAGTCATGTCTTCCAAGGACAAAATAAAACCTACAGATTCAAATCTTTCCTCCCAATGTTTTGATGGATCTTTTCCCTACATTTCTCTGTTATTATCTCTTGCTCCCATGAATCTTTTTCACACTGTTTCTCACACCAGGATCAAGGCATCCCTTCTCCCCTACGGACCAATCAGCAGTTGTTTCACTGTACAGTATGCCAGTTTCCACTCTGCTTGTCCTTCTTCCCCTCTGACTCACACATTGAGAGAAAACCACTGACCCGGCTTACAGGAGTTGGATGACCTCCCCCTAGCACACCATTCTCACATGAATATGTTACATGTTCCTTTTTCACATGTGCACACCCCATAGGAAGTTACAGGTTCATCAGGCTGGGGGCTGGAGCCTTAAGAAAGCACAAAGAAGGGCTGCAGTGCAATGCATTCCACTGTCCCAAAGACCAATTTGCCTTCAAGCTGTGAGACAGAATGCTCAGTGTTCCTCCCCTTAGGCATAGCTAGAGTCAGCACAAGACAGGAGATTGGGGGAAAAGGAGGGGCAGGAGTTGGACGGGTTGGTTTGAAGTGCATCCCAGGCCTGGCATATCCCTGAGGGAAAAGAGGGGAGAGGTATAGCTTGAAGCACCCCGCTGACAGAGCCAGGCGCTGGACAATCCATCAGCAAGCTAATCAGACTGATCTGGAGCACACAGGGACTTGCGCCTGTGACGGCAGCGAGAAGGGCTAAAGCTAAAGCTTCTGCAGCTAAAGATTGGCCTGATTTAAGCTACTCTACCAGTGCTCTTATCAGAACATGAAGTATTAAAGAGATTCTTACTGGGATGATCTCACTGCTCCCTCCTACCCTTACCACCACCACTACCACCAACCCCCACCCCAATGCCCTGCTGTGATCTAGGGCACTATATGCATTGAGTTTACTACTGTATGGTTGATCAATCAGAAAAAGCTTTAAATGTGCTACTGCTAAATAATTCTGTTGACAAATTGTGGAGTAATGTATGCTGGTTTAAGATGTTAATGCTAAAAGCGATAGTTGAAGGCAGAATTCTCAGTAGGACATTTCAAATGTATGAGTAGTAAATAAAGTCATTTTGTAAGAAACACAGTTTCATGTCATGAATATTTTACTTTGAAGCATGCTGAGTATTGTTTTCATTGTTATCACAAGTATAAAGCCTTTTACAATGCAGTTTAAAATCAAATATTTAGCAGATTAACCATCGGATATTTGAAAATTTGAAATATTATGGGGGTTTTTCAACTGATGATGGCAGAATAAATTGGATGTAAAGTTAGCCGACTTGCTGATGAAGCTAATATAGGCTCCAAGAGTTTGATAAAAACTCAGGAAACATGACTCTAAAGAGTCATCAGCTATAGCTATGATGTAAAAATTAGTTCAAGGACTGTTTGTTTTCTGTAAGTAGTAAACTTGAAATGCTAACGATTGCAGATTAGATTACAGCAAATACAATTTTTTTTAACCTTTTGGTGCTGTGTTTTTGGATATTGAAGTGTAAAGAAAAAAGTCACCAACCTCAAAGATAAGAGTGTACATACTTTAGAGCCCCCCAGAGCCAACAATGCTTAACTGACCTGCTGTGCCTATAGAGATGCTATAGCTATGATTGGAAAATGTATGTTTTGGGAAGGGGTTCAGCTAGCAGAGGGGCAAATATGGGTGCAATAGTGGGATTTGTTTCTAACTTGTGAACGATGTTAAAATCCACAAATATTGCACCCTGAATGTTAAGATATTAAAAGACAGAAGAAAACAGAAAAAGTAACACAAGCTTAATTTGAAAAATGCACATTGACAACAGGGATCTGCTGAAGTTCCACCTGGGAACAGTCATGGAGATTGCTTGTGGGAAATTCAAGGCCTCAAGGTGCTGTACTTGATGGAGCGTTCACTAATTCAGCAGAGAGCTGTATAGTATACCATGGGAGGGTGGGGAAATCTCAAGGTGAAAGTGGTGTGTCATCCATTGAGAACATCCAAAGCCTAAAGGTGTTGATGTCTACACTTGGGAAGCGTTCAAGCAGTCAGTCAAACAGCTGTGCTGCATTTGGGTTTCTTGGGCTTTAAGGAGCTCACCCATTGTAAAAAAGTAACATAGAAGTCCGTTCAATAATACACGTTTGGCTGTGAAGGCTACGCTAACCAATTAGCAAAAGACTGTAGTCATGAGCCTGTCACGGAGGCCAATTAGACAGGTTCACGTGAAAAAATCTGGTCTAAATAAATACATAACCACATTTATAATGCTTCAAGTTTACTGTTTGAGAAGAATGAACCAATAAGACACTCCCCAGGGGCAGCAAAAAAAGAGAAGTAAACAAACTTTTTGGGGCCCTAACGGCGCTTTCCTTCTGCGTAACTGTGTGTCAGCAGGGACTGCACAAAAAGCTTAGCATATTGCTTTAACATCATATTAAGATAACTATGATGCTGTGAGAGGCCTTATTGGATCTCCAGCGGATAACGGCAGGACAGTGTCGAAGATTCGCAGCATCTGCCTGAGTAATTAGGACTTCGGGGGATGATAGCAGACAGAAGGAAAGAACAGCAAGAAAGAGAGACGGGGAGCGGGAGATAACCGAGGGGAAACAGAGAGGAAGCGCGTTGCCACTGTAATGGAGATGTCAATAATGGAAACCCTGCAATTCGATTATCATAACCAGAATTAGAAGCAACTCGCCATCCAGATAGTGCATGCTGATTTAGATGCTACCACATACGAAGGTTTTATCATAGAAAATCAGAAAATCAGATTGATCTAGAAAATCAGTCTCTACGCTATCAAAAATAAAGAGCCTCATTTACACAACCAGTATAATCACTATTGATGTAAGAAAATCAGTCTACAGGGAAAATGGATATTGTGCATGGATTATTATACACATATTACAGGTGCTTTTCCAACAAGGATGTAAGTGCATGACAGTGTTGGAGTGGAGTACTCACTGGTGCAGGGTTCATCTGGCTGATCAGCATCGCCTCGGTAGTAGCCGTTGCGGCACACACAGATGGTAGCAGCCTCAGCTGTTGAGCGGCTGTTAGGAGGGCATTGCAGACACAGACCTGGACCCTGGGTGGACTTGAAGGTGCCCGGCGGGCATGCTGTGGGAACAGAAAATCATGTCAGAAAAGTAACGGAAAGAAAGCTGAATAGCAAGCCTCTAGGGCTTATAAAAGATCATGTTTAGCATAGAAAAGAACAAATTCAGAGGAAAGAAGCAGCACACTCATAACCCATAAAACATCATTTAGATTTTAAATTATTGTGGGTGTAAAAATAAGAATCACGTTTATGGCCAATATGTTTACAAGGAATGTATCTTGTTTTTGTTGCAAAGAACAGAGAACAGAAGTACAGAAGTACTCCCACTGTCAAGGAACTCAAATACAAGGGAATAAACAAAAAAGAATAAAATAAATGTAGAGAAGGCGCAGGCTGATGGTTAGTGCAAATATCTTTTTACAGTACATTTATTCATTTGTTTATTTATTTGTTAGGATCTCCATTAGCTGTATCCTAGAGCTCTGCTCAGCTATTCTTCTTGGGGTCCACATTCATGTGCAGTGTGATCAAGTTAGATAGATTGTTTATTACCGAGCTTTAGAGGAAGTTTTTAACCTCTGGTTTCCCTGTGTTTTCAGTCTGTATGCTAAGCTTAGCTAACTTGCTGCAGAAAGCAGCTGTGTATATAACACATGGGAGTGGTACTCATCTGCTGATCTCACGCTTAGCAAGAAATCCATTCTACACCTAAAGTAAAAAAAAATCCTAATGGGCAGAATCAGTAGACTTTGTCTAAATAATTCAATTCAGGTATTACCGCTATCAAACAGCAAAGAAGTAAAATAACCTGTTTCTGTCCCCTTTTTCATCTACACTAGTTTTTTTCAATCCACGGGGAAAAGGCCACAAGAGTGAAGTAAAGAAACAAAAAGCAAAGGAAGAATGAACAGTTCCAGTAGTAACATTTTACTAGACTCATTTTGAAAAATCAGATCACAGCATTTTTTTTACAACTGGAATGTAATCCACACTTTTACTATAAGTGACTATATTTCTTTTCCCAGAGGCACAACACTACATGCCTGACTGTGTGCATATGGCAGCTGCAAATTGAAGAGGTTGAGTTGCTGTGTTTGAGCCCTATATTCTAAAGGCCATGGAAGAGGACAAAGATTATTGTTGCTGATATCACTGCGCCTAAGTCCAGGCAATAACCTAATCCATTTGCTCTCATATCCCAAAAGAATACAAAGCTGAGGAGTTTGTGCAGCGTGAGGAAGGATTTACTGACTATAATAACCATGATAAATGTCTAATATTTTAGCAGGTGGAGAAGGCTGCGGTGCTACTGCACTCCAGAGGGGGGTGGGGTTATAAATTAAACAGGACATGCATCTCGCAGTTTCTCCAGCTGCGTCTATTTGCCTGAGTAAAAGATTGTATAGGTTTTAACTTTTCTAAAAAATGGGATGTAGGGTATAACCTGAATAAAACCACAAGTCATATTCCTTTTTCTCAATCTGAAACAGCAGTGTTTATTCTGTATAGGAGAATTCCTTTCGGAAAACAAAGCATGTGCAGCTAAGGTGTATATTAAGAACAAGAGGTTAAATACAAGGTCTATGGACAGAACAGATAAACTAAATAATGAGCCACCTGTAAAGGGTTTCAGTTATTAAAAGAAAAAGAAATGGATTAAACCAGCATTGCATTTACTTCTAACAAATTGGTTCTATTGTATCTGACTAAGAGCCCTCTTTTACGATACTAACGAAGAGCTCTGATAATGGAGAGTAATTTAAGGCAATAATGAGCGAAGAGCTGGTCCCATTCCACCTGACTGCTGGGTCAAACAGAGGAGAATGTAGCACAGTGGGCTTTTAGAAAAACCTTTAGACCTTTGTATCAACTGGCTTTTAAGCTTTAATTAAAACATTCTTGGTTTGGTAGCTGGAGTCAGCTTTACTTGCTGCAAAAAAAAAAAAAGAAATGAAAAAAGTATGGGCTCCCGTTTTTATGACTCTTCCAGTTCTCTTCCCATCATTCAGACAGCCGCTCTGATGGGGCTGTAAGCGAAGGATAGAGCGATAAAGTAAGAGCGAGCAAATATAAGAAAGACATCATGCTCTCCTATCTCGTTTGGTGGCGTTCTCAGACACACCAGAAGCTAATTGACTGACCTCATGTCTAGTCACAAACACCGTCCACATAAAGCCAGACCATCTACAAAATACACACACTCTGATCAGACCAAAAAAAGCACCTTATAAAACAGGAGGCATGCCACAGCTAACATGCATAAGAATTCACCTGAGGCAAAACATATTTCTACTGTGTGGATGCTCCAGAGAGCTGAATTTAAACTGAATATAAAAGTATGGAAGAGTAAAGGGAGTTTCACATGGTTTGTAGGAGGCTTCTGTAAATCCCTATTGTCATGTCTACGAGTGAAGGTTTTTGCATCCTCCCTTGACTTGTAAATCACAGATTTCATGTGTGAGAGACGCAACCTCCTTCTGATACAAGAACATTGAGACTCTTAAAAACCCTCCCAGGCCATATGGGGAAGCACAAACCATCTGCAGAGCCATTTTATACAGCAATAACGTCCAGAGATATCAGAGATTACAAGACGATAAAACACAGATCAAAAATTCATTTTCAGTGAGAGATGTGGAGAGAAGTTATGTGTCATCATCTTTGCTGTATAAAATTCATACATCCAGGCGGGTTTGTGCGCATGGCCATCACACACACACACAGGCCAGCTTCAAATCTATCGCCCAGGCTATGAAAGGGGATCACAATAACTTGTTCAGTGTGTGTTTAATGGGGTGTGAGCAGAATATTGTGCTGTGGGTCCTGCCCTCGGGTTGTGTGTTTACAGACAGACAGTAGCTTGCATGGACGCTCGTAAATGGGCGAAAGTGAGGAGGAAAGCAGGGGAGGCTGTGCTGAATCAGCCGTCTGATGCAAAAATCCCTTAAAGCAGGGACGTGAGCAGCAGAATGCATGCACACACATACTCTCATTTCACATGTTTACTCACTCTCACACACACACACCCTGAGAAACACTTCCATACTAGCATCCGTGCTATTGTTGCATCCAGAATACATTTACTTATTTACACAACAACACATAGCTGACACTGACCCCATTAAATGAAACGGTGCACCCACATTTTCCGCCACTTGACTAACATATGTTCTGCACAATCTGAGATAATTCAATACCTCTCCTTGGACAAATGAAGATACTGCAATCAGCACGACGGGAGGGAGAGATAAGTGACAGGCAGGCAAAAACAAACAGGCAGCAATCACGACACACATAAAGACACTTCACACCCAGCACAGGATGAATGTCCGTCTAGATTAGAACTCTGATGTTTGAGCTGGGGCTCTTTCTCTAATTAACACATAATATGTGCATGAATCCTAGCATTAAACTCATTAATTAGCCGCTCACAGATCTGCCCCACAGAGTGAGAGGGAGGCAGAAACAGATATGTGCAAAGACAGAGAGCGAGCGAACGAGAAAGTGAAGTGAACAATGTTAGCGAAACCTCAGAGGTCTTGTTGTAATAGCGAGCAGAGTAGCGCTATGCCTCATGAAGTTGGAACTCAGCCCAAAGTCTTTTCTTCTGATTTGTGAATATTTGTATTGGATGAGGCCAGGGGTTTCCATCCCACCAGGGGAAAAAAGGCATAGACCCATCACTCATCAGATGTGTTGGTTTTCAGGGACAGGAGGGGATAGAGCATTAGATCAACAAGCAATTAGTCTCCCAAGTGGGAGAATAACCCACAACTGAACTGGCTGCATGTAAAAAACCAAAACATTCCTCCCCTTTCAAGCAGTCTCTGCAGGATTCTCTCTGCATTGTTCTCTCCTCCTCTCCTGCTCACTCCTTCTCTGCCCTCACATCTTTTTCGTCCGTCCCTCTGGTAATAAATTGTTCTTTCTGTTCTCCCACCTTTTACTCCCCTTGTTGCTTTCCTCGCCTTGATTGACAGGGTTGAATCCTTGTTAAAGGTGGCCGTCTTTCTCTCTAGCTCATCCTCTTTCTAGCTCACTACAGTTGATGGGAGGAATGGCAGCTGTAGATCACTGCTAGCTACTCATCACAGTCTAGTGTGATGACCTCATGTCGGAGCAAGAGTGACTGGAAGCGATGAGATGATGATGTCTGCACCGTCAGTCATTTTCCCAGCAGGTATTCTTCCTCTTCAGGTTTCTCATAATGACCTCAATCATAAGCAAGTTCAGACCTGTTCATACCATACATTTACAAATTCCAAGAAGAAAACTTTTTTTTTGCTACACAACTATTATTGGCCAGGACAATTGCACCGTGGCTCATAAGGTGCCTGTAGAATGTGAAGCTCTAAAATACATATTAGGCAGATATGAAGTGTGCTGTTTTTTAAATCTTTTACAACACCTGTTTGCAACATGTCCCTTCTGACTTGGACAAAAATCCAAAACTAATTAGTTTTTTTTTTCAAAACTAATTTGGCAGCTATAGCAGAGCTAGCTTAAACTTCATGTGACTGCATCGAAATGGTGTGAAAGCATGGCTATTACACCCAGGCCTCCATCATAAAGGTTAAATGTATGCACAGTGAGTGGCGTTGCTTGTCTACATACAGTAATTTGTTCGCCTTTACTGCATTAAATTCAGACTTTTTCAATGTGTTTATGCAAAAGCTTGTGTCACGATAACGATGAAACAGGATTAATTGTGCAGCCTTAATGTATATAGCCAACCCTGAATCAGTAATTACAGCCATGAGATTTATTGTGGCAGTGAAATAAGCAAGCATCACCAGGTGTTTGTGAGATAACACAGAAATGGAGTTGCAGGAAGCAAAGGACTTTGACCAGGATAGGTTTGGAAATGGCTTTCCCAAACAAACCCAATCAAAGTTAAAGTACACCAAGTTCTCCCCTCACTTTCCCTTCTTACTCTGAGGTAAAGTTATGAGGGTTTTGGTAGCAAATCAGGAGAAACAAAGTCAAACGTTCGCTCTGATGTGGAAAGTTATTCAACTTTAGTGATAAATCCAAGATTCAAAGCAAAGTGTTCAATTCTGTAATATGAGATATTTATCTTTAAATGTTTATTCAAAGAAATTCATCCAGCACTCCAATATTGACTGTCAGCACCAAGCTGAAGCACATTAAAGTTATAACTCATGTTAAGACATTTTCTTTCCTAAAAATGGGTGTTTGCCTAAAAAATCCAAACATACTGTATATCATCCCAAAAATGTATGCACAGTCTTTATGACTTAACCACTTCAAATTTACATGAACATGTTTTTTTTTCAGATTCAGCTATAAAATATCAACTTCTCTTATCTTAGGCTTCAAAACATTATAAACAGAGGGAGTGTGACCGACACAGAAGCACATATTTTGATTTAGTGTCCGGGACCTTTAAGTACAACTCTTAGCCCCCTGAATACACCCTTAACCCCCGGCCCACATCCATCACATGGGATGGATCACAGTCTTAACAGGCTTTGGAGTCATGCAAACACCCCCTTCGCTCACAAACACTCATACAGACAGACTTATGATCGGGTCAAGACCCCAGTTGACCCCTATTTGACTATTTTGTTGCTCAGTCACTTAGAAAAGACAGCTCGATCCCACCCAAACCACCGGAGGCTACGTACATACCCAGTGCATGCCTGCGTAGATTTGTTCATGTGATAAAACTGAAAATATCATCTGAGTGAAATACCAGTTGAGTGGTGAAACACATTTGTTTGACAGAGGACACAAAACCCGCCAGGACAGCCAACATCTTAAAACAAAAAGGCAATCAGTGCGGCAGCCAATTGGTATTCAGTCTTGCTCATCTGTCATTGTTCATTTTGCAGCCACAATCCTTGTAATGAGCTGCTTTTTCCAACCCAGGTGTTCTATTTCTCCGCAAGGTCATTGAATGCAACTATACAATTATTCGAGACAGAGGCAGAGGAAACAAAGGCTTGTCAGAGTTATCAGAAAATGCCCGCAGGATATTGAAAGTCATAGTAAAATGCCTTTTAGGGTTATGATTTATTTATAGAAACGGATTCACGGAAAATTCAGCATTTTTCTCAAACTCCAAACTTGTGTCAGCTGGGAACTCATGGAGAAACCTTTCAGTCCAAAATCTGGGAGTAAAATGTTTGGAACTTCTCACAAGTGGGGTCATTTCTTCTCTACAAAAGGCATCCAGGGTTCAAAGTGGTGACATCACTGTGGCGAGTCTGGTCAGTGTAAGTCTCCACCACCTCCCTGTCATCACCTTCTAATCTCCCCGAAAAGACAGAATGTGAGGCGGAACACAAGAGGGCCAGAGAGTTTTTTTTCTCAAGAATAAAGGGATGTTTGAAAGAGTGCAGCCCTCTGAGCATACCTCGTCTGCTTTTGTTAAGGGCAGCGGCGCTGAAGAGTTCTTCCCACAGAGCACTCCCCCTGATCATTAATCATCTGTCCATTCGGGGCCCTGTCAGAGCCGCTCTTCCCTGATAAAACACACACCTACACCCACAATCACAGCCAGCCACCCACGCACGCACAAATCCACACAACTCTTCTAAACTTTCTGCTGCCTTGGTTTTCTTCACCCAACACCACTCATCTTGACATACCTGTCCTCTCAACTAGCCAATACAGCAATGTCTGACGCTGCAGAATTGAACAATTGTTCAACTCCCACGAGAAAGAGATATATCCTCCAATTAGGCTACCTTTGAAACTCCACGCCGCATTATATTGCAGTGTATAGTCTGTATATCAGAGGAGAAAGTCATTACAGAAGAGACAATGAAGTAGAAACAGACTTATCTGCATTACCAAAAGAATACGTTTTTTTTACGCACATTTTGATGTCCCGCATTCAGTAAATAATAGTAGTTCAGTACTGTTTTATTCCATGAAAGCATGTCTGGCTTCAACAGAGGGCAGTGCAGCAGAGAAATAGCTAGAAGATGAGACAGTGTCCAGATAAAGAAAATAAATAGGTGTGTGTGTGTGTTTGTGTGTGATATCTCCAAAATTATCTGTTTGCTTCACATGAGGATGTGAAATCCAACCGTCTGACTGTGAATGCTAATGAACAGAGCAGGTGTCTGCAAGACAATGAATGAAGGAAGACACATTCTGGCAAAAATAAATAAATGAAATAAGACATGTGCATGCATTTGTATGAATGTGTGTGTGTGAGCCTTAACAAACCAGCGCACAATTTTGCAGACAGCCCACGCCCATGGGCAGGCTGTTACCATGGTAACCTCCCAGCCAGTTTTTTTTTTTCTTGGCCCACACTTTCCCTTTCAACAGCCGGCCAATGACAGACCAGCCGACTGAGAAATCTGGCTTTTTTGAGTCGTGTGTCTGCATGTGTGTGTCTGCATGTGTGTGTGTGTGTGTGTGTGTGTGTGTGTGTGTGTGTGTGTGTGTGTGTGTGTGTGTGTGTGTGTGTGTGTGTGTGCATCGCAAGATATAAATCAAGAGAGCTTCATAATCTCCTAGCTCCACGCAGGCTCGTCATAACCGGGTGTTTTGTTGGCAGTTGGCTGCTCTGTATCGCGCATGGCACATTGGCTCAGGTCAATTTTATTTCCAGGAAGATGCAGCTGTGTGCCAAAGCATGGAGCATATCTGTCAGATAGAGGAGTGGTCAGGGAGAAAGAGGGGAGAGAGAGAGAGAGAGAGGAGGAGGAGGAGGTATTGGTATTCCAGGAAAACTCTGCTGTGCCAATCCGTCCTCGGCTGGCAAGGTAGTAGAGAAAAAAACGCTCTCCAGAACATATCGCCGCTCAGCAGGCAGTAACATGTGCTTGCACGACAATCTACACTGTAATCAGAAGCTAGAAGGGTATTGACCACGCTCTATGCCCACTACCAACCAAGAGAGAGAGAGAGAAAGGGGGAGATGGAGGGTTAGCTGATGAGGGGTGAAATCAGTTACTGGAAGTTATGTGAGCAAGGAGCATTTTATTGTCAGTGTTGATTGCTGAATGATTGCAAAACTGATTCAATCACCCTAAATTCATTCGGATAGCAAAATTGAAACCACAAAAGCCTTGCATAAAACCAGTTTAGACACATTAATGTGATAGTGTAAGGATATACATATATAAACTTTTATTGTCAAGTTTAATCGTTGTAAACTATCAGGAAAAGGCTTTTCAGCTCAGAAATCAGCCTTCGTGTTTTCAGTTGTCTGAGTTGTCTTGACTTGAAGGATAATCTGAATGAGGTCATAAAATCAGCAGTTACAGGCCCCGTCAATTACCTTGCGATTCTGTCACGCAGTGAATAAAGTATATGTTCCGAGATAAATAGCTTTCTCTTTCTTACCACTTCAAGTCGTGAGAGACCATTAGCTCCCTCTGTCTCAGCACTTGTCTCTTTTAAAAAGGATCTAGCTCATTAACTTCATGGCTGGATCAATTAATCTATAGCAGTTAACCAAAGATGCCCACTCCTGCTCTTTTTGCTCTTTTGCTGTCGCTTGGCTCAACACTGTCTATTACATTTATGGCCTTCAAACCATTTTTTTTCTAATTGTTGTTCTGTCACTAGCGGGGCTGAAGCTGACGAATAACTGTCGGGGTAAACAATATATCGTTGCACTGGGAAATAATTAGGGAAGAACAGAATGTGGTTGTTTGTTCAGAGATGTACCTTTGCTTTCTGTATACAATGAGAAAGTTGGAAAATATACCAAACGAAAGTGATCAAATCAACTTCCTCAACAGTTGTACTTGGACCCTTTACATGTGTAGCTTTGGCTGATGCATACCATGAACATCCTGGTGCCAAATTAGGTGGAATTGTTTTAATTATTTCTTGTCACTACAAATCAAAGGATGATGGAACAAAGATTCAGGCAGCTTTGAGTATAGATGTATAGACACAGTGATGCAGAATGTAATGAAAACAGAGATAAGTCCAGCCACAGTAATGTATGTCAGTGGTTAAAAAAACAACAACAAAGGAAAGGGATGCAGGTAAGAATTGTCTGTATGTAAATGAGAATTATGTTTTGCCTTTTATGATCAAAGAGAACCATGAGCTCCGTTATAGGCTTTGTTGTTATTTTTACACAATTGATTTTCTTTGTCCTATGTCTTTAAAAGAAAAGTCTACTAATAACCGAAACAAAAAGCAGGTAATTAGTTTAATTAAATGTGGATGTGCCGCAGCTATGACACAACTGTATGTTGGCATTTATAAATGGAGAGAATACAGAAAATTAGTGTTAATAATGTTGGATCCTTTGGCATTTGTATGTATATCACTGAAGGTCAGACTCACAGCTAAGTTGCTTGGCCTTACAGCGATGAGATTGTATTATTAACTGGATGAAAAAAACCTTTTCATGGCACAATATAATACGAGTCAGCCTCAGGTGTGGGATTAGAATGACATCGATTTTGACAGATCGACTCCCTTAGCCAACAAGATCTGTCCTGTCGATTGATTTTCTCCTGGCTGAGGTTTACATTCCTATAAACCATAATTAGAAAAGGGGAAAAAACTCAATAATGCATCCTACATATATATTTGTAAATATACTTGTATGTACATTGTATATCTTTAAAAAAAATAAGTCATACTTGTCCTTGTCCTATTTGGCATCCGAAAGCGGTGAACTGAAAAGTTCATGTGATTCAATTGGTTGTTGAGGAAAACAATCTACCTGCTGTGATCTACAAATCTGTGGCCAAAACAGACTCTTCCACAGCGAGTCAATAGAGTTTTTGTGAAGCCTGTGTGCTTATCTCTCAACAAGACTGCAGTGAGACTGATTCTGTTATAAAAGAGGAATTAACATCACATGCCCACAAATGGTCAAATCTTTTTATAACAAAAATCCAGAAACCAGGAACCTCTCACTGCTGCTTGCTTTTTCCCAATAAATCATATTAGGCACAAAACAAAGCACTTGGAAACTACTACCTTGAAAACTAGAAGCTTTTTGGGGAGGATTATAATCTGTTTTGTGTGTGTGTGTGTGTGTGTGTGTGTGTGTGTGTGTGTGTGTGTGTGTGTGTGTGTGTGCAAACAGTGTTATATGTTGAAAAAAAGACATTCTGAGCCCCATTTTTATTTAGTTAAAAAGCGCTGATCTCAATTACACATAAATCCTTACCAGCCCATTTAATGCTAAAATGCTTTGAGAGTTGTTTCAGTGAGGCTGAACAATGGCTTCAAACACCCTCGTATCCTAAAATAGGCAGCCCCTGGACTCAGGGTTGAGGCCTGTTAATGAGTGTAGAGGCCTGTGAATGGGGAATGAGTAATTATGCACATTTAAAGGTAGCAGAGGAGTAGAATGATAAAACAACTGGAAAACCAAGGTCCTCTCACACTGTTTTTCATTCCCCCAATTTGATTCCTAATTGAGCGTACATAACACAACGTTTACACCAAAATAATCTGGCAAAGACAAGCACCCGTGGTGGAATCAAACAGCTGAGCACGGTCTGCTTTTCCATGCGATGATCTCAGAGAGTGTAATCTCTGGAGGCCTTTTCATCCCCAACAACACATAGATGTGTGGTTACATTTATTTTTCGACCTATCACCCACTAGAAAGCACTGGCACCCTGTCGTGCTTATACTGACATTTTCACACGTGGCAAAGAGGGTGTCAGACTGAGTATGTGGCCAGAGGTTAGTGGTGGAGTGGATTTGGAGGTGGGTGAAAGGAAAAAAGGAAACAGGCGAAAAAACGTAAGTCTGGCGGTAAGCTCAGAGCCTATATCTAGATATAGCCTGCATCATTATTCTTGGCAGGACAAAGGGGGAAGGTGAGTTTGAGAACAGATGAGGGGATACGTGGTTGGAGGAACAGCATATGATGGAGGGGTCACCAGTAACAGCACTGCATCCTGAAATGGCGATGACATCAACTATGCCAAAAACAGCTACATCGATACAATTATGCATTCATCCTCCAGCACAAGCATATCAGCTGCTCATCGCCCCTGCTGCCATTATGCTTAATGGGAAATGATGATAAAATGCTCTGCATCAGAAGAGAGGCACACATTATGTGTGAAGCGTGGGAAGAGGAAAAGTGACCAGGATCAGGAAAATAGAGTGTGAGATACGGAGAAGTGAGAGCAAAACAAAGTGAGAAAGCACTCAGGAGTGCATCTTGTCACTCAAATTGTTGGTGGCAGAGTGCAGAATTAAAAAAAAAAAGACGCTTCCACTTCTCATTGCATACTGAGTGTCATGCAAGCAGTTACTTCTAAAGCTAACAATAGGCAACCAGAAGTATAAAAACGGCTGGATAATAAATGTAGTTTGGAGGAAGTCCAGCCAAATGCAGACGACTCCACCCAAGTTGCAGGATGGGTGTGCTTTTATACACACAAAACTGAACTTCTGTTGACATCAGGTCCAGGCATGACCAGAGAACCACAATACATGAATGACTTAGAGGGAATTATATTTTGCTCACCGGACAAAGACAAGCGGATGTGTTTTGCTGCATAGCGTGAATGAGCGAAAGGTAAAAAAACGATTCTCTGGCACGCGATGCACCTTCAACTGTGAAATCCTCCAAAGGTAACACACAGCACATCAATATTCATGTCATATTTACATCTGCATGACCTCCACACAACCTCATCAGAAGGCTAGATTCCCTTCCAGACAAACAGACAAGTGCGATCAAAACACAGAACACAGAAACAGCTCCCCATCCCACCTGTCCTAAAGTGGACAGCACTGACCTTTATCAGTCAGCCTCAGTCAATACGCCCTGAGCTAGGAAAAGTGGCACATGTGCTGAATGTGTCCATGCTGTCTTATGGATACGTGTCTGTTTCTGTGTGTGACTAAAGAGGGTGTAGCCATGTAGGACACTCCAATGCAGCATGAATATCTTCAAACATGATTGTACTGATGTAGACCAGAAGCCATTCATTGACATGAAAAGTGAATAATGGAAAAAAGGGTGCAAGAAACAAAGATGTGTACTTTTGCTCACTGAAAAAAAGCAACTGTATGACAGGTTCTATGTAGGTAACACTATTATAATAAACCTATTTTATGTGATTGTAGGATAACATGAAAATAATCTAGATTGATCAAAACTTAACCTTACAACAAATCAATGATTCAATCCAAATGTGAAGGCCACTGTGTCATGAAATCTTGCTTTTTGCAGTATTAAGGGTATTCATTTGACATATTGCAAGGCAAATTTCACATAAATCAAAAAAATCTTTAAGACAAGCATCCAAAAGCTGTTAAGCTGTTTTCATTTTAACTATATTTTTAGTATTCAGAGAAGATATTGACAAGATACGGAAGACTTTGAACTTGTGGTAATTTGACAGATCTGTCAGTAACAGGACTCGGCCGTACAGGCAGAAATGATGAATCGATAAGATAAAAACTGGAAGAAAGTCAGTGTATAATAAAGCGAGAGTATGGGTATGTGTATGGATTAAAAGTGTGCGACACATCCTCATTAGGTCTTTGTGACATTGTGGACTTTGTGAAAGACATCAACACCTTGTCCAGGAGAGAATAAAGGGGAAAACACATCACAGCCAACAGGGAAAGTAGATTAGCTGTATAAATGGCAGAAAGCCATTTACCATGAGGATACGGTAAGGACTAACAAGGTACAAAAGCACAAGTATGTGTGTGCGTGTGTGTGTGTGTGTGTGCGTGTGTGTGTGTGTGTGTGTGTGAGAGTGTGTGTGTGTGTGTGTGTGTGTGTGTGTGTGTGTGTGTGTGTGTGTGTGTGTGTGTGTGTGTGTGTGTGTGTGTGTGTGTGAGAGAGTGTGTGTGTGTGTGTGTGTGTGTGTGTGTGTGTGTGTGTGTGTGTGTGTGTGTGTGTGCGTGTGCATGCGTGCATGTATGACAGGATTTGAAAGTTTTCAAGTATGGCCCTGCTGCACCACTCATTTCTTCTATAATTGAAACTTGAACCTACATTTAAACATACAGAACACATTTGAGAACTGCTGTTAAGATGCTTTAAGTTTAAAGACAGATGTTTGCTACAACAGGTGATAACCTGGAAACATTTATGGTACAGCATGCGCTCTTCGCAACTCGATTTTACATAATTTTTCACAAATATAAATGCAGTTAACATGCAGCATGCACCACAGCTCTGTGCATCCGCTGCAACAAATTGCACAATTGAATGCACACGGTCCATACAAATGGTCAAATTAATATGATATTCAATGACATCATATATGCATGAGTACACACATACCCGTGGAATGTAAAGCAGAAAAAAAAATCACAGCCCATTTCTATAGATGTCATGTTGGTTCGCACATGTCAACTGTCATGCGTGCATCCCTGTTGTCATAATGCAAACATACATTTTACATGCAAATATATGCAAGGGTCCTCCTAAACTCTGCAGCATCCAAAAGTGCATCAACATAACCTGACATATGGCGAGTGGGAAGCCCTTGGGTGCACACAGATGTGTAGACTAACTTAACACACACACACAACATACACAACATACCTTGCCTGGGCAGGACATATTGGATTAGGAATGATTTTTTTTTTCTTGGCTCCATCTCAGAGGTGCTAGATTAAATGCCATTCCCACTTTACTACAGATGGCTCGAAAATAAATCATACTATCCATACACACACACGTGAAGAAATTTGCACACAAACTCACACAATCATACACACATACAGGGTTAAAACACACACACACACACACAAACGCAAACAAACACACTAACACACACACAGAGGACATACACACACCCACACACACACAAGCAAACAGACATAAATCCAGAGAAAGACTCGCACAGGGAGATATATAACATGTTGGCACACCCAAACACTAAAGCACCTGTACGGTCCAGCGCGTCTGCTCTTTGTATTTCAATCACTGAATCGATGGGTCTAAATTGATTGTAGCTGAGCAGGGGCCAGAGATGTTCCCCCTGGCTTGATGCCCTGGCCCTCTATTGATTAGATCTGAGAGAGCCAATTGCTTTCACACTGGATTAAGGTGTTCCGGAGCAGTGAGCAGGGAGAGAGAAACCAAGGCTGAGAAAGGGAGAGTAAGAGAGGGAGGGAGAAAATAGGATTTCCAGGTTAAGAGAAACACCAACAAAGCTCTGAGATCAGGTGGACAACTATACTAATTAGTTAACAACCACTTTCTGTGAGGAGAAGAACATGTTTGCAACCTATGAAGCTCATACACACAAAATAAAAAGGGCGCATGATACGTTTGAGTACGACACAAAAGCCAGAAATAGTTTCACTAATCTATGCATACTTAACTCTTTAATACTCTCTATATATTCTCTAACAAATACATAGAGACACAAGCACATTTGCCAGCACACACACACACATACACACAGACACCTCTGCATTGCAATCCTTCAGATCAGAAGGCACTAACGCAGATCAAGGGTGTAAGCTCATTTGACCCTGGAGCTAAGTAGCCCAGGGCAACAGCATTACACTTCAAAGCTTCACTCTGAGTTTGTTACACATTCCAGCTCCAAAGTCTTATGCAGTGTAACCTGGAGGAATCAAACCAAACTCAACTATCAGCCCGCATCACAGGATCTCTTCTGACCTGGATCAAATGATAAATAAACTGCAAAATGTGGATTTTTTTTTTTTTGGCTCTATCTCTCTCATTGTTGCGTTCATCTTCCCGTTTGTTGTATTCCACTGGGGGCAGTATTAAGCAGGACATCCACTCCACACCCCATCACTCTTCCTCTCCTTACAACAATTAGGCACTCCTGCTGGGGTTCTGCATGGAAGAATAGGAAGGGAGGGACAGGGCTAAGGAGGCCCCGGCCACGGCCAAAGACGAGCTCCTTTTGTCTGCCCAAGATCCCCCCTCTCAAATCATTTCCACAATGGAGCGCCTTCCAATCCAGATTAAGCGCTTATGAAAATGAAGAACTGTGTGCTCTGGGACGGGGCCCTGCACAGGCGTCGTGGACCAGGGTCACGAGAGCCGGTAAAAGGGCCCCTCACTCCGAGTGACTCAGATAGGCAGTTCTCAGGGAGCAGCAGACCCATTCACACAGCATTAGGAGTGTAAAGCATCACATTGACTGCGCGAGTCAGGCTAGCTCAGTATACATTTGGTTAATACCTCTATTGTTGGACTTCTTCTTTATGACTGCTCTCCTAGCAGAACACGAGAGAAGGAGGACAGAGGTAGAGAGGGAATTAAAGACGCAGAAAAGATGTGATAGAGAGTGGGAATAAAGGAGGGAGGGGAAAGGATTTGCTGGCCCATTCAAGCTGGGATGGGTGTGTCTAGCACACAGACAGATGCCTGTACACACACACACACATGCATATATGCATTAACACAAAATAATACTTTTTGTAAAGTTGTTTGGGGCGCTGGTTAAGCTCAGTGTTAAGAGCGCACTCCCATTTAAAAAGTCCTTGCAGCATCTGCCCCAGAGTCTGACTCGGATCCTCTGCCTTCTGGTGCATTTCATCTTATAAAGGCAAAGACCAACCCACCAAAAAAAAGTTGGTGTTCATTGGAGCCTGACGTGACACTTGGCTGACACAATAAACTTGGCAAGAGTCAGAAAACTCAACATGCAAAGCAAAAACACAAAATGATAGGCTAACACTGCTAGCAATAGATACAAAGGTCAGTTTAGAGGAAAAAAAGGAGAGACACATAAAATAGGTAGAGAGAGAGATAGCCAGAGAGATAGTGAAATAGACTGAGTCTATGAGCATGTGTGCTTTTGTGTCCCTATCGCTCTGTGTTTCGCTCATTCCCCAAAGGGTCTTATTATGCTTTGCGCTGGCTCCAACACAAAAGCAGCTTCTCTGTATCTCAGCCCATCCAGCTCCCCCAGAGAACATTCTAGACACAGCAAATCCATTTGTTTGTCAGCTTCTGCCTCTATTCGGACTTGGACTAATCAGATAGTATTCTCTTTGAGAATGAGAAGCACACCACTGTGCGGCCTGGCCTCGAACTACTGTTACACTGGCCCGGCACTCAGATAACATCTTTGTTCTTATAGAGAGGATGTTTTTGTATTTGCAAGCACTCTGCCTAGAAATCATACAACAGTTTTAAAGGGTTAGTTTAGTCGGACAGTATACAAAATGTCAGTATATCAAATCATTATCTGTCTAATAATGAGTACATTAGCTTTTAAAATATCTCACCTTCTGTTGTATTTAACAATTAGATACAAATAAGGTTGTGGTGGTTCATTACAAACTCTTTTGAAAGGAGTTTACCATGTTGTTGGCTCAGCTTTTCTCAAATACAAGTGGGGGTGGGGGGTTGGGGCTCAAAGGCTAAAATGTTAGGAACCACTGCTATATAGGAACTTTAAAGACTGTACAATCTGTGGTGACCCCCTTTAAATGATAAGGAAGACGTGACTAAATGCACACACTCTCTGGTAAAGCATATCCATGTTCATATAGGAGAGTAGAGGTGGGCAATATGGAAAAAGGGGGAGCAAAAGGGGAGGGGGAGACGCGTCTTGGGTGCATAAACTGCAGCATGATAGAATAAACACATTACCCCGGTACGATCTCTCTGCTTTGGTAGATCGTCAACACGTTCAAATCCTTCACAATCTAAGATCGTCATATCGCACACCACTATAGGAGAGTATAATAATCCATATTTTTTCATTGAATAGCATGAGTCACTAAGTAGCCTGATTTCCACTCTCAGTCATGCAAGACTGTCTCAGTAAAACACATTTCAATGATGGATCAGATGAGGGATATCATCTTTAATTGGTAGCACAATGTTTTATTCATTCATTTCATTCATGTGAATTTGATTTAACAACACTCAAACTACTGCGACAATTCACAGAGATTACCTTTGTATAAAACAGAAATAGGAAGACGTCTCTTTTATACTACTTCTTTATCTAGTGAGGATTGAAATGTGAGTCAAAATGGTTCTTTTTTTGCCTCAGCTACACTTTTTCACTTTTACAATCTTCTTTCTGAAGTTTTCTAAACTTTGGTGAACAATAATGCCAGAAATCACTCCCACTTTCAAACAAGAGATTCTTTCCACTACACCATGTAGGCAGCACTCAACCTGTTGACACAGACTCTGTTCCTGCTCAGCTTCAGAGAAAGCATGAAGGGTGCATGATGGGTTTACATAACACAATGCAGCCAAAAAGAGACTATAGGTTAGTAGGCCTGATTGGACTTTATAAAACAACACATTTTTAAGGTTACATTAAAGTTGACTTTACCAAGCTGACGAGGAAACTCTTAGCTCTCATCTCATCTAAACTGCACAAACAGGCAAAAACAAATGTGTGTGCATAGCATAGCCACACATATCTGCCTACAAGTCTGGCTATGCTAATTCCGGTATGGGAGAAAAGCTGCAGCCCCCCAGCAAGTGTGGGAACTCAGTAAACAAATGGAGCACAAAGCACAAAGTGCTCAAAGAGAGGATTACCAAGTCGCTCTTTTTTCTCTTTCTCCTTTTTAGACACTGCCTCCCCAACACACACACAAACACATATATTGAAAGACACACACTCCTCCTCAGCCCTATCTTGATTCAACATTCACACACTGTCTTCTCCAGTGGGTGTTTTTTTCTTCTTCTGAAGACACACATAGCAGTGGGGCACTTGGCATGAGGAGTGACAACAAAGGCAAGATCAATAATTTGTCACAGAGATGTGTTTGCCAGATTGAGCTTCAGAGGCACTTCCTGTCTGTCAGTCTGAAAAAGAGACTCTTCCTCTGGTTTCTGCAGAACCACATGCCCTGACCCAGAGAAGCCCACACTGTGTTTACTGTCAGCGCAAACATGCAATTAAACCTGCACAGTGAAACGGTGCATTTCAGATCATGGGAGTTGGCTAATTGGTGGATAATTGCATATCGTGCAGGTTTGGAGGTTGTGTTTGACCTGCCCAGTTATAGGGAGACCAGGTGTAGGATAATTCCTGGTGTCATAACAGAGATAACATAGAGATAATTCATTTGGTCTGTTTAATCAGGGACACTTAGGGCGCGGTCACACTGGCAATCCGTACCATGCCGTACTCAAGCACGATTGACCGCCCGTGGTCACATATCTCCAGGACTAACCGTGCCTAAGCACGATAACCTCTTGTACATAACGTCGTAATACAGCACATGCATGCTTTATGTTATTATGAAGCGTGCTCAGTTTACAAACAGGCGGACTGGAGAAAAAAAAAAAGAAAAAAAAAGGGACACGCAGTCGAGTCCGCGTCTGCACATCGGAGAACACAGAGAGCATGGCAGCTACTTTACTGACTTTGCGGCTTATTTTGAGTCACTTTAATCAGATACAGCCGTAAATTAATTTAAAAAATAAAAGAGACGCGCGGTCGAGTCTGCGTCCGCACATCGGAGAACAACATGGAGAACATGACAGAGCTACTTTGTGGCTTATTTTGAGTCATGTTTAGTCAGATACAGCCATAAAACTCTGGATTTCTCCATAATGAAGGCTGTCAGCGTTGTGTACCCGCGTGTTTGTGCTCGTGCATGAAGTGTACTGTGCCGAAGCACACCTCTCTCCGAATCGTGCCAAGGAAGTGTACCGTGCCTGAGCACGGTACTGAGTGGTCACACTGGTCAAACGAACTGGACTTTAGGGTTGAAGCGTGCTTGGGCACGCTACGGATTGCCAGTGGGACCGCGCTCTTGAAGGCACTTAAAGAAGAACTTTAATGCTGTCTGCTTTAAATGCGTGATTTACGGCAAATGTGATTAGGTTAAGAAATTGGAAATGCAAAGTTCAGCTTGAGGTAGTGGTGATTGTGTGTTTATGTGTGTTTATGTGTTTGGATTGGTCCATTTGTGTGCTGGCCTCCGACAAAATAGAGCAAACATCTTAGAAGCTTTGACCCAAAGTCCTGAGCTTTGGAGCTTTAATTGATTTCAAGCATCCATGCAAGATTGACAGAATCAACACAAAGCATGTTGGAAATGCACTTATAGGCTTATACAGGATTGGCGCATTGCAAAAACCAATCTAACCAAGCTGACTGAGTGCTGAGCAGGTACAATCACTGGAACTAAATTCCTGGAAACAGCTTGTGAGACAACTTGTTTCCACTCCTGGTCGTGGTTTTATTTTTGTTCTTTTAACACTTAGTACTTCATTTATTTACAAAGATTAGAATCAACATTATGTTCTTTCCTCACAGCTAGACAGATAGTTTTGGTTTCATTTGCCTCGGTTTTGAAATTTTAGTAAATATCTGATTCCATCCCAATATAATGGAGGGAAAAATGTTTTGTGTTTGTGTGTGGTGCAGACAAAATGTATCATTCAGAGTGGCATTTTTTAAAAGCACCTGCAATATTTGTTTCTTCCTCAACTCCTACTTTGACTTCACTAACAGTTATCAAATGTAATGCTTTAAACTGAAAACTCTCTTCAATGAGACAAGTATTTCAACAACTGTCAAATTAAACCTCAGTTCTTTGTAAACAGCAGTACTTGAGTGGTTTCCACTGGTTGTAAGTGGGAAAATGTGATTTTTTGTAAAAAAAAATAAATACAATAGAGAGACAGCACCTCTTAATCTCTACTGTTTATTATACATTTTGACCTCATGCAAGCCTGATTCACCACCACATCCATCTTGGTTGCTTAGTTGACCTGTTCCCACTGCATGTAGTATTAACAGAGTTCTATTGGCCCTTCTATAATTACAATTCAATTCTAATTAAACCGTCGCTCCACAAGTTCCACAACATAACTGTGACAAATCTGCATCTATCATCCTGCCACTGATAACCTCCAGGAAGGGATGAGACAATTTCCTAGAATTGAAATGTGTCCCACTGCTGTCTTACCAAACAGACCTTGCTGTGTTATTAGTGGAAAAGTGAATATTGATGGACATTAATGAGGGAGATGGAGAATCAACAAATGAGGGGCGACTGTTTGTATTTTCTAAAACCAAGGTGGGGGACTCTGTGGAGAGGCTCCCCACGACTCCTCATTACTGCCTGCCGGAGCAAACCCCAACAGAAACAAGGGTGGGTTTTGGGGGCAGAATACCAGAAGAGTCGACAGTTTTTTAAACTGATGCTTCTCTTATCATTTAACTTCTGAAACACAGAGATGCAGACGGACACTTCTCTGCAGCATTATTGATGATGTCTTTGTTATGTTTTTGGGAATGTGCAGCGATAACTTAAAAGCATAAGGTGCACAATTTGATTGATGGGGGTCACAGTTGGGGTGAGCGGGTGAAGTGGTGCCCCCTTGTAGCGCTGGGCTTTTGTGTTTTGCCAGCCAGGGTGACATAGGCAAATTAAGTGGAGCCCCAACCATCTGCTGAATGGTCCTTTGTGTGTCTCCCTGTGTCCCTCAGTGGCCCCAGTGTCCATCACTGAGCGAAGAGAGGAGAAGAAATGTGAAGTATGAAGTAGAAAAAAAAGGAATGGGTGAGTAAGATCGGAGAAGATGTCGGGTCAAAGTGGAGTCTCCTTGAAAAAGTTCCTGTGCAGCAACCAAGTACAGACCAAGTGTGAGATGACAATGAAAGGCTAAGGGGCAAAAAAACCCAGTGACCAAATGCTTGGTCTGAAAAGGACTGAAGGTTAAAAAAGCAGACAAAAAGAAACCAGAGAAGAAAAGAAAAAGACAGAGAGAGTGAAAAATAATAGGAGTAGGAGTATCTGCCCCTCCATAGGGGATAGGAACAGCTCTGTGTGTGGTTGGTATATCCATTATGTGCGAACAAAATCTCAGAATTCCCCCTCGCATTATTAGGGACTGACTCTGTGGTTGCAGTGAGAGCAGTGCATCTATGTTTGGGGTCATTACAAACACTCTGTTTGGGCCTTATATTCAAAGAGTCTTTGTTTGGGTCACACTCTTTCACCACTGCTCTCTGCCATCTCCCCTATTCAGCCCATTGAGAGCCATGGAAACAAGAAGTCTTTCACTCTTTGCTTTTCTCTGTCTCGTCCTCCCACTACTCCATCTTTGTCTTCATAACACTGGTCCTCACTGCCATATAGGACTAATAGGAACAGGACGAGTCAGACGCTCACTTAATTGGGCTTCAAGGTGACTTAGTAGGTCTTGGCGTGTTTGTGTGTCTTAGAGTGTGTGTGCTGCTGGGTACACATGGATGCTTCTCTGCAAATGAAGTAAACTCTGTGGAACAGAGGTAGACAAGGCCAAATGGGCTGGAATTGGCTCTAATAGCTTAGCGGGCCTTTGTGGGTCCTAACTGCCCCATCTTTTCCACTTAGATAAGACATCTAAAGAAGTAATCAAAGCGTCAGTGGAGCAGAAAACTAAAAGTTTACAGTAAGAGGCCAACAAATCAAAACTCTAAAGCTCTAAATGAATGAAAATGCTTGCAGAGATTCATTGGTTATACATGCTATAAGTAGGATTTGAAAGAAATGTTTTCTTACTTTAGTTTGATCCTCTTGTCTCTCTAAAACAGACAATATGCTCTTAATATGCCAGCTGTCCATAACAATGAACTCTACAGGGGTTTATGCTGACGTTTATAAGGTTTAAGGCTAGGGTTAATAATGTGATTAATGTGCCTTAAACACTATATTCTACATTTTCAAAATGCACACATGGAAGTACTAATACTGTTTCTGAGCGTATGGCCGAGATGTGTGTTTATGTGTGTGTGCGCGCGTGTGCTCGCACCCCATGATGGCAGCCATTAGACAGGAGTAAGGCAGCCATGATGAATCGGCACTTAGCCCAGGGAAGCGCACTTGCTCAATGGGCTGTGAATCTCCCGCTGCCTCTGTCAGCCTGCGGAATGTTAAATAAAGTTATTTGAATATTTGTAATATTAATGTGCCAGCGTGTCAAAAGCCCGTCGGAGCCTAACGGTGAGGGAAAATATGAGAGGATTCATGCTGCTGTGTAGGCCTGCCTATAGGGCTACTACTGTGAGGAATGAACTTAAATACAGACTAAATAAATACGTAATCATGGATGGTGCACTAGATTATAAGGATGGATGGGATTAAATGAGTTCTATGAATAAGTAAACACAAAACATTATGGATACAATATAAGTCATTTTGTGTATTATTGTTTCATTTCTTTAGTATCCAGTTCACGTCTTAAAAAGATGCTCCTTGTATTCAATGGTGCTATCATCTGTCCTCAAACCAGCCTGCAAATCCAAGAAGGTAAGGAGACGGTGGAAAAAGAGAACCAATCATCTTCTAGCATGGTCAACCAATTACAAACAAAGACCAAAATGGGAAGAAAGCCTGTAAAATTAGACCACAAGGTTTATAGACTCCTTGAAAGCATTTATCAGCTCACAGGAAAACGCGTACCCTCCAAAAGTTAACAGGAAAATGAAGACGTATTGAATTGTACTCCATAGTATGTCATTCAGCCTAGTTTACTCTGAAACAATTTATGCCACATTATTCACTTTAAGAGTTTAAACGGCAGAATAATTAGCTTACCAGGGAGTTTTAATCACTTCGTATATGAGAGTACAAGGAACATTAAAATGAACAATGATTATCCTGGATTATTAAAAGAAAACACAAAGATGAATGTGAAGGAAAGCTAATCAAGGTGATTCTATCAATCATGCAGAACTGAGACCACAACATCGACCATGAGAGGATTCACTTAAACCATCGAATCAGTCTTTCTAAGACACTTGAGCTCAGCAGGACACACAAACACACACAAACATACGCGAGGCAAGCTTTGCCTTGGTGGAGGTAGTGGGGTGCTATTTGGAGAGTCTCCGCTCGATTTACCAGGGAGGGGATAAAATATTTAGCAGATTGCTTACATAGCCAAGGGGGAGAGAGAGAAGGAAAGAGAGAGAGGAAAATTGAAAGAGAGAGAGAGGGAGAGAGATAGGAATAGGGGAGGATACCCAAATGGCTTGTGTGGGAGCTGGGGAGCTGGTAATGAGGATGGCATGCTGGCATCATCGTTACAGAGCACAACAACTCTACATGGTCTCTGTGCCCAACTGACAGCAGGCCTAGCACACGCACACACTCTCGACACAAACACATCGCTACCTGTCACTAATTAAAATATATAAATTAGAGAAAGCGTAATCAGGAACAGGGAGGCTCACACACGCTGACACAACACACACAAACAAACATGTTCGAGCATTCACACACACACACACACAGCCAACGCAATTAATGTTATATTCTAAGAAATAAAAAGGAATTATGAACACAAGATAAAATATTTGTCACTTACTACTCTCTTTTAATAGCATTTGATAGAAATGCTCAATGTTGAAATACACATATTTATACACAGATTTCAATTGTCTTTTAAAGTAGTGCATGGTAGACTGAAGTTGGGTTGTGTATGTTCTTTACAGGAAAAAATGGTCCTACAAAGTTGGATATCAAGTCAGACTGATTACGTCCTCACAATATCAGACTTGTCCAGCATTTTTTTAAATGTGACTTTTCCTGTCTTTACTTGATTTCCCACTTCCATGCACCACAATGCCTTCCCTTCTCATGTTTCACTCAACAATAGGAACTATTATAGCGTTAATCTATGTGCTCTTTTTCTTTCTTTGTTCCTGTTACTTCGTCTCTAATGGGCAATTACTTCAGACCCAATGCTGAGGCCATGTTATTGCAGCAACCCTCAATTGATTGGTTGCCCGTAGTACGCCGCTTCCTCAAGCACTTTAAGGTTAGATTTCCTTGTTTAAATAATGGATTGCAAGCCTTTGAAATAAAAAGGACTGCGTGGGAAAATAAAAGGTTGAGATTGCTCTTATTGGAGGGGCCTTATAGTGGAGATGAGAGGGGAACAGACTCCAGATGAGTCTCAGGAGAGTAAGCTTGATATGAGACACAGAAATGGCGGCATGCATACTTTTGCAAACCATTGTATGGGTAGTCCATAGGCTTAAGTTCAACCTACGCAATCTTGAACAGGTTTATACTTCTTTCTAAAGCCACACACCAACAATTACCTCCCTCCATAAGCCTTTTTACATACCGCCCATAATGCTATATTACCATCCGAGAGAGAGAGATGTAAAACTTAACCCAGCAGGAAGTCCACTTGCTGTGGGTACTTAAAGTAGGAAGCAGGAGGGATTGTGGGAATTAGTGAAAATATACGTCTCCCCCTCTGTTCAAAGGGGCTTTGTAGTGCAGTGTCTACTGGGGGACTATATGTGCACATTGCTGTATGTGTGTGTGTGTGTGTGTGTGTGTGTGTGTGTGTGTGTGTGTGTGTGTGTGTGTGTGTGTGTGTGTGTGTGTGTGTGTGTGTGTGGTGTTTACAGCAGTACCAACACCCCCCACTAACACTAGCCTCCGACTAACACTTGGGGATACCTGGCTCCAATTACCTTTCTTTGACAGTGCTCAAGGTAAAGGTAAATAAAAGAGGAAAAAGGTTGGTTTGCATCAGAAAACAGGAAAATTATTTAGCTCTTTTGCTGTAAAATCCCTGTACTGAACTTTACTCGACATGTTTAACCTTTTACGGCATTATTATATGCAATAATACATTTCACATACAATGACCATCTGTGGTGATAGCACTCATTTCACAAAGGTGTTTTGTTAAGTATCTTGACAGAAAGATGAGTTTTCATGAAAAAAGAATGCTGTTTTTGTTACATAAATGCACATTTAATACTAAGGATAAAAACTGGGATTCATGCGGGTTCTGTTCATATTATGCTTTAACATATGCTGCTTTAACATCGAGATGGCGCCGCGGAAGTTCGCCCCGGTGTGTTGGTGCGCGTTGTTTTGTCTGTTTTTGTGTGTTAAGTCTTTGTTTCCCTTGTTAACTGTTTTTGCACCAATACACCAAGACAAATTCCTTGTATGTGTAAATGTACTTGGCAATAAACCCGATTCTGATTCTGATTCTGATTATGAACTGAATCTGTACCGTACCTGACACAACATACTTCTATAAAGATCAATTGTCTTTGTCCACTATATTTGCAGCATTTGTCTGCTGACCCAACAGCAGCTGAAACGATGGAACAAAAGCTACGATTTTTGGAAACATATTGGTTAAATGAGCCAGAAGCAGTTTTTTTAAACGGAGAAAACTGTGGTCAGCTCTGTCAGTTGCCGTTATATATAACATAACATGAAATCGTTTGAGTAAGGTATTAAAAAATGAGGTGTATTTCTGTCAACCCAACATCTTGTTTACTTTGACATTGGTTTGCAACTTTCTTTACAAAATGATGCTCATACTGTTTTAAATATCACACAACACATGTTCCCTTTCTAAATTAGTTCAAATAAAGATTCACAGCTGGGAAACTGAAGTCATCTAGGTGCAAATAAATAGGTTTTTTCTTAATGTACTACTTTATGTGTTTGTGTTGTAAGACAACAAAGTTTGTTTTAAAATATGCAAATTAAATGTACCTTTCAATGAAACAAAATATAATAACCATGGAAACACGGTTGGAGACACTCAAAATAAATGAACTGTGGACATCGTTAGGCAGGAGGAGGGGAAATTACAAAATGCACTTCCATCAATGGGTAAATTCAACCAACCTCGTCATTCTCATTTCAAGTTCCTGCCAAGTGTTTGATGTATATGTTAGTGTATGGGTGTATTTTGGGTAGCCCATAAAGCATTGCAAGAAGGATACAGTAGTCACAGTCCCACACTGTGCTTTGTAGATATGTGGCACTCTCATATCTGCTTATTGATCAGAGCAGATGTGCGTCAATCAATCTTATCAGGGCTCTGCACACTCTCCAGCTCACCTCCAGAGGCAGGCAGGCCAATACTGCACCAAACTGAGAGCTCCGGGCCACTCATATTATCTTCAGATACCTTGAGCAAATTTTCTCTTTGTATGTATGTGCGTGACTGAGTGAGAATAACAGCATGCAGAGCGTAAAGGTGTATTAGAGGACTGCCAGAAAAAGAGAGAAAGTGACAGCTTGAACTGAAACCCTCGTCTTTATGTACGTGTTATTATCTATTCCTTAGAACTTAGTCTTCCACACATCATACTGTGGCAGACTCAAACCTCTCGCCATCTGTAAAGTAGGCTGCACAGAAGGCTGGCATTCGCCACAGATTAAGAATCAATGCTAATGTGCCTTTCTTGTACACTGGAGGTGGATATGATCAAGGAAGAAGTACGGTACATCATGCTCAGCAAAAAGCATGAAACACAATCAGTCAGCCATTCCAATGATGCAGAAAATGTTTGATCCAAGATGGACTGGCGCCTTGTTATTATGCAGGTTTAAAATAGAACAAATCCATGTCAACTGTCTTAACTACAGTTATTTATTTTTATCATGAATGATTCATCATTTTAAAGAGGAGCAAACCAAAACTCAGGGGAAAAAGTTGGATGTCCGTTTCTGGCAAATATTAGAGGTAACACACATAAGTAGCAACTACTGGATGATTATGAGAACTGACTTACCTCGACATACGTTTCCATTGTCAGGTTCAAACCCAGCCTTGCATGTGCAGCTTCCAATAGGAACCATCCACTCCCCATCACCATTGCAGTACAGCTTTATAGGGACATCTACTTCCTCTGAGTTGGGAATGCAGATCCCTCTAGCAATAACCAGGGAGGTGCTCTCAGCCCCCGTCATGGTCTCTGGAAAGATTGCAAAATTCTGCACCACACTTGGGCACTTCTTATAAAAAACCCTGACTGACAGCAGAGACATGCAAGCACCATAGTCCTGAAAGGCCAGGTAGAAGCCATTTTTAGATAGTGGACCAAAACTCCGCACTTCTGTGTTGACCTTCATCAGGCGCCCGCCAAAGTCCACCTGTGAGAAGCTTTCATCTGCAGCAATGGTGTCCACTTTGAGGTAGGGGGCCTCCATCCAGAAGGCAGTGCCTTTAGTGGCAATGACTGCATCAGTTTCATAGTAGTAGAGGTTAAACGTCTCCTTACACGAGCCGGGGACATTGGGGATGGAGCTGCAGTCGCGCACGGTGAATCGAATCTCCACATAGATGCGCTGCGCCCCACGCCGATCAATGAAGGTGGTGAGGAGCCAGTTGTTTTGACTTGGCTCGAAGACATTACACACCTGGTATGTCCTGATGGTGTTGAGGTTTTCATCATAGCCGCTCACCTCCTCCCACTACAGAAAGAGAAATAGAGAGAAGAGTGCACATGGTTGATTAGTAATCATCTGTGATAAATCTGTGCTGCTTCCTTATTTTTGTCTGGAGAGAATGCTAATATTAGCTGAGCCACAGAGAATTTGTACACATATCAGTAATCTCCCTAAGGCCCCAAATTTGAGTCTTCTTCCTGGATTAACAGAAAGAAAGCCGTCCGTCGAGCTCCGAGGCTTATACGTCCACTGAGAAAACAGAAATTTCCTTCATTTTCTGAATAATAAACAATTCCTCAAGTGCAGCAACAGAAAACATACTACTTTGCCATCTTGTTCTCAAAAACACTCAACAGCTGTAATATGTGTACTGCCGGCGTATAAGCACAGACCCAGTAATTACTTTGGATGCCCAGCTATTTGCAGTCTATGTCGAGCGTGGCTGGGCACTAAGTTGACGCATTATAAATATGGTGTGTAACAAATTCAAGATTATGCACCATTGAATTACAATTAGAGAGACGAGGGCTGCTACATGGCAGCCAAGAGCTTCTTTGATGTAGAGGCATGGGTGAAAACTGAGCTGGAATTACACTGCAGTCCATCTCCTGCAGGTGTGACCCAGAAAGTATGCTCGATGAGCATCAGATAACCCCTGCATGGTTGTTGACGAAGTGCACAAAAAAAAAAAAGGAAAATGTGCTATCAACATGTGAAAGGAATCACTAAGAATCAGTCAAATAAATCACTGATGTAAAAGGAAGCTTGTCTGGACATATGCTTTAATATGACAACTTTTAATTTGTTAAAGACAACTTCATAATATGGGCTAATACATTGTGACAGTTATTAAATATTCCTTACATAACTTGAAATGAACATTATTTCTGTCTGGTTGGTTATTTGAAATTCTTTTTGAATTGTTCCTTTCAGATAACGTCCACTGTCTGTAATAAAACCATACTTATTACTCCAGTTTGAAGCAACAGCTTGGCTCAGATTTATTTCTCAAACCCCCCCAACCACCAATGATCCAAACCGCTGTAGGCGAGGAGGAGTTAATGAGGTCTACAGCGGAGTGAGTGGGCCTCCAGTCAGTTCATGTTTCTTGTGTGCATATATCTCCTGGTACTTCCTCCTTCTTCTGACCTTTAAAGCCCTGGCTGCTCAATCAGGCCTAATGGAGAGGGGAAGACATCAGCGCTCCTCACACAGCACCGACAACGGAAAATGATGGAAAAGATTCAGAAATCTTTTGACACAACTTTGTTAGAACGAGGGATTTTTAAAGTTATCCAAAACAAAATGGAGATTATTTGGCCAAGGAATAAGTAGCAAAATCTGTAGAGAAAACATTTTTGGGTCAGGTTTGGGCAAGACGAAAAAGGAGGGGAGAAGACACAAGAAGAGCAGTGACACTGCTGACATGATAAACGAGTTTACAGAAATCTGAGGTGCAAATTAAACCCTTTTTTCACCACCAGTCCCTGTGAGCCCACTCTGCTGTTCTCTTCTCCCCCCCTCTCCTCTCCTCTCCTCTCTCTTCCCTGTCTGCTTCCCTCTCTCGTCTCTGCTCTGTAATGACCATTCATCAGCATTACAGGAACCTGTCCCTTTCAGCACTGCCTGTTCATTAATACAGCTAGCCCTAGGCTCCTCTGCACCCGTCTGCTCCGGTCTAGGAGGGGGTCTTCACTGCCCCTCGTCTAGCCAAATGACCACCATCTTTCACGCCATTGAGAGGCCCGAGGCATCAAAGATAATGTCTGTCTGAAATCTGTCCAGGAATTCATTGGTTCGTATAATAACTAAGTACAATTTCCTCTTTTGTAGATACTCTGTGTCACCATTGTGTCAGAGACAAATAAAACTATTACAAGTTGGATTAGCTCCTTTGCAGAAACAGTGCTAAACAATTTCCTCATGTCTTTTCATCAGTTTCATTCATCTGCTGCTCATATCTGTGTGTTGGTGTGTGTGCGTGCTCAGAGAACGTGCTGTTTATAATTTGATGCTTTACCAACCACATATTGATTTGCTGGCTGTTGCTTTGCTGCCAAAGAGCTGGAGGGTAAACGCCACAGTTCTGTTTCTGTAAGTCCAAAACAATTGATTACTCTTAGTATCAACATCCAAATCCATACTTAAGGGTCTTTATCATTTGCTCCTTTTCTAACAACATTGAAATGCTTGTGACATGTGCAGTAAATAGGCAAGAACACTTTCCACTCCAATAGCATATGCATTACAGTCACATCAATACTCTCTCTACATGTCTCATTTCTATTTCTTCTGCAGACCTTTTTACATCATTTAAATCAAATCTATCTCCTGCACTTCTCTGTGACATCTCTTTGACCTTGCAGGGGAAAAGAGAAGGCATCATCACCTGTCACCTAGCTGATAATGGAATTCCCTGGTCTTCGCATCCATTTCTTCCTCAAGGATTTGTGAATAAAAAACGTTGTTAGTCCTGTGCTGTGTATATTTAGTCCATGCATTATGGACCTAAACATAGATGTATGTTCCAGACATGTATCATTCATATCGGCTCAAGGTGAACAAGGTGCAAGATGGAGACAGAAGCGTCATTATCTCTATGTTCCTGAGTGTATCTCATCTTACAAACACATCCCCCACATGGTTTCCATGTTGAAGATAACCCATCAGTTTAGGTAATGGAAGATCATTCTGTTTCCATTGAAGTCATATTAAAAAAATAAATGGAGTAGCAATTGATGTGGATAACATTTGGATAAAATGGAATTTATGGTATAAGCAAAACAATGAAAAGGTTGGAGGCCTAAGCTTGGAGTTTGACAAACTAGGGTTGATTTAATACTGATACCAGTACCAATATCAGTATCTGATACCAATACCAGTATCGGCATTGGTACCAATATTGTTCAAGGGGACTAATTGGTATCATTATCGGCCTCTGCCTAAAATGCAGTACTGTGGTTAGGTGAGGTATGCCAGTTAACAGATAAATCCCATACCACTATTTACAGATATTCATCTGACAATGACAAACAACCACGGCACTGTGCTACATAATGGTGTCATATTCATCAGTCTGAAAATTGTCAGCAATCACGTAATTTTCTACCACTTATGTTGTTGTTTTTTATCCCACTGATTTTGGCGGGATACTGATTTTGAAGGCATACCTGGTAGCTTTAGTCATGGCATCAGAACAAAAAAGGTATCTCTATGAACATCTCTATGACCTACATCACTTTTGAGAGTCGTCAATAAAGTAAGCTCTCTCGATAAGTTTTCATGCACACATTTCTGCACTATGATATCTGTTTCACCAATCTCACTGTGCATAAACTTTGTCACTGATAATACATCAGACAAATACTGGGAGCCTCTTTACACAACACTCATTTTTAACGCCAACTGAATGCACCCATTGGCTCCACTGTAATAGCTTTCCTTTTGCCACTAATACAGGAGACACTCTTTCTCTGCCCCTGATTGTCAAGTGTGCCCATTGTGTGCGTCATTATGGCTGCTCTGTTTTATGGCCGGTAGCAAGGAGATGGAGGAGCTATGGATTCACAGAGCTTAATGTTTGTGTTAATGACCAGTCACAGCTAGCTGAGCCGCAGAAGAGAGGGCGGGGGACAGCGAGAAAGAGACAGAGTGATGGATAAAAGAAATATACAGGAGTGGAGGGGAATCAAGGAAAAGAGGAGGGGGGGCGGGGGGTGCAGTAATATATTCAGGCTGATGTTCCCCATCCCACTGCCTCAGCTCACCGCCATCAAGCCATCAATACTCTGCCCTCATAAAGGCCATTCATCACATTGATCTCCTGCCATTACCTTCAAAGGCTAAAATAACACAGACCAGCTCAGATGGCCACAGTGTTGCTCTGGAGGACTATAGCTTCCAGCCAGGTGTGGGGGACAAGTCGAGCCCCAATTATAGGGTTACCTATCAGAACATGGATGTAACACCTGTGGACAATAAGAGGAGAAATGGACTGGACTAATGAGTCATTTAGAGCAGGCGTGATGGGAACATGACATCAGCTCCAATACACATGCTGCAAGAATACCACCTAGCAAAAGCTACTGCTATAACAATAGTACAAAAGATCTTGTACGCCTGTCCCTGGGAACTTTACATTTCTATCTTAGGAAAATAGGACGTCTTTGGCAATAAAACAACTTAATTTGCTTTCAGACTAAAATACAGTAAATCTCAATTTAATTCCTGAGGAACACTCTGTAGGGGAGGTGCTATTTCACGAGTTCCTCAAAGGATTCTAAGTCTGGTTTATGTTAAAATAGTTTCTTCACCGACAGTATTTGTAGGTGATTGTGTTTTAACTCTTCGCTCAAGTTCAGCAAGCTTGTTCTCCAGAGAGGCAGTGCGGTCTTCGCCGTCAGAAATGCAGTCCTCCATCTCCGTTATTCTTTTAGTTTTGTCTTCAACGCGGTTACACAGTTTGTCCAGAGAGGACTTCAGTTCAGCTAATTTCAGCTCCATTAGCACGCTAATCTTTCACTTAACATTCTGTGCAAAAGTATTAGCCATGTTTTCCTCACAAAGCATGCTGTCACTATCTTCCATGCTAACCTCAGCGCTGGTCTTGTGCAGCTTTCTTGCTTTTGAGCCTGTTCTCCGCAAAGACTATTGTGGATTGTTGTTTCCTTCAGCAATGAGTAATAATGGGCCGTACAGGTAGGCGAAAATGATTCTCTCAATCTGAGTGCATCACGTGACCCCTGGGGATTGTGTTTATTTACAGTATATCTCTAACCCCAAGAGGATTGACCGGCACGTAAGTGAGCGCTCTCTACCCAAGAGTTGTCCGTTCATTTATCATTGCGGGACTAAAACATGTGGGTGGATGCAAGCAGGAGATCGCTTTCATACTACAGGCTAAGCATGGACATTTCAATAATGAGCCTATTTGTTATTCATGACAACACAACATTGTTCTGAGGCAGAGAAAGTACACCGTCATAGAATCCATGTTTTTAAGAATTAGACATGAATAAATCAGGATTTAAAGGCCTGGCTTTTCCCTTTTGATAAAAGGGAAGAGAGAAAGAAAAAAGTAATGGAATCGCATACAGGTGAAATTCACATCGACAGAATCGTAAAGGCCAAGGTCTCAGAAGGACAGTGGATTATACCTGGACATGAAAAGCTGAGATAGGGATTGAACTCTTAACGCCCCTGCTGAAAGATGCTCCTCTCATTTTGCAAAGCCCACTGCCGACAGTAATCACAAGCCAGATAGCTTTTTTTTTCTGCAAAGGCTGCCTTGAATCCCTCGGCCCTAATGAGAACATTTGCATTTCAACCTTTGGGGTCTGTTCCTTGAAGTCAATAGAATGGACATGTCAAATACATTAAAAAAACAGCTGGTTTGCTTTACTAACAATAACAGCAGCTACATTTACTTTTTTAGACACATACTCATCGCCTCTTACAATTTCACATATTCTGAAGCTATTGCTCATCTCCCACCTCGCAACACAAACACACACACATAGTACTGGAGTGTAGCTTTTAAAATATGCAGCGGCATGATTGCTTTTATCATTTCTGATCAGCTGTGTTATTGAATGAGGGTACGCTGTCGGACCAGTTGCATGGGAATTATTATTTTGCGGGGGCATCTGCGGCCTAGTTCCGCCTGGCTGGATGTGATGGATGGGGAGGAAATGGTGATGTCTGAAACACTCCCAGTCCTGCCAGATCCCAGCCACTACATAATTACAGTCACACAGTTTGACAGAGCCCAAAGAGAACAGTGTTTGTAAGTCCGTATGCATCAGAATGAGACTCATTGAAGATCTGCTCTCTAACCACGCCCATGACCCGGATCAATGCTTTTACTGAAACTGAGGTGAGAAGGAAAGTTCATGTTGCTGAGTATAACCAAAAACAAACTGAGCTTTTATTTATCTGTTATGGTGGCTTTCATGCTAAAATGTAATGATTTAATTAATAGCACCAAAGAACAAAAACAGTCAAAAATGAGTGTGAATATTCCACTTACAGATACAAAAAAACACCACTTTACATGTTTACACTGGTCCATTTCACATAATAAAATTCAAACAATCAATGACCAAAAAAAGGAATTGGTTGAAGCCCAAGGCTTATTTCTGCCTATCCTATACAATCCTTAAAATAACCCAAAACATCAGCAATGAAAGAATAAATAACAAAAGCAGATTTAGCCCAACATATTCTTTAATTCTGTATATGCTTTCATTTCATGTAAAAATGTGCTGTGTTGGCACTATACTTGCAATTTGGTCTCATTATAACCACCCAAATCTCTTTGATATTGCTTATTCCTTAGATCCTAAAAGAGATGCACATAATGTGGCATCACACTGTGCCATTCAAGTGAACAGTCTACACAGGCGACTCACTTTTCCACTCTCCTCCATCCAACTTTTGTAATATCATTATCGAAGTCCATATTTTCAATTACTTGCTACTTGCTTTGAAGCCGCAGCTGCTCTCCTCAACTGAAGATGTTCATACATTGATCTGCTGGTAAACACATCTCTCCAAGTTATTGTGGGAGTTACTAAATGCAGCTTTTACTGTTTACACTGAAAACAGTAGGCTGCAAATCAACAATAATTTTCTTTTTTCACCCAAGACAAATGAAATGTGTTAACTGCAGGCCATTTAGCTTCTTCTTTTTCTAAAGAAGATTTAAAAAACTCTAATCATTAATACAAACATAATTCAAAGGGATTGGTGGGTGGTGGAGCTTTTACAAGGCTGCTTGACGTAGGTGGAAAAAAAGAAAGCAATAAATAATTGAAAATTACAGCAGCTGATGATTTTAGTATAAACTGAAAAAAGATATCTGTACTGGAAAACGTCTGCTTGATAAATTTGAATAATATTCAACACTCAAGACATGGCTTGTAAAACGACAAAAGGTAATATGAGTATTGACATGAAGTCCTAATACTTTTAAATATCTTTTTCTAACTAAGTCAACATTTCATTGGTCGACTACAGCAGTAATAAAAGGCAAAACGTATCAATTTTGACTGATAAAATAACATAAATTCATTTGATCATTTGTTCATGTGAAATAACTATAATATGATAAAATAACTGTGTCCACGTATTGATTTTATGATTCAAATCTTTACACAAGGACTGAATAAGAAGGCTTAAAATAAATCAGCGACAAAAACAAGGTTAATGTATTTGTGTTGTAACAAAGAACTGTTTCCTGAAGACTTTTATCTCTTAAAGCACCTGGTAACACCCACTCAGGTGGTACCTTCAGAGAAACCGTGCACTCACAGTGCCTCTGCATGGCTTTCAGTTTCCAGTAACAACCTTACCTTAAGTCACCCCGGGTGAAAGGCTTAAGCCGTGTGTTTATTGAAATATGACAGCCTCTGTGACCTCATGGATCTATTGTGGAGGAAGATAAGGAGGAAGACTAAATGATTCACCAGCACTGTGTATATTGGAAATGTGCCTTGTTGCACCAGCAGGTCTGTTTGGAGAAGAAAATACAATCCTAGAGGAAAGAAACAGGGTAAGAAAAGGAGATAAATCTACAGAAAGAGCATGCAGAATGTAAAGAATAAGAGCTTAAATAATTCAGCGTAAGGAGAGGTACAATAGAGCGATGACCAGATTTGAATTGTTTAAAAGAGAGGTAAGAGGAGTGAGAGCAACAAATAAGTGAAAATTGTAAGCTGTCATTCTGCAGGCCTCCTTTGGCAAACAACAAGGGCCATTTAGCGGCAAACCGCAAAGAGTGTGTCAGCAGGGAACAGGAGAATGGTAAGTTTCAAGGCTTGTGGGTGCAAAGGGGCCCCTGCTTGTTCACATGTAGTGTGTGTAGAAAAATTCTCCAAAGCAAGACACTTGACAGCAATTTCCTCTAGATAAAAAAAAGCTAGGGAAGAAAGGTGAAGATGGAGCAAAAAAGGGAGTCTGTGACCAACAGAGGAGAGTAAAGAAAAACTGGGGTAGAAAAGACAGCAAACGAGTGAGTAGAAAAGGATAGAGGAGAAGAATGGGGAGGATTTAGTGCTATTTCCACCAGCTCTGTAAGACCGCTGAAATAGCAGGTGCTATAGCAGGTAGTGGGTTAGACACACAATAACTCCCACACACATAATTCACACTCGGCTTTCAGAAATTCCTTTACACTCCCCCAAAGGTTTGCCAAATTATGGATAGGCTCATTTCTCCTTTCTCTTCTTTGCCCCAGTTCCTATCACATCCAAGAGAATTCTGACATGTGAAATTTGAAGGGGGAAATCCACAGGAAGGGAATCAATAATTGAGGTAGCCACATGTTATTTTGTTTCGAGGACGAATAATAAAAGGTGGATAGGTTTTTCAGAACCAGTCTGATTTTGCATGTATTTATTCTGTTTATTAAAATGGACTGCTAAAATGTTATTTAGAGCTAAAATATGACATGGGTGTGGTTCTTTCACAATAACATACATTAGAGAACATGAAGGCTGAAGCACAATGCCACACACAGGCAAACAGACACACACAGAAGGACATGGATGCATTGTGAAATAAGTGATTCATTTCTTTGCAAATCTGCTCTTCATGCTGCGTTATTTATCCGTGTCTGAGCTCAGAGCAAATTCAGCTGTATGGCTACACACCTAAATCACACTCTTTAACCACTGAGGCAAAATGAAGCAGGTCTCACTCCCACTGGTATCACAATGTCAGCCATCTGTGTATTTGCAGGAATCAGCACATACATTAAAAAAGTCATTACTGGAGAGTTTATGAGAAGTTAAGGATGTGCATGTGCAAAATGCATGTTTAACTAAATTCTTGTACATGTGTGCAGTTTTTAATGGGTTTGTGGATGAGTGTTTTATGTATATGTGCATGTGTGTGCATGTACTGAAGACACTTTTCTTACGTGGCTGCTGAAGCACAGCAAGTATGACTCACTGTCATTTTCCCCCGTTCAATGCAGGTTCAGAGTTCACCTCCATCCTTTCTCTCTTGATCTCCCTCTGTCTTTCTGCCTTTTAACTCGCCATTGCTCCTATACTTTTATTATGCCTAGTTGCATACTAAAACAATGTTTTCTTCCTCCCCCTCTACTTTAACTCATCTTTACTTTCATTGCTTTACTTTTCCCTCCTGTGTTCCCTTCTGCACACTGAGTCACAGTCTGTCTTGTCCGTCAGGAAATGAATTATTGAGGTGTATTGAGTCTGGTCAGCAGATGGTGGGATGGCTGTTACGGATCTATCTGCACTCTTTAGGAATCGTTGAGTGTATGCCGACACCTGTCCAGTTAAGGCCCACATGGAGCTTTGCTGAAGCCTCTAGCGCAGTGGGGGGAGATTGGCCCGGATTGCCCTAAACCTGTTCTTCTCCAGCAGCTTCTGCACTCGCACACGCTCACATATGCAGGTCCACATATGCAAAGGCACACTTAGACTCCATAAAATATGCCTGAGCACACACAAGACCTACAGAAGGGAAATGCATTGGAGAGTAAATAAAAACAAACACGTCAGGATGAGATCCATTCTCTCTCCATCATTGTTATGCACCAGCTACATCCAAAGGACAGAGGTATTTTCCTCATATATATATATATCTCACTCTCCAGACCTTTCCCCACCCAATACTTAACCTCCACTACCCTTACTGTTGCACTTGGGAAACTCTTTATCCTCCCCAAGCCCCTAAAAACCTGCTCCATTTATCCACACTAGACAGCACTCACAGCATGTCGGTGCAGCCACGGTCACCCTACCCAGTAACAACCCCCCCCCCCCCCCCCCAAAAAAAAAGAGCCTTCCCCTATCTCCAAGGATCTCACCTCAAAGCAGGGACCCTGTCTGTGACCTCCAAAAGTCACATGAGTTAAGCCGCGAGCTCTCCTCCACATGCACAACCGCAGCTGAGCTTTGCTCTGTGGCTGCTTTTTTTTCTCCCATAATTGATCTCTTGAACCTCTTTCACACACTGGTTGCTCCTGATCCCCCCCAACCCCCTCCTCCTGCACCCCATCCCTTTCCTGATTGTGCAACCCTTTTTTAACCCTTCCACTTAAAACGAACACATTTGGTCCTTCCATCGCACCACTCTGGACCCCTTCTGCCCTCTCTCCCTCCCTACCTCCCTCCCTCCCTCCACACTTGCCTTATTCCACCCACCCCTACGAATTAAAGTATTTTTTCTGCTGCCCTTTTATTTCATTCAAGGATGACCATATATTTCCCTGTGGTGACATAGTGCTACAGGCTAGTTAACATTAGGAGCCTGACATCATCTGTAGGCATATCTAAGCTTCTCCTGCACCATCATGTCTTTAAAAACCAAGCTCTCTTCTTCTTCTTTGTCTATTTCACAAACCCTCACTTTACCTCATAAGTGTTATTTTAAGTATTTACCGATCACTCAAACTTTTCACATTTCGTATATCCTTCTCTGCAAAAAGCATTTGCTAAAACACTAAAAAGGAAAACCTAGTTTAAGAAAACAGGCGGGAAGTCAGCTAACATGACAAAAGTGGGATATCTCTTAAAAAGCAGCTTACATTGAATTGGCGTGTGGCCTGGTAAATATTATCAAACTGCTGAAATTAATATTTTGCGCAGGGAATCAGCTTGCCTCTGCAGCAGCTATTTTCCTATCGTAAATGTGTGTTTTAAAAGATCACGTTTAAAGATGAATGACCAGCATGAGAGATTAAGGATGGTCTACTGGCAGAATTATATTTCCATGAAGGGATTAGGACCTCTGCAAGACAGCAATGTTGCTGCACAAGGTTTCTATGGTGGCCTAGAATGGATAAAACTTAGTTCTTTTTTGCGTTTTCCAGAGCCTACATGCTTGAAAGGCCTGAGTGAGGGGAAGAGTTAACAAAGGGTTGTATTAATCCTTAAAGTTAAACTTTAGGCTCAATCCTCGATTATATCTTTCTGGTTAAAATAACAAAAGCTTTTGTAGAAGTAAACCTCTCAACTACTTGGTATCTTTTTTCCTTTTACGAGAGAACAAATCCCTTAAGAAGTCTGTGTAGGAGCATACATGACCATAAAATAGTTTCTCCCTTGATCTTAATAGGTTACGTTAAAGAAAACTTGGCATATCAAACATTTTAGAAACTACGTCACTCTTGAAAGCTGAAAATGATTTTATTAACTTTAAAGTGAATGTAAATGTACATTACCATGGCCAGCATGTGTACTGTATGCATGTGTATGCATATATGAGTCATTGTCCTTTATATCTTCATTGTCACATTGCCACATGAAAAGGTCAGGGGGGCATTTGCCGAACTCACTGCGTGCAGAGGAAGACTGAGTGAGAGAGTGAAAGACAGTGGCAGAGAGAGAAAAAGTAGACTGACTCATAATGATGGAGGTGGAAAAGAAACAGAAAAGATGTGCAAGGGGAGAGTCCACAGAAAGGAAGGAAGAGAAGGACTACATCCAACATAAATGAAACAATAGAAAAATGTTGGCTAGAGAATGCACATTATGAAAGAATAATGCAATCATGTTTTTCATGTGCACATCTGTTTTCCTACTGAGCTCTTCCCTCAAGCAGATGCTAATACAGGAGTGTGCCTTTGCATACTGACGCTTATTTCAAATTCAAATGGCCAGCTCTGATATGTCCTTGTGTTTACATCACTGGAACTAATGACACTGCTTCTGTAATCATTCAAAATTAACCCTTCAGGTCAGCCGACCACAAACAGGCACACATCTAGACTTCTTATGAACTCCTGAAGGAGAGGCTACTAAGGGAAGTTGATGAGATGCATCGAATGGCTCCAGGACAAAACAAGCGTGTGTGCGTGTGTGTTTGTGTGCTTGTTTCTGTTTTTTCATGCAACAGAGGGGAAGTTGTCAGGGTCACATGGAGGAAAATTGATTAAGTAGCCAGTGGTGATGCAAAAATGATACATTATTAAAGTCTGTATGTGTAGTCATACATGTCAGAGGGTGTTGTATATTTTGTAACTTTAGACTACACCAGTGTTAACAGCCCCTGTAGGCTACATTGAGGGTTATAGGAGTTTGTATCAGTACAGAGTATCATATTATGGTACACTCAGATGGAATATAAATGTGTCTGGTATGTTATTAAATACTGGGTATTAAACTCATTTGTATGGTACACAAAGAAACAGGTGCACAAGCAACCCTCTGAGATGAGCGTCTTTCATTTGAAAACCATCAAAAATCAACACGATTTCATGTAATGACATATTTAGCTCTCACACAATATAATTCCATTAAACCCTGTTAAATTTGAGGATTTGTAGTTATTTACTTGTGTGGGAGATTGCTAGCGAGAGTGAATAACTTTGCACAATCGTACCGCATTGCTCACACACTACGAGCAAGGTCAAGTAAGCAGTGAATAAGGTGTATTCTCCCTAAAGCAGGTTTCTGCCTGTCTGAACTTTTACACCAGGAGCAGCTTAAAAAACTATGCTCAACACAGTCGAGGGGCTCTGTGTGCCTGGAGGCTCACTGAACTGAACAGGCTTCGATGGAAACAGCACTTTAAATGTCTCTGCTCAGTGGGTCTTATTGGATATTTTCACCTCACAGAGTAAAAAAGTGACAATTTGAAGCTGATCCATGAGGTTTATTCGAGTGCATACTACGTAAGGGTCATACAATGTCATGTGTTGACCCAAGTGATCCTTTAAAATGATAAATACAAAGTTTGTGTTTCACAGCCTTCAAGACAAAAAGCATCAAGTGGAAGAAAAAAAAAAAATCACGACCCAGTCCTAAAGAAGATCTCAGAATGTCAGATTTTAATTCTACAGTTGACAAAAAAGAGTGCTAATCTGAAAAGGCAAAAGAAAAAGTGCCCATTTTTTAGCTCCAATTCAATTTTTTAAGGTTTATTTTGGTGCTTTTATGCCAGAGAGAGGAAAGTGGATAGAGTCAGAAATCGGGGAGGGATAGAAAGGGGCGGAACGACATGCAGGAAAGGACCCACAGGGCAGATTCGAAACCTTGGCTCCCCGCTTGCAGGACCACAGTCTCCGCACATGGGGCGCATCCACTTAACACTAGGCTACCAGCACCCCATCAATATATCTTTTTGAGGAGAATGGTATTTATTGCAGTACACACAGATGTATTAATGGCCTTAGCTTTGAGCTTATATTTAGAGGATTGTGTTCACATGTAAAACATTCACAGACACACAAACACAAGCAAATTAAAACTGGTATCCACATAAAACAAACCCACAGAATTATAAAGGTTCCAGGTTGTTTTAATTACAACCCCCATGGGTGGCCCCAAAAAATGGGGCGCAACACTATCCAGTGTTAAAACGGTGCCAAAGCTCTGTCCAAGATGCAATAAAGGCTCCCTTTACACGTGTGTAAAATGCCTCATAAAAGACCCAAAGACCCAGAAAATGTGAGAAACAGTCTTTGTCTGTCCTGGATTGCTCCTGCAAGATCCGTGCCATCAGTGTTGGTCTATAGAGCTTTTTCATTGAGTTATTAAATTACAGCAGAGAGGACAGGGCATTTAAATTCTCTGAAGGTCCATTTGTTTAATTGAGCAATCATAATTCTAATATGGTGATTCTTCAAGAAAAAAAAAAAACTGTTCCCTTTCTGCTGACTTGTCACTTTCCTCCATATCCACTCCTCCTCTCATATGCATGAAACTACCTGGTGAGAATAGTTCCCCCTAAAATCCCCCCCCAAAAAGCCCTGAGCATTTCCATCCTCTTAGCTCCTCCTCCCCCGTTTCATCCTAATACCTCCACTTCCCTGCATAAATGTATCATTACAGTATCATTATGTCTATGGTATCCCCCAGCTTCCATTTACAGGGACTTAGGTACTGTGTTCTGGGGCTTACGTGAACCCATTATGTCATTAAGTCATTATGAGCTGGGACAGAGAGAAAATAATACCCATAATAGAGGCCACATTGGGCACTACTTAAGTCTATATCCCATCCTGTCTGCCTGCCTGCCTATTTGTCTCTCTGGCTGATCTGACGTACACTTTGTTTCATGTAACTCATAAACTTGCAGAAAGATGTTGACCAGCCACTCAATATGTGTTACACTCACCCCAGAATTTGGATATGCTGTCCAGCCCAGTTCAGCTGTGGCCACCCGAGTGTCCATCACGGTCTCTGCAGGAAAGAAAGAACCAGAGGAAGAAAGTGGTTAGCCTCAAACAGAGCTATTTTGAGTATCACTCTACAGAGTTGAACCGCATTCAAGCCCCAGTGATCACTTGACACTATCATCGGCGAACAGAGAGGAGATGAATCCTTCACAGCGCTTCATCCATCTCTGCAAGACTTCTGCTAAGACAAGAGACACAGAAACAAAGCCTCGGCACTGTGCTGTAAGAGATGTCTGAGAGTCTCTGTCATGCTGTTAAATGCTGAGCTCTGTATTGTGTTCTGTCTGTGTGAGCATGAAACTACACTTTGTACACCAGGCTTTTGTTTGTATGCCTGCATGTGCATGTATTTACAAGATGGGATGTCATACATGGGAAAATCAGAGGATACCATGCTTTTCTTTCATGTTAAAATTCCTGTGTGCGTTTGCATGTGGTTGTGTTTAAGTACTGAACTTAGACACACCGTTAACCCAACAAAGAGCAGCTTCTCATATGTAGACACTCAGCTCCAAGGCGAGACTAGTGCAGTTTGTTTACTCCTTGAGGGGACATTCCCTGAAATCTAGTATGGCAGAGGGCTTAAATGAAAAGGGGACACATGCCTTGTCTTTCTCTGTCATTTTCTCAATATCTGCATGGATTTTTTCAAGCTGTACTTATGATAACTGTTTGGTACACTGGTTGCACATATAAAGTAGATATAAAGTATAAAGTTATAAGCAGGGGAAGAAAGATATGTCACAAGGAAGAGTGGCTTAAAGAAAATTGGAATGTATCTATCTCACTCTGGACTACTCAGGATGACACACCTGGGCCCATATCCGTGAAATATTACAACCTAAAGATTATCCCTTCTTGCTCACTCCACTATTGCTAACCCGTAGTGACACATCCTAGACAAATAAGTCTGGCAGCTCACCCAAGAAGTTTGTCAGACCTGTTTTGATTTATATCTGCCTCGTTCGCACGCTAAAATCTGGAAACCTGATACAGCTCCAGGAAGGTAAAGAGGAGTTTGGCGGTTATCACGAATCACTCGTCTCACCTGCTTCTCTCTCTCACACTGAGATTGACTGATGAACTGCATGACATGTTGGCCTAAGCAGAGTTATGATAGATTCATAATTTCCCCCTGTAACAGACAGTTTATTCTCCAGCCTAAACCTTCAATCTTGCTGAGAGTGAAGCATGACATATTTCACCTTTTTAATGCCACAACAAGCCCTGAGTTATTTTATTTATGGCCAAACTGATAAAAAACTGTGAGACAGAAGAGTGAAGGGTATGTCAGGGGAATGATCTGTAGATAAAGAGGGAGTGTGTGGGAATTATCAGAGGGATTGCAGTTGCTGTGTTGTGTTTTGGACATCATCTACTGTGCAAATGGTTGGCTAGCGACACCCACACGTGTTGTTGATAGGGGAGGAATCTCACTCAAAACACTAAAAAAACACAACCAGCAGACAGTGGCCTTGATCAGGAGGAAGGTTCCAGCCCTCAGCACCCTCTTTCTACAAAGCACACACCCGCAGCTGTTGCTTACTTTGAAAAAATCTCATTGAACTTGCAGTGATTTAGAATCATTCCAAATGATGGTGCACTTGAAACGCGTCATCTGCAGTTCAAGTGGTCTTGGGTAAAAAACAAGTACACTGAGGATGAGTGACAAGCCACCGGTAGGAAGGAAAGCAGCCTTTCATTCTCAATCTCCACTTACTGGGAGAAACTGTCCTCAGACATGAAACCAATTAGCCTAGGTAATTCAGCTGCAACACACAATCACTCACACAGACTCACAATGAGACACACACACTGCACACAAACACACACTTCAAGAGCTAACTCAGAGCGCAATTTTCTGTCTACACCTACAGTGACAGCCTTGTTCACATGCAGCTTCCATCAGAGTATTTCAATTTCCCTAAGATCAGCCTTGCCTTGTCTAGTTTCCAGCCAGCCAGCCAGCCAGCCAGCCAGCCAGCTCCAGCCTGCCTGCCTGTTCGATGCACTGTCATCTGGGGAGATAGAATCACAAAGCAGCCCTAAGCGGCGGCCAGCGATGTGGGGACTGCCAAGCCTTTCTCAGGGGAAATCACAGAAGCTTTAGTCAAATCACACAGGCACTTGGTAGGCCATTTCCCATTTCCTTTTAAAAGCAAAGGGAAGGAGGCGCAAGGTAGGAGACAAAAAAAGGTCAAAGGCCAATGGGAGGAGTGGCTATGCCATGTCATGTGCCCTAATGTCTACCATTAGCAGAAAAACAGAGCAGACGAAGAGTAAATGGAGTATGCTAAGTGGTTATTAGCTACGGGGTGGAGCCCACAGAGCCGTCATGCCACAGCCCGCACACCTGTGCACTAGCTCCAGGGATTAGGAAAATGTCCCTTGTGTACTTGTGAGTGTGTTCGAGTTTTAAATGAGCTGTAGTGTGGACCATTCATCCTTTTAACAATAAGTGGATACAAGAGTTTCATTTTAAAATGAGCTTCCCACATTAATTAGAGAAGTCAGCTCTTTCAAAATTACAAGAGGTACTTTTCAGTTTATTGCTGTTATTATAAGTCATTGTCTGACCTGAGCTTACAAAACAAATTTGGAGGAACTTAAAACCATTAAAAAAAACGAAATAAAAAGCTGCTTTAACATTTCATGGAAAAAACATCTTTAAGATAAAGATACAAACATGTATAGATGTTTGGTCAAATGTTTCTCTGGAACACTACATTATGTTGCTTGCGCATAGACACTTTTTCCTGTTCTTCATCTCTCTTCACTGTTTGTGGGTTCTAGTGATTTAACAATGCCTTACTCCCCAGCTTAGACCATTAAGCCCGAGTGAAAACAATAAGTCCTTTTCTTTTTCTCTGGCATCCAGAATCTAAACCCAGTTATACCTGACCACACAGACAGGGACGTGCACTGATGTTTTTTGGGGTCCAAACTGAGGCACTGTCATATGCAGGGGCTGCATTAGGAATTTGTGTGCACACATTTTTGACTAGCTATTATTCACCATTTGTGTGATCTCTAATCATGCATGTCCATGTGAACACAAAAAAAGTACAATCACGTTTTTACCAATTTGGGCATATCTCCAAAATTAGATAAATGTTCCCTTTTAGCAATACAGATACAATTATTGTATTCTTTTATTTCCTTGGCTGCATTAATTTAACCCCTTGTTTGCTTGATTCAGTGCCAGAGATGTAGACAAGCTGCAGACTGTAAAGGACTCCACTGCTAGTGTCTTGACAAAGACCAAACATTTTTGTCACATCACCCCAGCTGTGGCCTCACTCCTATGGTAACTAGTTACTTTTTTTTTAATAGCTTAAATATGGAATATGATTTAAGATTAATACTTTTATTTCCTAATGTTTAATTATTCCAGTCACAGAAAAATTTAACAATAAAGAAAATGTGGTACCTTTAAATGTCACAAATATCCTAGCAGCCTGTTGCAACACAGCCCCTGAAAACACCTCTGGATATGTACCTCTATACTCTCACTGTCTTCTAATTTTCAACACGTCATTTGGAAGACAAGGAAAGACAACAGCTAGCTGTAGTCTCTTGTGTTTGGAAGGTAGCCCACAGTGTTTTCTCCTGCATTCATATTCTGCTATGTCAGCTTCACCTGCAAGCTCCAATAAATTAAACAGCACCAGGTTCACAAGCAGTTCAGTGTGTGGGAAAATTATTAACATAGAGAGCTTAATGTTGACTATGTCACTGTGGCTCATAAATCTATGAGAAAACAATAGCTTGTAGGTGTCAGGGAAGCCGGTTTTAAATGGATTCAAAGAGCCGCAAGGCAGGGGGATGTATTGTGACTACATCAGAGATTATTAGTTACTCTGAAACATACAGAGGATGTGGGCTGGCTCATTGTGTAAGGCTCAGTCAAGCTGATACACTGTCAGCGTGCTAGTCAAAACCAAGAAGTCAGAAGCAGGAGCCAACAAACAAGGCAAAACTGAGGGTCTACAGCTTAAAATCCCTGCAAGCAAGCACAGCGCCTTCTCATTAGTAGCAAGTGGGAGATCAATACCAAATGGTAGGCTGTTTCCACAGATAGGGAGAGGGGGATAGAAAGAGGCAAGGAGGTCGAGAGAGACTGCATTAAACATTGATGGGGCCTTGCGTTAGGGATCAATAAGGCAGCCCTCTTCACGCAATTACACGTCAGCAAGCAGTCGCATGATACATCACATGGACACGCATGATTGCATATTGCTAGCACTTGGGCAAAAAAGAACATTTATAGAAAGATGGATCATGGAAGAAAGACCAGAAGGAATGGATTGTACAATCTCTCCGTCCTTTCTGAGCCTATACGTACAAGTTTAATTCTCCTTTGCAAGTCAGAATGGCAACATGTCTTCGTAATTCCCCCCCTTTGTGGTCGGTGTTGTATGATTGTATGGCTGTCGGTCGATACAACACATGCTGAAGTGCCTCTCTTGAGCTCCTCAGCTCCTTAGTCAATATGGCAGACAATTCTCTGTGGATTTTCCTTCCAATCCCATAACACATCTTTTCCATTCATCTATCCTTTAACCACCACCCCCTTCCAATGAAACCTCCTGCTCATGAATGCTAGTATACTTTGTTATTCAATGAGACAATCATGTCCAGATGCTTGATGCAGGGCTGTGAAGGCCTTCTCTTAGTGATTGTTGCAACAAACCTGAATAAGATCCAACGGGCCTTACTGACATTTTTTAAGGGGGGGTTTATCTTTTCTGCGAAATGGAATCAAGATGGGAGGACAAAGAAAAAAGGAGAGAGAGGGATCAAAGGGGAAAGACAGGCAGAGATGAAACACCAAGAGGAGAAATCAGTGGAATTGAAATGAGCACTTAACAATGATGAAGCCCCATGGTAGCCTGCTGAGCCTGGCATCTTAAATCTTACAAGGCTGAAAACAAAGTGACAAACAAACAAGAGCAAAAGCTGCAGCATCTCCCAAACTAATCAGCCATCCACTTGGGGGGATTTATGAATAAAAGTGGAACGTTTTTTTTTTATGGACAAATCATTTGGAAGTGGAAGTTTGTCACATAGACAGACACTATTCACTCACTGCATCCTGGGAAATCACACCCAAATAAAAGATTGTTTATTGGACTGGAATGTCGGACTAGCCCAAGTCCAGCATGGTTGAGAGCGTTGAGCTGATTTGAAAACTGTGACTGGATTTGAAGCACAGACAGCATCGCTTCAGGGTAAAAGAGAATATGAAAGAGGTGATATCTTTGATTGAGTCACCGTGTTCGACAGGGAAGACAATCCTTGCAAACACAGATGTGAGACTTCTCTAATCTGCGCCACACTAAAGCTGTGTCACTCACACTGAAGGGTTTTCGCTTTAAATAGACATTACAGAAGCGTCAAAAGAAATACATCAAAAGAAATATGTTGCTTCTATGTCTCCCTGAAGACAGAAATGACAATGTGGCTGATTTGAAAATTGAACAGAAAATTATCTGCCATCCTCGGAGACACTGGCACCGAGTGATGGGATACACAAGTCCCCTGTCGCTGAGCCACAGACAGAATTAAATGAACAGGCTCACAGCTCACAAACACGCACTCAAATGTATTAACAGGGTTCTGGGCTCACAGTCACTTACTCTGGCTGAGTTAAAGTACAATTTTAAACACGAAAGAAGACCAGGTCAGAGACAAGACTGAAAGCCAGGAGAGATGAGAGGATGGGAGATGGAGAAGCCAAAGTGAGACCAGCAGCAGATGTTAGAAAGAACACACGCAAGATAGGTAAATTAATCTACATGCAGTATCTACACACTGTGATGAAATTATTCTATCATCACAGCAAGGTGACATTCTCTTGGCCTTGCACATCTGGCTTGCCACGTCGCATAAAACTTCAGATTTAACCTTGCGGCACTCACTCCCTCTTTCCCCACTATTACCGGTTTGTAATGTAGTTACTGTGTAAGAGAAGCAGCAACACCCTGAGGCGAGGCCAGAAAGGTACACAGTTGATGCACACCCAGAGGCTGGTGACAACAGACGCATGCATGTAATCATATCCTAGTGGTCAAGATACACCCATACAGCCCAAAATCACACCTCGTCCTCTCTTCTCTCTCATTCTCCCTCCTTTTCCTGCTCTTCTCTTCTCCTCCTCCCTCTCCTTCTCTCTCCTGGTCAGAGGAGAGAGGTTAGGCACATCATTTGCATTCATTAACATTACATTAGCAGACAGAGTGATCTTTAGAAACCAGGCTGCCGGAGAGTGTCATCTTTAATTCATCATAACCCCACCAACCGCCAACTAAGCACCCACCCCTCTCTCTATCTCTCTTTGCCTCCACCTTCTTCTCCTCCTTTCTATCTTCATCTTTCCCCTGTAATCCCAGCGCATCCTTTCTCCTCCTCTTCCCTGTGTGTTTCTTCACTCCCCATTTACCCCTGTCTTTCATCTTCTTCACTCTCCTCATCTCTCTTTTTTTCACTCCGTCATTCCTTCCCTCATCTCTCTTTCCTCTCATCCTTGTCTTAATGACAGGCTACAGGGGGGTTTGATTTTCTTCCTGCATCAGCTTTATGCAAGATAGGAAACAGAGGGGACACACCCAAAGAAAACACACACGTCAGCCTTCAGGCTGCGCCATAAACACCTTCTAAGCATCTGTCTGCGAAGAGAGACTGAGCTGAGGATCTCCAGGATTTACACAGGGCTCTCCAGGTTTACCCCTGACCTCTGCGTATTACAAAAGAAATTCAATCTAATTACTCATCCTTAACACTCATACACACACACACACACTACTCTTTAATCTTAACAGCAGACCTACTTGCCTCTTATCTCTTCTTCTTAAGCTTGCAAATGGCATCTAATTTTCTAGCTGAACTCACAGTTACAGCTTATGAAGAATGAAGTATTTGTATTCATGTATTTATGCATCAAATCATTGTTTGAGGGCATGTATTAGTACAAATCTGCATGTGCAGCTTTGATATTATCCAAAGACAAAGAGTGCTGTAGACCTGCAAATGTTCTCATTATTCTGATACATTTAACAAGCATGGACTGGATGTTAAGGCAGGAAACCAAGGCTCTTCTAAATTCAAGCTATTAGGGACTGAATGTAACTAAGAAGTAATCCAATCCTGTGTCTCAATTAAAACAACCTTATTACCTAAAGAGTAGGTTAAAAAAAAAAAAACTCCTCTTGCACCCAACAGAAGAAGGAAATAAGGTGCAAAAATGGGTTCGAGCTTCATGACAAAATAGAGGGGTAGTAGAGTTTATATGCTACTCACAGATCAATGTAAACTGAGTAAATCCTGAAAATATCTCACAAACTTTGCATCACTTTCAGGCCAAACGGTGGGGATATTAGCATTTCCGTGGAAAGGTTAAATTTCATCAACATAACGTGGTGAAACACAGTGTTCAGCATTCTGATAAAGGATATGCCATTTCACATGTCCTATTTTCTCTCTGCTCCTGACTCACACAGCAGAAACATGATACACCTTCCTGTAGATTTTTTTGAGCGAGCGTGGCAGTGATGACATCGCTCAGGGAATTTTGCAGTTACTTTGGGAGGCTGTGATTTTATGGAAACTTGAATGGGCCAATCAGAAGCAGGCATTTTAGTTGTTGTTGTTTTTTTGTCCCTGCATTCCTCCACAGTAAAGACAATGCTTTGCACCATCAAACGGCATGCATTCATGTTCATAGAGAGACACGAGCAAACAAATGAAATCACAAAATCACTGAAATGTAGTTTTGGACAGATTTCCACATTCTGTAATTACCTTGTGCTAATTTTAAAATAAACTTACTTGGAATTTATTTTAGATATTTTTCTCTAGATAAAATGTCTCCTGCTATGATAATTATTGAATTTTTTTTCACACATATTTCTGTGCTGGGTTAAGGCTTACAAACAGACTCATCAGGCTGCCGAACACACGCTGTAGAAAAGCTCCATATTAAACCATTTTGTACCTCTTAATAATTAGCCCAGGATGTGCTAAGGTTTGCTGTAGCGGCAAAGCAGCAGCAGTGACCAAGCAATAATCCAGATGGAAGCAGCGCCAGCCTCCCACAACCGTCACAATACTCATTACAGCTGATATTTCCTCAGCTAGCCTGTCTGCTTTTAAGAAACCTGGCAATTTGCAGCACTAAAATGAGGTAATTACAACTCTTATCAGCCTGCTCACCTCACAAAACAGCATTTAGAGAGAGGAGAGACGACTCCCCGATGGTTCACTGGCTATGGTACAAGGCTTTGGCTGGTTTCCCAATCACTCAGCCACACCCACCCACTGTCGCTTACTCTCCTGCTCCCCCCACTCTCCTTTTTCTTTCCAATAAAAACAATAAAACAAGAAATTTGATCACTATAATGATATAGCTAAACAAATTTCTTGATCGATGCCTGAAATTAAAAGTGTGGAGCGGCTGACTGAACCATGAGAGGCCAGAGGACTATCACTTTACAGAACAACAACTGCAACAAGAAACGCTCTCCCTGCTGCCAAAAAGGAGGAAAATGACCCTCTGAGTAAACTCTGTGTTTGTGTTGGAGAGCTAGCACAGAGCATTGTAATCCAACCTGTTCCCATAAGGAGAAAGACTTTACAATGAAAGCATATCCACTATGGCTTTGACATTTCTAAACTTTAAATATAAAAGTTAGAACTTGGCCCTCACTTGGCCTTAAAATAACATCTGATGGCAAGAAGAAGCATGTCCAGGTCGCACTGGGATTTAGCTAGCTTGACATTTAGGAGTATAAGCTATAGCTAATGGGCTACTAAGGGTGTGTAAGGGCATCACTGTTTTCCAAGCAGATCAGGAAATAGTGCTGAATGTACAAAAGGATGGCACTCAATTACTTCCCACTGCATTCCCTCACTCTAATTAAGAAAGTAGGGATTGTCGTTAGTGCACTTCTGCATATATGCACACTGTTGGCTTATCATAGAGAAAATCATCAGGTTAACAACAAAAATAACGAAAAATAAGGGAATCAATACAGTGAATGTCAAATGTGTGGACAGGGTCTCTGATGGCATCTCAGTGTGCAGTGCCGGTTATATTTTATAGCATCTGGGGGTTAAGGGGGCATAAAAAGATGGAACTAACTGTCCTTTTCTGTCACACACTTGAACCCAGATAACCATCCGGTAATATGTGGAGCCAGCATGGAGGGCAGAGGGAACCAAGAGAGATAGAGAGATAAAGAAGAAGAGAAAGCAGGCAGAAAGTCAGGCCTGAGGTAGAGAGAGAAAATGGAGGGAGGAGGATGCAGTTCATATGAAGAGAGATACTCAATAAGATATGGAACGAGTAATCGGAGAGATGCCGCCATGGAGATGGCATCATGTGGCAGAACCCTGCGTTATCTTATCCAGAAATGGATCTAACCCTGTAGCTGAACATCATTTCTTGGAAACCATCTTACCTCATTTCTGCCCTAGCTACTGCCCGGACAGAAAAGGACATGCTCTGCTCGTGTAGGGAATGTGCAATATTTATGAACACAGAGAAGAAAACACATGAAGAAAACTGTCTGGCCTTTGCAGGGACATGGACATCAGGCTAAAGAACAAGGGATAAAAGAAAGCTAGATGCAAACACTTGATTCATCAGTGCACAAAATGTGGGTGGCATTTTTCAAGGTGAATGGACAGTAATGAAAGTAAAGCTTAACTTTAGTTATATGCACCTCTCATACAGCCTAAAGTGCCTAAACTAGGAAGTGAATCAGTTTGGACAAAAACATTACAATGTTCAAACAATAAAATATTAGAAATTATTACATTACAGTTAAAATTTAAATGACAGGAAATAATCACAAAAGATAAACCTATCTTAAAAGCAGCGATTAGAGCAACAACTCAGGTTAAAAGTCAAATTAGAAAAGGAGAGGTCTTAAATTTCATTTTAAAAATACAGAGAGATGTTAACACTTTGACATTCGGATGTATTTTGGTCCACAGTTTAGTATAAATAAAAACAGATCGCTCTCTCACTGGAACTTTTGTTGGACAAATACTGAACATTTCAAAGAAAAGCAGTAGAGGACCTTGGTGATCAGGCTGGAATATAAATGAAGAAGGTTTTCTGATGTATGGAGAGAAAAAAGGTCATTTAGAACCTCATGAACAAGTCAAAACAAAGTCAAATCAATTTAGCCAGTGTAGTAGTGTGCCTTTAACCCTCTGAAGAATAATCAGAGTCTTCCCAAGTATCATTCAATGTACCACTGACAATTAATAAAGAAGATTGTGTTCAAGAAGGATGCCAACACCAGCTAGCTTCTCCTTTTCCATTAAACCCTGTTGTTAACCATGTTTGGATGCACCACAAAATCAACTCAGGAAAAGTTTGACATGGGCAGAGATGCAGGAGAGTGTTTAAGAGATTCAGAGAGAGAAATAGGGCCTTGAGGGTTTGATGCCGCGCTCTCCCCCCATCTCATCTGTGGCAGTAAAAAGAACGACCTTCAACCACCTTGAACCTGCTGGAGCTGAATTTCAATAAAAGTCAAATTATCGCCCGCGCCCATGGGGCTTGGGAAAAGGCACTAAGCGGGAATTGACTGTGCATAGAAGACGATTTAACAGTCATATGGAGGTGTGAGTGAGTCAATCATATGATGCACTCATTTCTCACTGCGAGGAGTCTCGGCGGTGATGCAGCAGGTTACTGTACCCTGACGGGAGAGGTTGCCACTGGGATGGATCACTGAACATTTCTAAGTGTGTGTGTGTGTGTGTGTGTGTGTGTGTGTGCACATCTGCAACATGCGATTAAGAAAGTGTTATTCAATTTAGCTGTGTTCTCCCTTAACCGATGTAGTGAGATGCAGGTAATTGATGCCTTGGTTTGGTATTCCCCAGCCGTCTGCTCTCCACCGCTGAGACTGTGCTGGCTAAGCTGGTGTGAATGAGCGGAAACACACGGTGTGATCTCACTCCCTTAACCGCGAGTGAGGTGTTCTTCAGGGATCTTGTTAGTGCAGCTCCACTGCGTACACACACACACACACACACATACACATACAACTTTATAAACAACACACTTACATAAGCAGAGAATATATCCCATGAGTCCGACTAAACTACTGGCGACCACAGACATCTTCAGGTGGAGATCACCTCTGGTTCTCTCCAACATTCCTCACTTTTTAATCTCCATAAAAACGCCAATGGCCTTCTCCAATGCCTCGAAGCAAACACAATGCTTTCCATTAAAAGCAAACACTAAATCTTACCTTCTTTTGCAGGGTATGCTGACATGCCTGAGGAAGTCTATATATTTTTTGGAGATGGGCTGTGTTTTCCCTCAGGGGGCTCTGCTGAAGTCTGCATTCAGCAGTGGGGGAATAGGAGATAGAAAATAGTCCTGGGGCTAAAAAGAAAAAGTCTCAGCAGAGGATCTTGACCTCAGCGCATGGGGCCGACAGAGGCAGGAGAGATTCTCCAATGAAAGTCTATAACAAGGGAGAAGGGAGGAAAAGAGAGATGATTTTTACCTCTGGGGTGGAAGATGGAGACAGACCTTTTTGAGTGTTTTTGTCTGGAGGTCTCTCATGCTGCAGTGAAAAACAGCGCATACCCTCTCTATGCATTTTTTGGCATTCTTTAATGTTGGGGAAGAGGCCCTAAAAGGAAAAAAAGCGGATTTTTTTTAAAGGATTTTGTGTTTGATTTTGCCGAATCTTTTGCTGCTGTAGTTGTTAAACTGCACTGCCCTTGTCTTTTCTTTCCTTTTCTATCAGCTGCATCATCATCTTTATCCCACTCACTACCTCAGAACAACTCTGAATGCAAAGCCACGGCTCGGTGAAACTCTGAACTCTTTTGGGAGGGCAAATGCCATTTCACACACATTACATTCAGTCTGTTTTGCCACAGGGAGGCTAATTTTGATCCTGTGCCACCCACCCACCCACACTTACAGACACACACACACTGTATATGACCTCATCTGATTTGGCATCCAGGACGCCCTGGTGCTTGAGCTCTGGCCCAGAACGCGGCCCCAAATGTCACAGCTGTCCAGTGACAGTAGTGGAGAGCGCAAACATCAGCCTTCCCTCTGGCACTTTCTGCTCTCTCAACAGTAGCTCCTGCCAATACAAGTTGTCATCTTTTAGGAAAAATCTACATCCACCACGTACGTTTTATTTTTAAACACTGCCCTTTTGGATCCTTTTGAGCCTTCTGTCGGTTTTTGGGATGGATCAGAGGGGGAGCTTCTGGATGCAGGAAGACAGTCTGTGGTGAACCTCTCAGATAAAGAAGTGCCTATCGGAGGAAAGCAGAGTTTTCAGTCTGCACTGTACTTGGAAACCCCCACCAGATAAGGCTGTTTTGCTGGTGCACACCTTGAGTCAAAGTGCCACACTTGCTGCTACATTGGTGCAGCTAAAGAGCCAAAGCACCTCGTGAAATATGTAGTGCCACCGTCCCACTTCATGCTGTTCTTTTACATCACACGTAAGAAGCAGTGGCAGCGAACACTCGCGCACTCACAGCTTGCTTATCACACTGAGAAACGCACAGATTCACGCAGCCACGCATGCACAGGCAAATACAGGAAACCCAAGCAGCTTACACAGCTGTAAAAGCTGCTCCGAGCTGTTAAATTATTCCTCCAGTTGTATGTCACTGGGTTAGAATAGTTGCAGGTGTCTGTCCAGCGTGGGTGTGAGTGTTTGCTGGTGGTGTGAACAGCTCTGATGGCAGACAAGAGTGGCTTGCAGGTGTTTGGAGAGAACAGCACCCCGTCAGGACCCACTGTATTTTAGATGAAATGGCAGCAGTGTTTGTGGTTGGAGGGAATAAGTGGGCCTCTGGGTGTGTTGTGTGTGTAGGAGAACGTGGATATAACACTATAAAACATTAGTTTGAAGCTGCCTTTCAACAATTGTAGTTCAAACAAATGCAGTAGTGTCAAGCTGGGAATTCCAAGAAATCTTGATCCCCTTTACACAACTTTATGTCTGCATTTATCCTTCAAACTGCCAGACTACATATTGGTATTGTAATGTCATTTCTGGTATATCTTTGAATCCTTAATATCTCTGGAATGTGTTCAACCTGAACTAAAAGGATATGTAAGCCAGTATACCACAATAACTGATGAAGTGCATCATGAAATAAGAACAAATTCAGTCCATTTTTATGATCAGAGTGCAAAGGCGGTTATAGATCTGCCATCAAACACAGTTTTGCTGTTTTATCTGTCAAACAAAAAAATGACTACTTTGGTTCTGTTTGCTTGGTGTGTACTCATTCTTTGGATTATCTTTGAATGCTTCATATTGTTGAAAGTCAGTTTTTTGAACACTTTCTAAGTTCTGTTAATTATGTTTTAGCTATTATTATTTCTATTTAGGTCATTGTAAAACAATACCAATAGTTTCCATTCTGAGCTTTAATAGGTTTAAATAGTCTCAACGCAGGGAACTTTAAAACCTTCCATTGACATCCACACAAATGAGTGGTCTTTTCTTCCTGGAAAACTGACTTAAGCTACTTACACAATGGCACACATTACTACTTTACATAGCAAGTGATTAAGCTGCTAAATTAATAAATTGTATGGCAGGGCTGTCAGTCTTTAGAAAGAAACTAAGAGCTAAGAGGTTATATGATCAAATTAATGCTGATCCCATTTCACCTCTGCAATGCCTCTATGCGAAGACGGTACAGAGCGGGGATCACTTCGGCGGAACATCACAGGGACATAAATACCACTCCTTGACACATCAGTCTGAATAGGGCTACAATGAAATGCAAGCTTACATTGTTCAATTAGATCTATTTTTTTCCTCCTAAAGATTACAGCTAGTTCTACTGCACTTTTACACTATGACTTTTAAATTCAAACACGTCTCTATAGATCAAAATCTCAAAGTAAAAGTAACAGCCCAGATGTGTCAATGTGGTATCAGGCATGTTTAAAAGATCTCATAGGGAAGACATTTCTTTCATCTATAGTAAGTGTTGACCAAAATACTCATGAGTAATTGAAAAACAAAACACAATGCACACATACCTTCACTCATAAGGTCCCTACACACAGCAGTTGTTTAAATAAGATAAAGCACAAAACATTTTGTGTGCGATGGTGGCAAGAACAAACATGTCGCACACTATTATAGAAAGGCCGATTTTTTTTCCAAATGTTTGCAAGTGTACAAAGAGTACATATTGGGAAATGCTTTTTCTCAAACTTAAGTGTTTGCTGAGCAAACATGGCGGCTGTTTCATACGGTGTTTATTTGCTGCTGTGCAGTTATTAATGTAGATGGGGGTGCTGGAATGACTCCCAGAGTTTTCACGCACTACTACTTCCTTTTTTTTCTCCTCCCCAGGGGTGTTGTTAGCCTGTGTGTCCCCTGTCGACTTGCAGCAATAATGAGGCTGACGGACCAAAACAAACACAGGTACAGAACACAGGTAGAAGAAGAAGAAAAAAAAGGATTTGAAGGAACAAGGTAAGCAACTCACTATATCAGGTAAGCCTACTGGCAGTGGGGTTTTTTGGTCCTGTTTTTTATTTCCTGCCTTTTGCATTCTCATTCAGATTTTTTTCCCTTTATCTTTTTCTCCCTTTTTTTCTTGCTCTGCTGTATACAGATGCAGTCAGTCACAGCCTCTGTAAAGGCATAGGGGCGATAATTGATGGTGAGATAATGCACTGTGTTATCTCTACTTCCTTTACTCTTTCTCTCCATCTCCATTGACAGCGACATGCTCCATATCTCGCTCTCTCACCCCCCCCCCCCCCCCTCTCTCTCTCTGCCCAGGTGTGCTGGTGACTGGGGCTAAATGATGAACAGAGCCACAGTGTCTGCTGTCTCTAATGGGGACATTATGCAGGAGGATGGGAGAAGAGCTCGCACCGGGCTCGTAAATCGCGCACTCATACAGAGAGTCTCACTGCAAGACCTCAGTGCTCCACTAACCCTGCAATAGATACACACATAAACTGGGAAAAAGGCTACTCAGGCGTGCACACACTCACACATGCAGGCACATATTAAGTATTTGCATACATAGACAGATGAATATAGAAAAAAACACTCAAAGAAAAGCACATATGCACTTGTGCTTATGCTGCACAGCCCATTTACCTGACCTCCAGTGCGTAGTTTGCCATGTAACCACGGCTCCACAATTCACTTACATCTGTCCAGTGACAGCCCCTCCACCAACAGGACAGTGTGCTCCGCCACAGCTTGTGTCAGTGTGATTGAAGCTTGACAGAGCACTTAAAGCATTATTAGTGCTCCCTGTCACAGCCCAGCACACACAGAGGCCTGCCAGTGGCACAGGTGAGGTAAACACGGGCCCCATTTAGCATATTACCCATCAGTCAACACGACAGGCAAAAAAGATAAAGAAATGCACACCCACTGCGAGTGGGAACGCAAGCAATCCAGCCCCCCCAGCCACCCTCTTTCCCTCCGCGTCTCACAAGGAGGGCTATAGGTAGATAATTTGGCAGGTGTGTGCACAGGCAACCCACGCACACAAAACCCACAGACATTCAGACCTGCACGCAACACAATACCACAGAGATACACATGCACGCAGGGTGATGACAGTGGAGGCATTATTTGAAGTGAAATATCTCCAAGAGATGCCTAGCTAATTGACTGTGATGAGCCGACGCCTGCATGCCTTCATGCCTTCATGCCTTCTTTTTTCTTTTCTCATTTATTTATCCCTCAATTTCCACTTTATCTGCACAAAGATTAATCTGGAAATCCACAAAATTGGGTGTTACTTCTGTGTGATTTATAAGGCGCAAATCCTTGGAAATATCCCCAGCTGCTGATGCATGGCTTATTGCTACAACAAATATGCTAATCTCCTAAATCCAAGGTGAGGAATTGGATTTATTATCTGCCTCAATATAACCATCGCTTCACAGCAACATACTCCATTTGACACCTGTGATGATGGAAGGGAAATGTCAACTCCTCCCCTTTCAAAAGCATTTAGTGGAGGAAAAAAACAACGCAGGTTAAGGTATGAATGATACTCCTGGGACTTAGCGCACACCAACAATGGTAAGCTTTTAACAGTAAGCATGTTTTCTAAAGGCAGGGGGCCATGCTGTGGCAACAGGGGCTTAGCCAACAGAGCTGTTTGGACTAGAAACAGACAGCTGGCACAGTGGTAGGGAGGCCCGTTTAAAAGCTCTCTCCTCAGGAGGCTATGAACTTAGTTGACCTTCACTGATGCAGTTGAACGTAGACATGCATGTTAACAAATACATACACCAACATGGGTATTCTGAAGCCACCTTCAGTCTACAGGAGTCTTTTTGTTACACTTGTTGTGCTTTGCATCAATGCAGGAGTGAAGGATGTAAAAGAAGTTGGAGGTAGGTTAAAAAAGCAATGGAGTGCAACAGAATGACAGAGCGATTGATACAACCAATGAAAAGGAGATGGCACGTACACGCTCGCTGCAATGTTTACACGCTCGGCTGGTATTTGTCTTACATCTTTCAAATGGCATGAAGCAACCTTTTATCCAGCGTGATTCCTCCCTGAAGATAATGGATTGTGAGCATGAAAAACCTCCTCAAACCTCGTCTCCTGTCCCTTCCTTGCTTCCCATCAACACACACACCAAAGTGCAAACACTGCACACAGACATACAGACACACACACACACCTCTGTCAACACTCCCTCAGGCAGTAGTGTTAATTCCTCCCAGCCTATTCTCAGTCACACATGGCCATGAAGGCAGTCGCCAGTGGAGCCTCACTGCTAGATTAACCTTTGCTCTTGCCAGAGATCTGTTTTTCAGAGGGACCGGGACTCTGACAGGGGCCGCGGCTGGCAGATAGGTAGCTCATTGTCAGAGCACTGTCAGCACCGGAGCCCTGCATTTGTGACTTTTGAAGAGAGAGAGGGGGGCCTGTTGACGTGGGCCGGGTGCCAGCCTGAGGAAAAACAGGCCTGCTGCCCCACACAGCACTTAACCTGACCTCTCCCCTCAGGATCTGGGGAAAGGGTGGAGGTGGCAGACGACTGGAGTGTGTGTGTGTGTGTGTGTGGTGTGTGTGTGTGTGTGTGTGTGTGTGTTGTGTGTGTGTGGGTGTGTGTGGTGTGTGTGTGTGGTGTGTGTGTGTGAGTGTGGTGTGTGTGTGTGTGTGTGTTGTGTGTGTGTGTTGTTCTGACTATGTCCACCATGAGTGTTGCGAGTGTTTTCTCTGTGCTCGAGCAAGTGCAAATTTTGGCTGCTGTATAAATCCCAACGCTAGAGAAAGCAAAAACAACACTGGCACTTTCTTCTAATTTCTCTCAGTTTTCTCACTGATGCAACAGTATGCGATCGTGTGTTTCTCACTTTTCGCGCCCCTGTGGGTCTGTGGTTACATTTACCAGAGGAAAAAGGTCACATGTCATAGTAAAAATGTAATGAGCATGTTTGGGAGAAATACGAGCCAGTGGCACACAAGCGTGCTCGGTCACAACAGGACTTCAAAATTCACACACAAAAAAAAACACTGTAACATGGCTTTTTATTTATTCCATTTGTATCCTTTGGCCGGTGCTGTGGAAAGTGTCCACGGACTTCAGCAGTATTACACTGTGGAAGCAAAGGTTTTCACACAAGCTTTAGTAAGGATCAGTGGTTCAACTGATGGATTGACCCCACATGTACAGCAGCAGATACTATTCAGGTGAGTAAAACCAAAGAGGATCAATTGGCCATGCCGCATTTGTTTGACTGTAAAAAATCAATGCTAAACGTCTTTAACAGTTATCAATTGACTACAATACTAACTCTCTGGCGTAGATTCTCACTTATAGCACTCACTTAAGTTAAGGGTTGTGTTGCATTGGATAAATAATAGGCCTAGGCTTTCACAGCTTCCAAATCAATAGACTAGAGTTAAGAAATGGAGTTAAAGACAAAGAAACTGTGATAAAGAGACAACTTGACAGTGCTGCTGAACTTACTCAGTGCCAGCTCTGATAAGATGTTTGCCCTCTATTTGGCACAGAGTTCAACCAAGCAGCCACAGCAAAAGGCACAATGGACAACTAATTTCCTGCAAGCGCAGAATGGTCAAGGGCCTGTGAACATTGCAGTTCAACCTGCTTCAGATCCACTCTGCCAAAATCCGGTTTAAATGACTTATAATACAGTGGAGGGAGAGGGGAGGAGGTGAAAGGAGGACGAAGAAAGGGGGGTCGAGGGACTGACAAGGAGCAGGAGCAGACGCCGGCAGCTTTGTACTTCATTGTGTGGTTTGAATAACACAGAACGGGCAAGATAGAGGCAAACAAAAGCGGAACAGGAAAAGGCCAATGGAGAGTTCCATTCAACAGTGCTCTATCTCCCCCCTCCCTCCCATGTCAGCCAGGTGAGTGTTCCTCGCTTTGCTGTTAACCAAGTGAAAAGCTACTCCTGCCAATAAGGTTCCCAGGTGGGTGATGTACTTTTTACAGCGCTGAATTCTCAACTATGAGCATGCAGGCGGGCTGCTGCAGAGTCGTGGAACAACAGGCCCACCACAAAAATTGAGCAGGCAGGATGTGGGGGACTTGTCAGGCTGAGAGGGAGAAGAGAAGACTGAGAAGAGAAAAAGCAATTCAGGTTTTAATGAAGCACTGATGAATGGATCTCAGTCCCCGGCAGCAACAACCTCAAAGCCCACACACCGCCTGGCAGGGCTAAGAGCTGCACACTGCTGGGTTCACACGGTGGGGCCAGAGTACCCTCACACTTCTTAGCAATTGACTAGAAATTACACATTTTGTTTAAAATCCGATATGTTTTGCAGCAAAAGGGGTTTAGTTTTTGTGATACAAGATTCATTCTTTTGGTTTTCAGGACTATCCACAGTGTGGGTGAAAACAGATAAGTGCAAGCATGTGTGGAACACTATATTGTATGTGCGTATAAAACCCAGTCATGCAGTCAAAAAGCACATTAAACTTTCAGATTGATATGTCACACCCAGTGGATCAGGATCATATAAAAAACCTGGGCCAAGTTAAAGTCAGGCCCTTGGGCCTGGTCCCCATTACAGAGAATACGGAAAAATCAAAGCACATTATGTTTATTACGCTTCTTGAGTTACGGCATCTTTCAAAGTCTTTCCAATAAAAATGTCACAAATATTGCTCTTAGTCTTATTCAGCCACAGATGATGCATTTTCCAGTTTGGCTAAGAGCAGCTGTGTAGACTGTAATAATGTTGCTGTCGTGAAAATGCACAAGATTCTGAAAAAAAATCAAACATGGTTTATTCCGTAACTGCATATCTTAAGCACAGAAGTGGTACAACTGGAGCAGATTTGAATATTAAGATAAAAGATAATAGATTACATTTGTCACAAAATGATTCTACTTGTCAAATGCATTCTGTTTTAACTAGGTAAAATCATAAACAGAAAAGGCGGCAGAAGAGAAAGAGTCTCTCTGCTCTCATGAAGTCTGTTTGCTATTCCAGATTTTACTGAACACCAAAACAATAATGTCACACTCAAGAACTTGATGGTTGCCCCGCTGTTGACAGACATTCTGTATTATTGCCCATTGCTTTGATGGAACTACTCCACTGTCTCCAATCATACTGTTGCCACTTACAAGGCATAATTTATGCTCATCTGCCTCACTGCCCCCTTGGTATCAACTCTGTTTCCATGCAGATTAACCCCTGCCTGTAAGTGTCACATTGTACACAATATAGGCAGCCAGGGAACTCTCTGAAAAAGGTGTTTTGAATTGATTTCAACAGCAAATGGCTCAAAAGCTCGCTGTAGCTCTTAAGACCTCACTATATCTAAAAGAGGCCAAAGCTTTCATGTGCACTATTTACAGAAAAACCAGCGAGGAGCATAGGAACAGCAAAGGAGAAGTCACAGAGAGTGTTTTTTATTCTGTTATGCAACATGTAGTACTCGTGAAATAAATGAGTGGGTATCCACTCGAGATTGGTTGCAGGGAAAACAACATTGCCACTCGAGCTGAATTGGTGCATGATAAAAAACAAAATAACACTGTCAAGCAAACAAAGACTAGTGGATATTTTATAACTGTGATTAAAACAGGTTGACTGGCGATGGACAAACCGCAATCCATGAGCTGCCTCATTTGACCGCTCATAAAACCAAATAAATGCTTCTACTTTTATCTTAACCCCAGAAGCGAGATGATTTTTATGAATAACACTATATACATATGATCCTCTGAGATTCTCCGATAACTGCAGGTAAATTAATTTGCTGATAAATGTCAGTCATTATTGACAGATTTGTGAATTTGTACAGGTTTTGCTTTAAATCGTGGCTGAATAAGTACTGCTTAAACTAATACATCCATTACTGTAGTTAGCCTAAATGTATGAGCACCACACAACACTTACACTCACACAGTTACACACTCCATAAATTGACTCGCATGAAACTTTCCACTTCTAATCATAAGCTACCATATGTCTTCCTTTCTGTTAGATCCCCTGTGGCCACACTCCCAGCCGAGCAGCAGAGCTTCTGGGGAGTCCACCTGCGATGGGTCCAGAAAAATCAAGGAATGCAACTATACTGATTGAGCGAAGCTGTGGCCTAAAGCCAGCGCTAAGAGTCGTGCTAGGTTCAGAAAAGAAGCTGGAGGGGGGGACGACTCACACCTCTGAGGACAGGCTTCATGGGGGAATACTTATACCACAGTAATTAAAGTCCTTCGGCTGTACCCTGTGCTCTCTTTTTCCTCCAACTGTCTCTCTTTTTCTTTTGCAGTCTCATTGACAGAAACACACACCCTCCTCTGAATAAAAGACAGAGCAGACTGCAAGCAGAAGGAGTTGGGAGATCGCGACCAAGGCTATCACTGAATCCAACACAAACCTTGGACAACCTTTTTTCGTGCAGCACCTGTGCCAGAAGCATTGCACATCTGCCTTGCATCTGCTCATTACAGGTGATTAGCGAGATGTTATGGTGTATTTTCCAACATCGAAATGTTTCCCCGCAGTGAATGTACCTGGTATCTTTCTACATTACGAGGAGCACTTACCTTAAACATTCCATTTAGAAAAAAAGAGAGACTTAAAGCTTGAATATGTGTGCATATTATGTCCTCCATCTGTTCAGCTTTAGAGCAAAATCAAATTATTATCCTCTTGTTGTTTTTTCATCGAGCCTGGCCTTGGTGTCTGAACTTGCTGTGGGCTTAAAAATTAACCTGTCAGACATTACACCTACATCACAGCAAAGATGACCCAACAGGCTAACAAATACATGCAAGACTGACTCAACTATCAGCCCACATATCTACAGAAGATGGCTTACAAGAAATCAGCGATTAAAGCAACAAACTCCAAATGTGCTAATCATTTTTCCTTGGCCTTAAAAATGTTTGTGCAAAAACAATCTAGGGGTCTGATCTTTGTTTCTGAATTTTCTGTCTATGTGGGATGTCAACACATATGCTCAGTGGGACCTTGCTAAGCATCCCATCTTTGGACTGTTTTGGTTAAGTGGCATGGGCAAAAAAGACAGATAGTGTGGCAAATATCAAAACACTCAGACATCAAGATCAAGCCTACTTGGATACATTCAGGGCAAGTGTTGTCTAAGGAGACAGAGGGCGAACTTTATCAGCATTCCTCAGGACATTAAGAAGAGACTCCATTAACATACAACAACAAAATAGAGCGCAAAGTCGAGATATGAACTAATAGGACTTCCAAATTGAGAGTCACAGACAACCAATGGTGGGGTAATTTGCAAATATTATCAGTAAATTGAAGCAATTAACTTTGTTTTGTTGTTGAAAAGGAAACCGTTTAGACACTCGTGCGTTCAAGAACATGTACACACAAACACACCAGTGCATTCTTAGACACAAACACAAATACATGTCTCTCTCTCTCCTTATACACATAAACAAAACAAACACACCTCCACGAGAGTCTGCGTTAAAATATAAACACTGGAATGCTAAAAATAAGCCGCATACTATATATAACCACTGACAAGAGTCACTTAAACAGATTATTATCTTAACTGTGTTAAAGCATCCCCCATTGTTGTCTCTCTCCCTCCACAGTGTACCAGATGGTGGTCCTTCTCACTCCTTTGTTAGGTCATTTGTCTTTGTGTTACTTTGTGTGTCTGCTTTACATCAGTCTATCAACAGACAGATGAGGCCTTGGACACAAAGCAGGCTAAAAAAGCATCCGCCCCTCGATTTTCCCAGCAAAAATGCCTGCTCACATTTTCTTGCTTGGAGTCTTTCATGCACTGATATTAATCTCTGCACAGTCCTTCGGGGAGGATATGTCAGCACACCTGCAAACATGCAAATATTTTCTATCAAGACAAAGCCACACCAGACAGTTTGGTGCGATGCAAGTCAGAGATAAGTGGTTGCTTAAAAGTACTAAATTATGCATTTATTTGTTCTGGAGGAGTAGCCAGATTCACAAAATAGCTGACAGTGACAGGGCCATGTTGACATGCTTTTTTCACGCTGCTTTGCTGTTGCAGAGGAAGGGATAAAGATGTTAAAAGTAGAACATGCTTCAATTGTTTTTTATACTATTTGAAAGCAGGACTTTATTTTTGTTCAACCCGCCATCATACAGATTATTGTAACCTGTTTTGCTTATCATCACAATTTTTTTGTTTATCAAGAGTCTGTATGTTATTTAAAATGTTCTTTAAGAAGCAGAGTATGACTGCAGGTTTAAAAGAGGGCTAATCAGACACAGTAGGTAGGCCTAAAGCTGTATACGGAGCAGCTTTAAGGCAACAAACAACACTGCTGTTCGTATAATTACCTCGATAGTATCGTCCTCTTATACCACAACACCTTGCTTTATTCTCATAGTGAGAGAGATCCTCTCACCGTAGGTCGTCAAGCAGAAGAATTCTCATTGCAGGGTACTGTATATTCCTTAGATGTGATTATCTCACCATGTTTGTTTAATGCTAAATGACAGAAAATCAGGGAAGTAAAGCGAATAAGTATTGTTGCAGCTAACTCGAAAATAAAGACCTTGGATCTTTAGATTGCATGTTTACATTTGTGCTTTTAAAGCTAACTACTCTGAATGAAAGCCTTAACTATTTTTTCCTTTTACATCTCATGACAGTATTTTGACTATTTGTTAGCTTTCCAAATCCTGGGCAGACTGCTGTCTCTCCAAACTTTTGTAAGTTAAATAAGGTAAGAGGACAGCAACTAATCTGCTGATCAATAAGAGGATTTAGACTTCATACAAAAGGACCGCCGTCATCTGCATTCACCCCCGGCAGCCGCGGGAGAATCCTGCAGAGGGTTTCCGGAATACTATCTCCCTTTCCCTGTGTTCTTTTTCGCGCCCTGCCTTTTCTCCATGTTCACCTTTCGTCTGTAATCCCTGTCCTTTCATGCCAACAGGAATGGGCGGATTAGGAGCTGGAAAAGTATTCACACAAGCCCCCTCACACTTCCAGGCAATATATCCCCTCTCCTACCCACACTCCCTTCAGCACTTTTCTGTGTGTGTTGTGTGTGTGTGTGTGTGTGTGTGTGTGTGTGTGTGTGGTGTGTGTGTGTGTTGTGTGGTGTGTGTGTGTGTTGTGTGTGTGTGTGCATGTGTGTGTTTAAGTGTGTGAAGTGTATGCTAACCACTTTGGACTTCCATGTAGGGTGTGGGATGCATGTGGGTGGTACAGTGCTTTACAACATGGTATAATTTACTGTGAACAGTCCATCAGTACTTCCTCTAATCCTGTTTAAATTAGCTAGGCTTCTGGAGAGACACTCAATACACACACGCACCGTACACACACATATCTTTTGTCTTTTTCTTGCTCGTTCTCACTTTTTTCTCCCTCCCTCTCTCAAACACACACACACACGCACACGCACACACACACACACACACACACACACACAGCTAAGTCTTTTTAGTAACTTTGCAGCAGAATAAACACACCTGTTAGACCAGACCTGTCGGTCTTAGGCACAGTATAAATGGAGTTTGCTTTTAATCCTTTTCTTTCTCCCCTGTCATTCTTCAGCTTTCTTCATCTGTGGGCACAGCTAAAACGAGGCCAAGAACACACACATACACACACTCAATCTGTAGTCTCACTCGAGCTGAGCCTTTGTGGGTCTCAAACAGCAAAGCCAGCAGTCTTTCACAGATGATGGACAAAGACTGGCAACGTCAAATAAAATGGTATTAGACGGTCCAATCTGTCCAAGCCATTTAGCGCTGATGCCCCTGCATTGCTTCTAGTTGCAGATGGTTTGAGATATGCATTCATTTTTTGACCTCTTTCAGCACCGCACAAGACCCTCTTCCTCTCTCTCTCTCTCTCTGGGGTCCATTTTTCACATGCTTGGTCAACCACAGGATGCACACAAGCACACATTTATGCCGAGGTATCGGTTGGAGAGGGTGCTATTTCTATCATCCATTAGTGTTTGTATCTCACACTCTAAAAAAAAAATGGCCACCACACATTTTGAGACCTCAGAGCTTTCAGTGGTCGGGTGAATGATGGGTGCTCTTAAGGCCCTTGAATCTGCAGGCAGAGACCCTGACATGAAGAGACAGGGTGCACATGTACACAAACCTAAATGGCAATTTATTCTTTCAGTCCACATAGCAATAAAAATAGATAAACAAGGCGTTTAAAACATAAGAAGTGATCTATATCCATTAAAAACTCACGATATTTAGTTGTAACCAGGAGTTTGGTCACCAATACAAACAGACAGCACATTTGAAAGAAGGACTAGGCTATCATGCCATGGGAAAACATGAAAGTATGCACTTTGCATTTCAGCCCCGATGTCAACACTTGTTATTTCGTCTAACTACACCTGCTCAGTGAGATCATCTGGTCCAGACTTAAATAGTTGCCTATCCTTGTATCCGTAGTGCGTGTGGCTATAGATCCGGCAATGACTTAATGGAGGGGAAAGCTCATCCTGCACAGCCCCAAATGATTGGATTTGGCATTATGTGTCAAGCCAACGCCAACACAGAGCAACATTTAATTAACATTTCTAATTGTGCCTTGAAGGCTGCCTCGATTTAGTGGCGGCTTCATCCACAGCTGATTATGTTTGCAAGATGAGGGTTTAATGGTGCTGGATATTTGGCTGCTTGGCACACGGTGGCTGTTAGGATGCTGTAGGGTCTGCGTTGCCCCTGGCAACCACCCATGTTCATACATGAATGAATAGCGACTTCCAGTATTCACGTTACAACCTGTGAATATGACCTTGACAAAGCCACATGCTTTTAGAGTCACATGCTTCACTTATTAATTTTATTCATCAAGGCTAATTTTTGCTTTCCTTTAAGGCATTGATCAGCTTTTAGAGTGGCTATCCAAGACCTTCACAGCAATTCAGAGAGTTAAGAGTAAGAGTGTTTGCTGGAATTGAGCTGTGTGTATTCAAAAATTAAAAAAAATCTACCAGACTGCATTTCTAGACTGAGTCATATTAGAAGTCCCCAGGCCAGTTAATGGCTCTCTGTGTTAGCCTGCACTGTCTATAGATACAAACTGACACTAAGTTATTGAGTCACTCATTTGGAACAAATTCAAGTAAGGCTTTTTGAATAGAGAGTCATGGGTTCTGCACCTGTCAAAAGCAAACACACACACATTCAGAAAGGCACATTTCAGCCAACCACACTCAGGCCATATTATTCTGCATCACAGAGCTCGCTTGACTCTCTGCCAGTGTAACTGTTAAAGTCACCCCCTACCGCCCCTACTTCTGTCTACACTCATGTCCTCACTTTCCCTTTCTTGCTCCATCCATCTCTCCTTCCCGCTTCCATTCCAGTTCTTTCTAATATTTAGAAGAAAAAAAATCGAGTCTTGCAAAGAATTAGGTACATAAATGGACCCTTGGTTTAGTGTTAACAAATTGTACAACCTAGCAAAGTATTCATTAAGACACAGCGCCGAGCCGCCTTCCAGTGGAGAAGATGGAATTGGGAGAGAAAGATAACAGCGGTAAGATAACAAAGACAAACCTGTGAACATGGAAAGAGTCAGAGAGGCACCAAGAGATCTGAAAGCCATTAACTCTGGTGCTAGCTAGGAGGAATTGGGTCTGCAATGGCCTATTTCTGTGGGCGTCTACATCTCATCAGGGGCTCTCACCCCAGACTCCATGTTTGGTGATTTATTGGCCTCAAAATCTTTCCTTTTTCCCCCTATTTCAGGCATATGCATGTGTTAGCCCACTTGTGCAATAGTCTGTCCCATCTACCCAAAGGCCTCTAGCACAGTTGTCATGGAGATGGGGACACAGGTGCTTCAAGACTCCCTAGACAATTGTGAAGTCTCCATAAAGCATGAGGGCAATAACTCTACTCTACATGTCCCATGCATATAAACTTAATCAATGTATTTCACAAAATTGTTACAGTATGAGCCAAACATTAGCAAAATTTGTGGGTCACCAGTCCATGTCATGTCATTAAGGCAATGTTCAGAAATAGTTCATTTAATGTGCACTGCAGAAGAGAAACTGTAGTATTGACTTTAATTTGCTGAAAGGTACTCCCATGTCAAAATACAGTGCTGACATATGACTGAATTCAGTCAAATACTGTAGAATAGGAAGTGGGACATAGCCTCTTGGTTTGTATTGAAAACCATGTGGAAGTTCCTTAAACTGCATTCATTGTTATGCAGAGTGAGGAAACTCCACTGATTGGAAGAAGGCTTAGAAGTTTAATCATGTGGCGAAATTTACCCTTTTTGCCATAGTTTGTATTATGTATGGTAAACATTTACTAATTAATCAATGTGAAGTATTCTTCAACCTGAGCAAAATTGTTCACTTGTTTAAAAAGAAATAGCCCCCAACAGAGTAAAATTAAACAACACAGTAGGGTAGGCTGTAGAAGCTACCTATGCTTTTTTGTTTTATCTGAATTTTATTTCATCTTATCTATTCTTACGTATTTACATATCTGGTATCTATTATCGTCATGTCTGATTTATAGATTAAGATATAACCTTATTCTATTTTTTTCTGGGATTATCTCTCAGTTTTTTAATATCTTATTTATTTCCCATCTGAATTATACCAATGTTAACCTTATCTCCTCACAAGTTCCCATTATAACCTTTCCTTAGTATGTCCTGTACCTGTCTTCTTCGTTTGAGTCAAGGTACTTTATGTATCTTAACTTGTGCATAGTCTGTTTGGACGGCCTAGGTAGGGGGGGGGTTCTGATATAAAGTAGTTCCTCTCTTGTGATGACCTCTTGCACATACACATGAACAAGAAAAGCTGAAGAGTATGATCTCTCCAGAACAGGAAACGTGGGGTTAACGGCCGCCTGTCCTCAGGTCTCAACTCTTAGGCAGGAAATGAGCTGCAGTGTCCACCAATCACTTTAGATAATGGAGAGATTTATTAGAATGAGTCTGCTGCTGCTGTGCCAACCCTAATTAATTTCCCTGCATGTGTTTAAGAGAGAGGAAAAAGGGAAGTATGAATGAATATTTCTATCTAAGGTTATGGGTTACATTCATTTTGTTGAACACAGCAGGTTTTTACCTGGCTTGTTCTCCCTTGGTTGCAAGACAATGTAAAAATGTGGGCTTGGCAGACCAGAGACCTATAGATCAGACACGCAGGCCCAGCCAGATGGCCCTGGCCAAGCAGCCCGCCTCTCTGTCAACCTCATTACTAATTAGGATGTTTACATTGGGCCGCAAGTGTCTGTGTGCAAGTTTAAGAGCTTCCTAAATGAGCAGAGAGATTAGTGGAGTGCAAATTGAAACTGCAACACTGCAGTTTTTGCTAGACTCTTGAAACTACAGTAAATATTTTCAGTGTGAGTTAGGTACTTAAAAAAAAATTGGCAAATAAAAGGGTCTTTTTGCTTGTAAGTCAACTCTACAGTTATTTCACTTCTGACTATGGCAACATGAAACCATCTACCTCTGAACTAAGTTGAAAGATTCTCGTTCTATGAGATAGACCATGTACTGTCTTATCCTGTGATTTGATTCACCACTACTTCTCATGGCTTGAACCTTATTAGGACAATCTTACTGTAGAACCTATCCACAATGGGGGTTTCCAGCGTAACCAGTATATTTGGAAAAAAAGAAAATGGATATCGAGGCTGTTTTTTTAAGACTTTTTTTGTCTGGCACTGGTAAGTTTACCGTCAGACTGCTGACTTAAAACACAAGAATGGAGATAGAGGTGAGACAACAACTAAACCCAGATTGTTTTCTGGACTTATTACGAGATGTCTGTTCAAAGAGATTTAAAAATTCTTAATTGTGATCAGATGATGACCAATAGGTAACAAGGTTGCATTACAACCAGTGAGGTTGGACAATACCACTCAGACAACAAACAGAAACCAGAATGTTTCCGACTCCAAAAAGCTTGTCCCTTGATGCAGATTCTGCATGCATATACAGATATCTTTTTAGAACAGGTTGATACAGATTTGGTGAAGACGATTCTTCATTCATACGCCTAGAATAAGAGTGGTATAAGAGTGGTTTCTTTTTAAGATACAGTTAAGCACTCCCTCACACACCCAAACTGGTCCCACATTCACCTTTGTAATATCTATTCAATGAGAATGACAATGCCTTATCTCCTCTCTGCTAAATCACTGCCCTCAATTCCTCCATGGGTGGCCAACTCCATTCTCCTATTAATTTCAACTTCTGCCACCACTTGCATCTTACCCTTCTATTATATATAAAAATTGTCTGGATCCCTCTTGGTTTTGTCCATCACTTTAACCCCACATTTTCTTTCTCCCTCCATATAAAATCTAAATATCCCACACTCTCTCCACTGCAGTGAGATGGCTACCAGCAGGGGAACATGTTGAGGCTTTACGACATTTTTGACATGCAGTCAGAACCCGCCTAGACAGGGGACTTGCCAACAAGCTTGTTTTATTTCCAGTAATGGCTTCCTCTTAACAAAATATCTGTTGGCAGAGATAGATGACGTCTGTGTCAGTGTTTGAGGAAAATTATGTATGTCAAACATTTGCAGCCATAACTCAAACTAAAGATACTTTAACCCACTCATCATAGATATTTTATGATGTGTTTATGTGCGTGCAAGAGAGACAGAGTGTATGAATGTGTCTTTGTGAGTGATTGTTTTTTGATACTGTGCTACCCCTCACAATACATCTTCTGTAACGGCTGGGTGACTGGGCGGCCCCCCCTTTTAGATAGCAGGGTGGCGTAAATCAGGGTTGATTTGGCTTCCTGCCACAGATGTGTCAGCACACCTCGTCCAATGAGGATCCAACAAATAGCATTCCACAGCCATCACAATCCATAGATCATTTACAAGACTACAGTATCCCCCTTCTTCATTAAAGCAGACTCCCCGACACTTCTGGTAGTTCCCCCCAAAACGTCACTCATATGGATTCACTGCAATACAATGTCATCTCTCTTCCTTGGGCCCCTGAAAAACGACTGTCAGTGTATTCCACTGGATCAAAAGCCCAGATGGCTACAGCCAGCAGGAGTGAAAGGGAAAGCCTCTAGTATAAAGACTGGAATAGAATCAGATGACACGGAGTACACTGGGTTCAAAATCTCATTGTGCTGCAAGAACATGGGGATGGATCTGCTTTCATTCATGTGCAGCTCAAATACATGTAGCGGGATACTTGGAAGGAAACAAGAGAAACAGAAGAATGATGAGACGTGGAGTTTTTCACCACTACCAGTAATGGAGATGCCTCCAATACAGACTTAAATTAACCAATAACACTTAAAAACTGGATTTTCTCCTCTGGGATAAATAAAGAAGGCTTTATCTCATTATTCTTATCCTTCTAAATGCAGTAACTGGTAACCACAAGTTTTCTATTCAAAGAACAGTTTCACTACTACCATTTATCAACCTATACTTAAAGATAGAGACAGTAGCATTTCCTAATAAATAAAATACAGACCTACACAAAAGGAATGCTGCTCAATCATCACGTATGGGTCTCCATACATGTGTAGCAGTGACTGTGTCTGCAGAGCTCCTATGCTGTATTTGGATGCTTTGGTTGACTAGGGATATTTCTGGGTGGGGACTAGATGTGTTTCCCCGCAGCTAATGACAGTGCCCAGCTGAGTTTGGGAGTGATACAATTCTAAGACTGGACTCCATTCAAACCGGCGAATATGGCAAATGTGGAAGCTACTTTTTACTGACTCTACCTTTAAGTCTAGGTATCATAATCTAAATTTGGATGGAAACAAATTCTGTCTGAACATCCTTAGTAAGACGCTGAGAGAATCCCCCACTCCTTCCCCTCCCCAAGCCAAACCTGCTGTTATCATGTGGCAGTTGTTTATTTGAGAAGGAAGCAAAGCAAAGGTTTCATTTCTGTGATTCTGTCCCTGTGCATGTCTGCTTCCTTCCTGCCATGTCTGCTTGCTGTGTGTAATATCTCCAGTGGCCATGACAGAAGAGCAACTGTACAAAGTGTGCGATGACAAAGCGCTGTGTGTTCATGCTGCTGTTCTCTTCCTGCCTCTGCAGTAGGACAAGCAGATTGATGTCACAGCAGTGGAGCACTATTTCGCTAGCATGTCAGGTCACTATCTGCTGTCTGTGCCTCAGGAGAGAGAAAGAAAAAGAGGAGCATTGTTCCGTCTTTGTCTTTGTCCAAATTGTCCTCATATAACTTCTCTCTTCCTCTTTTTGTTGTAAGCTGTTTTTTAAACCCTTTATTTTACCAACTATTTTTGACCAACTGTGTGACAATAACATCTGCACGACATAACACAGGTTGGCTGACTGGCTGAATTCAACAAGATACATGTTGAAGCACAAGAGACTGACTGCAAGGGCCAAGTCACTGTATTAAATTATTACAGCATTAATATCCCCACCAGCAGCCATTTGCTTTAGAGAGATCTTGTATTTTCAAAAGCAAGGAATTTGCAGTTTATTGTCAGCAGCTCTTTAAACATGAAAAGAATCAAAGCTGTGGTTTGAGAAATGAACTACACGCCAACACTGGGGACAGTGCAGAACATCTGTGATCAGCATTAGATGGATCTGCTTGAATTAACATGAAAATCCAACAAGCAGACTGTGATAAAGGCAATTTCTTTTGGCACATGAATGTAGAGCAACAGACAGAAAATGAGGGAGTTAAAGGGCAACAAAGGCTGAGATGTAAGAAAATAGTTTGAAATTTTCACTCCCAATTCTGCACAGGCTCAGTTTTGTAATGTGTTTACAAGGGCAAGGCAGCACATAAGAAAACAAGAATTTGTATTGGAGCAACAGCCTGTGTAGAGGGATGTAAGGAGGGAGAAGAGACTGCGTTTTTTTTTTATAAATGGGGAGGGGAAGAAAAATGAGAGAGGCAGACAGGGGAACTCATTAACTTCTCTTTAATAAAGCTCAAGTCACATGGGGACCCTTTTCTTTCTCCATATATCCAGTCACACACACCGAGGCACACAATATATTTCATGGAGCTCCTCCAGATTACCTCACAGATAGCGATCATAACCACATTTTCAACATCATTTGTCTCCCATTAAAAACCACTAACCTATAGAACTTCATTAGTTATAGGAAGTCGATGACAAACCTGTGAAGTTGCTGCAAATATAGAGTGCTGAAAATAATCTCTTCACTGCTTTAGCACAAGAATGCTGACAGAGAAGAAACTGAATGTAAATATTGTGCAAGCTCAACGCAGCTCAATACCATAAAAAACATAACTTAAAGCAACAGCACACATGATTTGAGAAGATCTGCAAATATGAAAAAGAGTCATAATATTTGTCAACCCTTTTTCTTTTTCCATGCTTTCTTCAAAGACCAAAAAGGGAAAAGAATTTCCATGATAAACATTGTAACTGGCACTAGGCCCAGCTCCAGATTCTCTTTCGTCTTAATCGTTTGTGGGCCTCGGAGGCGCAGGAGCTGGACGAGGATGGTTGGATACTATAGGAAAGGAAAAGAAGGGATTGTAGCATTAAAGCTTTTTCTATATCTGTACATCCATTCCTTCCCAAGGGGCCAGACAGCAAGGCTAATTCAAGACGCGTTGGCCCTGTCAGCTGTCATTAGCATGCCCGCAAACAGACATGAACAAACACACAAGTGGGCATATTTTTCTAAAATCACACACATGAACATGCACACTCGCTACAGAAAGCTAATTCCAGAAGTGGGGAACTGTCAGAAGTCATCTTCGGTTATTGCAAAGCTAACCAGCGTGTTGCACAGCCAAGTGCAGTAATGGATGGAGCGAGAGAGAGAAAAACAGAGAAACAGAGAGAGAGAGAGAGAGAGGAAAGGGATTATTGATTAAGTCAGAATCAAAACGAACAGGGGGGAACAAAATTGGGAATAAATTGAAAGTGACATCTTAACAACGATAACATCGACCCAGGCAGCATTGGCATCAGATTTGACCTGGTGCCATGTGAAGGTGTGTTAGCAGATCAGTGTGTGTTTTGGTTTTACCAGCTCTTATAGAGGAAGTAAGACTAGCTCCTGCACTGGGAAATAACTGAGCTGAGCTTTTAGAACAATCCTTAAGATGGGAGCTCTGGAACTACCGAGGATCGAGGGGCGAAAAAACATCATTCAAGAGACCTAATTTGCAGGGAAAGTATCTGGCTGGAATCAAATGACAAAACTCTGGGCAAATAAGTCACAAAATAAAATGTGTAAAAATTGTTTTTGGCAAGTTAGATGGTGTGGTGAATGCTTAACTAAATGTAAGGCTGATGGAAAATGAAAGTTGTGAGAATTTGCCTCAACTTTGTCAGTTTTTTGGCCACCTGTCACCAAAGCTGCCACCTGCAGATGTATCTGACTGAGACAGGACCACTGTTTTGATTACACTTTGTTTCTCTGAGGATTATAAAATGTTGTGTCGCTGTATGAAAAGCTCATGATCACACAGTGTACATCAGCCTCCAGTCAGGGACATTGTCAACATGCAAATATCAGCAATGGTGTGTCCATGTAGGGAAGGTCAATCAAGAGCAACAAGGCCATGGTGGACAAAAATAACCCAGACCAAAATTACTGTACACACGCAAATACAGAAAGTAAGACAAACAAATCCCAACCAGAGAAATACACGATGATAGTTTATACTGTTCTAGTTCTCAAATGATCAAATCCCGGTGTTCTATGATTAAGAGGGATTTCAAAGCAGGAACATGCAATCACCAGCCTCCAAGGGGAGACTGCAGCCTGTTCAATCAGAAACACAAATTCCCCATCTGCCTCTATGGCTGCTGACTATTTCATGTCACATCACTCCTTCACTACAAAGATCAAAGGGACTTTTACACTGCGATCAAATACTTCTAACATACATGATGCAATGGCTGCCACCTATGAGGATCCATATGCCAGCAGTTGTGCAAAACTGTTTCTCATGTACAGGATTTCTATTTTCTCGTGGTATTGTGAGAGTCATTCGCTCTAGGAGATTTCCATCTCATCGTTACTGTGTGCTGGATTGCTCTTTCACTCGTATGATACAACTTAGGGGGTTGGGGCTAATACATTAGCATTTTAAAATATATTAGCATACCCAAAGGGAACTGCAGTAACATTGATTACAAGTAACCGCATGTATTTAGATGCTGCTCTGCTTCTGATCACACACAATATGCCTTCGCATCACCCTGCCCCCCCTTTCACAAACATGCACACACACATACGCACCTTGTCGCAGTGAAGCAGTGCAACCCCTGCTGCGAAGCAGGTGCCATAAGATACCCCCTTCCTCCCTTCATGCTGCATGCTGACACACATGCATGCACACACACACCTGCGCACACACATGCACGCACACACACGTACACACATCTTCAAAGACAGAGCTGTGAAGCAGAGATGACAGGTCTCTGGTTCCATGCCATCCGCAGCAAATGTAGTGCTAATTGCCATTACCCCACTGTTAGATAGCAGAGGGGCTCCAACATGGGGTCCATATGGATATGTACACTAGAGAATCATGGGAAGAGGGAACCATGTTGGATTCGCTCTGATATGTAAGACACCTGAACAAAACTCTCAAAGACATGTTACCAAATCATCGATTCCTTTGTGTAGCCAGCTTCAGTTCCTGAACTGATTTGGCAGCCTGGCACAGGAACATGATGAAGCTGGTGTTGTCAGAATGACAGCTGATTAGAGGGATGAAAGATTTGACTATGGCACCTCTAATGATCTCTTTATCTGATTGACGGGCGAGGCAAGGCTCCAATTCACACATCTCACACATCACAGAATGTGGTGAACGTACAGCAAAGAGGGTCAGCATGTCAGACACACACACACACACACACACACACACACATACACTGCAGTGAATGTTAAAAAAAGGGTATTTGCTTCCATAAATCCCTCCTGTGACTTCCAGAATATTCCGCTATTATGTTTGCCTGAGCAGGGCTATTTCCTCCCCTAGTTAGTCTGTCATCAGGGCATTGTGCTGTATTGTCTGGGAGCGAGCCTAAATGGGGCCCTTTCAGGGGTATTTTCAGGTACTTTCATGGAAGAATGGAGAGGATATTCATATCACATTTCAGTTTTTCTATCGCTAGGAAAACACAGTTTTGGACGACACACAGACATGCCTGCATTCACACACACACAGAACAGCACTTCCTTCGCTGACCCAAACTAGCGAGTCAAGTGCATTCCAGCTCCCAGTGATTTCCTCCATCGTCTCCCAACAGACAGGATCCCATTACAATCGCCTAGCTGTTATCTCTCACAGAGGGAGCAGCAGGCATTGTAACACAGGTCGCAAATGGAAAGTCCTAAACACGTCTAAAAGACAAATGGAACAAAAATGCATGATCAATTTTATTGAACTTCCAACACTGGCATTGGCAGCCAAGATTGTTCCTTCAAAGACCTATTTGATTAACCTGATCTACTAAATAAGGGGAAACTGATCAGTCGAGATTCCTTAAAAGACACTGGCATGCTGCTGTGAGCTCCGTTATTTCTGCTCTCACTGATCCATCTCGTGATTATTGGCAATTATCCGTCAATTAGCAATGTGCTGATGTCACCATAATGTGAAAGGCAAAGCAATCAGGAGCTGTTAGAGGAGAAATGGGCGTGCATACTAATAACCCCGTTTTTTTGGTCCAGCTCGAACAGAGGTCCTTGTGTGTAAGCGTGTGTGTGTATGACTTTGTTGTCCAGTATGAACTCCAGTGTGACTATAGCGAACACATTTGAGCAGGCCTGTCAACACGGTTTAATGGCGACACTGTTCAGTAGTTTAGGGGGCTCCTAAATGGGATACAAATGGCACTCTAAATGACCTTGATTGAGGCACACTTAACCCCTCCTTAAATAGCCCCCTTATCACCCATTACCCCAGTGAGGTGCCCCATTTCTTTGAGTCATATTAAATCTGTAAAGACTGTTCATGTAATATACCAGAATTTTCATAATTGCTCTATTAAAATCATCTGTGCTCAGGGAGGTTTTGACGTAGATCCAGAAGAACATTACAATACAGAAGGGGCTTAGATGCTAAAACAATATTTGGTATATACCTCGGAAAAAATTATTAGCCTATTTTAATCTTTTCTAAATTATTAAAACAAATGTCCTTGAAGTGATGTATTTTCAGTTTATACATGCTATCTTTGGGACATTTCTCTACGTTGGACAAACCCTTTGTGTGCCCTGTTATCCGTTAAAAAAACACAAAGAGACACATAAGAGAAGACAAATCATCCGCATATCCTCAGAACGCAACCAATCCATCAGACACACACTCGCCTCTCAAATAAACAGAGGACGCTTACGACATCTGTCATTCCTTTCCCATGCTGTGATCCATGATATGATCGCAACGCTCATATGTCCTGGACGATCCACAATCAATCTTCAGAGCCAAGGCAACAGACAAACAGCCAGTCAGGCACAGAGAGAGGCTTCTTGCTTTGCCTTTGCTTTTCTGCTTTTTTTTCAAAAGCACTTTAACCGTTCATCCATCATGCTTTTTCTGTTAGAAAGCTGCCACATGATGTTTATCAGAGGAAGTAGATTTTCAAAGCTGAGCTTCACATTGATTTGGAACATGTGCCGAGATGCAAGTCACTCTCCACGGTCTGTCTACGTTTTCACCTGTCAATAACCGCAGAAAGAAAGTGTCCTCTTTCATTGCCAGGTGTCTGAAAACCCTTTAGAGCAGGCAGAGTACATTTTTCATACATGCTTGCATCTGCTCACACATACATGCACACAGCTACGGACTCATTCAGTGACCTTGTCAGGAGTTATAACCATCAGATGAAGGCGGCATAGCACATACGTGTTTCTTTGTTCCACCTCAGAATAGAGAAGTCCACAACAAAAGGAACTTTCAGAAATGTGATAAGAAATGGTGTATTTTGGGATTTCTTTTGACTGATAAAAAAGCTGTCTCTTTCAGCAAAGGTACTTGGAACTGTTAGTGCCAGGAGCTTCTTTATTAAGGATTTAAAAGGTTCCTCCTGACCATTGTTGTCTGAATTGTCCCTGCAGTGGAAATGCGCAAACCCCTCAAAGTCCCTAGTCCCTGGGGAAAGGTCCCCTATTGCAAACATTGCTAAAATTTGCATTATGAAATGAGCAATTTAAATAAGCGCCTTTATCTACTTTCAGGAGAGGAGTCATTAACTGTCAACTGCAAACACACACAACCTCATACATATTTCTGAGTGCAAGCATACACAAACATACAAAAATAAATGAAAAACTGAAATATTAGCTTGATTGTGTAAATCACAGCAGCCTAACACACTCACGCACAGCTTCTATGAATACAAAGACTTGTCCTTCATCACCCTAACCTGTTAAGTGTTGTGAACACTAAAGCCTTGGCATGAAGACCAAAAGCCTGAAAGACTGTCGCACTATAACAAATCCCAGCATGACTGCTTTTGTCGGGATAGTAGTTTTGTGATTGTTATTACACAGTCAGTATTGAAATTACCACAGGTTGGAACACGATATACAAGTTGTTTGGAGGAATTGATAATAGTGTTTCGCTCAACCTTAAGTTGGTTCATACTGAAAAGAAGTCCTTTCACAGGGAGACATGCTGTACCTTTCAGCTATATATAAGTGATTACACAGAGAAAGACATCCAAGTTGGAGATCAATGATGTAAGCTGAATGCCTAGATATATCCAGTGTAATAGACATGTATTCAAAGATGTATCAAGCAGATCTATTTATCACTATTTAGTTGCAGGTCTAGGTTGTTATTTCATTTATATAAGAGGGTCAGACTTTTTGTAATAGCATGGTAATAAACAGCAAAACGGGAAATAGCCTTGAGGCTCAGAGGGCTATTGGAATCTTGTATACACACACAAAATAGACCTAATGACCTGCTGCAATTAAAATGGCGGACTAAACGGTCTTTAAATGTACACACTTCAGTTGCTCCTTCTCAGGGCTCTGGTATTTTTGGATTTAATCATTTATTAACAACGTTTCAAGGACATTGTTTGTGTATGACACCGTAATAGGAGACAGTGTTGGTGTCTAGTGGCCAGCCAAACACCTTAAACATAAGTCAATGTCTCTTTTGTCACACAATCTATGACAACTTGAGAGAATCAAAACTCACTCAATTAGCCTATAGCATTCACAGACTTCATGTGGAGTTAAGCCTTTCAGAAATATGCATCATTTACAGAGTCTTCATAGCTGGCGTGCATATAGAATTTATGGTAAATGAGGCCAGACTTATAAATAATATTCTCACATCACTTATATCTCAAAGATGTAAGTTCTCAAGATCTCAACCAGCACATCTTTCACTCCAGCTCACACTCCACTTTATTTTATTCTAATCTACCTGAGTGCATGCCATATGTGTGTACAGTTTATTCCATCAGTTCATTTCCCCAGGTCTCAAGAACGGTTCTGACTCCACCCACATCAGCGTCAATCTGATGAGTGGGTGTCTAACAGTGTGTGAAGCACACATCAAATGCACGCTGCTTTAAACCCCCGGCCTTGGAAGGAAGAAGGGAAGAGAGAAAAAAAGGGAAGAGGAGAGAGGGAACAACTGGAGAGGGGCATGGATTCTCATGTGTTCGGTGCGCCCCATTACAGAACACGGTTGTGTTAGGAGTGTATAACTTAGAGAGCTATGCTAACTAGCTGAACCGAGACATTCTTCATTGATTTAGCAGCACAAACAAGCTTATACTAACAGAAATAGGAGCCATCCTCAGAACGTTCATTATGACAGATATTTTTATAAAAAGGCAAATCAGGTTCACCCAGAAATCCAAGGAGATGGATTCTGACTAAGATACACACAGTTATACACACTGTAAAGGGCTGGATGTGCTTAGGGGTTATAGCAGCCAGAACCGCCAGCCTACTCATTAGCTCAAATAAGATGGGTCGGCAGATACAGGCCTATCCTTCTCTCTCGTTTTCCCTCTGTCTTTTTTGTCCTTCCTTGCCTCTGTTCTTCTCTGCACAAATGAGTCCTAATCCTTGTCCTCTAGCTCGCCTCTAACAGAAAGGATTCAGTTTAGGAAGGACAACGAAAGAAAACTATACATCTCTATGTGGGATATTCTTTCTTCACTCTCTTAGTGTGTCTTCTAAAAGAACATTTTTTAAACCCCACCCAGGATTTATAACCTAAGGATTTAGTTTATGATGTGACAGCAGGTTGCATAAAAATGAATCACCTTCACCCTTAGGATCATGACTATTCATGAAGGTAAGGGGAGGTCAACAGGCCAACATGGCCTGGGATCAGTTTGTCAGGTTGCTTATCAAAGCATGAATTTAATAAATATGCAAACTGGCTCCATATACTCAAAGATACTAAAGATCAGAAAACAGAATCTAATACTTGCAGTCTTGGATTTCAAACAAAAGACATTCTCAGGCTTGTTTTCCTGATAACTTCTCTTTCCCTAAATAAACACAACAGAACTTGAAAGCTAAATGAATAATCTTTGACCTTGGCTCTTTTAAGGACAGGCTTCTTTCACCCTCGTCAGTTTTCTAGTTATACTCTAGCCCGCCAGGAAACTGCAGCTAAATCGAGATGCCGTCCACTCATTTCCCATTACCCTCTGTGCTTCCAATCAATAGTTAATTACCTCCAAAAAGCTCTCGTCTTATCCAGCTAGAGAAGTGGACAGCGCAGGGCAGGCAGAAATTTGCCTGGCAGAGGGACTCGTGCTACACAGGGTGAAAACTGTCCTCCCACCACTGCTACTCACTGGCCCATCAGAGTTCCTCTCAGAAGAGAGGAAGGTGCAGGCGCTTAAATTCTCTGCACCTTCCAATTTTGATTTGACATGCTAACTCAGACACACACAGATATTCATGCACAATTTCTTTCTACCTGCCCCGCTTCATGCCAAGAACCAAATGCTTAATAAGAGATTACATTTATGGAGCAGCGACTGGTGAAATATGTCCACGTCCTGAGCCTAGGAGACACACTGGCACTTACTCATTAATAATGGGACAGGCCCCAGGCCCAGGCCCTTGGCTCTCTGTCTCTGCTCATTTCCTTTCCACACATCAAAGCTAGGTGTGTGTATGTGGGTGTTGGGGCCTTTTGCACATTCACTTCCCTGCTTGTGTGTGTGTGTGTGTGTGTGTGTGTGTGTGTGTGTGTGTGTGTGTGTGTGTGGTTGTGTGTGTGTGTGTGTGTGTGTGTGTGTGTGTGTGTGTGTAAGTTCATGTGTTCCTCAGTCCCTATGAGAAACAGCCTTTTATTTAATCAGAAGTAGAGCAGCTTCTACCACCATCCGTAATTTCAGGCCTATTAACGTTTTGCTTTTAATTCCTCTGAGCGCCGGAGACGCAGCCTCCTCTGGGCTGCTGATTCACTTAAAATGCAAAAAAGTACCATAAATTTCTGTTTTTTTCCCCTGTACAGTAGAAACTTCATATATTGTACATTTAGACTTGAGAAGCAAGGGATTTGCTATATAAACACCGTGATAGAGAGATTTTATGAGTAGTTCTCAAATGTGCAACAAGCTAAAAGGATGTTCTTATCAGTTTGATTACATACTATACACAAATTCCAACACTTTCAAACTCACATTAACAAGAAACTGTACCTCCTTCCACATTCCACCTACCCTGTAATACTCCAGTTTTTGGCCCATAGCCCATAGGTTGCAGCCCTTAAGCCTGAGCCTTAGGGCTTAAAAGTCAAATTAAATAATTCTGGGCCAGACTCAAAAAAACAGATCTCATTATAACAATCATAAATGAAGCTCTTTGTTCCGACCAGCCTGCATCCCCAAAAGTCTCTTTACCCTCTTCCTGTTCCTACCAATGCTGCATCTATTACATCTTCAAAAAGGCAGGCTCATATTTCCTTTTTTCTCTTGCCTTGGAGTAAACCTTAAAATGCTACGTAAATGCATCTGTTTTTAACTAAAATAGAGTGCAAGGGGGAGAAAGGCAGGTGAGGGAGGGAAGAGGGGAAAAAAGAGAGGAGCTACCAATTATTCTCAGACAGGAAGGTTGGAGAGAGAAAGGGTGAAAAAGAAGAGGGTGAAACTTGCTACCATGCTCAGAATTAATTAAAATTCATTGAGGAAAAAAAAAACAATCTAGCTGGCAAGAAAAGACATTTGTGAAGCTGATGTAGAGAGGTTGGGGTGGACATTGGGAGTACAATGTTTAAAGAAAGCAGTGGTTTATATGTAAGCATCAATCCCCCAACAGCCAGGCTGCATTAACAAGTGGAAAATAAGGCTCAATAATCAATCTTTTCACTTCTCGCCTCTCAACTCAACAGATATCGAAGAGGCTCCCCTTTCCTGCTGAATGCACAACTGTCACCCAATCTCTCGGACAGGTGATAATGGAGGGAAAAAGGGCCTGAGACAGAAAAATAATGAGAAAAGACACATTTCACACCTCCCTCCCTGCGTGGTTTGGAACCTGGGTCACTGCGCCCAATCAATTACTAGCATTGCCATTTTCCACAAACTGTGGTTTGGAGTGTTATCTTTAAATTTGTGCTCTTGTGCATATCAAACCTTTGTTAGTAAGTCTTTAAGAGCGTGTGTGAGTGTGTGTGCATGTGCGTGTGTCTGTGTCCATGTTTTGTGTTTGCCATTTGAGAGAGAACTGGCTTTACATGGGAAACAGATGACTCACACAGTTTGAGGTTGAACTGTGTCGCGAGCGTCACCACTTTCACTCCTGCACTCTAATGTGTTTCATATGTTGCTGATGCCATGGGTCTGCTTATCCCTGAGATTGGACTGATAAGGCAGCCCTGTTGTGTCCACGGTCAGACACCTGCTCTGATAAGGGCTGAGCATGAAGCAAGACGGAAGGAACCTAACACTGCTGATAGCATCAAGGCAACAAATCTCAGGACACAGACTTGTGTGGTTAAAAAAAACTGGAAGACAACAAAGAAAGCAACAAAAAAAATCTGCATGGCAAGAGGAGGAAACAAAGTTTGGAATAGAATAAATTGGATATACAAATAAGTAAAAGACACATACAGTAAAATGCATGCTGCTGTCCTTTCTCTCTCCCCCTCTCTCTCTCTCTCCACTGTCCCTTGATACCACTCATCTCACACTGAGATGTACACAAAAATGCGCACATGCATACCAGCCCCCAACCTGCATCCACCATCTGGCCTTCCCAAGGCTCAGATGTCTCTGGGGTAAGGTGAGCTGTGAGGGGGACTGTGTGCGTATGTGTGCATGAGTAAGAGTAAGAGAGAAAGGGAGAAATAGAAAAAGAAAAGAAAAAAAAGGCGTCAGTGATCATATTAGCCAAGAAGAAATACACACTTTGTTGTATACTGCGATTTGAGAGAACAAGAAACCGGCACAAAGACAGGTTATTACCTGCATGCAAACACAAAACTTGTAAATAGAAAAATGCAGTACAAGACATTTACAGCACTGCAGGTATATGTGATGCATGCAGGGGTTTACACCAGAGGTCACCTGAGCTGACTAGGCCGCATACGCGTACCTTAACACACAGTGGTCTTTTTACCGTGGGCAAAATAAAGCCTCCATTATGGGATGAGGCCATGTCTGCTACCCCTGCCAGCCATAATGGCTTTAGCACTCTACTGACGACACAGGCACCCGAACGTACAATACCCACACAGCGCTACAAAACGAGTGGAAAATTGAATTCTACTTTAGGTGCTCCCAGGTCAGCAGTAGTGCCCGTGGCCAAAATACACTTGTACACTCGTGTGAGCGCTCGCACACACACAATCCGTCATGTCTTTTTCAGGGCCTGTGTTGCACTTATGTTTTCATTTTTTTCCCTGTTTGAAATGAGAGAGTGGAGGAAAGAAGCAATCTTGCATTCACATCCATTAGAGACTCAACAGGACTCTTTTCACAGGCTGTCTCCTCAGCACAGCTGGTGAGCTCACACACACACGCAGAACTTACATTGGCTAATAGTAGAGAATTCTTAACCCAATGCAGCACTGGCCGAGATAGGCATAGAAGTGACACTGCAAACTCAGTTTTCACTACTAAATTTAAGTCTGTGGCACCATTTAGAAGAATTTGACCAACCTGAGTACTTTCTGTGTGTTTAGATGATACTGTGCCTATCAAAAAACCCTGCCTGACATTGAACTTAAAGTCCAGCACGGTACACTTCCTTGGCCTTCAGCACGGTACAGTTCATGCACAGCAACAAGCACGGGTACACAACGAGGACAGCCTTCATTATCGAGAAATCCCGAAGTGTTCTGTCTGTATCTGACTAAAATGACTCAAAGTAAGCCAAAAAAGTTAGTAAACTAGCTGTCATGTTCTCTGTGTTGTTCTCTGATGTGCGGACGCTGACTTGACAGCACATCCCTTTTTTGAGTCCGCCTTACTTGTAAACTAAGCACGCTTCATAATTATGTTAAGCCATTCATGTGTTGTATTACGACGTTATGTACAAGAGGTAACTGTGCTCAGGCCCGGAGTCCTGGAGCAGTGTGAGTGCAGGCCAGCGGGGGGGGGGCAATCATACTTTAAGGTATACTTCACCTGTTGAAACATGAATCTGTATTGAAATTGGGTCATATATGTAGTAGAAATATGAAATACATTTTGAAGTTGGTGCCTTCTTGACAGAGAAAAGGCAGAAAGTGTCTTTTTGGCTCATGTGGATGAAAGACAACAACTCCCAGAATGCACAGCACCGTAGGCCACTCCCACTGAAGCTACATGCTCTATTTACAGTCTCTTGTATACAACACATACGGCCGTTTCCTCTACTGATTCGTGGATTTCTTCCAGAAGGAATTGGCATCTTAGAAATTGCAAATGGGTGACGTATCCCTTTGAGGACGATACGGGACAACTTTGCCTCTACTGTGAGTGTGCACTAAGTATGCCTATTTAGGACTGTTCTTGCCATATTTTTGATGAAATACAACATTACGAAAACAGCTTACCTGCTTGTCTTAGAATAAACGTGAACTAAAAAGTGGGCCATTTGTCCAATCAGTTGCACAAAAAAAAAGTTAATGATGATGTCTGAGTGAGGCAGAGAGCTGTCAATCATCTGATGTGTCCCCTACTTGAACTGACATCTGTCTCATGCAAATGCCTACTGGGCTTTGCCAAACCACAAAACATGCAGCAAGATGGTGGTTTGGCAGAGCTGTGTGTTAGCTTTGCCGGGCTGTTATTAGACTCAGAGTCAGTTTTAGCAGAAATCCAGTAGCTTCACTCCTCTGATTAGAAAACAAACTTATAGTAATGGAGACTTTGGAGGCAGATTCTGTCTTTTTTTCTGCACAGTGAGGTCGGATCAGGGGTCAGCTAGTAGATGTTGGCCCTGGTACTGAGTCCGTGTCTTGCTCAAGGACACATCAGTGTGGAATTTGCTCACTGACCTGAGAGCGAGATCTTGCCCTCTAACACTCTGTCCTCTATCCTTTCTAATCGATATGCAACTCGCTCCTGATTACTGCATATAAAAAGTGTGTGGTTCTGACCTCCATAACTATTATCTCACACTTAAGCTATCATTATTATTGTTTATTCAGCGAGCTACAATAATCTCCATTCCATTCACTTGGCCCCTGAGGATGAGGCATTACCATTGAATAGTACAGGTACTTAACTCAGCATCCTTAGGGACTGGTTACAGCATATTACTAATGTTCTCTTATCATACACATACTGAATACTGCTTGTGTTTTAGCCCAGTGTAGCGTCTGCAGGCGCTTATGTCAGATAACGGAGACAGCACAGTGTTTGTTTACTTCCTCAGCCTTGTTCAATCGCAGGATGCTCATTTGTTAAACATGTTTACAGTGTCTTTTCTGAAACTTGCTGACCTCCCTCCTTCTGTCTTTCATCTTTTTTTTTTATCTCCACCGGTGCCTGACTGTATTCAAACCGCTGTTTCATCCCTCTTTCCCTCTGCCACACTGTTCCAGGCCGTTAAATGAGCGGGCTTATCTAAGCCTAATTGGTTTAAGGGCAAACAGAAATAAGCAATGGCTCTGTAAGTAGGGGAGAATTACTGCTGCTGTTGGCAGGAGCCAGCCGCACACCGCGGAGAGAGCGAGAGCCAAAGAAGAGAGGGAACGGAGAGGAAGGAGACTAGGGGAGCAGGGAGATTAGTGAAGAGAATTATAGAAGACAGAACGGGATAGAGAAATGAGGGGAGAAAGGGAAGCAGGCAGAGAGAATGTGAAGATGATTGGGAGAAATGGAGAGAAATGAGAGTGAAACAGAGCACTGCACATGCTTCTTTTTCCAATAGCATGCAAATCCCATGCCTTCTGTCTTCTCTCTGTTAGTTCTCTGCTTAAGGCCTGACTGGCCCTTAAATAACTTGTCGTAAATGCACTCCACTTTGAATATATCATGTTGTCATGTTTGGAATTGTGTGTGTGCTTAAATTTAGCTGTTAGAAAACATTTTTAACCCTTAAACTCTTTTTCTTGTGTGCTCATCCACCTCCCCATCGGTCCACCTTTGCTTCCTTTAGACTTTTATCCCACAATTCATCAGTACATCATATTCAGAGGGATGTAGGGAGGTAAAATCCATCACTCAGTTCCACACAAGTCAGTTGCACATTATGTTCAAGGATGCTTCTTTCTCTTCTGTCACAAAGACACACCCATCCTCACACATGCATAAGCACACACACACACACACACACACACACACACACACACACACACACACACACACACACACATACACACACACACACACACCACACACACACACACACACACACACACACAAACACACCACACACACACACATCTTTGATGCGTCGTGATTGTTGGCTGATTTGGGCTTGTAATCACATTAAGGGTGACAGCAGAGGCAGGGATAATGTGGTCAATGGCTCCACACACAGACACACACACACACACACACACACACACACACACACACACACACACACACACACACAAATAAAAGAGCAACAGATTGGAGTTGAGATCAGTGAAGATTTTAACTTGCCCATGGGACAACCTCCTTTCAATTAGTGACCCAAACAAGGAAATCACTTTCATCCTTGTTACCGAGGTAACACTGGGGGCATCTCCCTGCCCATCTGTTTCGTTCTCATCCCATCTTTTTTAAGAAGAAATCCCACACCCCTCTCTTTGCAGGGAAATTTCACTCACTCCGCCCTTCAGCCTCCTCCCATCCATCTGAATTGACATTTCTGCTATCATTTCACACTGGGTAAACATTTGAACCTCAAAATATCCATCCTCTCAGACCTCACAGAGGTAGCAATTTGTGTCTGGACCCTGTATACAGAGCTGTGTTGAAATCTGATGAGCGCAAACAAGAAAGCCACTGCTGAATTACAGAGCACAGCCGGAGCTGGGAACGGTCCTGGAGCAGCAGAGTTGTAAATGATTAAAGAGAAAAGCTGCATGTGAGATAACTCATCTCCTTTTATGTCAGAGGCCAATCTACTTATTTGAGATGTTTAGGGGTAGGCACAGGCAGCAAAGGGAAGTTGGTGTCTTTCTAGGGATGTTTTATTGGAGAGGACAAGCTACTGTGCAATAAAATGAGAGAAGACACTATATTTCTATGTTGCTGCTGGGATATCCATCCAGCAGACAGTGTGTGAGGCTACAGTACAGTGTTCAGTCCCCAGGGTCCCACAGCGGAAATGAAAAACATGTTTAACTGAGGAGATATGAGCTGCTGGTGGAACAAGCGCTTGTCCAGATGAGTGTGTGTGAGAGAAAAGAGGGAATAAGAAACAGCTAAGGACAAAGACTGGGAGGAGGGAATATTGATGGATAAAGAGAAATAACAGAGTGTGTTTTCAAATGAAGTGGATTGCTTCCAAGGGGAAAAAAAAGAGGAGGATATAATCTAGTGTAAAATCCAGGTAACAGCGAGACTTCCAATCAGTGAAATTCACAATCTACTGGAAAGAGTTTGTCTCAGCAATTCAAAATGCCACAGAATGATGCTCAGGGGCTTGTGGTAATAGTATGTCTCAGAACAATTTAATGAAAAAACGTGACATGAATCCCTACAGAGTTGACAGGCACTGAAAATGTAGCCCACTGAGAATAACTAATTGCCTTTGGGATGATTAGGATCTAAAATAACACGATTTCTAGAAGAGACTCCTGTTTGCACTCTAGACGCACAGAAGGAAGACTGGCGAAACAGATTGAAGAAAAAACTACAGAGAATTACTTAATAGAAATAAATGGAACCAAGTATCGCTCCTCATACGGACGAGTACCAACAGTCACCACCACCAGCAGAGCGGGGGGACTCTCACTCCGATATAAAGCGATAACCACGGCAATTTTGCTGCTATCCACGTGTATGACATCCCTGTATCCCTGTGTGCCAGAGGCGCAGCGCTGCCCAACACAAAACGTTCCAAGCATCCCCAACACAGCGCGTCCGGAAGAGAAACATTTCCATACCTACAACAAGTATAATCCCAATCTCTTATTTACCTTCCATGGCAGAAGATGTGATGACCAGCGCGCATAAAAGCGCAAACAAATCCACCGTCATGGCAGAAGGGTAGTGTCCACAGCCCGTCTGTCCCCAAATTACCAGGACGCACGGCGCGCGTCAAAAGAATCCCCTCGGTTGTCAGAGCGGTACTCCAGCAGATAGCTCGTGTTGTAAGTCACATTTCAAGCCGTAGTAAACAATGTGTGACAATCAGCACAGGGGGAAGGACGGAGTGTAAGGGACTGAGGGGTGCGAGGAGCAGGGGGAGGGAGGGGGTTGGGGTGAGGGAGACCCGACATTGCTTGTTCACAGCCCCCATTAGAGCGCCGGAGCCAATAAGCGACTGGGAGCAGAACTCACTAGCCAATCAGCAAAACGCCGCTCCGCCTACCTCGCATTGTCAAAGCACAAAACTTTTCCTTGACCTATTTGAAGCAACGTCCGCTTCACTGAAGGGAAATAGCGCCACCGCTCGGGGAACCATTAATGATGCATACGAAGCTCACACAGAGCCAAGTTTGCACCCACGGGAGACGTTCTTAACAACTAAATAGTTACTCAGTGCTTTGTCAGACTATTATTCAAAATAATTTTGCTGTGACATAATTTATCAGGACTGCACTTCCCCTACTCTAAAATGTGGGATCTAATGATAATGACCCTGATTAATAACATTTAAATTTAAAATCATGTCCTGCAAAAAGTGATTGTGCTTCATTTTAATTACTAAAAAACAGCCTGTTATTTTCTTTGGCAACCGTCTCACCCACCCTGGCACAAACTCCCTTTTTTAAAATGTCAAACAAAGTCTGGATCCCTCACTTTCTCATTATCCATACATAAATGCAAATCCCATTTGCAACCTGAATGTGCTTTAATAGCTTAAGCAAATTCATCTGCACTTTCTAATGACATTAAACAGGCGTTGCACATCAGCTCCCTCCCCTTGCTGCTGACACCCCTTTTGTGTGCGCGTGTGCCGCAACAGATGGTGCACAGCATAATGGGACTTTTTTCCCCCGCAGGGACACAGAGGACCAAGAAAGGGGGCTGTTTCAACCCTGAAACCCACATCCATACACCTGTCTTGGGCTAGAAATGTCTCCTGTGAGTACTTGGAGCTGAAGAGTGTGGATCTCGTGCCTGAGTAGGCCTGGTGTTACCCGGGGCCACTGGATGGCCTAATACTTCAGTTCTGTCCCCTCACAGCATACTGGCCTAGATACTATTTACCTGCTTTACTTTTTGTAGGCCAAGTTGAGTTTTAGGATTGTCATAATATTAAGTAGCTGAGAAAAGAAAAGCTTTCATTTAGTCAGAATCAGATTTACAGCCAAGTACGGCTACACAAGGAATTTGAATTGGTGTTTTGCTGCAAAAACAATTAACATAGAATTAGAATTAGAAGCAAAAGGTTGTAAAAAAGCACTACTCCTACTGCCAAGGAACTCACACAGAATAAGATACATACTATTAAAAGCAATCTAAAAGAAAACAATGTATTATTACAGTTCTAAAGCAGTCAAACTTCAGTCTAAACCTTGTAAAAACGATATCTTTTTTTTATAAATTGCTATCATGCATCTATTCTTCGTGCCCCTTTTTGAGTCAACACCTGTCCTTTGCAATGAAAGAAATCAAACACACTGTAAATGAAAAGTGACTCACATTTAATAAATGGCCATTCAATCTGTGCCAAAGTTCAGCAGATGAACTGGGGCAGAATAAGCGCTTCTGGAGCATCAGGCAGCGGATGGTAACTTGGGAAAACAGTTGATATGAGCATTTGTCATTTTTAATGGTGTGGTGAGGAGCGGCGCTACAGTGTGTGACATGGCACAGCAAAGCATGGCCCTTGGTGCTGCCTTACTATGTAGGTGTTTGATAGCCACCTGGCCTTATTTTTCAGCGGCCCAGTCATTCTCACCTATGACTCCACAGGTCGAACACAAACGCAGGAGCAGCACTGAGCAATCTGTCCCTGTTTCTGTTTGCTGTCCACACCCTAAGGGGGGGGGAGAGGAAGGAAGGAAGAGCATGAGGGGAGGAAGAGGAACAATAGTGCTGCTGCTCGAGCACATCCTCCCTCACAATGCAGGCACAGACAAATGCACGCTCACAATAACACAAAACGTGGAAGCGTGCAGTCGCTCTCCCACACAGCACTCTGATAATGATCCACACAAAGCCACACAAGCACTCGCCTACTTCAGCTCAAGAGCCTTAGTCCAATACCAATACTGAGCCCAACACATTGTAGAGAGCCTCTTATTCTCTCTGTGGCCTGGCTTTTTCTGTGTGGGTAAGCTTGTGAGTGCTGCAGAATGAAACCCTTTTTTTTTTTTTTTCCTTCTTTCCTCCATTTAAGGCTAGATTCAAGACAAAATAAAAAGACAATCTTTCTGTTCTTGTATCCTCCGACTTGATTAAAGGTTTTTCCATTCTACGTATTCTGGGAGCTGACCTTAAAGTTATGTGCTTTTGACATGTAAACATCTTGTGTCTACCTCTCCATGACCAATGTGCTTTGACCTTTATATTTATCTTCTTTCTCCTGTTTCCTGATTCCAATTTGGTCACTGGAAAAAAGAGAAGAATCACAATTTTTCAATGGAGTCTGGTAGAAAATACAAAACAGTGTGTGTCTTGTCCTGCACACTGAATATAACGTAAAGAACAGAGGATACAGAAGGATGACCTTTTAAGATGAAAAAAACATTGTTCTCTACCTTTAATGGAGACAGTGATGTTTACTCAAATGCGCACTCATTATTTTGACGTGATACAGGAGTTCATAAGAGAGGTGTACTTGGGGAAAAAAGCAGATAGGAAGAAGAGCAGAGGATGATTCTAATGAAACAGAATGAGAAAAGCAAGAACAGACATATAGGAAAGATGTTTCCCAGAAACCATGCAAACTGGAAAGGTTTGTCTACTGATAAATATGAATGCATGAAAATGAAATGCCTAAGTCAATATGGAGACAGTGCAGGGACCCAGGTGACAGAGGAGTGCAGTGCTACACCCCCCCTACGGGGAGAGACTGGTTATTAGGCCGGGCTTTAGCTTCATCCATCTTCAGGAGTCTAGGCGCCGGCCATTGACAACACAAGTGCAGAGCCAGGGCTGAATACAGATGTGCTCTGGACCAGTGTTCCCCCACATAGAGGGTCAGGACTCACTAGTCCCAGCCACCGTTGTACTTTCTGGGTCACGGCTCGAGAGAGAGGAGAGGGAAAAAAGAGTGCATGTGGTTGGTTAAGTTTGCATAAAAGTGTACTTCTCAAAGCCTGTGCAGCATGCAAAGTATAACACCAAAGACAAATGTCTTCTAAAAATGTAGATATAACTATGAACAAATCTCATTGCCTTCTAGCAAATCGCATCGAATCTATAAAAAGTTTAAAGGTTATAGTTTTGATTTTGCACAAAATAAAGAAAAGAAAAAGGAGTATTTTAAAGAGTTTCAAGAGCAGACCGACTCTCTGACGGCAGGTCAGGCAGAGAGAAAGGACAGGAGCTAAATACAGCTCTCTCATTAATCTGCCAATGAAGCCAAGACTGATGGTACCTGTCCCCTGCTATCAGCACACACATACCTCTGAGACATTCATTCCACTTCACTGTCACAGAGCAACACACAGGCAATAGATATAAAAAAAAACCTGGAAGCATGAACAGAATAGATTAAATAAATGTTTGTTTTTGCGTGGGAATGTGTCAAAGAGAGAAAAGAGGGATTACACTCGGGTTCTCCTTGCAGAGATGCAGTGAAAGCATTATTTGTTTTGCAGTTTGATTAATAAGTCGAAGCTCATATTCATTCTATTCAAGACTCAAGCTCTTTAGTTACCATTAATCACAACAGCACAATGAAAAGATTCTGCTCAGCACTGAATGAGTTAGAGCATCATTATAGCCTCGTCAAGTGTGTGATATTGACTGCGAGTTCATGTGCAAGAGGTTCCTTCTTGTGTTTACTCTTTGTGTATCAATGTGCTCACACTCTAATGTGCATGAAGGGTGCGGCTCACTCAAACACAGAATGATGGATAATAGATGGGTGCATCCCTCTCCTAAGTCACTCTGTGCTCTGTCAGCTGCCATAGGGTTTCTGTTGCAGACAACGATCCAGCAGCGGGCGCACAATCCATTTCTTAAAAGGTGCTACCCATCCAAATATCATGTGTGGGCTTTCACAACATGAGAGAGGACCCGAAGCAGACCATGAGGTATTTAATGCAAAAAGAAGTTAGGATTGCAGAAACAGGCACTCTTACAAGGTCCGGGTTACCCAGAAATAGGGGGTGAAAAAAGACTAAAAACACCGGGTAGGTGAGGGTAATTAGTCCCATTATGAGATTAACCAGGCACAGGGGAAACAATAAGAGAGGGGGAACATAGTCACAAAGGTGGAAAAAGACATAAAGGCAGGAAGTAAAGCTACCAACACCAGTGAAAAGTGACAAAGTAAAACAGAAAACAGAAAACCAAACACCCTCCATCCATTATCCATACCGCTTAACCCCTTGTGGGTCCGGGGTAGGTGGAGCCAATCCCAGCTGTCATTGGAGGAGAGGTGGGATACACCCTGTACTGGTCACTAGTCAGACACAGGGCTGAAATACAAAGACAAACAACCAGTCACACCCACATTCATACCTTGACAGTTAAGAGTCACAAATTAACCTACAGCATGTCTTTGGATTGTGGTAAAAAAAAGCTGGAGTAGTCTCAGGGAGGGAGGGAACCCACACATGCACAGGGAGAACATGCAAACTCCACACAGAAAGTCCCTGTCTGACGAGATTTAAACCAGGAACCTTCTTGCTGTGAGGCATCTTTGTTACCACTGTACCACCATGCAGCCCAACTGAACCCCAAAAAGAAGTAAATACTGAGCTTTCAGGGTCAATACACGGCACCAAAACAGTGTGAAAATAAACAACATCCTACATCAACAAAATGACACACACTTTAACAACTAACTGATCAATTATTTCTCTTGATGGCCATGGTGATTAAGATGCATTCATTTGCTTATAAGTAGGGCTCTCTAATCACACATGAGGTTAACTGGGGTTTTAATCAGTTACCCATTTCACTCGCAGGCTTTAAGATTGTATCCTATTAACCTTTGGTGTAATGAATCTCTCTTTTCATGCACCAACCTTTCTTCCAACGAGATGCCTTGACACCAACCACATTTGACACACGGTAAATTGTTTTTTTTGTATCCCCAAACATGTTATCATGGGGCTAGTGTACCGGAGAGAGCCTCGTAAAGTAATTTTTCTGTCCACAAAGCAACATTAAGGAGGTGGACTTGTTAATGAGGAAAAAACAAAACTAGCCTGACAGCTCATCATTTTATGTCAGCTCCTAGAGACAGCCTATCCCACTCGTCTACTTGTTTGTTTCACAGGGACACCATCAAAATGCATCCCTCCGTCTCCCCCACCCTGGACCTGTCTTTTTCTCTCTGCTCCCTGGCCTGTGACAGATAGTTCAGTACAATCTATCAACCTCAGTCTGCCTCTGTCAGGGCCACTGCTTTGTTGAGCCACGTACGTATGGACATGACGCACACACATAACTCGCTGCATCCCTGAGTCCGTCACACTAAATGGGATAAACATCTGGCTGAGGAGAAAGAGAGAAAAGCAGAGGTCAAATCAATCTGCCCTCTGTCTGCTATACACTGATCCTCTGTCATAGGACGACCCCTGCAGAAAGCAAGCAAATGAAACTACAGGGCGGCATTTGAATACAAAAAGAAAGCACTTCAGTCTGGGATGAACACAGCGGATGAGAGAACATACCGATGGATGAACTGGCTGTAGTTCAGATAGATTATCTTTGAAACCTAGTGGGACTAAGAGATGATAGAGTAATTGTGGACATAAGGGAACAAAATAACTACTATTACAAACAATACACAATTATAAGTTGCCTACAATTTCATTTTACAAATGTTTACCTTCTGTTAGTTAGATAACATCTTTATTAATATAAAGCCTTGACATGGTGGACTCAACCACTTCTTTGTATTACATTTCTATATATTCTGTTTGTTGGTTTCATTACCTGTTCTGTTAACCACTAATTCCAACTGCTTGCAGTTATGCACAATATTAGCTTACTCTCCTTAGTATCTCAGTGTTTGGTGTAATATAAAATGTTCGACAGATTAAAATGGTTGTTATTTAACACATTTTTAATGGAAGTTTAATTTCCCAGTGCTTAAGTAATTGGTTAAGAAAATTAATTTGTCTGAACAGAGTTTTACCAGACAAGGATGATCTGTGTATTATGAAGCTGTCGTCCCGCAATTTCCCACCGATTAAGCTTTGACATCATCAATACGAGCGAGGGCACTACCATACATGTGGGTGGAGCTTTTGACATTTTCTATTTGTTTCGTTTATTTGATCGAAATGGCACGAATTCTGCATGTAGTTATGCACTCATGGTTCTAGTTTGCTATAATTAGTTTGCCCAATCCTGTGGGGAGGATGGTTAGGGCCAAATGCTAGCATATGCAGAGGTAGGCCATAAGCCCCTAAAATTCAGTGGATAGAATCTATGGAGGAAGGTCACGACTAAAATTCAAATATCTCTTCTTCCTAAGTTATGTTGCTTTGCATAGTGTTAGCACTTGTAAATAATTGTTCACTAATGGGTTCCTTAACAAAGCCTCTTGAGTCTGCATCATACTTCATAATAAACCATCAGACTATGCTATCGTACACATGCTACACTGAGTTAATGACATCACATAAATAGAAAAAGAGTAATCAAAAATTTAACTACCCTTTTTAAGCAATAACTTCATCATGTCTGCCATGTGATTATTGCTAAGTTGTTGAGAGGAAAGCTTGCATAGCTGTATTTTACTGTTAATGCGACAAAATAATCAAAGGCCAAAGTTTGGTAGAAAATGATTTATTCATTCACTTTTCACTGTTTGTACGTATCTGGCCATGAGCAAGGTTTTGCTTTTAGTTGATCAGGTTTTAGGGTAAACACCATTTAGACTTTTGCTGCCAACCCAATACACTTGAGGTGCACGGTGAATGGAGGTGAACAGAATACAAAACGGAACCTAAACAAACTCAGTTTAAACAGTTTTCATAAAAACCCACTGACTATCAAAAAACATATTAAGAAAACCTTTTTTAGATTTATTATCTCTGCACCACCACTTGACATGCTCATAATAATAAATGTTAAACGAGTCATCTCTTTCTTTCTTCATCTCTCTCTATCCCAATTTCCAAGCCCAACAGTGTTGTTACAGAGTCTGGATCTGCTCGAGGTTTCTGCCTGCTGATAGGCAGTTTTTCCTTGCCACTGTTTATTTGCTGAATGTTGCCAAGTGCTGTGCTCATGGTGGATTCATGTTGGGTCTTCATAAGTACTATAATAAAGAGTTAGGTCTTGACCTGCTCTTTTTGTAAAGTGCTCTATAAAGATTGATTGATTTGGATTAAATGCGGCATGAGTCACATCGCTATGGACTTCGAAGGATGCAGATAGGATCCAAAGAAAGCAAAGAAACAAACAGGGACACAGATTAATAACAGTGGAAGTTGTGGTGGAGCTGCTTTTAATCAGAGCTTTAGTGTTTTCTTTTAAGTCAGATTCATTAGATTATCTGAGACTGATTTCATCTGATTAGAGTTGTGTTTGTTTTGCTCCGTGATTTTGCATTGTCCTTTCTTATTACTTGCTCTGTCAGGTGAGTATTGACGTTTGTGATTGCTTTTTGTTTTGAATATATTGTTGTATTTCTAGTTTGCCAATTTATTAGTCAATTGTGCCCCATTATATTGCAAAAATGATTTTTTTTTAAATTTCATCGCATTCACATGTAAAATGCTCATTTAGGAACACACACATCGTAACAGTGGTGCTCAAAGCCTTTGCCTGCACGACTGAAAGATTAAAAATGAGACTTGGCCGAGGGACAACAATGCACTCACACATTTATTATTTAGATAATGACCTCATTTAACATGTACACACATCTACACAACTGTTACGCAGTCATGCACACAATGCAAACAAACAATAGCGCAGAGTTAACACATTGACCTTCTGGTATTAATATTGACCTTTGAAAGCAATCTTTTCTCCCAGCATGCATCATCAGATCAATAAACATAGCTGCCAGGTGATGCTCGCAGCATTATCAGCCTGTTACAGTCTCTGTGATAGGGCACACATGCACATGCACACACACATGCACACACACATTCACACACAAATGCAACAAAAGCCGAAGTCAAATCCGAAATGTCAGACGCCTGTGCTGCATGCAGAATGTGTGTCATATTAGTAATTAAAGCTGTAATACACAGTCTCCGAACACCATCACTCAGCATTGACTCGTTGACCGTTACTGATTGTTAATCACTGTGATGTGTTGTGTGGCTCAAAGCAATGAGCACAAGTGAAAAGTGAGCAACATGCAAGCAATCCCTTCTCTAACTCTATGTTTACTCCATCCTTATTTTGTACTGTTGTCCTTTTTCTCTTATTTTGCCCTCTCATTTTTAGACTGCAACCAAAAAATGCAGGTGGCTTAGCTGCTTTCTGCCCCTTATCGCCTTATCCAATCAGAATCAGATCCCATTACCACACAGTTTCCCAGTCAATGATTTCTCATTTAGTCCACACTCCCCAGATCCTCAGCTCATTGAAGGCTTGATGGATGACCTGTCGAATATACATTTGTGAGGGTGTGTGTGTGTGTGTGTGTGTGTGTGTGTTTCTGTGTGTGTGTATTGGCCTTATTGGTCCAGAGTGAGGACACAATGTGAATGACTAGTGGGTCAGGGTCACCAAGAACCCATATTCCAAAGAGGTTACGTCATGCTTTATTCCCAGTCTAGGCCAGTATAGCAACCAGGGCAGTTTCAGCACCAAGCCTTTTCCACTTCCTTCTCCTGAGGATATATCCCACTGTCTCCCATTGCTGCTGGGAAATGTAGCTGATCAACTGCTGTTAAGGATGGAGGTGAGAGTCACTTCTCGTAAAAGATGCATGAGTGTGATTACACCATGCTTTCAAACTGGGGAAAACTGGCAGAATATATCTGTTGAAATTAGTCAGCATTTGTACTGAAAACAGTTAGATTTTGGAGAGTGCTGCTGAGGTACAGTGTCTGACCACAACTGCTCGAAACTGGAAAATGCAATTAGATTGTGGCTGTTGTTGAGAGAGCTGGCGGGTGTGTTGTATTAAAAAAGTGTCATGTCTTTTGCTTTCGTTTTGTTTGTTCTAATAGTCATTGTCAGTCCACGCTCCAGGTAGCTCATGTTTACGTTACTTTGTTCCTGCTAGTAACAAATATATCTATGACACAACTGAACACGGTTGGTCTAGGCTGTTACATAAAGCTCAAGACTCCTTAATAAACACTGCATTTACACAATATTATCAATGATCCAAGCACACTTCACCTAGATACATTTTGGAACAAAAGTATAATTTAAAGACACTGAGAAAGGCTCCTGCACACTGTCTCGCTTCATGCTGACAAAAGTATTTAATCATACAATGTTTTTTCAATATTTTTGAACAAAAGTATAAGACATGAGATTTCCACTTCACTGTAGATTCACTATAACTGATCACATGCACTTTCAGTACTTTCATGAGCTAAATGAGGAGTTTACCCCGAAACTAAAGTGACATTCACAATTGAAATGTTCTGTATGCAACAGGTAGCACAAGAAGCATAATTTAGCCCTGACTTGGTTCTACTCATTTTCCACATTTTTTAATCACAGAAATGTAAGCATTAATCAATATCACACTTGCTCCAATGGTTCTTGTAAATATCTTGCATTTCTAAAAAAAACGGATACTCCAAAAAGTGAAATCGTCCTCTACTTTTGTCCTCCTAGAAAGACAGACAGAGTGACAAGTTCAGCAGGATGCCCCCCCCCCCCCAGGAGCAACATGACAACTGAGAAGTTCAGGGGTCAAAGGTCACTATGGATTGTTTCAGGTCACAGAAGATGGCTTTTTATGTCCCGTGGGTAACTCAAATGTCAGCAGGATTCATGGAGTGTCATGAGGAATCGTTCCAAGCTGCTGGAAAAGTGTGTTGACATGATAGCGTTTATTTGTGTTGTGTTATTTTCTCTTTGAGTGTGCAGCATGAGGAAAGGAATCACTTCCCAGCACTGAGTGAAACCACATCTTGTAGTGCTGAATAACACATACTGTAATTACGGCTCTGTTCAGCCAGGTTATGATACAACAGCACCACCTAGTGGTCAATACGGGTCACTGCAATTAGACATGGCAACACCCATGATTAAGCTCACACTTTTACTGAGACGGATGGAGGAAACCTGGAAGCTGAAAGTGCATTTTCAGAAATCCTCAATCCTCATGTGCATATAGCCTGCTATAGGCAACACATGAAGGGAAAGAGATTCAAAGGTTTATGTCATACAAATTATGAAAAACACAAAGACTTATATGAACAAAATGTGAAAAGACTGTTATGCCCTTCATCCATCTTGTGACTTGCCAACATATTTTTCTGGCACAAGCAAAATCACTTTACATGTTTATAAACCTCTTTTTTTAAATTGTCAATAGAGTTTGCTAGCGTTGGTGGCCTCATGGAACCTCCCTTACTAAGAAATCAATTTGAGTATATTTTTTAGTGCAGAAAGTACATATGTTATTGCATTGCCTCTGTTAAGTGACAATAGATCATTCAGGAAAAAAAGCATTTTGTTAACCTGATGATAATGGTTTATTAAAGAAATGTTTTGTTATCTTGATTTCTTGAAAAACAAGTATCAAATTTGACACGCTGTTGTCTCCAATTTCCATACAAGATAAGCTGTACCACTAGAGATCATGTTTTAAAGGTGATGTCCTACACTAATATTTATCAATGCCATAAGGTTGTGTGTGCGTGTGTGTGTGTGTGTGTGTGTGTGTGTGTGTGTGTGTGTGTGTGTGTTTTGTATGATAGTAGTACGTGGCCCTGAAGGTCAACTGTCTAAATATTTTACCTGCTGCAAATATATTTCACAAACCTGAAAGGGTATGCCAATACCACTTGTTTGTGATTGGACTGAAATCACGTCAGTACAAACATGTGACTCTCTTATGCTGTACTGTCTCTGGTGGGTCGTCTACGGTGCTTGTTTCTTAGACCGGCTTCAGGTGTTGACCGTTGACAGGAGAGTTTTAGTGTGGGAAGACAGGATGCCTTAAAGTCAATTTTCCAAATAATTGGATACTTGTTGTGCAGCCAGAATTGTGTAGTACTCCAGTCCAGGACTTGGAGCAACTCGAGCATGTAGGAGTGAAAATCTTAACTACATATCTTAGAGGTTAAAGGTATTAATGCCACATCACTTTATCTCTCTTTAAGTTAACTTCTCACAGAACTGTGACCAAGTCTTTCACTACAAATAACTGTTTAACATGCACTGACACATTGATACACACTTCCATAAAGCAAACTATGTATATACACCTAGTGGTGAAACCGTCAGTGATGTGCCCCAAGGTCATCGGGTGTTTTGGGTCTTAACATCAGACACCCTCGCCCGGGCGACCCAGCCGGGGGTGATCAGTCCCGCTTGTGTCCAGGTAGCATACAGTGCCACGTGTCACCCCTCTTTAACCAGAGCCACCGGGAAGCCTTCTCAGCCGCTTCCAAGATGTTCTTGACGGCTCTCCTTCTTCGCAGCCCACAGATTCCCAAGAGGCCCAGGACCCGGTGAAGAGACTGGCCTGCAAAGCCCCTACACCCCACTTCCACAGGCTCGTAGCAGGCCTTCAACCCCTGCCTCTGACAGTCAGCAACCAGGTCTGCATACTTGGCCCTTTTCCTCTCCTGAGCCTCCTCCATTCGGTCTTCCCATGGAACGGTCAGCTCGATTAAGACCACTTGCTTGGACCCCCCGGACATCAGGACCATGTCAGGCCTGAGGGTGGGAACAACAATGATGTCCGGGAACCTCAGCTGTCTCACTAGGTCCACTAAGAGCTGCCAGTCTCTCGCCAATGTGAGAAGTCCACCCTGGGACTTGGGTTGAGGCGGTGGTTTCTCTCCTGCCCGGACGAAGTTGATGGTGTGCTTCGGTGTGCTGAGCTGTTTGCTGTGGCTTATCTCGGCGCAGATGGTGTCGGCTAACGCCCGAAGAACTTGCTTGTTGCGCTACCCGTACCTCCCGTCCCCCAAGCTCCTCGGACAGCTGCTCAGAATATGCTCCAGAGTGCCCTTCTGCTCGCAGAGCTGGCAGGCGGGTGAGTCAACCAGGCCCCAGATGTACAGGTTGGTGGGGCTAGGAAAGACATCGTACACGGACTGGACCAGGAACTTGAACTGGAGAGCTTCTGCCTTCCAGAGCTCTGCCCAGGAGATCTTGCGGGCTGTTATGTGTTCCCACTTGGTCCAGGACCCTTTCTTACCCATGCCAACCATCCTCCTCTGCACGCACTTCCTGCTGTACACGCTTGTGGCTCTCCTTCCCTTTACTTAAGCGAGGTGTTGGACTGCTTACTGAGGCCAGTCCGACCAGATGCAACCGTACTCACTAGGGTGCTGTGCCGCAGCCTTGCCTCGGCTCGCTCAACTGCCTCGTGAGCACGCCACTTCCTCCCTGTCCTGACCTCAAAGCCTGCTGAGGAAACCTTTGAGTCAGCAGAGTCTCGGTAGAGAAGGACTTCTCTGGCTCGGGTGACCTTGAACTCCTCTACCACACTGCTGAAAGGAAGCTGCAGCTTGGTGTTGCGCCCGTAAATGGCGAAGCTGTTCAGGCTTTGTGGCCGGCCAAGCCAGTTACTCAGGAACTGGCTTGGCCTAGATAGTACAACTGATAGTACAGTCGGTGATAATGCCCTTCTCCAACCAATGCCATGCTGATGTCACTGATCCTGACAGCCTTAGACTAAAGTTGTTGTAATAGTCAAGGACCAGGTTTTTGATCTTCTCAGGGATGTGGTAGCTGGACAGAGCTCTTTCCACAAGCTTGTGAGGAATTGAGCCATAAGCGTTTGCAAGGTCAAGCCACAGGACTGCCAAGTCTCCTCTGCTCCTTCGCGCCACAACATTTTGAAGACATGGAAATCAGTATGCTAATGATAAATCGGAATCTGAATTTACAGAGGTCACTTGTATGCATGCTAAATACAAGTAATTATACATTTATTTCAGTGTGGGACAACGGACTAAAGACAGGCTGACACTATATTTATAGAAGGTGAGAGCTTCAACCACTAGAGGCCGACAGACACAAGAGTTTTATCTGTTGTTACTGACACTAAATTATAGGAAATAACTGTTTTTATTTCACTCTTTCCAACAAGGCCTTTGCTACCCTGCTTTCTTAGACAGTTCAGTTATGCCTTTGACTTTCTATGGTCAATAAAGTTGAGCAATTACTGTTGTTTCCACTCCAGCAGATTAGGTGACTGTTCATTTACAATTGATTTTTTCAGAAAAAGCAGAAGTTGCTATTTATGCCTTTGAAGCATTTTTTTCAGGTCAAGTTGGCCCTTTAAAAAAAAAAAAATAATTCATTTTTTAATGCCTTAAAGAACCAATCAGTCTAATTCCTAATTGCTTTTTTGGTGATCTAAATTTTATTTTAAAATGTAATGAACCCGTCTTTCCACTGGGTGGCAGTATGTGCATTTGTACTGTTCAAACTTTAGGTAGACCTGTCTGTGAGGACTTTTTTTTATAGTTTGACCCATTTCATTTTGAGTCATCTGACAGAGTCTATGATGTGAAGCCCTTGATCTCATATATAACTTCTGATGTACAACACAAGGACAGCTCTGTACTGGAGAGAGGAACAGAGAGGGAGCGCGAGGCTTCTGTTCAATTACAAAGCAGATCAAAGCGAGTAAAAAGGTGAGAGAATATGTCTAATAAGCCAAAAGGCAAAAGTGCACAGCTCACATTTGTGTCCGAGTAGGCAGCTTTAGATGGAGAAAAGACTGCAGCAGAGTCATTTTAGATAAACTTACAGACTTGTTCAATTGAGGGTATCTCTCTGTTTGAAACCTTGACTTTTTGATGTCACATTCTACATGCAGAGTTGAAATAGAGTGGATATAGTCCAAATATGATTATTAATCATTACAAAAAACATTCACTTTCCGTAGAGTAGATTTTAAAGATAATGAAAGCATTGCACTGTCCCTGCTGAAAAAGGAGAGAATGAGACAAAAGCTTGTTGTCTCCTCAACTCCAGAGATTAACTAATTCATCTTCCCATCTCTAACACTGAAATGGAAATGTAGATATTAACTGCACAGTACTAGTAGTTACAGTATATGATGGAGCCTGAAGAGGACAGCCTGAAGGGGACAGCAGTTCACGGTGTACTGAGCTGATTTTTTTTTTTACTAACAAGCGTTTCGACCTGTTGAGCCGATATCTTCAATACAGAGACGAGCCAAGGTTGCAGAGCAGTCGCTCATAAACGTGCTGTGAAGCAAAGGATGAGCTGAAAGCCAAAAGGCTGAGCGACTCCTGTGCAGATGTGTGTGTGTTTGTGTGAGTGTGTGTGTATGTGTGTGTGTGTGTGTGTGTGAGTGTGTGAGTGAGAGAGGAGGTGAAAGTCTTCAGACACAATCAATAACTGAGGATGTGTGTGTACCTCTACGTGTGCAGCAGCAAAGGGAAGAGTACCGACCTCCTGTTTTATTCATTTTACTGAAATGAATAATATAGGTGTCTTACTGTTGGGAAACAAACGCACTTTATTGGTTATCAAAATAACATTATGTTTGAGACTGATTTCAACATAATTTAAGGGACTGTAAAATATATTCACTCAGCTTGAGTTTGTCTTTGAATCCTCGTGTTGTGACTTTAAACAGACGCTGGTGTGAACAAGGCCAACCTTCAACTATAGTCTCTGTATATTTTGGCACGGTTTAGAGAATAAGAGTACAGCATACACTTATTGTGACATATTTAAATATTCATAATCTTTTATTTTTACATATTTCTGGTGTGACATTGCTGCATTTGCCTACGTTTTTCTCTCCTATAATTTGTAACCTTGTGATAGTTGTGGAGTGAGTGTAGCTCTGCCCTAAAAACCACACAGTCCTTAGCTTCTATTTACATATCTGAAGGACTTTGTATATAACAGAGCTTTATATTGAGCCTGGTATTCATCCTCCCATAGGATCATGGTCAAGTACACCTTGTTAAAACGTCACGAGTGGGATGATCTTCCCTTTGTCTACACATAGAACAAGACAAAGCACTTAGTGTGCTCTGAACATGTGGCAGCTTTTCAAGACAGCAGCTGTCACCTCTGACATCATTTCTGGAGCAGTGGACCTTTTTTAAGGTGGCAGTGTGCCCCGGTGCGCTCTGGGAAACAACTTTGGCAGATGAGATGGAGAATTTGAAGAAAACAGACTCTTCCTTTCTCTCTTATGAACCACATCGGCATGTTGTTTGTGTGTGTACGAAATTATTTGAACATTTAGTTTGAAAAAAGATCTACCAGATGTTAATTAACAATATGATTTTCTTCTGCTTTTCTCAGTCGAAACACACAAACTCACACATATTACAGCATTAAAGACACAGGACACAGGCATGTTGAAAATCTTACAATGTATATAATTGACACAAGATTTCAGGTACAACAGCAAATGAGACATTTGTATTTTTCAACCTCTTTCTGGCTTCTTTCTTCACCATAAGCACAAACTCTCCATAGATTTCTGTTAACAACAAAACCAAAGTAAATAAAAACAAGAAAATTAATTTCCTCATAAATTGGCACCTTTAAGAAATGTCTCCCATGTTCAACTCAGTGTAGAGTAAAGCTGTCTTTAAATGGTGGGATAATCAGCTTTGCATATTTGGTGCCTGATGAAGACGGCAGGATTGAGCTGCAGAAACTGATCAGAGATCAGCACTCTGGATGAACCGTCCTCCTCGCCATCACACACACACACACACACACACACACGCACAGGGGCTTTGTGTTTACACTGTTTGACCACAGTTGAATAGGAGACGTCTTGCTGGGCCGTTTCTATCTGCATACACACATCTCCAATCAATAGTCATTTCTGGAAGGTGTTGACTCACGTTATTGATCAACTATCTTGTGATGTCTTTGTGCAGACAATGCCATTTATTGGCCTCATAAAAGTGCAGGTTTCATAAAAAGGGGTTGGGGACTTTGAGCAACAAATTTATGTGATCAAAAGGTGAAGGATGAGAGAGAAAAGGAGGGTGGGGTTGGAGGGTGGGGTGGGGGGGGTTGTGCAAATTTCAGCCGATGACATTGTCAGGCAGTCATTGAAGCTGAAGTTGTGAGTAACAAGTCGTCTTTGAATTGGAATGTCACCGTCGCAGTTGGAGTCACTTCTCATCCTTTGGAGGGTTTAATGTGCACCTTCACATTCAGAGTCAGATTCAGTTTTTTGTTCTAAAGGGTCACAAGAAGAAGACCCACTTAACGCTCTTGCTAATTGTTCTTTGCTCAAAATGTGTTTTCTTTGTGTCCCAATGGAACACCTAATGTCATCATGTGTCTGTTTTTTAAATCTTGACCCCAACTCTAGACAAAGTGTCAAAAGCAGTCACAGGCAGATTTTGTTACCAGGGGCTAACAGGAAGACAGACACACAGCATTCATTAATAAAGCATGTCAAAAAAAAGAAAAGAAAATACCATAAAAAAATCCTGTCGGGTAACAAATTTGACCCTAAATTACCCCTTCTTCAGAGCAGTTATCAAGTTTCTAACAGATGTGCTTTGGAAACTTTGACAGATCCCCAAACTATTAAATTGGATCTGCAGTATTATAAACGGACATAAGATGAGTTATAGTGGATTGTCCCCGTGTGGAACTGAAGCAATGATGTACTATAAAAAAGCATGTCCATTCCTGTCCTCCATATCAAATTCCTCTGTCACATACAACACAGACCGGGAATTATTACAGTAGTAGGTTGAAAATCTGAACACTGAGCTATGCTAATGTCCCGTCAGTCTGTCATTCCATGTTAGTCCCCTACATTTCAATACATTTTATTTCTCTACCATCCAATGGAGATGTAAAAGGCTCTAAAGTTCACCCCCTGTCCTCCAATCAAAGACTCACATTCACACTCGTTCACAAACAACACACGGAAGCATTGTCCCGCCGTCCTGCATGTTGCGTTCTCAAATGAGAGCTTTGACATTTCTTTGAATAAAAATGAAAAAAAAGGTACCCCTTTCCTCCACAGCAAGCTTCTAATCAGGAAAAGCCTCACACTGTGTTCCCACAATCATTCCCCAGAAAGTTTGACACTTAATGAAGCACTGTGTCATTGTCATATTGCCTTTGCCATCATGTAGAAGCAGGAGGAACGCTTTAAAGGTCATTATAACTGATGAGAGGCAGAGAGAAAAGGTGGAGGGGGTGAAGGGAGGAGGGGGGGTAGACGGGAAGAAAGAGGCACTGATATAGAAAAGCTGCAGAAAAAATGGAAGGCAGATATGGATACATTATGACAGATGGTGAATGAAATAAGATAACTAAGTGTACGATGATCCGGCTGTTAGAGCATTTGATAGCTATTTTTTTTTTCTAGGCAACAAAAAATATATACACTTTTGTGTCTGACATGGAAATAGAAGTAAAATTCAAAGACGTGCATGGTGTGGGTTTCTATCGCGATATGGATCATTGCTGCAATTAGACAAAAAATCATGACACTTCTAGTTGCAACTATGATGCTAATCACAGGAGCACTGGGTCTTTGCAGAGAGCACACTGAATGATGCATGCGTGTATATTTTTGCTCTATTGTGAGAATGAAAACTAAAATGACAGCAGTGTTCCTGCGTCTGTGTACATTTCTGTTCTTCTACACCTCAACTGCAATCCTTTGCTGTGAGCGCACAATCTTAAACAGACTTCCCCCCCCCCCCGCCCCCCACACTCCTCGTTCAGAGCTCTATAGTGGGAAGCTGCTGTCATCTGAGACCTGGCCCCGGCCCGGAGTGTGTTTTGCAAACACTGAACTCTTGAGTTGATCCCAAGCAGCCAGCAAGGCGTAGGGGAGAGAGAGAGAGAAAGAGGGATATCTGCCTCAGCAGGGGGTCGATGTAGGGGTGAGTGGGTGGATGGAGCAGCAGACAGGTCATGTAACTCCTGCATTACATGATTATGTGAATGTGGTCACCGTCATTATTACAGCTTACAGGATGATATTGCAAAAAGTGCTGACGTGGAGGGCTCTCCTCCTCAGTGTAAGAGAGCGTGTAAGTGTGATGATGTTAAGAGGTCTGGTGGGTTGTGTTGCCAGATTATCCTCCTCTAAAGTAAGCATTTGGTTTGTGTACTTTTTCTATCACTATCAGAGAGTGGGGTTTGTTGTTAGTTATTAATAAATAAATAATTTGACTTAATACAAGTTCTTTTTTTTCTTTTTTTGAAAGGATTGAGATAACAAATATATGAATCTAAGCGCCACTGCAAAGCTCCATTCTCCCTCTACCCGTGGTGTCAACACCAACATACTGTTAACAATATAGTCTTACACATGTCTTAGGTACAGATATAATCTCAGAGAACCCAAACACCAGAGAAAAAAAAAACATAAGAAAATGCAAAAAGACCAGCTCTAGTCATAATATAGCAAGAAACAAAAGAAAAGAGCAAAACCGAAACATTTGTGAACACTCCATTTTGTTCCTAAAAAACAAAAGGAAGTCCTTCCAAGTGATTTTTTGTTGTTGTTGTTGTTACTGTTTTCATTTGACTTATTGTCGTTTTGGCAAAGTAACTAACCCCCCAGCTCCTCCTTTTTCAGACTCTTCCCCCCCCACCCCCAACGTGTCCCAAACTCAGTCCCAGTTGGTAGACTCCCGGGTCAATTATCGCCGCAGCAGCAACATGAGAAGTGGAAGCAGGTAAATAGAGACGCAGGGGAGGCTCCGAGTGGCCGAGGCTTTCACCTTCTTGTTTTCAGGGGGGAAGTAGATTACCGGTCGTTCAGTGTCGGGGGCAATGATGCGTGGGCTCCGGGAACACATCTCGTCGGCACACGAGCCGCTTCCAGAACCGCTGACGTCATCACCTTAAGACAGATGAGTAAGAGATGAATTGTAGAA